>CM046442.1:53294488-53894488 GCA_025506515.1 Flaveria trinervia
TCCGGCAACCGTCGCCGACGGAGCTCCGGCGAGCTCCGACCGCCTTTAAACTGGTGGAAATGAATGAATTATGAACCTAAAAAGTTCGCGAGCATGATTCGAACATGAATGCAACAAATAATTGGGATTAAAACATCGGTAACCATCTACTCGAGAGCATAACCGATACATGTTAAACTCCATAGCCGTTTGGGCAATAAAGTCTAATAATAGTCCAATTACGTTAACCTGAACGATCATCTAAGTGATCTTATATGATTCCAATCCTTAATTTCATCTGAAAATAAACAAAATTACTCAGTTGAAGCTCTCCCCATCGCGAACCTGTGAACTAGTCAAAACCCATCTCCCACCTACCTGATTCAAAATTAATAAGGGGCTTTGCTTCAAGATCGTAGTACGAAGCTACCCTCGAGTTTAATTTGGTTATCATCAGCAGTTGCTCATCGATTGGACCAAGTCACCCGCGGCCTGTTCTTCGTGTTGAATATCTTCAATTCGTCATCAACCGGGTAATTAGATACAGTAACATAGGCGTAATTACATGGAGAATCAAAGCCCCATGATTATTCCCGTAAACACTATTGAATTGATCTTCAATTTTGGTTCAAATCAAACTAGGGTTCTAAGGAAATTGCGGATTTATGTTTATGTGAGTATTTCTATACCACTTTTTCATATTTTTACACTTTGGGGGAAACATGTTACATTATAACCATTGCACCTGTAAAATGTTTGAGTCTTGTAAACACTTAGGCAATTCAATTATTTGTTGTGGTTAGTTGAACTATAGTAATTACCATGTATTGACGATTATATGTACAGTCATTAACTATTGCTAGCCTGGCGACATCATAGATCTATGGGCTTGACAAGCCTGTTTGGTTAATCCAAGTACACTTAGTTAATCGTATAAACTTGTAAACGTGGAAACTTGTAAACTGTCAAGGTTTGATTGTGCATCTGTCTTACATCCCTAGTTACTTTGCTCACAAACTTATAACATGAATTGCCATCTTTTATATACTTATGTATTGAAAACTATAGAAATCTCACCAACGTTATGTTAACCTTTTATTTTTAACATGTTTCAGGAAGTTTGATAGCTATGTTTGAAGCTTAATCACACCTAGGAATGAACCTAGTTAAATAAATAGATAGACTTGAAATATTTCTTATTATGCATTGTTGATTTTCCTTATTGAGACTTATGTTTGTAGTGTTACATTTGAACTTATGATTATATATTTAGGTTTAATAATAACGTTATGTGGCTGTGAACGATCTTAACCCTCACATCTCAATGTTTCTGCCATCAAGGTTCGGGTGTGACAAAAATGAATGTTACAGTTCTAACAAAGTCCTTAGTTCTGATAGAGGGGGTGAATTTGCTCACAAGAGTTTAATACCTTCTGTGAGCAAGTCAGGATCAAAAGAGAAATTATTGTACCTTACACTCCACAACATAACGGAGTGGTTGAAAGAAAAAACAGGAAACCTCACAAGAAGTATGTTGCAAGAGAAGGAACTACCAAATTCTTTGGGCAGAAGCTGTGGCTACTACTATATACACTATAAACAAGTCCCTAACTAAAGCCCTTGTAAACTAGACCCTTTTTCAAGCTTGGTCAGGCATGAAGCCCATAGTTAGTCACATGAGGACCTTTAGGTGTGTGGCACATGGTGTTGTACCATCTCAAATGAGAAGAAAATGGATACAAGGTCAGAACAATCAATTTTTATTGTCTACTCTAATACTAAAATTGTGTTTACAGGCTTTACAATCCGAATACCAAGAAATTCAGTGTTAAAAGGTACGTTGAACTCTTGGAAGAAGCTAAATGGGATTGGAGCTCACTTGATAAAAATATTCCAAAAACCAGTGACAATACACCAACTTACCTAGTTGTTGATCCTTTCCCTATTGACCATCTTCAAGATTGTACAAATAAGACCTCTTTGCCCATTCATGAAACCATTCGTTCCCACAATAACCCAACACTTGAACCTACTCATGAACATGACCCATCACCATCTATACAACCTGCCTAAGACCCATCACCAATCATACAAATTGCAACTTTTGTTCCCCAGCATGTAACATCCACCAAAAGAAGCACCAAGCCACCCACGTTGCTTCAAGATTATCATAGTAGAGAGGGACTTTCAGACAGTGACAATGATCACCTCATATGTTAATTTGCATTAAGCCCCGCGGATCTAATTTCTTACTCACAAGCTGCTGCTTCTCACAAATGGTTAGAAGCTATGAACAATGAGATTCAATCCATTGAGTGAAACAACACAAGGGAATTGGTTCATCTTCCTGCAGACAGGAAATCAGTTGGTGTTAAGTGGCTTTACAAGACTAAGATGGGTCCGGATGGTCAAGTTTTAAAGCACAAAGCTCGGCTTGTGGCTAAAGGTCATTCACAGCAACCGGGAGTTTGTTACTATTTCCGCTCAACAGGGGTGGGAAATACATCAATTGGATGTCAAGTCCGCGTTCTTAAATGGCGAACTCAGCGAAGAAATCTACGTGGACCAACCGGAAGGATTTGTGTCAAGGATCACATGGAGATGGTGTACCGGCTTCATAAGGCCCTATATGGTTTGAAGCAATCTCTGAGAGCATGGTACTCTAAAATCGATACTTACTTTGGCACACATAGGTACTAGAAAAGCTTGAGTGAACCCATTCTATACATCAAACGAACTGTTACAGGTAAGATTATTTATGTATGCTTGTATGTTGATGACATCATATATGTCTCATCTTGTGATGAACTAGTAAAAGAATTCAAGGAAGTGATGAAGCATACCTTTAAAATGACGGATCTAGGACTGTTGCGTGTGTTTCTGGGACTCGAAGTTATACAAGGAAAGAGTTGTATTTTTCTACACCAAAAGGGTTATGCTCAAAGTTTGCTAACCCGGATGTCCACTCCAAGTCAGAAAGTTGAAGACACTCCAATGAACTTTAATGAGAAGTTATCCAATCAAGATGGTGCAGAGAAAACATATGGTGAAAGCTTTAGAAGTATTGTGGGAGGACTCATTTATTTAACTCACACAAGGCCAGATTTGGCTTATGTTGTGAGTATAGTGTCACGGTTTATGCAGAATCCGTCTAAGATACATATGGGTGCAGTTCGAAGAATACTCAAAATATTGCTGGTACAACATCTCTCGGGTTATGGTATAGATCGGGAACAACAATCAAGTTGATGGGTTACAATGATAGTGATTGGGCCAGCTGCTTAGATGACCGAAAGAGTGTTTCTGCGTATGTTTTCTCATTAGGAAATGGTGTTGTTTCTTGGAGTTCGAAGAAGCAACCAACTGTTGCATTATCAAGTATCGAACTAGAATACATCGCAGCCACCGGTGCAACTTGCCAAGTAATTGGTTACGTCGGGTACTTGAAGACATAGGAATTGCTCAAGATGAACATACAACTATATTTTGTGATAATACATCTGCCATTAACTTGTTAAAGAATCCTATACTTCATAACAGGTCTAAACATATCGAGTTGCGGTATCATTTCTTACGTGAAATGGTCGATAAGAAACTAGTCTCGCTGGAGTTCTGTGGTACTCAATATCAAGTAGCGGATGTGTTCACTAAGTCCTTGTCTAAAGAGAAGTTTGTTTTTTTCAAATGGCAGCTTGGTCTTCGACAGTTTGCTTCAAAGGGGGATGAAGAAATATGAATAAAACTTTTTTGTCTTATGTGGAATCTCAAGTCATGATCTTTGCACGTGCAAGTGAAGCTGATGGAATAAGTCCATGCACATGGTGCATGAGTTTTATTGTTTGTTAATTTGTTCCTCTAATAATGGGTCAATTGTTTTACCTAGTTGTTGCTATTGGCAGATAGTTTGTTACCTTCTTTCTTGGGTTTCTTTGGCTATTTAAGTTGTACTTGTAACCAGCTTTATTCACTTCACAGTCTATAAAAATTACTTGAGTTTCCATTGCTATTTGTGTTTTATGAGTGTTTGGCTACCAACAAAAGGTGGGGGGCTGGTGATGGTGATTGTGATAGTTATATGTGATCAACGATGGGGGTGGAGGTTTAGGATGGTGGCTGTGCTAAAAAATATAGTTGGATGTCATTAGCAATCTTGGTGTTGGTTAGTGGTTCTTGACGATGGCGGTGGTGCTTATAGCCTTAGTCTTAAGCGGCTGTTAGTGGAAGAGGGAAGGGGATGGTGGAGGTCAACTGATTTGGGTGGTGTTCAAGGTGGCTAAAGTGATAGTGGATTAGTGACGGTTATAATGATGAAATGATACTGCGGGTGGTAAGGCGGTAGTAACGGTGGGGTGTGGTGTGGAGATGAGATGGTGTGATGGTTGGGGAGTACAACAAGAGTAAGTTGAGGGAGTTGTGGGGTGGGGTGGGACTCAACTTGTAATATTTATAAATTTGAAAGTTATTATGATTACTATACTTTAAAACCCAAAAAACAAAGCATTTTAGCATAGTGTACAACTCCTTATGCGTGAGTGGCAGAATAGTAGTGAACCAAACTTGAGGCATGTGTTTGTCTCCCTCCTGTATAGCACTGTTTTTTCCTCTCTCTTCTAAATAACCTCTCTGCCAAATGCCAATGATGATGAAGTCGATGTGGGTCCGCTCCGGTCACTGATCGATGAAGCTGGTGGGGTAAATGACGATGGTTTTGTCTATCAGATATTTTGAAGAATCAATGGTTCGCATATTTCTTCTCGCCCCATCGTCGTCTTCTTCTTTGTATTCCATCAACAGAGAATTTCATCCACTCCTCGCCCCACCATCTTAAATAGGTTTTTCATTCTTCTCTGTCAGCATTGTATTTTCGTTGCCCATCAAACGACAAGGAACAGGCTGTTTACCATGTTTATAGGTACGATGTCGATTAACTCAATCGGAGAAATCCTAGCTCTTACTTTAGCTTGCAGGAAGGAAAATATCTAGGTTTGTGGAACTTTTGTCTTATGTAGGTATTGTTTCTGAAATTAAAATCTAAATATGTTGCATACACTATTGACTCAAACTGTTTCCTTAAGTTAATACACTCTGGAAGATTGAATTGAGAATTTAATCTTCATATTTTTGTTTCTTCCCTAACAGTCTTCTCTTGGGTTATGATGATATTTGTGGCTTCAAGTAAATTATTAAGAGAAATAGTTTACTGAAGGAGTAATTTTAGGCACAAAAGAAAGGGTGCTCCAAAAGAACAGGCACCTTTATGTGGCGGTTCATTGATCAATGATCATTCCATTCTGCTGTTTTCATGGTTTAATCACTATTAGTTTTATATTCTATTGTGGATGTTAATTATGCTCATTTTAAGCTAATTTTATACTATATGTTAGTTTCCGTTTGAAATTCATCGGACTTGCAAGTTACAACTAGTCTTGACAACTTATCAAATATCGAGTATAAGAATATGGGCCGCGTATATCCACAAGATGAGTTTCATATAAATATAACAGAATCGTGATCAGCACAAACCTATAATCTGTACTATTAAGTTTGCTTCTTTTTAAGTGCCAAGTTTCTGTTATTTGAGGCATTTTGTAGCTTTATATTATATTTCCAATAGGTCAAAGCTAAATGTGAAACACATTGACATCTTTCCCTTTTGTTTTAAAATAAACGTTTAGCTGATGTTTGTCTAATTATATGCTTTAAGATTTTAATTTTATGAGTTTTGAAACCCTAATTTGATTGTTTGCTATGTTTAGAGTTGGGATATGTTAAAGAATACTTTCTGGGTATTGAGAAAGTTTTTGGATCCCCTGCTGGATTCATATGTTGAGAGAATGCAAGCAACAAGGGTAAATGCTCTATTATGTCATCATCCATATTTATCTTCATATCTTAGTAGTTTTAAGTTTTATGTTACTGACTGTCTAATGACTTTTTTTTGTTTTAGCTGTTTTTTGACCTGAACACTAATAGTCAAGTAATCCAGAAACAAGATGGGACGTTATTCCGGTTCGTCTCCATTTTAGTGAAACTCTTCCTCAGGCAAGGCAGCCGAAGCTGTAAGTTTACTTTTTTTCGAGAGCTATTATCTGTTGTGTAAAAGCTATTAGAGATGACGAAAGACGGGATACCTACGCTTCGGACGGGATACCCGCAGCGAAGCGCGGGGTTGTTTACTAGTTCATGATCCTCAACCTAATTGGAGGTGGATCTATTTCTCTCACAATCGAAAAGTTGTATTGATTTCTCATTTCTTATTGGTTGATTCATGATTTTCTTGATTCAAGTGATATTCAAACCAATTTTTCTTCGTATCTGTTTTTATTTGGTTTATTTAAATTTTGACCTTAACTATTGTTACAACTTGTTTGATATTTTATGTCACTTAATCATGGATTTGAGTTGGGTTAATCTCAATCGGGTCAAGTTACAGGTCACAGGTCTAGTATATAAGTCATGTGTCTTGTTTGAATTATGTAGCAAGTTAAATTTTAAGAAAAGGTCTTAGTAGTGAAGTAGTGGGTGCTAAATAGTGAGTCGAATTTATAGGAGCACTAATCTATGTTTACATGTCTTGTTTTTTTGCTTATTTATGCAAGTATTTGAAGTATGAACGAAAGTGAGCAAGTTAAAGAAGTAAACTTTCTTTTGTTTGTGTTTGGTTTTGGGCCTGAAACCAACAATTTGTCTATCTGTGGCTAGGGCTACTCGATCAAGTAATGCAGCTAATGTGTTTGGATTTATTTTAGTTATCTCATGAATTGTTTACTACTGATTAATACTGATATGGTTATGGATGCCTCAAATTTTAAAGTAATGATCCCTTGACTTGGTGATATGTGGTTCCACCTTTAATTCCCAAAATCACAGGTGTATAGGTTCAAATTTTCTTGTACTTTCAACTACTACTGCTGCTTCGTTTTCTCTGGTTTTGTTGGTTGGTTTCTACTGCTATTGTTGCCTTCTTTAAACTAAAAGACAATAATAAATCTCTGCATGAAGAATGGAATTACTTATGAGAATAAAAGGTCGTATGGACCCAAAACAAAGAAATATACTAAATATGGATTTATTGAGGAGGTGGCTCATCAACAGTTACTTCTATCGATTTTCCAAAAGTTCGGACTGACATTTATGGTACAGAAGTTTTCTCCAATAGCAATACAAGTTGGTTTCTTTCAACTAGTTGAAAATGACTCTTTTAACTAAATTTTATTTTGGCCTATCTTCTAAACCAACTTATTTACATGTTAAATCAAAGGGGTTAGTACAGAACACATAGTTCCAAAAGAATAAATCAATCAAAACTAATAAAAATTGTTGAATCGTCCCTAGTTTAAATTATAAAACGTATTTTTTCTTTCAAAATTGAAATTTTGTATATGAAACCTGAGTAATTTAAGTTATAACATACTATCTTTTAAAATCAAAAAGTCATAAAGTAAACAAGGTTAGCCTAAATATAATCTGTTTAGTGAAATGTATTCGTGGGTTCAATCTAGAACTTAGTAAGACATTCAAACCAAAACCAAAGTTGGTTACACTAAACACAAACTCACGAATTTCATATTAAATTCTTGTCTTGTTTTTGTTTAATCTCCTGTACTATAATCACTATTCTCTTTTCTGTGGATGTCTTTAAACAGAAAAGTTCAAAGTAACCAGTTTAGTTTGTTAGAAATGATAATTGTATTTAATTTGTATCCTTAAATAAATACTATGATTTATGTAATTATGCTAAAGAGTAACAGAAAATAAAAAATAAATTAGACAGATATCAAATAAAGTTAAGAACTGAAATTACCGCAGGTGTGTCAAGAGAATCATTAGTTGCTGCACCATGACCGTAAACAGCAGTTTCAGGAGCAAGAGTCGATTGCCTTGAGTTTGGTGGGTTCCTATGGACGTTGTGATGGTTCTGTAATCCAATTTCAAGTTTTTATTTTATTAGTATAAATAAAATTAATATTATTAACGAGTTCATCTAAAAAATATATTAACAGTTGAATTGGAAGGTACGATTCCGTCATTTATCAATTATAAATATGAAATTTGTCTTTGGCTTTTCATGTTATTTATCACCTTAATCGCTTTATGAAACATTATGAAGAAAATATTTCTAGTCTTAAATCTTCTTCACAGATGTTCCAATTTATTGTCGATTTGACATTTTAAAAGAAATCATATATCCAAATTTTGATATATTTAAGCATATAGTATACAATTAACTACTTTTTATTAATTTTCTCATAGGGGAAAAAAGGGCTTTTTTACACAAAGTTACAAACACAATCATCTATAAAACATAATTTTTAAACTCATATGGATACACAGAATAAATGTGCATTTAATCATAAAACTGAATAAAATTTGGCTCCATAAAATAAAATTAACATAAGTCATACTTCAGTTTATTATTTGGAGCGGAAAATATTGATATTGAGTTCATGTTATAGGTTGAGACATATAGCATATATAATATACATAAACACGTACAGAAAAAGGATTGATATCATCGTCATGAGCAAATGGATTCCGATCATGATGGTCCGCCATCGGTGAATTCCTAAACAACGTGCTGTTGGAGACAAAGTTGGAGTCGTCTTGTTGTTTGAGTGTAGTAGAGTCCATGAGAAGAAGAAGAAAAAAATGCAATAAATGAAAGAAAGGGGGATGGGTGTTTATATAAGGAGTTGTTTATTAATGCATTATTTTTATTTGGATTTTACATTTCAAGCACTAATTGTGGGGACGGCACTTAGCCTGCTAATTTTGTCTTGATGGTAAAAAGTACCGGTACGCGTCTTGTTAATAACAAGTTTAAGGTTGTGTATTTGGTGTTTTGTTAATAACAAGTTTAAGGTTGTGTATTTGGTGTATTGTTAATAGCAAGTTTAAGGTTGTGTATTTGGTGTATTGTTAATAGCAAGTTTAAGGTTGTGTATTTGGTGTATGTGCAGGCTTGTATATATGTTCTTGTTCGTTCTTTTTGTTTTGTTAAAAAGGTCAAATATATAGATCTAATAATGACCACCAAACATCTGGCAGTAGCAAAGTAGGTCACAGCCAAAACCTAATAGGATACAGATTGCACGAGAATTGGTGAGCTCGAAATGTGAAGATATGTATTTGCACTTTAAGCTATTAGAGTTTGTATACACAACCGCGAGCATAATAGCAAAGCACTCTCGAGATGCACCACGTCCATGTGTATTCAACCAGTATCTAGACATGTGCACTCAACCGATGCACATGCTTAGCCAATGAGATCCACATGTGCACATAGAGAATATTGTAATGTGGTTATCTGCAATATTTTCTACATGTAATGTAATTCGTATAATTTACAAATGTGTTTTCTTCCTAATACCTATTTTGTGGTTGAACTTAAGTAGTATGTACAAACCACTACCACGCACTATGCTTATAAATGCCCGTTATAAAGATCTGCACATATAATAGTAACCGTACATTGGTACTCAACATTTTAGTTTAGTGTCTGTGTGTGTGTCAATATATATATTATAACTAAAAACTAGAAAACCCACCTTTAACATTTTGACTCATTTTGAAAATTTGAAATCCAAACCCAAATCATTTTGAACTTTTTGCACAATGGGAAAAAAATCATCATTAAATCATTTTATTTATTTTGATGATTCAAACACAATAAATGTTGTTATTTAGTTATTATTATAAATTGTGTTATTCGATTTTTATTTATTAAATCATTAATTAGTTTACAATAACTTTATAACTTATAAATAATAAACCTTTATAAAGTTATAAAGTTTTTTTTAATTATTAAATTAAAATATACAATTAAGTTACAAGGTTATTACGTGGTTTATAAAATTAATAAAGTCTTATAAATTAATTTATTAAAAAAAGGTTTTTAATAAAGTTGTAAGGCTTATATAAAGGTTGATGCACCCAAAACAAGTCAACTATTTCCTGCATGTATGCACTTGATACTATGTAGAAGTTGCTTCGAAAGTTCATACTCTGCACAAGAAAATATCCTAAATATGAAATCTTCCGAATCCAAGAACAATATCTTTCGAAGCAAAAAGTGAAGTCTTTTGAAACTTCAAAGAGAAAGTCTTCCAAAGGCAATGAAGTGAAGACAGATTTCTTGCGAAAATTTTGAAGAACATGCTTTCTTTGATGTACTTTTCATAAAGTTAACTAACTTTTCGCTGCAACTCTGAAGACTCACCAACTTATACAGTTAGTAAAACATCCATGCTTTTCGTAACTATATATTGAGGCATTGAGTTTGTAACTTTCTACTTTATGTTCTTTTATCCTTTTTGTAATATATTAAGATATGAGCTATGACATGTCATAATCATAAGTCAAAAGCCAAATCTATCTTTTGACTTTACATTGATCTTGACGTTGTCTAGATTAGTATTTCTAGTTGGCTTTCAAAGTGTGGCCGGATGTAGGATGTAGTATAAAGTGTCTCAAGTCTTTGTATCTTATTCTTATGCTTTGTATCACTTGTAAAAGAATTTGAGAAGCAATATACTACAATCTTGAAAACCAATATCTTGTTGTTCTTAAATTTATGTCTCTTGTTTACTTGTGTTCATAGTATCATAACATAAGTCACGGTTCTCTATTTGATCTGTTAAGTATTCTAACACTCTCCTCATTGTTAGACTGATTGCATTGACCATCCCTTAAACGGTCATGCAATTGGTATCAGAGAATTTCAGACTCTTGATTGTAAGATCTCACCATCTTAGATCCCTCAGTCTCACAAAATACTTGACATCTCAAATGGTAGCTCTCACAAAGGCTAATATGGAAGCCGGAACCATGAAAAAGTCCCCACTGATCACTCCTGAAGACTTTGACACTTGGTGTCAAAGAATGGAAAGCTTTATCAAGTCTTAAGACTCCAGGATGTGGAACCTATTATCCATGGACCTCACATGCCAAGCACCTCTTCAGCTGCTGCAGGCGGTGGTATGATTCCAAAGGAGGTGGCTGACTATTTTGAAGAAGACAAAAAGATAATAGACATAGATCAAAAAGCCATGAGTGCCCTCCAAACTGCTCTTCCAAACTCCATATACAAGGGCTTCAAGAAGTACAAAACTGCTAAGCAACTATGGCATGTGTCACACCCTTAAAATCAACATGGGGGTTTTACCGCGAGGTGAGTGAACAAACCTGGATCACAGTCACTAGTTACTCAAATGACACTATATGCCACATTTAACATAAAACCAACCAAAGTTTAAACTTGAAAACAATGCGAAAGTGTTTTGTAAATAAAACAACCCAAAAAATATAAATGTAATTTTGGCAAAACACATGCCAACCCAATATTTAAAAGAAACCCAAAAGTAGACACCAAATGTCATGTTATAAATACGGTCTTAAGATGCATGCTTGACTAGTGATGTGCTCTTATGGGCAACTCGAGTTAACGACCAGAGAATAGCATACTAAAAGTGTCCAACACAATGGTTGGTGAGCTTAAGAGTTTGTATTAAACATAATCCATAACAGTTACAAAACATAAGAAGTACATTGAAATAGATAGCTAGTCTATATTCATAAGTAATTACTATAGTGATTACGTGATCGAAGCTGAATGTGTTGCGTTTTTTGCCTCCCACCAGACTTACCAGGTCGTGACGATGTTTGTGTTTAGGATAATATTGCACCCATTTGACCTCAATTCGCACGGATAGGGCTTGTCAAACCCAGTAGTACCACCCAAGATTTCCCGCTAGTTACAATTATTAATGATCCAAAAGTGTGAGGACTTTCAAGGTACAATACATTATTTTAAACTATACACAACTTATAACAATAGTATAGCGTTTGTAAACAAGTATGCTATCTCCCCCAAAATAGAGTGTATAAAAGTACGAGGCATGAACTCACCTGATGAGCAAACAAACAATGGTAAAAGAAAACTAATGATGGATGGAAAGATAACCCTTCAAAGGTTACCTAGAACACACAAGTATATAAGTACATGTACACAGGGAATTTAACAACCCTAGGTTAACATAGTTAACCAGTTTGACTCGTTGGTGACATATTAATTGAAATCTCGTTTAATTCAAGAATATCAAGTTATCATACATGAGTATCATACAAGTTATTCACGTGTATAACATCATCAACCCAAGTTCTACCATGGTTATCATACTATATTAGATTATCATACAATTCATGCAAATCTCAAACAATCAACATGCTCAACACAAGTATAAATACATCACAACCAATAACTCATACATTGAGTCTAGTCATGCACTACATGCTATGTGAAACCACTCATGACTTCACATCCTAAACTCTGCCAATCCTACTAAGTAGGGGTCTCAAATTCGCACGCGTGTATAACAATTATAATCACATTAATCCATAGGATTCATAACAATTAACATGCACCCTAATGATCAATTTTAATCCCAACATGATTTCACAATCTCCTAACATAACCTATCATTATGAAGGATCGGTTTTGTCACTTATCACTTTGTTTTTCTCTCAAACTCACTTAATCACACACACGGGTTTAGATGAAGCAGAATCTCTTTTAAGAGTTGATGATAATATACTAAGTAATAGAGAACACAAGGAGATAATTTTCCAGGTACTTGTATATATACTTCCCAACTCAATGTATTACAAGACTTTTACAAGCATTTTTCATGAGTTACAATGAGAAACTATATATACTATCACCTACAGCTGGATATACTTTGATGCCAACTGGAATCCTATAACTATAGCAAATACTACAAAGCTATAGTTAAGGTATCTTAGATAATGTCTTATTTAAGATTTGGTAGTCATGACATGTCCATGATTTTTCCTTTTGTCACCAACTATAGTTGGCAACTGTACTAACTGATAAAGGTGAACAGTGGAATAAAGCATGGTCAACTATATTGGTTTTAAGAAAACGCCATGTGGTATATTAGAGGTCTGCAACAAAGTGTCAAAAGGACCACACTTATGTCCACTGGTTCATAGCAGTGTCTTCCGAAGGTTAATTGGCTTCGAAAGAACAAGTTCTTCTGAGGCCAATTATACTTCGGAAGAGACAGCTTCTTCCGAGGCTTGGGGACTTCTACTTCGGAAGTCACTTGTCTTGAAATATTCTAAGTCTTGAACTTCGGAAGAGAAGACTTTGTCTTTGGAAGTTCCACACATAGCTTCGGAAGTCCTTTATTTGTTGCACCAAAATAGTCTAAGTGTTTGGTTTTGGTTGCATCAACCTTTCTGGATCCAACAAACTCCCTCTAGGCTGATGCTACCCAAACCTCACTTCTTCCTATTTCTCAAAACCTTCAGCACAAGGGATGAAGATGTTTATTCGTTTCTTTGTTCTTCCCTAAAGTTGTGCTAAGAAGTTTGTACAAGTCTGTTAGGATCTCAGCCTCTTGGTTTAATCGATTGAACAGATATAGCAGCGGAATAGCTCAGAATTAGACAAATTCAAGCAAGAACATTCGATATAAAACGATAAAAGAATTTTGTTATAGAGAGAGAAATATCCGACAAAAGGAATATTGCATTAAGATTGTCGGCCTCAAAGGCACGATTACAGGTGAGTCATCCTTCCTTATAAAGGAAAGAGTGACGTAGGCTGATGTCACTTGAAAGTGACATGTAACCGTTTGATAACTACTGATGTTTAACAACTACTGAAGATGTCAACAACTGACATCTTCTTACAAATATTCCTAAGTGTTAAACATCTAATTTACAACTACTAAAAAACATAAAACTACTGATACTACAACAACTGAAGAACAACCTCTTCAGTTGTTTACAAGTACTGAAAAGTAAACAAACTATTGAAAGGAAAAGAAAACTACTGATGAAGAAAAACCATCACAACAACTGAAGAAGCCCTCTTCAGCTGTTGTCATCAGCTGTTAGCATCAGCTGATGTCTTCAGTACTTGAACATCAGACTTTGTCTTTCAGCTGTTGATCTTCAGTCTTTGTCTTCAGTACTTGTTGAAGTCTTCAGACTTTAGATCTTCAGCTGTTGTCTCAGTCTTTGTCTTCAGTACTTCAGAAGTACTTCAGCAGTTGTATTCTTCAGACTTTGTAGAACAGCTGATCAGGTCTTCTTCAGCTGTTGTGATGTCCTATGGGACTTAGAGGTTTCTCTGATCAGGCTCATTGGTTCTTTTGGTCCAACAAACTCCCCCTGAACCAATGCAGCCAAAACCTCTAAGTTATTGACGAGTCCCACTTATTTTGGCAGATAGATTGGTCTTTTTATCCTCTTGATCAGATGAGAAGTGACCCTTTTTCAGCACCGGCCTGGGAAGAAGTCTCGAATGATCTGTTTTGCATGATATGGTTGGGAGCTCTGTATTGGGGACTTGGACACCGAGCTGTTACCCCAACCATGAGATCTACTTCCCGTGTATCAGCCTATATGATTCCCTGGTGTAAGCCCTTAGAAACTTGGTCTGCTCATCCATTGTCAGCACCTCGGGCACACCATCAAATAGTCCTTCTCGGCCATACACTTCAGAGATGTACTTTGCCTGTTTTCCATTCTTGAGCTCAACCGTGGTTATTTGTCTGTAAGCAAACTCATCTGGATGAGTCCCTTCTAAGAGCAGGTTGAGCTCATCTTGTTTGAAGTTTTCAAGTCTTTTGTAAACCAATCTCTTCTTTATGATTTTGTTCTCCAACATCTTTTGAGGTGGTTGTTTGGCTTCATAGGCTTTCTTGAACTCTTCTACGATTTCCCAAGGGGACACTACAAGAACCACAGTGATGTCTTCGTCGACAACCCTCTTCACTTGGCCCTTGTATTTTGAAGGAATTTCTTTCTTGACAATCCGTTGTGCCACCCTAGGATCAGGCCATATCCTTACTTTTTCCCTTTGGTATTGAAAGGTATTAGCAAGGGTGTACAATCTTAATACTTCTTTCTTCATGCTAATCATTGAAGAGGATGTGGCATATGCTTTGTCAATGCTTTTCAGCATTTCCTCATCATGTCTTTGCATCTGTTCCTCTTCAATCTTTATCATCACATCATGCATTTGAGAAGCAGGAGTGATGGACATTGGATTAGCCTTAGGCAAAGTGATAACTGCAGAGAGTGGCAGTCTGTCTTCATCCTCCTCTTCTTCTTCATCAGCCCTCAGTACCTTTCTTTTCTTTTGGCTAGGTACATCACTGGCAGTGGGTTTTGGGGGTAAAGGATTTTGTTTTGTGGGTTGGATGGTTGGTTTAGAGGGTAAAGGGGTTGTTTTAGTGGGTTGTGGAGGTAGTGATTTTGAGGATAGAGGCTTTTCAGACTGTTTTAGCATTTTGGCTGTAAGGGAGGCTTTAGTAAATTTTGTCAGTTCTTTTCGGTTCCCACCCCAGCTTCATTCAATGCCTCAATCACTAAACCTTTGGAGTATGCTTCAGACGAACAAATCTTGGTGGTTATTGCCAAGATGTTGTCCCTGGTCCAGGCCCTTATTTCTATCAGAGATCTTCCCAAGTATTTGGCTATAAATCTAATCATTATCTCCAGCCTTTCTCTTTCTAAGGCATCATAACTAGCCCATCTTGAGTTGATCTCCTCTGTCTCCAACCTTCTGATCTCGGAGTCTAGTTGTTGGATGTCAAAACCCTGCCTATATAACTGTTCAATGATTTTATCCATTGAACGGTTATGGTTGGCATCGGCTTCTTTCACCATATCATTCAGCTCCTTCTCCTTCTCAGACTCTCCTTTCCTTTTTTGATATGTGACATGAAAGTCTTTTTGACTTTCATTCACTTCAGCTCTCTTCTCACTCTCCTTCTCCTTCTCATTTACCTTCTCTGATTCTTTCTCCTTCTCCCCATCTGTCCTCTTCCTTTTTCCTTTAACTGACTGACTCTCCCCCTTTTTGGTTGCATTGGGTGCAAGGGTTTGAGCAGTAGAAAAGGATTTAGTCACCAACTCCTCCACCAGGGGTTGTATTATTGTAGGAAGCCTCTCATCAATGGCTTTGATCACTATATCTGTGATCATGGGAGTGATGAGAGGTAGGGATTTTTGAAGGTTAGCAACTGATTGATCAGGATGGTTCTGTTCCTGAGAATCAGTGCCGAAAGCAGAGGCTGGTGGTTTGGAAGTATGTATTGGCTCAGTGTTTAGGGGACCTTCAGAAGAAGGTGCCATCTGTGGGTGTATTGTGGTGGCAGATGGACTTGCATCCTGAGACATCTTGGCCAGCAGCTCTTTGAGTCTGCTAACCTCATCCTCTAGAATGCTGTTTTGAGCAACTACATCATAGAAGAAGCTCAGGTCATCATCAGTTGATACTGAATCACCTGACCTCCTGACAGAGTCAGGATTAACATGCCTTGAGTGTAGATCAATTATAGCATGTGCCCCTTGTTCTTGGTTCTGGGGACTTCCAGCCTCAGGACTATGTCCTTCATCAGCTGTTGCCACTGGTGAGGTCTTAGAGATGTTACCAACTGCATCCTGATCATTTGCTGAGTCAGAAGCAGTGGCAGCCTCACCAGAAGGTCGCACCTCCTTGTCTACACCAGGAGATGAAACATGATAACCCCTGTGCTGTGGGTGGACAGAAGCATTGTGATTCTCCCCCTCAGGTGTTGAGGTTATCCCAGTAGTAATTGGTGTCTGGGTGGGGGGTGAGGAATGCAACTGCGTCAGCACTTTTGCAACAATTATTGTAGGGCTTTGAGGGGCGGTTGCATCAGGAGAGGGTGTGGAAGCAGTGTGCACCCGGACAAGTGGTGCTCTTCAATGGTAATCCCCTCAAGTGAGGAGGATCCCAGCAGTGTGGTTTCCCTTTAATTGGTTGCATCAGGTTCCTTTTGAGAGGAAACCTGAGCGGCTTCGGTTGGTGGAGTCATAGTCTCTACTAGGGGGTTATTTCAGTAGAGATAACCTGCTTTGGTGCAGCAGGAGCATCCTCAGGGGACTCAACTCCCTGAGTAGCCTTCTTAGGCTTCTTCTTTGTGGGTTTGGAGGGGACTTTGGATGTGGAAGTGAAGGCTGTGGGTTCCAGCTGCGTGGGTTTGCGCAGCTTGGCAGCCTGTTTAAGAGTTTGGTCAGTGTTGTGTCGGGAGTATACCTCCGGCAATACAGCCAAAGCAGGGACTCCCAGACCAACTAGTCCCTCAGCAGAAAGCTGATTCTCTATTATGGCCATTATAAACCGAGGATATAGTATCCAACGGTTAGAAAGTGGTTTTGTGGCCATATCCTTGATTTCAAGAAAAATTATTTCAGAAAAGTTTAGTGGTTCTTGTTCAAGGATAGAGAACAGTACCTGTTGCCATCTGGAAGACAGTTGATCCCAAGAAGAGGTCTTGGGGGCCAGGCAAACATTTACCATATGAAATATCAAGCGTTCAGCATCTGGAAAATGTTTCTTCAGGATGGTCGAAGCACTAAGATCGCCTTGATATCCATGTTGTCCAAATGAAAGATCAAGTTGGCGCTTAGGATATCCAACAGGGTAGGCAGCATCATCTAATAGTAATATCTGGCGGATGGTAGCAGTAGAGATGACCATCGTATGAGAGTTGATGGACGAATGGATAGATTCTCCATTAACAGTTGCATTCGTCCAAAACTGATGTAGCGAATCGGCATAAATGATTGGATTTAGGAGGAAGGCCGTTTTCAGTGGGGATTGGACCATAAGATCTACAGCATTATCGAATTTGGTCCAGAAGAGCGATTTAGTGAGGTACGCGACACAGTTGTGTCGAGGCTTGAGTTGCATGGTCGCCATTAATGAAGGTGAAAGGTTTTCAGAGCTTTTGAAATTTTAGGTCGTGAAAGAATGAAAAACTCTGAAAGAGGGATCAGATATATATAGGGTACGGGTTATGAAACGACTGAAGGTTTTGGTGTTAGTCATCAGTATTTGAAACAACTGATGACGTGGTATTAACTTTCAGAGGTTTGAAACGACTGATGGTATTGGTGTGGTCAGCAGTTATAAAACAACTGAAGACATGGTGTTTACAATTCAGACGTTGAAACAACTGAAGTCTCTGATTTAGGCATCAGTAGTTTTAAAAACTACTGAAGACAAGTTGGACTTCAGATGTTGAAACAACTGAGGACTTGGTATTAGTCATCAGTAGTTGTGAAACTACTGAAGACCGTGGTTTTGCCATCAGTTGTTGTAAACAACTGAAGACTTGGTGTTAGTCATCAGTAGTTGTGAAACTACTGAAAACATGGTATTGCTTCAGTCGTTTATGAAGAAACAGCAGTTTGTGAACTACTGAAGAGAGAGTACTCATCAGTAGTTGTCGTCAATTCATAGCCTTTCAGCTGTTTCATACTGTCCTCAACACTTACTCATCAGCTTTTTGCTGTTTTCAGTTGTTTCATAGGACATCAGTACTTATTTGTTTCTACTGATTCAGTAGTTGTAACTACATCAGTAGTTTAGAACAGATAAAGCACAGTACTTAAAGCATTTAGCCTTCAGTAGTTATAAAAACTACTAAGGGGAAAATAACTCATCAGTACTTATATGTGACATGGTTACCAATGATCATCAGTAATTACTGAGATCAGTAGTTGTCACTTATTCTAGCTGCAACATACCAAGCCTTAACACCAGGTTGTGGAAAGTTGAACTATCCAAAGGCTTAGTAAAAATGTCAGCAAGCTCATCAGCACTAGGCACAACATAGGATTAATTAGACCCTTTTCAAAACAATCTCTTATAAAATGATGTCTAATTTCTATATGTTTGGTCCTAGAGTGCTGGACTGGATTTTTGACAATGCAAAGAGCTGAAGCACTATCCATTAATAATGGAGTCTTAGTCTCTGTAATGCCATAATCCAAAAGTTGATTCTGAAGCCAGAGTATTGGGATGTACAACTTGCAGCAGCAATGTACTCGGCTTCAGCAGTGGATGTAGCAACGGATGTTTGTTTCTTACTCTGCCAAGAAATCAAACAGTTGCCTAGGAATTGACATCCACCAGAAGTTGATTTCCTGGTCAACTTACACCCTGCATAGTCACTATCAGAGAAAGCAACTAATTTGCAAGAATGTCCAGTGGAATACCATAAGCCTAGAGATTGTGTACCTTGCAGATATCTAAAGATCCTCTTGACTGCAATCAGATGAGACTCTTAGGTGCAGCCTGAAATCTAGCACAAACACATGTAGCAAACATAATATCTGGTCTAGAAGCTGTTAAATACATCAAGGAACCAATCATACATCTGTAAAGGGTTCATCAACACCTTTACCTTTCTGATCAACATCCAATGTGTGGTGTTGCACATGGGAGTAGAACAAGGTTTACAGTTTTGTAAATCAAACTTATTCAAAAGATCTTTTGTGTATTTAGACTGATGAATGAAAATTCCATCAGCTTTTTGTTTGATTTGCAAACCTAGAAAGAACTGTAATTCTCCCATTGCACTCATTTCAAACTTCTGTTGCATTAGTTTTGGAAATCCTCACACAATTGGGGATCAGAGGATGCAAATATAATATCATCAACATAAATTTGAACAAGTAGCTTATGCTGATCCACCTTCTTAATAAATAAAGTTTTATCTATGGAGCCTCTAGTGAAATTATTCTGTAGAGAAAGTTTGATAAGGTCTCATACCAGGCTCTAGGTGCTTGTTTCAACCATAAAGAGCTTTATCAAGCTTATATCCCATTCTGGGTGCTATTATCCTCAAAGCCTGGTGGTTGACACACATAAACTTCTTCTTTGTGTACCTATAGAAAAGCACTTTTGACATCATTTGAAAAACTAAGAGTGGAGTGCAGCATAGGCTAAAAACAATCTAATTGCCTCCAGTCTGGCTACAGGGGCAAAGGTTTCATCATAATCAATCCTCTTCTTGTGCAAACCCATGCACAACCAGTCTGGCCTGTTCTTAACAATTAGCCCATTTCATCGTTTTTATTCCTAAACACCCATTTAGTGCCTATTGCACACTTAACTGGGGTGGTAGGGTTAGAGGAACAAGCTCCCACACTTGCTGTTTCTTGAACTGAAGAAGCTCAAGTGCATGGCTTCACCCATCCATGTCCTCAAAGCTACATGATATTTCTTTGGCTCTAGATGACTGATGAAGAGATCACTTAGAAGCAGAAATTGGACAACTGGCTTCGGTTGAAACACCAGCATTGATATCCAAGGATTTGAGACATTGGGTGATTTTCAGCTCTTGGTAAACAATCAAATCTGTGCAAGTGTTTGTTGTAGGACCTTCAGCAAGCAGCAGATGTTGATGCAGATTCTTGAAACCATGAAGATGGTGGCAACTCAATGAAGTTGATGTTGGACCAAAAGAACCAATGAGCCAAGATCAGAAAACCTCTAAGTCCCACACGGTATCACAACAACTGCTGAAAGCCTCATCAGTAGTTTGACAAGTGCTGAAGACTTCAACAGCTGAAGATCAAGTGCTGAAGACCTTAACAGCTGAAGAACCAAAGTGCTGAAGTACAACAGCTGAAGAACACAAGTGCTGAAGCTGAAAGACCAAAGTACTGAAGTACAACAGCTGAAGAGTTCACAAGTGCTGAAGATCAACAACTGATGTACAAAGTCTGAAGACAAAGACTGAAGACATCAGCTGATGATATCTACTGAAGTCATCAGCTGATGAAACGCCTGAAGGTCAAAGTCTGAAGATCAAGTACTGAAGCCTCAGTAGTTTGTCACAACTGCTGAAGAGTACTTCTTCAGTAGTTGTGATATCAGTAGTTTTATTTCTTGTTTCAGTAGTTTTGTAAAACGACTGAAGAGCTTGTTCTTCAGTCGTTGTAGTTTCAGTAGTTTTATATTTTGTACTTAACTTGCTGATATGTTCTCAGTAGTTGTGAACATTTCAGTAGTTTGTTAAGAATTAGTTATTTCTGTATTGGATCTGCCAGTTGTCACTTTCCGTGATAACAGCAGTGACTGTTGCACTCTATATAAGGAGTGACAACCTATTGAATTGAATGAATGAAGATTGATTGATTCGATTAGAATATTCTTCATCTATAAAATTCCTAGAAATCAGAAATACATTCTCCCTATAACTGTATGCGATCTTAATGCTTACATATATTGTTGCTTGCTACAATTTGTCTAATTCGTGTTTGTATTCCGCTGCGTATATTCTGTACATCAAACTTGTGATCACTGATCCTGTCAAATGGTATCAGAGCAGGTTAATCATTGATCGATCTAATAATTGATCATTGAAACTGCTATTCAAGATCCAAGTTTGATTGAATTAGCTTTTGTTTTTGCAAGAAACGGTTATAGAGATTGAATTTTTCTGTATTTCTGCTCATTCATCCTGAGATCTTTTCTTGGTTCTCATTGAGTTTGTTGTGGTTTGTCTAAAACTTCTTTTTAAACTTGAACTAAACTGTTTTTGAACTGAAAATGACCACTCCCTCCAATGATCCTCACAATACTGGTTCCTCAACCAAGCCTCCTATGCTGGTTAGGAATGAGTATAACATATGGCAAAGACGTATGCTCCATCACCTGTCTGTTAACAGCGCAGGGTGTTGGACATCTGTGGTACATGGTCCACACAAGCCTATGGTGAATAACCCGGAAACCAATCAAATGGTTCCGAAGAGGAGGGAGCAATACTCAGATGAGGATAAAAAGTTGCTTGAGATTGATGCAAAAGCCCATGGAATTCTGGCCATGGCTTTGCCCAATGAAATCTATTCTGGGCTAATGCATCATGAAACTGCCCATGACCTCTGGATTGCTTTGAAAGAACAATTTGGAGGAACAGATGAGGTCTTGGCAAATAATAGAGAAATTCTTGCCCAACAATATGAGACATTCTCTCATAGAAAGGGTGAGACACTGACTCAACAATATGAGCGGTTTCTTGTTTGATCTCTGAACTAAAAATGGTCAAACTTGAATACACCAATATTCAGATGAATAACAGATTTCTCAGATCACTGCCTGAGAGATGGGACACATATACTATTGTCCTACGCTCCAGTGCAAGTTTGGACAAACTATCTCTCACCCAACTCCATGGGAAATTGCTCACTTTTGAGAGAGAGATAGAACAGAAGAGAAAGCTGTCTTCATCTGGAAAGCTCACTGAAGACTTTATACAAGGCAACACTGCCTTGGTGGGTCATGAGTCAGAATATGCTGCATCTGAATGCCAGTATGATGAGCATATTAATTTCTCTTCGAGCACTTCTAATTCTGCATTTGTAAGTGTTGATGGTCAGTTTACTGGAGGTAATAATGACAATTTATGTTTCATTATGGATGATCTCAAGGGGATTGCTGATGATGACTTAGAAGAGATGGATATTTTGAGCCAAATGGCCTTGATAAATATCAGATCTCAGAAGTTCTACAAAAGAACTGGAAGAAAATTCCCAGGACTCTCTGGCAAAACCAAAGTTGGTTTTGACAAGAGCAAGTTGAGGTGTCACAAATGCCAACGGCTTGGACACTTTGCAAGAGAGTGTAGATCAACTGGATCAAACTCTACTGCACCCTTTGTGACTTTTCCTGGCAACAGTCAACAAAACAGAGGGCAACATCCTGTCACATCTAGTCATCATCCTCAACAACAATCTCCGGCATATTTTGTTCCTCAGGGTCAAATGCCTTATCAGTACCCTTGTTATTACATGCCACAGTCAAGTCAAGTTCAAGTTCCTATGACACCACAACCTCATGCATTACCAGAACCTCAGCCTTCCCTATCTCATCAACAACCTTCATCTCAACAACACAGCTTCTTCACCCCAGGAGTTGTTGACTGGAGCAGTTTACCAGATGACTTGTCTGGTCATGATCAACTGTTCTCAGGTGCTGGTCAACATGGTGGTGACAGTCCCTTTGGGAATCTAGCTCTTATGGCTTTGGAGTCTGCTGATACTTCATCTTCCAATGCCTCTACACCTCAGGTATCACAGGTATCCTCTGAGGCAAAAGCCAAATTATGTTCTGAACAATGCATAGCAGCATTTGCTTCCATTAGAGAAGCAAATGTAGCTTTAATTAATAAGAACATTGAGCTAGAACAATAATTTCCAAAAACAAAGCTGAGTTTGAGTTTGTGCTCAAAGATAAAAATGATGAGGTTTATAAACTGAATTGCAAAATAATTGATGATAAGGCTAGAGAAGATGTACTTTTAGAGAAGTACAAAGATCTCAAAGAAACCCTTGCAGTTACCCAGGTCGAGTGTGATAGATGGGTACAATCATGCAAAGGTTTTGAAATGCTTCTTAGTAAGCAATCTGCTTCAAATGTGAAGTTTGGAATTGGTTACAATCACACTGCTCCACCTACAGATTTTACCCCAAGAGCAGAGGTAGAATCTGATGGTGAGAGTGATAACCAATCCATCAAGTCATGTGATCTACCTTCTGATACAGCACAATCAGAAGTAGCAGTCAGTATCAAGTCCTCTTTGAACCTATCAGCTGATGTTGATGGTCCAAATGCTGACATTCACATGATCAATAAGTTGATCAACTCAGGAGTCAATCCTGAAGGTCCTGAAAGGACTGGAGAGCAGGATTCAACTCCTGAAGTTCAAACTTCAACTGCTGTCAGTACTGAAGAGAAGAAAACTGGCAGTAGAAAGAGTTTGAAGACTACTAAAGATGCTGTCAAGAAAGCAACCAATGCTTCCAAAGCATTGAAGAACAAGTCTGTTGCTTCACCATCTTTAGTTGATGATCAACCTAAGATGAAGAAGAAACCATGTGAAGTATGTGGTTTGTTCAATCATCTTACAGATGATTGTTGGTACAAAAGAGGTTCCAAACTCAAACAAAAGGAAGAAATTAATGAGAAAATGGTAAAAATGAAAACTGAGTTTGAGACCACATTTGTATCAGCAACATCAAATCCTGTAACCCTTAAGTCCTTAAAGCAATCCAAAAAGGAAGGAGTTAAACAGGTGACAGCTGAGGGTGCTCAAAAGAAGAAGGTGCAACATAGGACCTTATCTAACTCCACTAGCAATGTGTCTGATGAGCTGAAAGCTTTATCACAAAATCAGACACAGCTGGTGATGATGGTACAACATCTGTTGGGTAGAGTTAACCAACTAGATTCTCCTATGTTGAAACCACAGAAAGGAGGTCTAAGCCAAAGGACTCCTCTTCTGCACCATCTTCTTCCTCTCAGGCTGTTGTTACAAATAAACATGCTAGTTTACCATCTATTGATGAGACCAGGCCCAAAACCAAAAAGGTTGGGTCTCTAAAACTAACTGATTGTTTATTATTGCAGGGTTCTTCAACATGCCAAATAGCATCTGGTATGTAGACAGTGGGGGATCTATGCACATGACTGGGAACATCTCTCTTCTTCATGACTACTCTCAAGGAAAGAAGGGATTTGTCTCTTTTGGCAATGATGCTAGGGGTTACATCATCGGTAAGGGCTTTGTCTCCAATGGAGAAATCAAATTTGATGATGTTAATCATGTGGAAAATCTCAAGTACAACCTCTTGAGTGTCAGTCAAATGTGTGATAAAGGCCATGTTGCCCTTTTCACAAGTCAAAACTGTAGGATTCTGTCATCCAAATTTGCCCTTGATTGACAAGGTGTTGGATGATCACACTCTCCTGAAAGCCAACAGGACAGGAAGAGTGTATGCCTTAGATCTCTCTAAGAAGATAGATCTCAAAGGCAATCCTTGCCTATTTTCCAAAGCCTCTTTTCAAGAATCTAAACTATGGCACAGGAGGCTTGGTCATGTTAATCTCAAAACATGAATCAGCTTAGCCACAATAGTTTAGTCAGAGGCTTACCAATAAAGGAGTTCCACTGTGATGAAACATGCACTGCTTGTTTAAAAGGAAAACAGCACAAGGTCTCATTTCCTCCTATTGAAGTGTCCAAGTCCACTGCCTGCTTGCAATTACTGCATATGGATCTATTTGGTCCTGTGAGAGTAATGAGCATGGCAAAGAAGAAATACTGTCTGGTAATTGTGGATGATTACTCCAGATTTGTATGGACTTTCTTCTACATTCAAAGGATGAGGCTGCTCAGAAGATTATCCACTTTGTGCTGTACATTGAGAAGCAGTATTCCCTTCCAGTCAAGTGTATTAGGAGTGATAATGGAACTGAGTTCAGAAATCATACACTTGATGACTTCTATCTCTCAAAGGGAATCAAAAGGCAGTTCAGCATTCCAAGGACTCCGGAACAAAATGGAGTAGTGGAGAGAAAGAACAGGACTCTCATTGAAGCTGCAAGGTCCATGCTGGCTGACTCAGGTTTGCCATTGACCTTTTGGGCCGAAGCTGTCAACACAGCTTGTTATGTGCAAAATAGAGTTTTAGTAAATCAGAGGTTGATGAAGACTCCATATGAAGTTCTCCATCATTTGGCTCCTCTGATTTCATTTTTCAAAGCATTTGGGTGTCCCTGTTTTATTCTCAACACAAAGGATCAACTCCAAATTTGATCCTAAGGTGGATGCAGGATACTTTGTTGGTTATTCATCTACTTGCAAAGCATACAGAGTCTTCAACTGCAGAACAAAGATGGTTGAAGAAACTCTACATGTTAAGTTTAATGAATCTCCAAAGGACAAGATTCCACAAAGTGTGGAGTTGGAGTTATTTGATTTGGACATACTGCAATATGTTCCCTATCAAACTCCTGCTGTTGCTCCTGTCAACAGTTCACCACCTGGTGGTACTGCTGATGATGATGATGATTGCAGTACTCACCTCTTCAGGTTTAGTGATCAGCTGCCTGATTCAACTAGACCTGATGTTCCTGTAGCGCCAGTAGCACCATCCACAACAAATGCTGATGAGATTTCTTCGAATTCAACTTCCTTTGAATTACCATCCACTGATTGGTTTCAAGGAAATGATTCACCATCACCATCTGTTGCTGCTGAACCGGCTACAAACACTTGCACAGATCTCATTGTGTATCAAGATCTGAAGAATCACCCATGTCTCAAATCATTGGTGATATCACTGCTGGAGTATCAACAAGAAGTCAATTGTCAAATTTCTGCTTCTATGCTCTCTTCATCAGTCAGCAAGAGCCAAAGAATTATCACATTGCTTTAAAGGACAATGGATGGGTTGATGCCATGCAGCTTGAGCTTCTTCAGTTCAAGAAACAGCAAGTGTGGGAACTGGTTCCTCTACCTCCAGGTAAGTGTGCAATAGGCACTAAATGGGTGTTTAGGAACAAAACTGATGAAAATGGGCTTATTGTTAAGAACAAGGCCAGACTGGTTGTTCAGGGGTTTGCACAAGAAGAAGGTATTGATTATGATGAAACCTTTGCCCCTGTAGCCAGACTGGAAGCAATTCGATTGTTTTTAGCTTATGCTGCTTATCAAAACTTAAAGTCTTTCAAATGGATGTCAAAAGTGCATTTTTGTATGGAAAAGTTAAAGAAGAGGTTTATGTATGTCAACCTCCAGGCTTTGAGGACAATAAACATCCTAATTGGGTGTATAAGCTTGATAAAGCTCTTTATGGGTTAAAACAAGCTCCAAGAGCCTGGTATGAGACATTATCAAACTTTCTTCTGGAAAACAATTTCACTAGAGGCTCCATAGACAAGACTTTATTTATTAAGAAAGCTGGGCAGCATAATCTACTTGTTCAAATTTATGTAGATGATATCATTTTTGCATCCTCTGATCCAAAGTTGTGTGATGCCTTTACAAAGTTGATGCAACAGAAGTTTGAAATGAGTGCCATGGGAGAATTACAGTTCTTTCTGGGGTTGCAAATCAAACAAAAGGCTGATGGAATTTTTATTCATCAATCCAAATATACAAAAGATCTTTTGCAAAAGTTTGATTTACAAAACTGTAAGCCCTGTTCTACTCCCATGAGCAGCACCACACAACTGGACTCAGATCAGAAAGGTAAAGTGGTTGATGAAACACTTTACAGATGTATGATTGGGTCCTTGATGTATTTAACAGCTTCTAGACCAGATATTATGTTTGCTACATGTGTTTGTGCTAGAGTTCAGGCTGCACCTAAAGAGTCTCATCTGATTGCAGTCAAGAGGATCTTTAGATATCTGCAAGGCACTCCATCTCTAGGTTTATGGTATTCTACCAGACATTCTGGTAAATTAGTTGCTTTTTCTGACAGTGACTATGCAGGGTGTAAGTTGACCAGGAAATCAACTTCTGGTGGATGTCAATTCCTAGGCAACTGCTTGATTTCTTGGCAGAGCAAGAAACAGACCTCAGTTGCTACATCCACTGCGGAAGCAGAGTACATTGCTGCTGCAAGCTGTACATCTCAGGTACTCTGGCTTCAAAACCAACTTTTGGATTATGGCATTACAGAGACTAAGACTCCATTGTTAATGGATAGTGCTTCAGCTCTTTGCATTGTCAAAAATCCAGTCCAGCACTCTAGGACCAAACATATAGAGATCAGACATCATTTTATAAGGGATTGTTTTGAAAAAGGTCTGATTGATCCTAAGTTTGTGCCAGTGCTGATGAGCTTGCAGACATTTTTACTAAGCCTTTGGATAGTTCAACTTTCCAAAACCTGGTGTTAAGGCTTGGTATGCTGCAGCTAGAATAGGTGACAACTACTGATGATCTCAGTAATTCATATTGATGATCATGAGTGCCTGTCACATATAAGTACTGATGAGCTCTTTTAACCTCAGTAGTTTTTATAACTACTGAAGGCTAAAAGTTCTCACAAGTACTGAAGTACTTCATCTGCTCTAAACTACTGAAGTAGTTACAACTACTGATGCAGTCATAACTACTGAAATCAGTAAAAACAGATAAGTACTGATGTCCTATGAAACAACTGAAATCAGCCATAAAGACTGATGAATGTGTTGAGGACAGTTTGAAACAGCTGAAAAGCTAAGAATTGACGAAAACAGCTGAAGAGAACTTTCCTCAGTCGTTTGTACACTGCTGTTTCATTTTAAACAACTGAAGCAAAACCACGTCTTCAGCAGTTTTATAACTACTGATGACCAATACCAAGTCTTCAGTTGTTTACAACAGCTGATGACAAAACCACTGTCTTCAGTAGTTTCATAACTACTGATGACAAACACCATGTCCTCAGTTGTTTCAATCACCTGAAGTCAAAACCACGGTCTTCAGTAGTTTTCTAAACTACTGATGCCTAACACCGCGACTTCAGCTGTTTCAACGTCTGAAAGGATAATACCATGTCAACGGTCGTTTAAAACTACTGATGACTAACACCACATCCTTCAGTCGTTTCCTCACCCGTACCCTATAAATACCCTAACCTGAGCTCTCCATGCTTTATCTTCTTCAAACCTAACGTTCCTCTCCAAAAAATTTCCATGGCGTCTATGCAAATTAAACCGCGACACAACTGTGTTGCCTACCTCACAAAATCGCCGATCTGGACTAAGTTCGATACTGCTATCGATCTTATGGTTCAGTCCCAATACAACAAGGCATTCCTTCTGAACCCCGTTTTACATACCGAATCCTTGAACCAATTTTGGATGAACGTTAATGTCACTACTGAGGAGAGCAACACACGATCCCTCCGGTCAGTCGTCAACCACAAAGAAGTAGTGATTACTCCTGCAACAATCCGTAAAATCTTCAACTGAGTGATGCTACTTCTCTGCTGGATATCCGAAGGGCACCATAGATCTATCATTTGCTCAGGGGATATCAAGGTGATCTCAATGCCACCACCATCATGAAGAAACACTTTAATGACGCTGAGCGCCTGATCTTTCACATGGTCAATGTATGTTTGGCCCCTAAGACATCGTCTTGGGATCAAATGTCCACCAAATGGCAGCAGGTAATGTATCTACTTGAGCAACAACCACTGAATTTTCAGAATTAATATTTTCAGAGCTCAAAGATATGGCTCAAAAATAACTGCCAACCGTTGGATACTCTATCCACGGTTCATAATGGCCATTATAATAGACCAGCTTAATGCTGAGGGACTTGTTGGCTTGGGAGTCCCTGCTACGGCTGTTTTGCCCGAAGTATACTCCCGGCACAACTCCGACCGGACACTCAAAATGGCTGCCAAGCTGCGAAAACCCACGCAGCTGGAAACCACAGCCACCACCTCCAAATCCAATGTCCCCACCAAACCACCAAAAAGAAACCCAAAATGGCTACTCAGGGAATTGAGTCCCCTGAGGATGCTCCTGCACAACAAACGCAGGTATATCCACTAGTCCAAACCCCCTAGTGGATACCATGACTCCTCCAGTCACAGCCGCTCAGGCTTCCTCTCAACAGGAGCCTGCAGCAACCAAGGGGCACCTACTTATCTGGGATCTTCCTCACTTGAGGAGATTGCCATTGAAGAGCACCATCCACCCCAGGTGCACACTGCTTCTACCCCGTACCCCAAACAACGCCCCTCACAGCCCAACTTTAATAGTTGCTCAAGTGCTGACTCAATTGCACTCCTCACCCCTCCCCAGAAACCACTTATTACTGGGAATACCTCTACAATTGAGGGGGAGGAACACAGTGCACCTGAGAACCCACAGCACAGGGGTTTCCCAATTCTATCTCCTGGTGTAGAGAAGGAGCTTAGAATATCTAGTGAGGCTGCCACCTCCTCTGACTCAGCACATGACCAGAGTGAGGTGGTAACATTGCTAAGACCTCCCTAGAGGCAACTGCTGATGATGGACATTGTCCTGAGGCTGGAAGTCCCCAGTACCAAGCACAAGGGGCACATGCACCAACTGGTCTACACCCAGTGCATGTAATCCTGCTCTAAGCAGGAGGTCAGGTGATTCAGTATCAACTGATGATGACCTGAGCTTCTTCTACGATGTAGTTGCTCAAAACACCATTCTAGAGGATGAGGTTAGCAGACTCAAAGAGCTGCTGGCCAAGATGTCTCAGGATGCAAGTCCATCTGCCACCCTCATACACCCACAGATGGCACCTTCCCTTGAAGGTTTCCCAAATACAGAGCCACCCCAAAATACCCACCTGCCTCCGCTTCAGGCCCTACTTCTCAGGAACAGAACCCTCCTGAGCAAATAGGTGCTGCACTCAAAAATTCCCTCCCTCTCATCAACCCATAATCACTGATATAGTGATCAAAGCCCTTGATGAGAGGCTTTCCTCAAACATACCTTGGTGATGCTGCTGTCCACAAGACTCTTTCTGCGGTCTCAACCCCTTCCTCCAATGCAACCAAAAAGGGGGAGAGTCCTGCAGTGAAAGAACAGAAGAGGAAAAGATCCGAGGAAAAGAAGGAAGCGAAGCAAGCCCAAAAGGAGAAAGAACAGCAACCAATGCTCACTACAAGCGAAAGAAAGGTGCTGATGAGCACATTGCTGAAGATAAAGCCTTGGAGCTACTGATAAAAGAGGCTGATGCCGAACACAGTAGATCAATGGACAACATCATTGATCAGCTGTTCAGGCAAGGTCATGACACCAACAAACTTGACTCTGAGATTCGACGACTAGAGATTGAAGAAATCCAGAATAGATGGGCAAGTTATGAAGTGTTAGAAAGAGAAAGGCTAGAAATCATGATAGATTTATTGCAAAATATCTTGGAAGATCAATGATTGAGATCAAAGCTTGGTCCAGGGACAGTATCTTGGCAATCACCACCAAGATCTGTTCGTCTGAAGCATACACTAAGGGGCTTGTTATTGAAGCTTTGAATGAAGTGGGTGCTGGGAGCAGGACTGAGCTAGCAAAGCAATCAAAAGCCACACTCACCTCAAGGATGCTAGCACAGCCTGTCAACATTCCCACACCAAAACCACCCAAAAACAACCCACCAAACCAACTCCCTTACCTCAAAACCCATAGCCGATGATATACCTTGAAGAAGAAGAGAAGGATATTGAGGCTAGAAGAAGATGAAGAAGATGATGAAGACAGGCTGCCGCTATCAGCTGTGATTCAGTTGCCTAAGGCCACAAGTCTCCTCAGCAATTACTCCTGAAGTCCAGAGACAAATGGTTAAAGTGAAGCTAGAAGAAGAAGAGCTTCATAAACAGCATGATGAGGAATTGCTGAAGAGGTTGACAAAGCTTATGCAGCCACATCTTCCATCATCAATATGAAGGAGCAAGCCCTCAGACTTTACACTCTCAGGCATACCTTTCAATATCAAAAGGAAAGAGTGAGGATTTGGCCTGATCCCAGGGTCTCTCACAGAATTCATAAGAACAATATACCTCGGAGATACATTGGCCAGGTGAAAAAGATCGTAGATGAAGTGATCTCTCTGGTCTTTGTAGTTTCACCCTGGGAAATCCTAGAAGACTTCAAGAAGGCCTACAAAGCTAATCTAACCCCTCAGAAGATGCTGGAAAACAAAATAGTGAAAAAGGGGTTAGTTTACAAGAGGCTTGAGGAAGTCAGGAAAAATGAGCTCCAGTTGTTCCTAGAGGGTAATCACCCGGATGAGTTTGCTTACAGAATAATAACAACTGTGGAGCTAAAGAATGGGAAACAGGCCAAATACCTGTCTGAGTATTATGGGCCGGAATCATTGTTTGAAGGAGGTGCTGAAGAGCTAACCATGGAGGAACAAATCACCTTCCTTGAGGCCTACACAAGAGAGTCGTACAGACTCATTATGGGGAAGTGAATCTCATGAATGGGATAACAACTCTGTGTCCAGTTCCCCAAAACAGAGTTCCCATTCATACTCTGCCAAACAAATATTGAGGTTCTTCCCAGGCCGGAGCGTACATGGGTCATCTTCTCTACTGATCAAGAAGGAAAAAGACCAACATTTTTGCCATCAATAAGTGGGAATAAATAAGTTAGAGGTTTTGGCTGCATTGGTTCAGGGGGAGTTTGTGGGACAAAAAGAACCAATGAGCCAAGATCAGAAAACCTCTAAGTCCCACACGGTATCACAACAACTGCTGAAAGCCTCATCAGTAGTTTGACAAGTGCTGAAGACTTCAACAGCTGAAGATCAAGTGCTGAAGACCTTAACAGCTGAAGAACCAAAGTGCTGAAGTACAACAGCTGAAGAACACAAGTGTGAAGCTGTGAAAGACCAAAGTACTGAAGTACAACAGCTGAAGAGGTCACAAGTGCTGAAGATCAAACTGATGTACAAAGTTGAAGACAAAGACTGAAGACATCAGCTGATGATATCTACTGAAGTCATCAGCTGATGAAACCCTGAAGGTCAAAGTCTGAAGATCAAGTACTGAAGCCTCAGTAGTTTGTCACACTGCTGAAGAGTACTTCTTCAGTAGTTTGTCAACTGCTGAAGAGTACTTCTTCAGTAGTTGTGATATCAGTAGTTTTATTTTCTTTGTTTCAGTAGTTTTGTAAAACGACTGAAGAGCTTGTTCTTCAGTCGTTGTTGTAGTTTCAGTAGTTTTATTTTGTACTTAACTTGCTGATATGTTCTCAGTAGTTGTGAACATTTCAGTAGTTTTTAAGAATTAGTTATTTCTGTATTGGATCTGCCAGTTGTCACTTTCCGTGATAACAGCAGTGACTGTTGCCCTATATAAGGAGTGACAACCTATTGAATTGAATGAATGATGATTTGATTCGATTAGAAATTCTTCATCTATAAACATTCCCAGAAATCAGAAATACATACTCTCCTATAACTGTATGCGATCTTAATGCTCACATATATGTTAGCTTGCTACAATTTGTCTAATTCGTGTTTGTATTCCGCTGCGTTATATTCTGTTACATCAAACTGTGATCACTGATCCTGTCAGTTGAGGATGCAGTGTGGATGGTGCTACTGGAGCTACAAGGAGCAAAAGGTTTAGAGGACTCAGGCAGTTGGTCACTAAATCTGAGGTGATTACTACTATCATCATCATCTTCAGCAGTAACACCAGGTGGTGAACTGTTGACAGGAGCAAAAGCAGGAGATTGATAAGGAACAGATTGCAGTATGTCCAAATCAAGAGCCCCACAGGCTTGTGGAATCTTGTCCTTTGGAGTTCATTGAACTTGACATGTTAGAGTCTCTTCAAAATCTTGTTGCAGTTGAAGACTATGTATGCCTTGCAAGTTGATGAATAACAACAAAGTACCCTGCATCCACCTTAGGATCAAATTTCTGGAGCTGATCTTTGTGTTGAGAATGAACAAAGGGACACCCAAAGCTCTAAAGAATGAAATAGAGGGGCCAAAAATGATGCAGAACTTCATATGGAGTCTTCATCAACCTCTGATTTATTAGCACTCTATTCTGCACATAGCATGCTGTGTTGACAGCTTCAGCCCAAAAGGTCAATGGCAGTCCAGAATCAGCCAACATAGACCTTGCAGCTTCAATGAGGGTCCTGTTCTTCTCTCCACAACTCCATTCTGTTCAGGAGTTCTGGAATACTAAACTGCCTCTTTATTCCCTTGGAAAGGTAGAACTCATCAAGTGTATTGTTCTGAATTCTGTTCCATTGTCACTTTAATACACTTGACTGAGAGGGAATGCTGCTTCTCAGCATACAACACAAAGTTTATGATCTTCTGTGCAGTCATCCTTGAATGTAGAAGAAGTCCATACAAATCTGGAGTAATCATCCACAATTACCAGACAGTATTTCTTCTGTGCCATGCTCATCACTCTCACAGGACCAAAGAGATCCATGTGAAGAAGTTGTAAGCAGGCAGTGGACTTTGGTTCTTCAATAGGTGGAAATGAAATCTTGTGCTGTTTTCCTTTCAAACAAGCAGTGCAGTTGTTTTCACACTTGAACTCCTTCATAGGCATTCCCCTTACTAAACTATGGGTATCAGCTGATTCATGTTCTTGAAGTTAACATGTCCCCGCCTTCTATGCCATAGATTAGATTCTTGAGGAGAGGCCTTGGAAAATAGGCAAGGAGGGCTTTGAGATCTATTTCTTGGAAAGATCTAAGGCATACACTCTTCGTGTCCTGTTGGCCTTCAGGAGAGTGTGAGCATCTAATACCTTGTCAATCAAACTCAGAACTTTGGATGACAGAATCCTGCAGTTCTGGCTTGTGAAAAGGGCAACATGGCCTTTGTCACACAATTGACTGACACTCAAGAGGTTATACTTGAGATTTTCACATGGTTGACATCATCAAACCTTATTTCCCCATTGGAAACAAAGCCCTTCCCGATGATGTAACCTCTTGCATCATTGCCAAAGGAAACAAAACCCTTCCTTCCTGGAGAGTAGTCATTAAGAAGTGAGTTGTTCCCAGTCATATGCAGAGATCCCCCACTGTCTACATACCAGATGCTACTTTGGCATGTTGGAGAAACCTGCATTAATAAACAATCAGTTAGTTTTGGAGACCCAAACCTTTTTGGTTTTGGGCCTGGTCTCATCAATAGATGGTAAACTAACAGGTTTATTGGGCACAATAGCTTGAGGTGAAGGAGATGGTGTAGAAGAGGAATCCTTTGGCTTGGATCTCCTTTTCTGGGGTTTCAACACAGGGCCATCAAGTTGGTTAACTCTTCCAACAGATGTTGAACCATCATTACCAGCTGTGTCTGATTCTGGGAAAGAGCTTTCAGCTCTTCAAACACATTGGTATTGGTGTTTGATGATGAGTTCTTGTGTTGCACCATCTTCTTTGAGCAACCTCAGCTATTGCCTGTTGCACTCCTTCCTTTTAGATTTCTTTTTGGACATAGGAGTAACAGGATTGATGCTATGGTACAAACTTGGACTCAAACTCAGTTTTCATTTTAGCCAAGTTTTCTTTAATTTTCTCCTTTTGTTTGAGTTTGGATCCCTTTTTGTACCAACAATCATCTGTGAGATGATTGAATAGACACATATTTCACATGGTTTCTTCTTCATCTTCTGTTGATCATCAACTGAAGAAGATGAAACTACTAAAGACTTGCTCTTCAGCAGTTTAGAAGCACTTTTTGCCTTCTTGTCAACTTCCTTAGTAGGCTTCAAATCCTTCCTACTGATAGTTTTCTTCTCTTCAGTGCTGTCAGTCATTGGGATTTGAACTCCAGATGTTATCCCCTGCTCTCAGTACCTTCAGTACTTCTAGGGATAACACTTGGGTTGATCAACTCACTGATCATGTGAGTGTCAGCAGTTGAACCATCAATATAAGTTGATAGGTTCATAGAGGGATTACTACTGACTTCAACTACTGATGGTGCTTATCAAGTAGTGAATCACATGATGAGGTGGATTGGTCATTACTTTCTCCATCAGATTCTACTCCTGCTCTTGAAGGAAAATCTGTAGGAGGAGCAGTGTGATTATAACCAATTCCAAACTTCACATTGGAAGCTGTTGCTTACTAAGAAGCATTTCAAAGCCCTTGCAAGATTGTACCCATCGATCACACTCTACTTGGGTGACAGCAAGAGTATCTTGAGGTCTTTGTACTTCTCTAAGAGTACATCCTCCCTAGCCTTATCATCAGAGATTTGGCATTTTAATTTATAAATCTCATCAGTTCTCTTTCAGCACAGACTCAAACTCAGCTTTATTTTTGGAAATTATTTGTTCTAGCTCTACATTTTTATTGATTAAAGCCACATTTGCTTCTCTAATAGAGGCAAATTGCTATGCAAGTTTCAGAACATAATTTGGCCTTAGCCTCAGAGGATACCTGTGATACCTTTGTTGAAGAGGTACTTGAAGATGATCCATCAGAGGATTCCAAAGTCATGAGAGCTAGATTTCCAAAAGGATGCTCACCACCATGTTGACCAGCACCTGAGAACAGTTGTTCATTACCAGACACATCATCTGGTAAACTGCTCCAGTCAACAACTCCTGGTGTGAAGAAGCTGTGTTGTTGAGGTTGATTAGGTTGATGAGATTGGGATGGTTGAGGCTCAGGGAGTGCATGTGGTTGTTGAGCAGTGGGTGCTTGAACCTGGCCTGGTTGTGGCATGTAATAGCAGGGGTATGGATATGGCATTGGCCCCTGTGGAACAAAATATGCAGGAGATTGTGGTTGATGATGATAACCAGAATTGACAGGTTGTTGCCCTCTGTTTTGTTGACTATTGCCAGGGAAAGTCACAAAAGGTGCAGGAGAGTTAGATCCAGATGATATACATTCTCTTGCAAAGTGTCCAAGCCTGTGGCATTTATGGCACTTCAACTTACTCTTGTCAAAACCAACTTTGGTTTTGCCAGAGAGTCCTGGGAATTTCCTTCCAGTTCTTTTGTAGAACTTCTGAGATCTGATATTTATCAAGGCCATTTGGCTCAAAATATCCATCTCTTCTAAGTCATCATCAGCAATCCCCTTGAGATCATCCATGATGAAACATAGATTGTCACTATTACTACCAGCAGAATAACTATCAACACTCACAAAGGCAGGCTCAGAAGTGTTTGTAGAGAAATCAATATGCTCATCATACTGGCTTTCAGATGACGCATATTCTGACTCTTGATGTCCAATCAGGGCAGTGTTCCCTTGGACAAAATCTCAGTAAGCTTGCCAGATGAAACCAATTTCCTTTTCTGCTCTATCTCTCTCTCAAATGTAAGCAGTTTCCCATGAAGGTGGGTGAGAGATAGGCGATCAACATCAGCATTTGAGCGTAGAACAATGGTATATGTGTTCCATCTCTCAGGCAGTGATCTTAGGAATCTATGGTTCATCTGACTCCTGGTATATTCATGTTTAACCATTTTCAATTCAGAGATTAAACATGAAAACCGCTCAAATTGTTGAGTCAGAGTCTCACCCTTTCTATGAGAGAAAGTCTCATATTGTGGGCGAGGATTTCCCTGTTGTTTGCTAAAACCTCATCAGTACCACCAAATTGTTCTTTGATGGCTTTCAGAGGTCATGAGCAGACACAATGCAGAAGCCCAGAGTAAATCTCATTAGGAATAGCCATAGCCAAAATTCCATGGGCTTTTGCATCGATTTCAAACAACTTCTTGTCCTCATCGGAGTATTGCTCCTTCTTCTTTGGAACCAACTAGTTTGTTTCCGGATCATTCACCATTGGCTTATGTGGTCCATGTACCACAGATGTCCAACAACCTGAGCTATTGACAGACAGGTGATGGAGCAATCTTCTCTGCCAAATGTTATACTCATTCTCACCAAGATCGGAGGCTTGGTAGAGGATCCAGTATTGAAAGGATCATTCGAAGAAGTAGTGATTGTGGAAAATCAGACAGATTCAAGTAAAATCACAAAAATTTAGCTCAGAACTACACAGAACCTCAAATAAAACAGCCAGAAGCGATACACTCTCAATCTCTATAACAGATCCTTGCGAATTTGCTAATTCGATTAAACTTAGAGCGATTGAACAGTTTCAATGATCAATTGTTATATTGATCAATGATTAACCTGCTCTGATACCATTTGTTAGGATCTCAGCCTCTTGGTTAATCGATTGAACAGATATAGCAGCGGAATAGCTCAGAATTAGACAAATTCAAGCAAGAACATTCGATATAAAACGATAAAAGAATTTTGTTATAGAGAGAGAAATATCCGACAAAAGGAATATGCATTAAGATTGTCGGCCTCAAAGGCACGATTACAGGTGAGTCATCCTTCCTTATAAAGGAAAGAGCGACGTAGGCTGATGTCACTTGAAAGTGACATGTAACCGTTTGATAACTACTGATGTTTAACAACTACTGAAGATGTCAACAACTGACATCTTCTTACAAATGTTCCTAAGTGTTAAACATCTTATTTACAACTACTGAAAAACATAAACTACTGATACTACAACAACTGAAGAACAACCTCTTCAGTTGTTTACAAGTACTGAAAAGTAAACAAACTACTGAAAGGAAAAGAAAACTACTGATGAAGAAAAACCATCACAACAACTGAAGAAGCCCTCTTCAGCTGTTGTCATCAGCTGTTAGCATCAGCTGATGTCTTCAGTACTTGAACATCAGACTTTGTCTTTCAGCTGTTGATCTTCAGTCTTTGTCTTCAGTACTTGTTGAAGTCTTCAGACTTTAGATCTTCAGTTGTTGTCTCAGTCTTTGTCTTCAGTACTTCAGAAATACTTCAGTAGTTGTATTCTTCAGACTTTGTAGAACAGCTGATCAGGTCTTCTTCAGCTGTTGTGATGTCCTGTGGGACTTAGAGGTTTCTCTGATCAGGCTCATTGGTTCTTTTGGTCCAACAAAGTCATTAGTGGACAAGAGATCCAGTCTGTCACTCTAAATGGACATGCCGTCTATTGCACCCCATGAAAAGAGAGTTAATGATGAGAGCTATAGTCATACTCCCATCTAACTATGAATTCAAGGTGGAACTTCAACGTTTGAAGAAAGGCTTGCCTTTGGTTGATGATCCTTTCTTTCCTCCTCCTCTCTCAGTTTCATCTCCTCTTTAATCTTGGACCTTGCAGTCAGCTCGGCCAGGTAAAGGCTATTGAGATGATTCCTGATATGAGCAGCTATCTCAGAGCTGGAAGGGTTGGAGAATGGATTCTTTACTAACTCAACAATATCAAATAGGCTTAAGTGTAGCAAAGATGAGGCATTGAGCCTGTTTATCTCTTAATTCTCTCTCTCAACAACAAAGTTAGGAGAAGAGTCTTCAAACCTCCACCGGATAATCTTTTTTCTTGGCACAGGGGCTGACTAGGAACCTTGTCAATCTGTTTCTCAACTAGTTGAGCATTGAGATTTTCAATCTTTATTTGTTGAGTGGCGGACCTATCCTCTAAAGTCTTAACCTTGGATTCAAGATTTGAGACTTTAGAAAGTAGGTCTTGAATGGTGAGTTTTAGACTTCCCACATCTTCTTTTAAGAATCATGAGGAGATGAGGTAATATACCTATTATATTCACCCTCACCACCAGATGTGGTTTCTTGGCACCCTGGTTTCCCTTGCTGAATGATGCTCTTTCAGAGGCATCATAGGCCACGGTTGCCATAGATTCAGAATCAGAAATTGCACGATCGGTTATGTCACTAAACACATGGTTTTCTCTTAAACTCACTTAAACAACACTCGGAATGAAAGCAAAGTCTCTAAGAGTTGATAACAATATAATAAGTAATAATTAAACACAAGTAATTTTCAAGGTACTTGCATATATTACTTTTCAACCAAAATATTACAAGACTCCTACAAGCATACTGTTATGAGTTACAAATGAGTAACTATATATAATACTACCTACAGCCAGATATAGTTTAATACCAGCTGGAATCCTCTAACTAAAGCAAATACTACGAAGCTATAGTTTATGGTATTTCAGATAAGACTTTATTTGAGATATGGTAGTCAGGAGATGTCCCTGACTTACCTTTTGTCACCAACTAAACTTGGTAACATGTACTAACATAAAAAGGTGAACAGTGGAATAAAGTATGGTCAACTACAAGCTCTTTGAGAAAATGGCATGCAGTATCAGAGGTCTATAACGGAGTGTCAGGGACCATACTTATGTCCACTGGTTCATAGCAATGTCTTCTGAAGGTTAAATGGCTTCGGAAGAACAAGTACTTCCGAAGCCACTTACACTTCAGAAGAGGCTACTTCTTCTGAGGCTTGAGGACTTCTTCTTTCTTCATACTTTGGAAGTAGTCTTCGGATTTCTTCTTTTTAGACTTGATCTTCGGAAGTGAACACTTAGTCTTCGGAATTAGAGTTTTGTCTTGGAAGTAAAACATTCACTCTGTCTTCGGAAGAACTCTACTTCCTTCGGAAGTTCCACACTTGGCTTCAAAAGCCTTTGTAAGCAGCACCAAAATTTGTCTAAGTGATTTGGTTTTGGTTGCACCAGCCTTCTTCTTGATCCAACAAACTCTCCCTAGGCTGATGCTACCAAAACCTCGCTTGTTTTTGCTCCTCAAAACTTTCAGCACCAAGGAGAGTAAATACTTATCATTTCTTTGTTCTTCCCTGATGTGGTGTTCAGAAGTTTGTACAAATCTTTGGTTGACAGGATCTCCAGTCTGTCACCTTGAATGATATGTACCCATTGTTGTGGCCCTCTGAAAAGAGTTAGTTGATAGGAACTATAATCATATTCCATCGAACTATAGGTTCCGATTCAGGACCCTCCACCATCTGTAGAAGGTTGTGCCCTTGGTGGGAAGTCTATCCTTGTCTTCCCTTCTTCTCCTTCAACTCTTCTTCAATCTTGGCTTTTGCAGTTAACTCAGCCAAATGAAGACTTCTGAGATGGTTTCTGATGTGAGTAGCATTTTCAGAGTGGGAGGGGTTAGAGAATGGTTTCTTTGCTAACTCAGCAATATCAAACCTGCTAGAGTGTAGCAGAGAGGTGGCATTCAGCCTGTTGACTTCACCATTCTCTCTTTCCACAATAAAGTTGTGAGTAGCTTCAATCGAACCTCCAATGGATTATTTTCTTTCTAAGCACAAGAGATTGACTAGGAATCTTGTCCTCTTTCCTTGTATCCATTAGAGTCACCAGCTTCCTTCTTAGTCTCTTATCTTCATCATTTAGTGAGTCTGAGTTGAGGCGTAGAAGTTCTGCAACATGGTCTAGTGTTCCTCTAGGCAGATCAAGAAATTTATCTCTTGTGAGGGAATGTGAAGATCCATCAACATAGGTTAGTTTGATGGAGTCTTCCTCACAGGAGATGTCGCTCAGGGTTTTGCAGTTGGTGAGCCTAGTCTTGATCATCTTAAACTCTTCTAGAGAGAGATGTTTGGAAGGTTGAGGGGTGGTTTTTGAGGTTGTTGGGTAGGATGTGGGTGGGTGGTTCTGGTAAGTGTTTTGGGTTGAAGGATGGGCAGTTTTGGTGGTTGAGGTGAGAAAGTGGATGTGGGTAAAGGTGTGGGTTCAGGAGTGTAAGATTCATTATTGATGGTGAATGGTATTGGTTCAGGTTGGGGTTGAGTGGTTGGTATGAATGTTATCCCTTGTACCCTTTGGTACATCTGTCTCCTTTTCCCCAAACAAATGTTAGCTTTGATCTAACTAACAATTCGTTGGAGTGTCCTTTCAAACATGGGACCCACTGCCTTCCAAAGAAGCCGTGAGCCCGGATAGTCTTTCACCATGCTTTTTCACCTATCTTCTTGGTTGCAGTGGCCCTTGCTTCTTCTTCCCTTTTCTTCTTCTCCCTCAACTTGTCTTTTGCAACTCTTTTTCTCTACTTCTCCAATTGATCCTGCTCTTTGTCAAAGAGCCATAGGATCGTTTCATCATTGTGTGGAGACAACTCTTGAAGAGAGACCCTTTGGCGGTTAGGAAGGCTATCCTTTCCCTCATGAGTTGCATGTCAGCTTCCCTCTGTTCTTTTTCTTTCTCTTCCTCTAAGGCCAACCGTGCTACTTCCTATTGCAGCCTGGTTGCCTTTTCTAGTTCCATCAACTGCTCTAATGGTAGCAGAAGTGTTTCTTCATTGGTAGCTCCAAGATTGATGAGATGGTCAGTGATCTCCTCCTCTCTCCTTTTATTGTTGACTGCCTCCTGGTTGGCTGTAGCTGCTTTTGTACTAGCAGCTAACAGCTTCCCAGTTGGAAGTCTTCATTTTCTTTTTAGCTTTTCAATCTTCTCCTCTTCCTGAAGCTCTTCCGTAGTCATCTTCTTCTTTCCTTTGTTATCTTTTGAAGAGCTTGACTTTGGTGGTTCTTGGAGAGTGGATTCAGATTGTGAGAGAGGCAGAGAGGGTGTCTGAACAAGAGGTTGATCCAGGAAGTCCTCACTATTCACCTCAGATGCTAACTCTAGGATTGCATCTGTGATGATTAGTTCCTCGGACATTATGAACAGTCCTTCCGTAGCTTCCATTTCAGCTTCGAAGATTCGACTTGTTCTTCCGAGGCTTTAACTTCAGCTTCGGAAGTTTGAGGGGATGCAGATTTTGTCCCAACTATTTCAGTTTGCTGGGCCATCAGTCCCCATTTCCCCTTCAATTGAATCTCAGGTTCCATGTGGACCTTAGATTGACCAACTTTGTTGGACCAAAAGAACCAATGAGCCAAGATCAGAAAACCTCTAAGTCCCACATGGTATCACAACAACTGCTGAAGCCTCATCAGCAGTTTGACAAGTGCTGAAGACTTCAACAGCTGAAGATCAAGTGCTGAAGACTTCAACAGCTGAAGAACTAAAGTGCTGAAGTACAACAACTGAAGAACACAAGTGCTGAAGCTGAAAGACCAAAGTACTGAAGTACAACAGCTGAAGAGTTTACAAGTGCTGAAGATCAACAACTGATGTACAAAGTCTGAAGACAAAGACTGAAGACATCAGCTGATGATATCTACTGAAGTCATCAGCTGATGAAACATCTAAAGGTCAAAGTCTGAAGATCAAGTACTGAAGCGTCAGTAGTTCGTCACAACTGCTGAAGAGTACTTCTTCAGTAGTTGTGATATCAGTAGTTTTATATTTCTAGTTTCAGTAGTTTTGTAAAACGACTGAAGAGCTTGTTCTTCAGTCGTTGTAGTTTCAGTAGTTTCTAATCAGTAGTTTTATATTCTGTACTTAACACTCTGATATGTTCTCAGTAGTTGTGAACATTTCAGTAGTTTGTTAAGATTCAGTTATTTTTGTAATAGGTTTGCCAGTTGTCACTTTCCGTGATAACAGCAGTGGTTGTTGCACTCTATATAAGGAGTAACAACCTATTGTAATAATGTGAATGATTTGATTAGAATTATTCCATATCTATAAACATTCCATGAATCAGAGTTATATTCTCTCACTATAATCGTGTGTGCTTGTAATGCATACAAGTATAGATCTCTTGCTACAATTTGCCTAATTCCTGTTTATTCCGCTGCTTGAACTCTAATACATCAAACATGTGATCGCTGATCCTGTCAAATGGTATCAGAGCCGGTTCATCATTGATCGATCTAATAATTTATCATTGAAACTGCTATTCAGATCTAAGTTTGATTGAATTAGCTTTTGTTTTGCAAGAAACGGTTATAGAGATTGAATTTTCTGTAGTTCTGGTCATTCATCCTGAGATCTTTTCTTGGTTTTCATTGAGTTTGTTGTGGTCTGTGTAAAACTTTAAAAGCTTGAATTAAATTGTTTTTGAACTGAAAATGACTACTCCCTCCAATGATCCTCACAATACTGGTTCCTCAACCAAGCCACCAATGCTGGTTAGGAATGAGTATAACATATGCAACGACGAATGCTCCATCACCTGTCTGTTAACAGCGTAGGTTGTTGGACATCAGTGGTACATGGTCCACACAAGCCTATGGTGAATAACCCGGAAACCAATCAAATGGTTCCGAAGAGGAGGAGCAATACTCAGATGAGGATAAGTTTGCTTGAAATTGATGCAAAAGCCCATGGAATTCTGGCCATGGCACTGCCAAATGAAACCTATTCTGGGCTAATGCATCATGAAACTGCCCATGACCTCTGGAATGCCTTGAAAGAACATTTGGAGGAACAGATGAGGTCTTGGCAAATAATAGAGAAATCCTTGCCCAACAATATGAGACATTTTCTCATAGAAGGGTGAGACACTGACTCAACAATATGAGCGGTTCTCTTGTTTGATCTCTGAATTAAAATGGTCAAACTTGAGTACACAAATATTCAGATGAATAAAGATTTCTCAGATCATTTCCTGAGAGATGGGACACATATACTATTGTCCTACGCTCCAGTGCAATTTTGGACAAACTATCTCTCACCCAACTCCATGGAAACTGCTCACGTTTGAGAGAGAGATAGAACAGAAGAGAAAGCTGTCCTCATCTGGAAAGCTCACTGAAGACTTTGTACCAGGCAACACTGCCTTGGTTGGTCATGAGTCAGAATATGCTTCATCTGAATGCCAGTATGATGAGCATATTAATTTCTCTTCAAGCACTTCTGATTCTGTATTTGTGAGTGTTGATGGTCAGTTTACTGGGTGTAATAATGACAATTAATGCTTCATTATGATGATCTCAAGGGGATTGCTGATGACGACTTAGAAGAGATGGATATTTTGAGCCAAATGGCCCTGATAAATATCAGATCTCAGAAGTTCTATAAAAGAACTGGAAGAAAATTCCCAGGACTCTCTGGCAAAACCAAAGTTGGTTTTGACAAGAGCAAGTTGAGGTGTCACAAATGCCAAAGGCTTGGACACTTTGCAAGAGAGTGTAGATCAACTGGATCTAACTCCACTGCACCCTTTGTGACTTTTCCTGGCAAAGTCACAACACAGAGGGCAACATCCTGTCACTTCTAGTCATCATCCTCAACAACAATCTCCGGCAATTTTTGTTCCTCAGGGTCAAATGCCATATCCGTACCCTTGTTATTACATGCCACAGTCAAATCAAGTTCAAGTTCCTATGGCACCACACCCTCATGCGCTACCAGAACCTCAGCCATCCCAATTCTCTCAACAAACTCAACCTCAACACACAGCTTCTTCACCCCAGGAGTTGTTGACTGGAGCAGTTTACCAGATGACATGTCTGGTCATGACCAACTATTCTCAGGTGCTGGTCAACATGGTGACAGTCCTTTTGGGAATCTAGCTCTTATGGCTTTGGAGTCTGCTGATACTTCATTTTCTAATGCCTCTACCCTCAGGTATCACAGGTATCCTCTGAGGCAAAAGCCAAATTATGTTCTGAACCATGCATAGCAGCATTGCTTCCATTAGAGAAGCAAATGTAGCTTAATTAATAAGAACATTGAGCTAGAACAAATAATTTCCAAAAACAAAGCTGAAATTGAGTCTGTACTTAAAGATAAAAATGATGAGATTTACAAACTGAAATGCCAAATAATTGATGATAAGGCTAGAGAAGAGGTACTTCTAGAGAAGTACAAAGATCTCAAAGAAACCCTTGCAGTTACCCAGGTAGAGTGTGATAGATGGGTACAATCATGCAAAGGTTTTGAAATGCTTCTTAGTAAGCAATCTGCTTCCAATGTGAAGTTTGGCATTGGTTACAATCACACTGCTCCACCTACAGATTTTACTCCAAGAGCAGAAGTAGAATCTGATGGTGAGAGTGATAACCAATCCATCACATCATGTGATCTACCTTCTGATACACACAATCAGAAGTAGCAGTCAGCATCAAGCCCTCTTTGAACATATCAGCTGATGTTGATGGTTCACATGCTGACACTCACATGATCATGAGTTGATCAACTCAGGAGTTAATTCTGAAGGTCCTGAAAGGACTAGAGAGCAGGATTTAACACCTGAAGTTCAAACTTCAACTGCTGTCAGTACTAAAGAGAAGAAAACTGCAGTAGAAAGAGTCTGAAGACTACTAAAGAGGCAGTCAAGAAAGCAAAACAATGCTTCCAAAGCATTGAAGAACAAGTCTTCAGTTGATTCACCCTCTTTAGTTGATGATCAACCTAAGATGAAGAAGAACCATGTGAAGTATGTGGTTTGTTCAATCATCTTACAGATGATTGCTGGTACAAAAGAGGTTCCAAACTCAACAAAAAGAAGAAAAATTAATGAGAAAATGGTAAAAAATGAAAACTGAGTTTGAGACCACATTTGTATCAGCAACATCAAATCCTGTAACCCTTAAGTCCTCAAAGAAATCCAAAAAGGAAGGGGTTAACAGGTGACAGCTGAGAGTGCTCAGAAGAAGAAGGTGCAACATAGGAACTTATCAAACTCCACTGGCAATGTGTCTGATGAGCTGAAAGCTTTATCACAAAATCAGACATAGCTGGTCATGATGGTTCAACATCTGTTGGGTAGAGTTAACCAACTAGATGCTCCTATGTTGAAACCACAGAAAAGGAGGTCCAAGCCAAAGGACTCCTCTTCTACACCATCTTCTTCCTCTCGGCTGTTGTTCCAAATAAACCTGTCAGTTTACCATCTATTGATGAGACCAGGCCCAAAACCAAAAAGGTTGGGTCTCCAAAACTAACTGATTGTTTATTATTGCAGGGTTCTTCAACATGCCAAAGTAGCATCTGGTATGTAGACAGTGGGGGATCTATGCACATGACTGGGAACAGCTCTCTTCTTCATGACTACTCTCAAGGAAAGAAGGGATTTGTTTCTTTTGGTAATGATGCTAGGGTTACATCATTGGTAAGGTTTTGTCTCCAATGGAGAAATCAAATTTGATGATGTTAATCATGTGGAAAATCTCAAGTACAATCTCTTGAGTGTCAGTCAAATGTGTGATAAAGGCCTGTTGCTCTTTTCACCAGTCAAAACTGTAGGATTCTGTCATCCAAAGTTTTGCACTTGATTGACAGGTTGTTGGATGATCACACTCTCCTGAGAGCCAACAGGACAGGAAGAGTGTATGCCTTAGATCTTTCCAAGAAAATAGATCTCAAAGGCAATCCTTGCCATTTTCCAAAGCCTCTTCTCAAGAATCTAAACTGTGGCACAGAAGGCTTGGTCATGTTAATCTCAAAAACATGAATCAGCTTACCCACAATAGTTTAGTCAGAGGCTTACCAATAAAGGAGTTTCATTGTGATGAAACCTGCACTGCTGTTTTAAAAGAAAACAGCACAAAGTCTCATTCCCTCCTATTGAAGTGCCTAAGTCCACTGCCTGCTTGCAATTACTGCATATGGATCTATTGGTCCTCCGTGAGAGTAATGAGCATGGCAAAGAAGAAATACTGTCTCGTAGTTATGGATGATTACTCCAGATTGTGTGGACTTTCTTTCTACATTCAAAGGATGAGGTTGCTCAGAATATTATTCACTTTGTGTTGTATATTGAGAAGCGTATTCCCTTCCAGTCAAGTGTATTAGGAGTGACAATGGAACTGAATTCAGAAATCATACACTTGATGACTTCTATCTTTCAAAGGGGATCAAAAGGCAGTTTAGCATCCCAAGGACTCCAGAACAAAATGGAGTAGTGGAGAGAAAGAACAGGACCCTCATTGAAGCTGCAAGGTCCATGCTGCTGACTCAGGTTTGCCACTGACCTTTTGGGCTGAAGCTGTCAACACAGCTTGCTATGTGCAAAATAGAGTTTTAGTAAATCAGAGGTTGATGAAGACTCCATATGAAGTTCCCCATCATTTGGCTCCTCTGATTTCATTTTTCAAGCATTTGGTGTCCTGTTTATATCCTCAACACAAAGGATCAACTCCATAAATTTGATCCTAAGGTGGATGCAGGGTATTTTGTTGGTTATTCATCTACTTGCAAGCATACAGAGTCTTCAACTGCAGGACAAGATGGTTGAAGAAACTCTACATGTTAAGTTCAATGAATCTCCAAAGGACAAGATTCCACAAAGCCCTGTGGAGTTATTTGATTTGGACATACTGCAATATGTTCCTTATCAAACTCCTGCTGTTTGCCCTGTCAACAGTTCACCACCTGGTGGTACTGCTGGTACTGATGATGATGAGATTGCAGTACTCAACTCTTTAGGTTTAGTGATCAACTGCCTGATTCAGCTAGACCTGATGTTCCTGTAGCTCCAGTAGCACCATCCACAACAAATGCTGATGAGATCTCTTCGAATTCAACTTCCTTTGAATTACCATCCACTGATTGTTTCAAGGAAATGATTCACCATCACCATCTGTTACTGCTGAGCCTGCACAAACACTTGCACAGATCTCATTGGTATTAAGATCTGAAGAATCACCCTATGTCTCAAATCATTGGTGATATCACTGCTGGAGTATCAACAAGAAGTCAATTGTCAAATTTCTGCTTCTATGCTCTCTTCATCAGTCAGCAAGAGCCCAAGATTATCACATTGCTTTAAAGGACAATGGATGGGTTGATGCCATGCAGCTTGAGCTTCTTCAGTTCAAGAAACAGCAAGTGTGGGAACTGGTTCCTCTACCTCCAGGTAAGTGTGCAATAGGCACTAAATGGGTGTTTAGGAACAAAACTGATGAAAATGGGCTTATTGTTAAGAACAAGGCCAGACTGGTTGTTCAGGGGTTTGCACAAGAAGAGGTATTGATTATGATGAAACCTTTGCCCCTATAGCCACCTCTAAGCATTCGATTGTTTTTAGCTTATGCTGCTCATCAAAACCTTAAAGTTTTTCAAATGGATGTCAAAAGTGCATTTTTGTATGGAAAAATAAAGAAGAGGTTATGTATGTCAACCTCCAGGCTTTGAGGACAATAAAATCCTAATTGGGTGTTATAAGCTTGATAAGGCTCTTTATGGTTTAAAAAACAAGCTCCTAGAGCCTGGTATGAGACATTATCAAAACTTTCTTCTGGAAAAATATTTCACTAGAGGCTCCATAGATAAGACTTTTTCATTAAGAAAGCTGGGCAGCATAATCTACTTGTTCAAATTTATGTAGATGATATCATTTTTTGCATCCTCTGATCCAAAGTTGTGTGATGGCTTTACAAAGTTGATGCAACAGAAGTTTGAAATGAGTGCCATAGGAGAGTTACAGTTCTTTCTGGGGTTGCAAATCAAACAAAGGCTGATGGAATTTTCATTCATCAGTCCAATACACAAAAGATCTTTTGCAAAAGTTTTGATTTACAAAACTGAAGCCTTGTTCTACCCCCAGGTGCAGCACCACACAATTGGATACAGATCAGAAAGGTAAAGTGGTTGATGAAACACTTTACAGATGTATGATTGGGTCCTTGATGTATTTAACAGCTTCTAGACCAGATATTATGTTTGCTACATGTGTTTGTGCTAGATTTCAGGCTGCACCTAAAGAGTCTCATCTGATTGCAGTCAAGAGGATCTTTAGATATCTGCAGGCACTCCATCTCTAGGTTTATGGTATTCTACTGGACATTCTGGGAAATTAGTTGCTTTTTCTGACAGTGACTATGCAGGGTAAGTTGACCAGGAAATCAACTTCTGGTGGATGTCAATTCCTGGCAACCTGCTTGATTTCTTGGCAGAGCAAGAAACAGACCTCAGTTGCTACATCAACTGCTGAAGCCGAGTACATTGCTGCTGCAAGTTGCACCTCTCAAGTACTTTGTGCTTCAGAACCAACTTCTGGATTATGGCATTACAGAGACTAAGACTCCATTGTTAATGGATAGTGCTTCAGCTCTGTGTATTGTCAAAAATCCAGTCCAGCACTCTACGACCAAAAAATAGAGATCAGACATCATTTTATAAGGGATTGTTTTAAAAAAGGTCTGATTGATCCTAAGTTTGTGCCTAGTGCTGATGAGCTTGCAGACATTTTTACTAAGCCTTTGATAGTTCAACTTTCCAAAACTGGTGTTAAGGCTTGGTATGCTGCAGCTAGAATAAGTGACACCTACTGATGATTTCAGTAGTATTTACTGGTGATCATTGGTACCCATGTCACTATAAGTACTGATGGGTCCTTTTCCTTCAGTAGTTTTTATAACTACTGATGGCTAAATGCCTCATAAGTACTGAAGTACTTTATTCTTTTCCAACTACTGATGTAGTTAAAACTACTGATGTAGTTACAACTACTGAAATCAGTATAACAGAAAGTACTGATGTCCTATGAAACAACTGAAATCCGCCAAAAAGGCTGATGAATGTGTTGAGGACAGTATGAAACAGCTGAAAAGCTAAGAATTGACGAAAACAGCTGATGAGAAATTTCTTTTCAGTCGTTTGTACAACTGCTGTTTCATTCTAAACAACTGAAGCAATACATGTCTTTCAGTAGTTTCTATAACCACTGATGACTAATACCAAGTCTTCAGTTGTTTACAACAGCTGATGACAAAACCATTGTCCTCAGTAGTTTCATAACTACTGATGACAAACCACCAAGTCCTTAGTTGTTTCAATCATCTGAAGTCAAAAACCACGGTCTTCAGTAGTTTTCTAACTTCTGATGCCTAACACCATGACTTCAGCTGTTTCAACGTCTGAAAGGATATTACCATGTCAACGGTTGTTTAAAACTACTGATGACTAACACCACATCCTTCAGTCGTTTTCTTACCAGTACCCTATAAATCCCCTGACCTAAGCCTTCAATGCTTCATCTTCTTCAAACCTAACGTTCCTCTCCAAAACTTCTCTCTTCTCAATGGCGTCCATGCAAATTAAACCACGACACAACTGTGTTGCCTACCTTACTAAATCGCCTATCTGGGCTAAGTTTGATACTGCTATCGATCTTATGGTTCAGTCCCAATACAAAACGGCATTTCTTCTGATCCCATACTACATGCCGAATCCCTTCACAATTTTGGATGAACGTTACTGTTACCACTGGGGAGCACAACACACCCATCCTCCAGTCGGTCGTCAACAACAAAGAAGTAGTCATCTCCTGCAGTTATCCGCCAAATTCTTCATCTGGATGATGCTATATCTCTGCTGGATATCCGAAAGGCATCACAGATCTATCCTTTGCCCAACATGGATATCAAGGCAATCTCAGTGCCTCCACTATCATGAAGAAACACTTTCCTGACGCTGAACGCCTAATTTTTCACATGTGAATGTATGTTTGGCTCCTAAGATGTCGTCTTGGGATCAAATGTCGACAAAATGGTAGCAGGTAATGTATTTCTATCTTGAGCAGCCACCGCTAAACTTTAAAAGAATATAATATTTTCGGAGCTCAAGGATATGGCTCAAAAACTAACTGCCAACCGTTGGATACTATATCCACGGTTCATAATGGCCCATTACCAACTAGCTTAATGTTGAGGGACTTGTTGGCTTGGGAGTCCCTGCTACGGCTGTTCTGCCAGAAGTATACTCCCGGCACAACTCTGACCAGACACTCAAATGGCTGCCAAGCTGCGAAAACCCACGCAGTTGGAACCCACAGCCACCTCCTCCAAATCAAAAGTCCCCACCAAATCCATCAAAAGAAACCCAAAACGGCTCCTCAGGGAATTGAGTCCCCTGAGGATGCCCCTGCACCACAAACGCAGGATATATCCACTAGTCCAAACCCCCTAGTGGATACAATGACTCTTCCAGCCATAGCCCGCTCAGGCTTCCTCTCAACAGGAGCCTGCAGCACACACAAGGGGACCTACATATCTGGGATCTTCCTCACTTGAGGAGATTGCCATTGAAAAGCACCAACCTCCCCAGGTGCACACTGCTTCTTATCCCTTCACCCCAAACACGCCCCTCACAGCCCAACTTTAATAGTTGCACAAGTGCTGACTCAACTACACTCCTCACCCCCCTCCCCAAAACCACTTACTACTGGGAACACCTCTCCAATTGAGGGGGAGGAACACAGTGCACTTGAGAACCCACAGCACAGGGGTTTACCACTTCTATCTCCCGGTGTAGACAAGGAGCTTAGAATATCTAGTGAGGCTGCACCTCTTCTGAACTCAGCACATGATCAGAATGAGGCTGGTAACATTGCTAAGACCTTATAGAGGCAACAGCTGATGATTGGACATTGTCCTGAGGCTGGAAGTTCCCCAGTACCAAGCACAAGGGGCACATGCAACAACTGGTCTACACCCAGTGCATGTAAATCCTGCTCTAAGCAGGAGGTCGATGATTTTCAGCTTCGGCTGATGATGACCTGGGCTTTTTCTACGATGTTCTTGCCTAGAACACAATCCTTGAAGAGAAAGTCAGTAGGCTGCAAAACCTACTTGACCAACTCTCACAAGGAAAGACCATCTGCCTCTACCAACCCACAGATGGCACCTGCACTTGAAGGTTCTCCAACACTGAGCCACTCCAAACTCAACCACCTACCTCTGCTTGAGGCCCTATTTCTCAGGAACAGAACCCTCCTGAGCAATAGGTGCTGTACTTCAAAATTCCCTCCCTCTCATCACACCCATAATCACTGATATTGTGACTAAAAACCATTGATGAGAGGCTTTCCTCAACTTTACAACCCTGATTGATGCTGCTGTGCAAAAGGACACTTTCTGCGGTACAAACCCCTTCCTCCATGCATCCAAAAAGGGGGAGAGTACTGCAGTGAAAGAAAAGAAGAGGAAAAGTTCAGAGGAAAAGAAGGAAGCGAAGCAAGCCCAAGAGGAGGGATGAAGAACAGCACCCACTGCTCACCTACAAGCGAAAGAAAGGTGCTGATGATCATATTGCTGAAGATAAAGCCTTGGAGCTACTGATAAACGAGGCTGACCGAACACAGCAGATCAATGGACAACATCATTGATCAGCTGTTTAGGCAAGGCCATGACACCAATAAACTTGACTCTGAGATTTGACGATTAGAGATTGAAGAAATCCAGATAGATGGGCAAGTTATGAAGTGTTAGAAAGAGAAAGGCTTGAGATCATGATTAGATTTATTGCAAAATATCTTGGAAGATCAATGATCGAAATCAAAGCTTGGTCCAGGGACAGTATCTTGGCAATCACCACCAAGATCTGTTCGTCTGAAGCATATACTAAGGGGTTGTTATTGAAGCTTTGAATGAAGCGGGTGCTGGGAGCAGGACTGAGCTAGCCAAGCAATCAAAAGCCACACTCACCTCAAGAATGCTAGAACAACCTGTCCAACATCCCACACCAAAACCACCCAAACCACAACCCACCAAACCAACTCCCTTACCCTCAAAAACCATAGCCGATGATATACCCTTGAAGAAGAAGAGAAGGGTATTGAGGCTAGAAGATGATGAAGATAGGCGACTCTCAGCTGTGATTCAGTTGCCTAAGGCCACAAGTCACTCCTCAGCAATTACTCCTGAAGTCCAAAGACAAATGGTTAAAGTGAAGCTAGAAGAAGAAGAGCTTCATAAACAGCATGATGAGGAATTGCTGAAGAGAGTTGACAAAGCTTATGCAGCCACATTCTATCATCAATATGAAGAAGCAAGCCCTCAGACTTTACACTCTCAGGCATACCTTTCAATATCAAAAGGAAAGAGTGAGGAGATTTGGCCTGATCCCCGGGTCTCTCACAGAATCATAAAAAAAAACATACCTCAGAGATACATGGCCAGGTGAAAAAGATCGTAGATGAAGTGATCTCTCTGGTCTTTGTAATTTCACCCTGGGAAATCCTAGAGGACTTCAAGAAAGCCTACAAAGCTAATCTACCCCTCAGAAGATGCTGGAAAACAAAATAGTGAAAAAGGGGTAGTTTACAAGAGGCTTGAGGAAGTCAGGAAAAATGAGCTCCAGTTGTTCCTAGAGGGTAATCACCCAGATGAGTTTGCTTACAGATAATAACAACTGTGGAGCTAAAGAATGGGAAACAGGCCAAAACCTGTCTGAGTATTATGGGCCTGAATCATTGTTTGAAGGAGGTGCTGAAGAGCTAACCATGGAGGGACAAATCACCTTCCTTGAGGCCTACACAAGAGAGTCGTACAGACTCATTATGGGGAAGTAAATCTCATGAATGGGATAACAACTCTGTGTCCAGTTCCCCAAAACAGAGTTCCCATTCATACCCTGCCAAACAAATATCTGAGATTTTTCCAGGCCGGAGCTTACATGGGTCATCTTCTCTACTGATCAAGAAGGAAAAAGACCAACATTTTGCCAACAATAAGTGGGATAATAAATAATTTAGAGGTTTTGGCTGCATTGGTTCAGGGGGAGTTTGTTGGACCAAAAGAACCAATGAGCCAAGATCAGAAAACTCTAAGTCCCACATGGTATCACAAACTGCTGAAAGCCTCACAGTAGTTTGACAAGTGCTGAAGACTTCAACAGCTGAGATCAAGTGCTGAAGACTTCAACAGCTGAAGAATAAAGTGCTGAAGTACAACAGCTGAAGAACACAAGTGCTGAAGCTGAAAGAACAAAGTACTGAAGTACAACAGCTGAAGAGTTTACAAGTGCTGAAGATCAACAACCGATGTACAAAGTCTGAAGACAAAGACTGAAGACATCAGCTGATGATATCTACTGAAGTCATCAGCTGATGAAACATCTAAAGGTCAAAGTCTGAAGATCAAGTACTGAAGCGTCAGTAGTTCGTCCACAACTGCTAAAGAGTACTTCTTCAGTAGTTGTGATATCAGTAGTTTATATTTCTAGTTTCAATAGTTTTGTAAAACGACTGAAGAGCTTGTTCTTCAGTCGTTGTAGTTTCAGTAGTTCTAATCAGTAGTTTATATTCTGTACTTAACACTTGATATGTTCTCAGTAGTTGTGAACATTTCAGTAGTTTGTTAAGATTCAGTTATTTTTGTAATAGGTCTGCCAGTGTCACTTTCCGTGATAACAGCAGTGGTTGTTGCACTCTATATAAGGAGTAACAACCTATTGTAATAATGTGAATGATTTGATTAGAATTATTCCATATCTATAAACATTCCATGAATCAGAAATATATTCTCTCACTATAATCGTGTGGCTTGTAATGCATACAAGTATAGATTCTTGCTACAATTTGTCTAATTCCTGTTCTTATTCCGCTGCTTTGAAATCTAATACATCAAACTTGTGATCGCTGATCCTGTCAAACTTCTTCCATGGTGGTAGAAGGTGCATTTAGCCTCTGAAGTTATTTTGCTCCGAAATACATCATTACTACATCAGGGCTTGGCTGATCAACATAAGATCTGAATAGAAACTTGGAGAAGAGTCTGTAGAGATCTTTGAGCATCTTTTGGTCAATTTTCAGTAAAACTTGAGATGGCTCAGAGAAAGTTGTAATGGGAGCCGAGAATTTGGAAGTTAAACCTTGGCTCTGTGGTTTCTCAGATGTTTGTCTCTGAACACTCTCCCCCTTTTTGGTAGCATTATCTTGAGAGCTAGATGAGCTGGAGGAAGAGGTCAAGGAGACCTGAACAGGTACATGCCTAAAAAATCTCTCAATCTATTCTCATCTAGTTGAGCCTTAAGATTGTCAATCTCAAGTTGCTGAGTGGCAGACCTTTCTTCTAAAGTCCTAACCTTGAATTCAAGGTTTGAGACTTTAGATAGTAGGTCTTGAATGAAGAGTTGCATGCTTCTCATCTTTTTTGAAGAATCATGGGGATATGAGGTAACATACCTAGTATATTTAGCCTCACCACCAGATGTGGTTTCTTGACACCCTGGTTTTCCTTTGCTTAATTATGTCTCCTTCGTAGTCATCAAAAGGCATGGTTGCCACAGATTCAGTCTTAGAGATGTTCCCATTATCCATAGGGTCCATTGAGGCACCTTCTATAGTGGCAGCTAAATCTGCAGGAGTCCCTCCATATTAGTAGGACTTATCTCTGAAGGGTCTGCTGATGGGGGCTGAGATAAGAAGCCTCTCTAGGCTTAGTAATCTTGGAAAGGGTGTTGTAGATCAACTTTATTGCCATGGAGGGGACGTTATCTCTTCATCAGTTTGAAGAGAAGGTCAGTGAAAGATAGGGAGGTTGCACCTACTCTTGGTTAATGTCCACAGGCATTGAGCCTTGATGGGGCTGTCCCTTATTGGCTGCTCAGATGAGTGTAAATACTCACCTGAGGGCTTTCAGATTGGGAGTGGGCTCATGGGTTTGAGGCTGAGGAGACTCAAGACCCATATTGAGCTCAATGGTGAAGGATGGTGAGACATCAGACTGAGTGGGAGCCCAATGTTCCACTTAGCCTTTTTAGGTTGAACAGGAGGAGCTTGTTCAATCAGTTGAACAAGGGTTCACTTGGGGCGTCTTTTGTAGGTGATGATGATGGGAGGAGAAGGTGAAATTTGCATTGTGGTGGTGGTTGCTAGTGTGGGTTCATCACTGTGGGTTCAACAGGGATGTCACCAAGAGCTATTTGCTCAGTCATACCTGGAAGTAGAGAAGTGTACCTTCTAGTGAAGTTGGTGGACACCTTCTTTAGAGTCTTGAAGATGGTAGGCCTCATTTGAGGGACAGGCAGAGTGGCTGCACAGACAAGCCGACTCTAGTCCAACTCACAGTTGATAATGTGCTGAAGAAATCTAGGATACATAAAGAATGTTTCCCTCTGTAGATTTCCAATGTGATTAGTTAGCATAAATCTTGAGTAGTTGAAGCGGAGGCCTGTCACAAATCCATGAACTAAGCACCCTAGTTCATACGAGATTTGGTCCCATCCCCCCGATTTGTTTGACAGACAGTGAAGGACAATGTGCAGGAGGAACTTCCAGTTGTAGGAGAAGTTGAATTTGTAGATAGTCGACCTCCTCACGTCTCCACCATATCCCATGAGGATGTAGGTGTTGTCTAAATCTGCCTGGGGAACTTAATAAGGGCACCCTCATCATAAAGCTCCAGATGCTCCCTGATGAGTTGTTCAGTGATGACCAACTCCTGGCCATAAATGCGGGATCGTATTACATGAACCGCATTTAGGCTTTCAACCTGACCGTTACCCCAAAATTCAGTCATGTGATTGAGGTAAACCGTGGGATTAATAGTCAAGGCATTTTAGTAAGATGATCGGGTGAGGAAGGAGATGATCTCAGAGAAGTCCGCATCTCTTGAAGAGTCAAGAAGTGCAACTTGGTTGTGTTGAGGATTTAGGGCCATTGAGAAAATATGAAGGTAGAAAAGTTTGAGCTTGGGTGAATTTGGGGAGAAATGAAACTTTTAGGGCTGTAAAAACTTGTGGTAAGAAGATGAGAGTGAATAATCGGGATTATTTAAAAGGGGGTGAAATGGCGGTAATGTGTTAGGATAAGGTGATAGTGATGTTTTAGTGGATGAAGTGACAGGGGCGGTAAGGTTTAATTCAGTTAAATAATCCTACATCATTAACAAAATCCTTACTTTTTATAGTGTGGGGCCCAAGAGATTTCCGTTACACAGTAAAATCTCTCTTCCGAATATAAAACATTTACGAAGGTAATTTGTCTTCTGAAGGCAATTCCTACTTCCGAAGGTAAAAGTTACTTCTGAGAGTAAGATTGCTTTCTATGTGGAGAGTTTTGTAAGCTTTGAAAGTAGATCTGATATGAAATCAATCACTTCTTTCGAGACTAAAAACTCTCCGAGAAGAAAAATTATCCTTGGAGAAATTTTGCTTCGGAAGATATGTAAAATATCTCCGAGGGTTAATTTCTCTTCGGAAGAAATTTATACTTAGAAAATTTCAGAGAGATCTTTTGTAATAGGGCTTAGATTGTATTGACATAAGACATTACATATTAAAAAGGTTTTCAAAAGAGCTAAGCTAATCAATGTTTATCATCCCAATAGCGGTTATGAGATACTTAAATCTTTATTCATGAAAAGCTTTGGTGAACAAATCAACATATTGTTCATTTGAATCAACTTTAAGTAGCTTGACCAGATTCTTCTAAGAAATATCTCTAATGAAATGGTACCTGATATCAATATGCTTTGTCTTGGAGTGCTTCACCAGACTTTCAGTAATGAAGATAGCAATATTGTTGTCAATATGGATAGGAGTGCTCACAAAGTTGAATTTATAGTCTAACATCTGATTTTGAATCCACATTAGCTAAGCACAGCAGCTAGCAGCAGCAATGTATTCAGCTTCAGCAATTGATGTAGAGACACATGATTGTTTTTTCATTGCCATGAGATGATCCTTCCACCAAGAAATTGACATCCTCCTGATGTTGATTCTTGTCAATGTTTCAGCTACCATAGTCTCTGTTAGAGTATCCATAGAGATTAAAATCACTATTCCTTGGATACCAGAGACCTAGTTTAGGTGCTCCTTTGAGGTATTGAGGATTCTCTTGGCAACAGCTAGGTGAGACACCTTTGGAGCAGCTTGATATCTTGCACAGATGCAAGTTGCAAACATAATATCAGGTCTACTGGCTGTGAGATACATTAGAGAAGCAATAATCGCCCTATACTGATGTTGATCAGTATCCTCCCCCTCAAGGTCAGGACAAAGATTATGGTTTTTGGGTATGGGTGTCTTGGCTGGCTTACAATCTTTCATCTCAAATCTTTCTAAGATGTCCTTAACATACTTAGATTGATTGATGAAAAATCCTTCCTTCAGTTGCTTCACCTGAATTCCAAGGAAAAAGTCCATTTTCCCATGGAACTCATCTCAAACTTCTTCTTCATAATGCTTTCAAAGTTCTTCCATATTTGGTCATTTGAAGAACCAAATATGATGTCATCAACATAGACTTGAACAAGGAAAATGTCCTTACCAGACTTCCTTATGAAGAGAGTCTTGTCAATGGTTCCTCTTGTGTAACCATTCTTCAAAAGAAACTAAGACAGAGTCTCATACCATAGCCTAGGTGCTTGGTGCAACCCATATAGAGCTTTATCCAATTTGCACACATAGTTGGGATGTTGTGGGTCTTCAAATCCTGGAGGCTTGCACAACATAGTTCCTATCTATATCCTCATATAGAAAGGAACACTTTACATCAACTGGTAGACAGTAAAGTTATTGGACGCAGCATAAGCAAGGAAGATCTAACTGCCTCAAGTCTTGCAACAGGTGCAAAGCATCAATAATCAATTTCTTCCTCTTGAGTGTATCCTTAAACTACCAGTCTTGCCTTGTTCTTGATAATCAAGCCTCTGTTATCTCTTTTGTTCCTGAAAACCCATTTAGTGCCTATTGGTACTTGACCAGATGGTAGCGGACACAGGTTCCAAACCTTCTGTTTTTTGAATTGAAGCAGCTCCTCTTGCATCGATTCAACCAATCTATTATCTTTCAAGGCATGTTCCACCTTCTTGGGTTCCATTTGGGATAAGAAGCATGAGTACATGCAGACATCCCATGATGAGTCTGCCCTCTTGTTCTCATACCTTCAAAGACATCCCCAGTGATGTTCTCAGCTGGATGAGTGTTGTGAATCCTTAAGCAAGGAATCACTTCCAGTTGTAAGGATAAGTCTAGATTAGACATATTTGCTCAGGAACAGGAACACTTTGTCCAGCTGTTGTTTCAAACTCATTCAATGAGGACTGATTGAATGAATGAGAAACATCATCAAGTGTTGGCTGTGAAGTAGCATTAACAATTTCCTGTTCCTTCAAAATGCTACTTTCCTCAGCTTGGTGTAGTGTTGGATCACCTGTTGAGTTTTGAGGATCAATAGGTGATTCACTAGTTGAAGCTTCACTATTCCTTGATATAGTTATGCTATCTGATCTGTGAATAGTGGGAGCTTGATTTGTTGCAGCTCTTGGAGAACCTGGAAGAGGTCTGGGTAGCTCGAACAGTTGATCAACATCAGTATCAGCATCAGCATCAGCATCATTTTGAGCACCTATTCCAACTGAAATATTCTCACAAGATGGTTTAGAATAGTTTGGAAACAATTCTAAATCAAAGATATGATCAGGGCCATTCCCCCTAACAAGGAGTGTGCTCATTAACACTATATTGGATGACTCCTCAAATTGTTGATTCTGATGTTGTATACTCTATAGCTTTAGAGCTAGAAGAGTATCCAGCAAAGATAGCATCATCCGAATTTTCAGCAAATTTTGCCAATTTGTCCTTTATGTTAAGTATGGTACACCTGCTGCCAAAGGACCTTACAAAGCCAATGAACGATAGCCTCTTGTTCCATAGCTCATAAGGGGGGTTTTTCCATGTGGCTTAACTACAAGAACTCTATTCTGCATATAGCATGCAGTGCTAACTGCCTCTGCCTAGAATGTTAGAGGTAGTTTGGAATCAACTAACATAGTTCGAGCAGCCTCAATAAGTGTGATGTTCCTCCTCTCAACAACACCATTTTGTTGAGGAGTTCAAGAAGCACTATATTATTCGGTGTAACATCTTGTATTTATGGTTTAATTATAAGTTAATGTCGTTAATTCTTGTAAGGGTTATTGTTGGCATTATGAAACTTAGGGACTATCTATGTTTGATCCTTAATCATTATAATATTTTAATTATAAAAGTTAATAGTTAAAATATTAAATTGTAATAATAATACAATATTAACAAAATCAATAATAATAATAATAATACTAATAATAATTTTATTTTATAAAATTATTAATCTCTGAAAAGGTCTAAACTTAATTAAGTTAGGGGGTTGTATTGCCATTTTATAAACTTTAAAATAAAGTTTTTTACATAAAATAATAACAACTTGAATTTCAAGGGGGCCAAAGTGTAAAATTTAAAGTTTCAAATCCAACCCCCACCCAATTTAAACTCGGTAGACTCCGGCCAACACTCCGGCCACAGTCCGGCGATGTTGGAACCTCCAAAATCATTCGAATCGTGAACCCCAATCGTTCTCAACCATTTCAGGAACAAGAATTGAACCTGCTACTACACTTTAATTCGATTTAAAGGGTTGTTATGATCATTCAAACATGAAACCAAAGTTCGACGTTAACCATAAAGCCGTTTGGGCATTTAATCCTAATGATAATTCAATCAAACTAACATAAACAATCACCTGACTATTGAAAATCAAATACAACTTTCTATTGCATCTATAACACACAAACACCTCTCATTGGATTCACTCCGAAGTCGCGACCTGCATTTCAATTGAACATCGCCAATTCGTCAAATTAAACTGAAATTGATAAGGGGCTTTGGATCCAGAGCATCAATCTAATCTGTCCACGACTTTAATTTGGTTTTCATAGTCGTTTGCCCATAATTTGAGTCAAGTTTCAGTCGCGGTTCTTTCATCATGGTGTTCGACTTCGAGTCATCTTTATTCAGGTAATTAAACACATCTTTAGGGCCATTTAAACATGGGGAATAAAAGCCCCATGATCTTCAACGTTAACAACAACGATTTGGCTGTCAATTTTGGTTCAAACGAATCTAGGGTTCATGAGTTTGGGGGAAGTTCATAGAGGTTGTGTTCTTAAGATTTGAAAACCAAAACTAAACCAAGGCCAAGGCCCTGGTTCACTGGTTAAAGCACTCTCCCCCTAACATGAGGTCCCGGGTTCCAACCCGGGCACCCTCATGTTTTCTTTTTAAGGCTTTTTAGCCTAAAAGCCAATTTCAGAAAATTTTTAATAAATATAAAAATTATTATTATAAACTTCAAATATTGTTAAAATCACCTAACTAATTTCCTGGAAATTTATTTCTTATAATATTTTGATATTTTTTATTAATTATTTTTTAAACAAATGATATAATTAGTTCAATTTTTAAAATAGATTTTAAATATTGTTTAACTTATAAATCATTTTTGTTCAAATAATATATTTAGATTATTTCCTATAAGTGAAACTTAAAATATTGTTTTAATTTACTAAATAGTTATTTGCTCAAATAATAAGATAGACATTGAATATCGCTATAACTCACTGAATCATTATTTTTCAAATAATAAGTATATTACTGTTAAAAAAGGAGTTATTTTAAAAGTTTGATAAACTATATTAGACCTTTGTTACAAATAATTTTTCTTTTATTTCTTAGTATTAAAATAATTAAATAGTATATTGACTCAAAACATAATCAAATTTACCATGTTAGTTGGATCCAATTATTAATATCCCAAATTCTAATACCCTAGTTCTCGTTAAACTTATTATAATTAAACTTTAACCTTGTAATATATATAATTTAGATGCCTTGTGAAGAACTACATGGATCGCTGCTTATTACATTTTATTAATCGTCATTTTTTCTACATTTGATCATGTGAGTATTTCCATACCCTTTTATATTTTACACTTTGGGGTGAAACATGTTACTTATAACTTTGTACTTGTAAACACGTTTGATTCTTGTAAACTTATGGCATTTCACCTGTATGTTGTGGTTAGTTGAACTTTGTGGCTACCATGTATGTCAAATATATGTACAATCATTAACTATTGCTAGCCTAGCGAAGTCATAGATCTATGGGCCAGACAAGCCTGCTTGGTTGATCCAGTTACACTTAGCTAATCGTATATACTTTTAAACGTTTGAGACTTGTAAAACTTTGTCGAGGTTTGATTGTGCATTCTCTCTTACATCCCTAGTTTACTTTGTTCTCTAACTTACAATATGAATTGCCATCTTTTATATACTTATGTATTGCAAACTATGGAAATCTCACCAACATTATTTTGACCTTTTATTTTTAACATGTTTTAGGAAATACTCAAGCTTGATCGCCAGTTTTGAAGTTGTTCACACCTAGGAATGGACCTAGTTGAATAAATGGATAAGCTTGTTATGTTATCTTTATTTGAGACTTATGTTTGTAACATTGCCTTGAAACTTATGAATAATATTTTTGGATTTAATAATAGCGTTATGTGGCTGTGAACGATCTTAACTCTCACTCCTCGACGCTTCCGCCGTCAAGGTTGGGGTGTGACATCCGGCAATCCCTTTTGAGTTACAGAATGAGTCAAGAATGAAGTTCTTAAACTCAGTCCCTTGATCATTTATGATAATCTTAAACTTGTTATCAATTTGATTTCCTATTTTAAGAATAAAAGATTTTAATATTTCAATAGTTTCATCTTTAGTTCTTAAAAAGAATACCCATGTATATCTTGTAAAATCATCAACTATCACAAGGCAGTATGATTTCCTTCCAATGCTCTTTATACTTATCAGACCAAAAAGATCCATGTGCAATAAGTGTAATGGAGTAGTAATGGAGTTAACACTTTTGGATTTATGAGAGGCCCTATGTTGCTTCCCTTTCAGGCATGCAACACAGTTGTCTTTGCTGAACAATTCCTTTTTAGGCAAACCATGTACCAAGTTATTTTTAGCGAATTTATTCATTATCTTAAAATTCACATGACACATATGTTTATGCTAAAGTGTTGACTCATCACTATCAGCTTTGGAAAGAAAGCATGATACTTCACCTATTTGGGAAGCATTGTTCATATCCAGCTTGTACATATCCCCATTCCTAGGAGATTTAAGAATCACCAATTCTGGAGGAATTGTCATCCCTGGTTTGAGGATAATGCACTCATGTTTTGTGAAAAACATTTGATGCTTTTGATCACAAAACTGAGAAACACTTAACAGATTATGTTCAAGCTGTTTGACAAAGTTAACTTTGTCAACTTTTAACTTACCGTTGGATATACTCCCTCTGCCAGAAATATATCCTCTGGCCTCACCTCCAAATTGGACAGGTCCTCCATCATAGTGTTGAAACTATTGAAGGAGAGATCTGTTCCCTCTCATGTGCCTGGAGCATCCACTATCCACAATCCACATTGTTGTTCTTGTCATATGGATGTCCCTGCACACAAGATGAGATTATTAGTTTTCATTAGAGACCCAAGCCTTGTTGGTCTTGGGTTCTTCCAAAGATAGTGACATAATTGAACGAAAAGTTAAGCACGGGGGTTCAATGGATGTCTTTGAAGAAGAGGTTTAGGCTGCAGCAGCTTTCTTGATCTTCCAATCCATCCTTTGGTTGATCATAGAAGATGTGCTTGTAGAAGCTTTTACAGCATGGCATTCTTCCGGAGCTTCTTTCTTTCCAGAAGAAGCCTTCACCACCTTTTCTTTCGAAGCAGTCTTCTCTGGGATGGTTTTAGGGGAACTTTCTTGTTCTTCAGATTTTTAGCAGCTTTTGCTTCCGAAGCCATTTTCCCTTCGAAAGAAGGATTTTCTTCCAAAAACAACCTAGCTTCAGAAACTAGCTTTCCCTTTTTCATCACTTGGACCATCTGATAAGGTCCAAATGAGAAACCTTCCTAGACTCCTTCCTTTCTAGCATTATTTGCATAATGTGTGCTAGCAGGATTGTAGTAACAATCTTTAGCCATGTGGTTTTGCAGACCACACATTATGCATGTAATGTTAGTCTTTTGTGAGTTTTTGGTTGTTGTTTCTTACTCATTTTCTCTTTGTCAGCAACCTTTCCTTTCAACTTCTGATCCTTTGGTAGGATAGAGTGCTGGTACTACACTCCTTTTCTGAATCGAAGTACCTATCACCTGGAATCCACTGAGATAAAAAGACACCCTTTTGTTTTGGGTCAATCATCAGCTAGGCTCACCACTTTCTTAGCGTTCTTCTGCAGCTTTAGCTCTGCTTCTTCTGGCTTTGGTGGTTAGGGTTGATCTTCACTGTGAGAGGTGGCTGATTTAACTGTTCCTTCCTGTGGTGGCCATATTATTGCATCATTCTTCACTCATGTGAAGAGGGTGTTGGACCAAAAGAACCATGAGCCAAGATCAGAAAACCTCTAAGTCCCACATGGTATCAAAACAACTGCTGAAAGCTTCATCAGCAGTTTGACAAGTGCTGAAGACTTCAACAGCTGAAGATCAAGTGCTGAAGACTTCAACAGCTGAAGAACTAAAGTGCTGAAGTACAACAGCTGAAGAACACAAGTACTGAAGCTGAACAACTGAAGAACACAAGTGCTGAGCTGAAACCAAAGTACTGAAGTACAACAGCTGAAGAGTTTACAAGTGCTGAAGATCAACAACTGATGTACAAAGTCTGAAGACAAGACTGAAGACATCAGCTGATGATATCTACTGAAGTCATCAGCTGATGAAACATCTGAAGGTCAAAGTCTGAAGATCAAGTACTGAAGCGTCAGTAGTTTGTCACAACTGCTGAAGAGTACTTCTTCAGTAGTTGTGATATCAGTAGTTTTATATTTTTAGTTTCAGTAGTTTTGTAAAACGACTGAAGAGCTTGTTCTTCAGTCGTTGTAGTTTCAGTAGTTTTATATTTCTCAGTAGTTGTAACAACTGATAACACTTAGCATTTTTTGTAAGAAGATGTCAGCTGTTTTGACATCTTCAGTAGTTGTGTTTCAGTTGTAATAAATCTGTTAGATGTCACTATCAAGTGACATCAGCACGTCACATCTCTTATATAAGAGGTGTCGATCTAATCATAAGTGTGACATTCTGTCCACGAAAGCGAATATTGAATGAAATATTTTGCAGATATTCTCTCTCTCTATAACCGTCTTTGTTCTTCATTGAATATCGTTTTGTTCTTGTGAATCGGCTAATTCATTGTTGAATTCCGCTGCAGTACTCGTCAATCAATCAAACATAGATCACTGATCCTAACAAGTGGTATCAGAGCAGGTTAATCATTGATCGATCTAACAATTGATCATTGAAACTGCTAATTGATATCTGTGTTTGATTGAATTAGCGTATTTGCAAGAACTGGTTATAGATTATTGAATTTCTGTGCCGCTTCGTTCATTTATTTTGAGATCTTCTGGTTCAATTGGTTGTTGTTTTTTGTTCTAAATCTGTTTTAGCTTACCAATTTGATTGAATCCGAGATGACGACTCCTTCTAATGATCCTCACAATACCGGTTCCTCAACCAAGCCTCCGATGCTGGTTAGGACCGAGTATAACATATGGCAACGAAGAATGCTTCATCACCTGTCTGTTAACAGTTCAGGTTGTGGACATCTGTGGTACATGGACCACATAAGCCTATGGAACAATCCGGAAACCAATCAAATGGTCCGAAGAAGAAGGAACAATACTCTGATGAAGATCGGAAACTATTTGAGATTGATGCTAAAGCCCATGGAATTCTGGCCATGGCACTGCCTAATGAAATCTATTCAGGGCTTATGCATCATGAAACTGCTCATGATCTCTGGAATGCCCTGAAGGAACAATTCGGTGGCACAGATGAGGTCTTAGCAAACAATAGAGACTTTGCCCAACAATATGAGACATTCTCTCATAGAAAGGGTGAGACACTACTGACCAACAGTTTGAGCGCTTTTCCTGCTTGATATCTGAGCTGAAAATTGTGAAACAGGAATACACCAATAGCCAGATGAACAACAGATTCCTCAGATCACTGCCTGAGAGATGGGACACATACACTATTGTCCTACGCTCCAGTGCAAATCTAGAAGGCCTATCTCTCACCCAACTTCATGGGAAACTGCTTACATTTGAAAGAGAGATAGAGCAGAAGAGGAAACTGTCCTCATCAGGAAAGCTCACTGATGACTTTGTACCGGGCAACACTGCCTTGGTTGGTCATGAGTCAGAATATGCTGCATCTGAAAACAATTATGATGAGCATATGATTTCTCTTCAAATAGTTCTGATCATGCATTGTTGGTATTGAGAGTCACTCTGGCAGTAATTGTGACAATTTATGCTTCATCATGGATGATCTGAAAGGAATAGCTGATGATGATCTAGAAGAGATGGATATTCTGAGCCAAATGGCACTGATTAATATCAGATCTCAGAAGTCTACAAGAGAACTGGCAGGAAATTTCCTGGACTCTCTGGCAAAACCAAAGTTGGTTTTGACAAGAGTAAGTTGAGGTGTCACAAATGCCAAAGGCTAGGACACTTTGCAAGAGAGTGTAGATCAACTGGATCTAACTCTTCTGCACCCTTTGTGACTTTTCCTAGTACTAGTCCACAAAACAGAGGGCAACACCTGCTGGTTCTGGTCATTATTCACATCCTAGATCTCCTGCATACTTTGTTCCCAGTGTCAAATGTCATATCCTTATCCCTGCTATTATGTGCCTCAACCAAATTCTGTTCAAGCTCCAATTGCACAACAACCACAAGCATTGCCTGAACCACAGCCTTCCCAATCTCATCAACAAACTCACCTCAACAACACAGCTTCTTCACCCCAGGAGTTGTTGACTGGAGCAGTTTACCAGATGACATGTCTGGTCATGAACAACTGTTCTCAGGTGCTGGTCAACATGGTGGTGACAGTCCATTTGGAAATCTAGCTCTTATGGCTTTGGATTCTGCTGATACTTCATCCTCTAATGCCTCTACACAAAGGTATCACAGGTATCCTCTGAGGCAAAAGCCAAATTATGTTCTGACACATGCATAGCAGCATTTGCATCTATTAGAGAAGCAAATGTAGCTTTAATCAACAAGAACATTGAGCTAGAACAAATAATTTCCAAAAACAAAGCTGAATTGAGTGCTTAATGATAAAATGATGAGATTTACAAATTGAAATGCCAAATAACTGATGATAAGGCTAGGGAAGAGATACTTCTAGAGAAGTATAAAGATCTCAAAGAAACCCTTGCAGTTACCCAGGTAGAGTGTGATAGATGGTCAATCATGCAAAGGTTTTGAAATGCTTCTTAGTAAGCAATCTGCTTCCAATGTGAAGTTTGGCATTGGTTACAATCACACTGCTCCACCTACAGATTTTACCCCAAGAGCAGAGGTAGAATCTGATGGTGAGAGTGATAACCAATCCATCTCATCATGTGATCTACTTTCTGATACAGCACAATCAGAAGTAGAAGTCAGCATCAAGCCTCTCTCTGAACCTATCAGCTGATGTTGATGGTTCAAATGCTGACACTCACATGATCAATGAGTTGATCAACTCAAGAGTTAATTCTGAAAGTCCTGAAAGGATTAGAGAGCAGGATTAAACACCTGAAGTTCAAACTCCAACTGCTGTCAGTACTAAAGAGAAGAAACTGTCAGTAGAAAGAGTTTGAAGACTACTAAAGAGGCAGTCAGAAAGAAAACAATGCTTCCAAAGCATCGAAGAGCAAGTCTTCAGTTGCTTCACCTCTTTAGTTGATGATCAACCTAAGATGAAGAAGAAACATTGTGAAGTATGTGGTTTGTTCAATCATCTTACAGATGATTGCTGGTACAAAAGTGGTTCCAAACTCAAACAAAAAGAAGAAATTAATGAGAAAATGGTAAAAATGAAAACTGAGTTTGAGACCACATTTGTATTAGCAACATCAAATCTGTAACCCTTAAGTCCTAAAGAAATCCAAAAGGAAGGGGTTAAACAGGTGACAGCTGAGAGTGCCCAGAAGAAGAAGGTGCAACATAGGAACTTATCAAACTCCACTGGCAATGTGTCTGATGAGCTGAAAGCTTTATCACAAAATCAGACACAGCTGGTATGATGGGTCAACATCTATTGGGAAGAGTTAACCAATTAGATGCTCCTATGTTGAAACCACAGAAAAGGAGATCCAAGCCAAAGGATTCCTCTTCTTCACCATCTTCTTCCTCTCAGGCTGTTGTTTCCAATGAACCTGTAGTTTACCATCTGTGATGAGACCAGACCCAAAACCAAAAAGGTTGGGTCTCCAAAACTAACTGATTGTTTATTATTGCAGGGTTCTCCAACATGCCAAAGTAGCATCTGGTATGTAGACAGTGGGGATCTATGCAAATGACTGGGAACAGCTCTCTTCTTCATGACTACTCTCAAGGAAAGAAGGGATTTGTTTCTTTTGGCAATAATGCTAGGGTTTACATCATTGGTAATGGCTTTGTCTCCAATGGAGAAATCAAATTTTATGATGTTAATCATGTGGAAAATCTCAAGTACAATCTCTTGAGTGTCAGTCAAATGTGTGATAAAGGCCATGTTGCTCTTTTCACCAGTCAGAACTGTAGGATTCTGTCATCCAAAGTTTTGCACTTGATTGACAAGATGTTGGATGATCACACTCTCCTGAGAGCCAACAGGACAGGAAGAGTGTATGCCTTAGATCTTTCCAAGAAAATAGATCTCAAAGGCAATCCTTGCCTATTTTCCAAAGCCTCTTCCAAGAATCTAAACTGTGACACAGAAGGCTGGGTCATGTTAATTTCAAAAACATGAATCAGCTTATCCACAAGAGTTTAGTCAGAGGCTTACCAATAAAGGAGTTCCACTGTGATGAAACCTTCACTACTTGTTTAAAAGGAAAACATCACAAAGTCTCATTCCCTCCTATTGAAGAGCCTAAGTCCACTGCCTGCTTGCAATTACTGCATATGGATCTATTGGGTCCTGTGAGAGTAATGAGCATGGCAAAGAAGAAATACTGTCTGGTAATTGTGGATGATTACTCCAGATTTGTATGGACTTTCTTTCTACATTCAAAGGATGAGGTTGCTCAGAAGGTTATTAACTTTGTGTTGTATATTGAGAAGCAGTATTCCCTTCCAGTCAAGTGTATCAGGAGTGATAATGGAACTGAATTCAGGAATCATACACTTGATGACTTCTATCTCTCAAAGGGAATCAAAAGGCAGTTTAGCATCCAAGGACTCCAGAACAAAATGGAGTAGTGGAGAGAAAGAACAGGACCCTCATTGAAGCTGCAAGGTCCATGCTGGCTGACTCTGGTTTGCCACTGACCTTTTGGGCTGAAGCTGTCAACACAGCTTGCTATGTGCAGAATAGAGTTTTAGTAAATTAGAGGTTGATGAAGACTCCATATGAAGTTCTCCATCATTTGGCTCCTCTGATTTCATTTTTCAAAGCATTTGGATGTCCCTGTTTTATTCTCAACACAAAGGATCAACTCCATAAATTGATCCTAAGGTGGATGCTGGGTATTTTGTTGGTTATTCATCTACTTGCAAGGCATACAGAGTCTTCAACTGCAGAACAAAGATAGTTGAAGAGACTCTGCATGTGAAGTTTAATGAATCTCCTTTGGACAAGATTCCACAAACCCTGTGGAGTTGTTTGATTTGGACATACTGCAAATACTCCTTATCAATCTCCAGCTGTTGCAGATCCTGTGGCTCAATCATCTTCTGCAGCATGTCGTCCACTGGTGGTATTGATGATGATGATGATAATATCAATACTCACCTATTCAAGTTTAGTGACCAACTGCCTGTGTCTGCTAAACTTGATGTTCCTGTAGCTTCAGCAGTTCCATCCACAACAAATGCTGATGAGATCTCTGTTTCCTCTACATCTTTTGAGTTACCATCAAATTCTTGGTTTCAAGAGTCTACATCAACATCTGCTGCTGCTGAAGGTTCTACAAACACTTGCACAAATCTCATGGTTATCAAGAACTGAAGAATCACCCCATGACTCAGATTATTGGTGATATCAATGCTGGTGTTTCAACCAGAAGTCATTGTCTAACTTCTGCTTCTATGCTCTCTTCATCAGTCAGCTGGAGCCAAAGAACTATCAGTTGCTTTGAGAGATAATGGATGGGTTGAAGCTATGCAGCTTGAGCTACTTCAGTTCAAGAAACAGCAAGTGTGGAACTTGTTCCTCTTCCCCCAGGTAAGTGTGCAATAGGCACTAATGGGTGTTTAGGAATAAAACCAATGAAAATGGGCTTATTGTTAAGAACAAGGCTAGACTGGTTGTACAGGGGTTTTCACAAGAAGAGGTATTGACTATGATGAAACCTTTGCCCCTGTAGCCAGACTAGAGGCAATCAGATTGTTCTTAGCCTATGCTGCATTCCACAATCTTAAAGTTTTTCAAATGGATGTTAAAGTGCATTTTTATATGGTAAAATAAGGAAGAAGTTTATGTGTGTCAACCACCAGGCTTTGAGGATAATAAACATCCTGAATGGGTGTACAAACTTGATAAGGCTCTTTATGGGTTGAAACAAGCTCCTAGAGCCTGGTATGAGACACTCTCTACTTTTCTTCTTAAAATAAATTCACTAGAGGCTCCATTGATAAACTTTGTTTATTAAGAAGGTGGATCAGCATAAGCTACTTGTTCAGATTTATGTTGATGATACTATTTTTGCATCCTCTGATCCCCAGTTGTGTGATGATTTTACAACATTGATGAAAAAGAGATTTGAAATGAGTGCAATGGGAGAATTACAGTTCTTTCTAGGCTTGCAAATCAAACAAAAGGCTGATGGAACCTTTATTCATCAGTCCAATATACAAAAGATCTTTTGAATAAGTTTGATTTACAAAACTGTAAGCCCTGTTCTACTCCCATGTGCAACACCACACAATTGGATGCTGATCAAAAGGTAAAGCTGTTGATGAAACGCTTTACAGATGTATGATTGGGTCCTTGATGTATCTAACAGCTTCTAGACCAGATATTATGTTTGCTACATGTGTTTGTGCTAGAGATTTCAGGCTGCTCCTAAAGAGTCTCATTTGATTGCAGTCAAGAGAATCTTTAGATATTTGCAAGGAACACAATCTCTGGGTTTATGGTATTCCACTAGACACTCTTGCAAATTAGTTGCTTTTTCAGATAGTGACTATGCAGGGTGCAAGTTAACTAGAAAGTCAACTTCTGGTGGTTGTCAATTCCTAGGCAACTGTTTGATTTCTTGCAGAGTAAGAAACAAACATCTTTGCTACATCAACTGCTGAGGCCGAGTACATTGCTGCTGCAAGTTGCACCTCTCAGGTACTCTGGCTTCAGAACCAACTTCTGGATTATGGCATTACAAGACTAAGACTCCATTGTTAATGGATAGTGCTTCCTCTGTGTATTGTCAAAAATCCAGTCCAGCACTCTAGGACCAAACATATAGAGATCAGACATCATTTTATTCAGGATTGTTTTGAAAAAGGTCTGATTGATCCTAAGTTTGTGCCTAGTGCTGATGAGCTTGCAGATTTTTTACTAAGCCTTTGGATAGTTCTACTTTCCAAAACCTTGTTAAGGCTTGGTATGCTGCAGCTAGAATAAGTGACAACTACTGATGATTTCAGTGGTAATTACTGGTATCATTGGTACCCATGTCACATATAAGTACTGATGAGTCCTTTTCCTTTAGTAGTTTTTATAACTACTGATGGCTAAATGCCTCACAAGTACTGAAGTACTTTATCTGTTCCAAACTACTGATGTAGTTAAAACTACTGATGTAGTTACAACCTACTGAAATCAGTATAAACAGATAAGTACTGATGTCCTATGAAACACCTGAAAATCAGATGCAAGTCTGATGAGTAAGTGTTGAGGACAGCATGAAACAGCTGAAAGGCTATGAATTGACGACACTACTGAAGAACTTTCTCTTCAGTTGTTTCAACAACTGCTGTTTCATTCTAAACAACTGAAGCAAAACCATGTCTTCAGTAGTTTTATAACTACTGATGACTAATACCAAGTCTTCAGTTGTTTACAACAGCTGATGACAAAACCACTGTCTTCAGTAGTTTCACACTACTGATGACAAACACCAAGTCCTCAGTTGTTTCAATCATCTGAAGTCAAAACCACGGTCTTCAGTAGTTTTCTAACTTCTGATGCCTAACACCACGACTTCAGCTGTTTCAACGTCTGAAAGGATAATACCATGTCAACGGTCGTTTAAAACTACTGATGACTAACACCACATCCTTCAGTCGTTTTCTTACCCCTACCCTATAAATATCCCTGACCTAATCCTTCAATGCTTCATCTTCAAACCTAACGTTCCTCTCCAAAACTTCTCTCTTCTCAATGGCGTCCATCGTAAATTAAACCGCGACACAACTGTGTTGCCTACCTTACTAAATCGCCTGTCTGGGCTAAGTTCGATACTGCTATCGATCTTATGGTTCAGTCCCAATACAAAACGGCATTTCTTTTGAATCCCATTCTACATGCCGAATCCCTCCAACAGTTTTGGATGAATGTTACTATTACCACTGGGGAGAACAACACACCATCTCTCCAGTCGGTTCGTTACAACAAAGAAGTGGTCATCACTCCTGCAATAATCCGCCAAATTCTTCATCTGGATGATGCTATTTCTCCTGCTGGATATCCCAAGGGCACCACAGATCTATCCTTTGACCAACATGGATATCAGGGAAATCTCAGTGCCTCCACTATCATGAAGAAACACTTCCATGACGCCGAACGTCTAATTTTTCACATGGTGAATGTATGTTTGGCTCCTAAGACTTCATCTTGGGATCAAATGTCGTTAAAGTGGCAGCAGGTAATGTATTCTATTCTTGAGCGACAACCGTTAAACTTTTCAGAAATAATATTTTCGGAGCTCAAGGATATGGCTCAAAAACTAACGCTAACCGTTGGATACTATATCCACGTTCATAATGGCCATCATTACAAACTAGCTTAATGCTGAGGGACTTGTTGGCTTCGGAGTCCCTGCTACGGCTGTTCTGCCGGAAGTATACTCCCGGCACAACTCTGACCAGACACTCAAATTGGCTGCCAAGCTGCGCAAACCCACGCAGCTGGAACCCACAGCCACCACCTCCACATCAAAAGTCCCCACCAAACCCACCAAAAGAAACCAAAACGGCTACTCAGGGAATTGAGTCCCCTGAGGATGCCCCTGCAACACAAACGCAGGCAATATCCACTGGTCCAACCCCCTAGTGGATATAAGGACTCTTCCAGCCATAGCCGCTCAGGATTCCTCTCAACAGGAGCCTGCAACAACCACACAAGGGGTACCTACACATCTGGGATCTTCCTCACTTGAGGGGATTGCCATTGAAGAGCACCAACCTCCCCAGGTGCACACTGCTTCTATCCCTTCACCCCATACAACCGCCCCTCACAGCCCAACTTTAATAGTTGCACAATGCTGACTCAACTGCACTCCTCACCCCCTCCCCAGAAACCACTTACTACTGGAACACCTCTACAATTGAGGGGAGGAACACAGTGCAATTGAGAACCCACAGCATAGGGGTTTACCACTTCTATCTCCTGGTGTAGATAAGAGATTAGAATATCTAGTGAGGCTGCCACCTCTTCTGAATCAACACATGATCAGAATGAGGCTGGTAACATTGCTAAGACCTCACTAGAGGCAACAGCTGATGATGGACATTGTCCTGAGGCTGGAAGTCCCCAGTACCAAGAAAAAGGGGCACATGCAACAACTGGTCTACACCCAGTGCATGTAAATCCTGCTCCAAGCAGGAGGTCAGATGATTCAGCTTCGGCTGATGATGACCTGGGCTTTTTCTATGATGTTCTTGCCCAGAACACAATCCTTGAAGAGAAAGTCAGTAGGCTGCAAAACCTACTTGACCAACTCTCACAAGGAGAAAGACCATCTGCCTCCACCAACCCATAGATGGCACCTTTTGTTGAAGGTTCCCCAAACACTGAGCCACTCCAAACTCAGCCACCTGCCTCTGCTTCAGGCACTATTTATCAGGAACAGAACCCTCCTGAGCAAATAGGTGCTGTACTTCAAAATTCCCTCCCTCTCATCACACCCATAATCACTGATATTGTGACTAAAGCCATTGATGAGAGGCTTTCCTCAACTTTACAACCCTTGATTGATGCTGCTGTGCAAAAGACACTTTCTGTGGTACAAACCCCTTCCTCCAATGCATCCAAAAAGGGGGAGAGTACTGCAGTGAAAGAAAAGAAGAGGAAAAGAACAGAGGAAGAGAAGCAAGCCCAAGAGGAGGAGAAAGAAAAGCAACCACTGCTCACTTACAAGCGAAAGAAAAGTGCTGATGATCAACCTACTGCTGAAGACAAATCCTTGGAAGAGCTGGTAAAAGATGTTGATACTACACACAGCCGATCCATGGATAAAATAATTGAACAACTCTTCAGGCAAGGGTTTGATACAGCCACATTGGATAGTGAGATCAGAAGGTTGGAAGTGCAAGAGATTCAAACCCGATGGGCTGGGTATGATGCTCTTGAAAAAGAGAGATTGGAGATCATGATCCGCTTTATTACAAAATACTTAGGAAGATCTTTAATGGAGATTCGCGCGTGGACCAGAGACAGTATTCTGGCTATAGCCACCAGAATCTGTCTGTCTGAGCAATTCCATAAGGGGATTATTGTTGAAGCCCTTGATGAGGCTGGGGCTGGTAAAAGGTTAGAAATGGCAAAAATTACAAAGGCGAAACTTACTACAAAGATGCTGGATCAACCTTCCCTTCCACCCACTCAAACACAGCCTACCCCTCAAATCTCCAAACCAATCTCTAAGCCAAAATCCAAACATCCTCTTTCTTCAAAACCAATTCCTTTACCAACCCAACCATCATCCAGTGATGCACCTAGAAGGAGGAGAAGGGTGCTGAGGATGGAAGAAGAAGAAGAAGAGGATGAAGATGATAGTCTGCCACTCTCTGCTGTGCTAAACCTACCAAAACCTAGAAGTCAACCCATGATCACACCTGACTCTCAAAGGGAAATGGTCAGAGTCAAGATAGAAGATGAAGAACAGCAGAAACAGCATGATGAGCAACTACTAAAGATGGTTGACAAGGAATTTCCTCAGTCATCATCTATACAAGCCATGAAAGGGCATGCTCAGAGGCTGTACACTCTCAGGCACACATTTCAGTATCAGAAGGAGAGAGTGAGAGTATGGCCAGACCCCAGGGTGAGTTCTAGAATCCATAAAAGAACTATTCCACACAGATACAATGGCCAGGTTAGAAAAACAATAGATTCTACCATCATGTTGGCCATTGTAGTCTCACCTTGGGAAATAATTGATGAATTCAAGAAAGCTCATCAAGCAAAGATGACCCCTCAAGCCTTACTAGAAAACAAGATGATCAAAAAGGGGTTGTATATAAAAAGCTTGAAGACATCAAGAAGAATGAGCTCCAGTTACTCCTTGAAGGCACCCATCCTGATGAATTTGTCTATAGGGAGGTAACTACAGTGGAGCTGAAAAATGGAGGACCATGAAGTACTTATCTGAGTACTATGGTCCAGAGTTCTTCTTCAAAGGAGGAGTAGAAGAACTCTCCAAGGAGGAACAAGTTGTTCTCCTTGAGGCCTATGTTCGAGAGTCATACAGACTCATTATGGGGAAGTAAATCTCATGAATGGGATAACAACTTTGTGTCCAGTTCCCCAAAACAGAGTTCCCATTCATATCTTGCCAAACAAATATCTGAGATTTCTTCCCAGGCCGGAGCTTACATGGGTCATCTTCTCTACTGATCAAGAAGGAAAAAGACCAATCTTTTGCCAACAATAAGTGGGATAATAAATAATTTAGAGGTTTTGGATGCATTGGTTCAGGGGGAGTTTGTTGGACCAAAAGAACCAATGAGCCAAGATCAGAAAACCTCTATGTCCCACATGGTATCACAACAAATGCTGAAAGCTTCATCAGCATTTTGACAAGTGCCGAAGACTTCAACAGCTGAAGATCAAGTGCTGAAGACTTCAACAGCTGAAGAACTAAAGTGCTGAAGTACAACAGCTGAAGAACACAAGTACTGAAGCTGAACAGCTGAAGAACACAAGTGCTGAAGCTGAAAGACCAAAGTACTGAAGTACAACAACTGAAGAGTTTACAAGTGCTGAAGATCAACAATTGATGTACAAAGTCTGAAGACAAAGACTGAAGACATCAGCTGATGATATCTACTGAAGTCATCAGCTGATAAAACATCTGAAGGTCAAAGTCTGAAGATCAAGTACTGAAGCGTCAGTAGTTTGTCACAACTGCTGAAGAGTACTTCTTCAGTAGTTGTGATATCAGTAGTTTTATATTTCTAGTTTCAGTAGTTTTGTAAAACGACTGAAGAGCTTGTTCTTCAGTCGTTGTAGTTTCAGTAGTTTTATATTTCTCAGTAGTTGTAACAACTGATAACACTTAGCATTTTTTGTAAGAAGATGTCAGCTGTTTTGACATCTTCAGTAGTTGTGTTTCAGTTGTAATAAATCTGTTAGATGTCATTATCAAGTGACATCAGCAGACGTCACATCTCTTATATAAGGTGTCGACCTAATCATAAGTGTGACATTCTGTTACACGAAAGCGAATATTGAATGAAATATTTTTGCAGATATTCTCTCTCTCTATAACCGTCTTTGTTCTTAATTGAATATCGTTTTGTTCTTGTGAATCGACTAAGTCATTGGTTGAATTCCGCTGCAATACTCATCAATCAATCAAACATAGATCACTGATCCTAACAAAGGGTCAGCAGATGGGACCTCTTGCTCTTCAGTACCACATCTAGGTTGTCTTCTGGACTCATAAGAATGTGGTGGAGCAATTTCATTGGTCCCTAACCCTTTTTATTCTGATAACAGATTTTGGAGTGGGAGGATGATGCAATAATAGCTTGGAAGTTCTGCTCAGAAATAGCATACTTCCTGGCTTGAGCCTCAGCGGTGACAAGCTGGGCTTGAGCCTCAGACAATTTGGATATTAAATCCTTTATTTGACTCTTGTAATTGGTGTGTTCATGTTTTAATAGGGAAACAATTTCTCTAACTCTTTAATTTTCTTTTGGTAGTCAGATTCAGCCCTTTTAAAATCAGATTTCAAAACATTTAAAGACTCAATATCAGATTTAATTTCCCTATTGTAGTCCTGATATAATTTAACCTTAGCTACACATGTAGGAGTACAGAGATGTTCATATACCTGGTTATTATCTGTTCCGGCCATGAGAGCTTGAGCAGGAGTCATATCCTGTACCATAAAGCTCCAGTCGACTTCTTGAGCCATTACAGCTGTTTCAGTCGACTTTCCAGTGGGCTTTGATGTAGAGGAATGTGTGGAGGCTTGTGGAGTTCCCGGGTTTGATTTGGGAGCCTTTCATTCCCTTGCAAAGTGACCAAGTTGGTTAGATTTGTAACATTTGGCCTTGGTCTTGTCAAACCCAAACTTGCTGATAGTTGGGTTTTAAGGGAATTGCCTTCTAGTTCTCTTAAAGAACTTCTTCGCTCTGTAGGTTAAAAGAGCCATCTGTTGGATGATGTCCACATACTCTACAACGTCTAGACTGAAACACTCTAGATCATTAAAATAGTATTGAAAATATCCTGTGTATCCACTTCCTGAGACAAAGGCACAACTGTCCTGAAAGGAACTGTGCTGAGCCTGTTAAGACCTTGGAGTCTTAGGGAAAGTGATGTACGGTCCAAAAGAGCAGGATGGCTGTTGGTTGTATGTCAGGTATTGCTGAGGTTCTGGGGGTACTGAGCCTTCAGAAACCATTAGAGCATTGCTAGCAGGAAGGCTCAGAGGTCTGCTTCTTTGGTGGCCGTTCTTACTCTCCATCTCTAACCGGTATCCATCAAGGATGCCATAGAGTTCAGTCATAGTAAGAGTGTTCAAGTTCTCTATCCTCTTGATAGAAACATAGTAGAATGTCCACTCATTTGGTAGACTCATGAACTTTCTTGTGAGATCTCTAAGTTTAGGAGTGATCTTCACAGACTGAAGAGAAGAAATAAGATCCATGTACCTGAAATACTGCTGGCTGAGGGCCTCTCCAGCAATATAAGTGAAGTTTTTGAACTGCTACTTCAGTGAGTCCTTCTTGGAGTCGTTAAAAGCTTGAATACATCTAAGCAAGTGCATCAAACAATTCTTTAGCAGACTTACAATGCTCAAACCCACCATGATGGAGTTGGGTATTGCAGTCATCGAATGGTCATTGCATTGCTATCAACGTCCATCTTCTTACGGTCATCGTCAGAATAATCTTCAACAACCTTTTCTATCATGGCACCGTTTCCACCAGGTGTTGCCACTTTCGGTTTATACGGGCCGTTGATAATGGAGTTCCATATTTTGCTGTCTTGGTATCTGATGAAGCCTTCCATTCTTCTGCTCCAAGACCTAAAGTTTTCAGGAGTAATGATGGGAGCTTTGGTCATGGTTCCCATATCTACTTCAGATTTGTTAAGGGCTATTTTTGTGAGAGTTGTAAGGAGGAGTGAAAAACAAGTTGATTTGGATGGTTAGATCTCACAATCAGAAGCCTAAAAGCTCTGATACCAATTGCAGGATCAGTTATGTCACTAAACACTTGGTTTTCTCTCTATCTCACTTAAACAATACTCAGATGAAAGCAAAGTCTCAAAGAGTTGATCACAATATAATAAGTAATAATCAAACACAAGAAGTAATTTTCAAGGTACTTGCATATATTGCTTCTCAACTCAAATATTACAAGACTCTCACAAGCATACTGTTATGAGTTACAAATAAGAAACTATATATAATACTACCTACAGGCGTATATACTTTAATACCGGCTGGAATCCTCTAACTAAAGCAAATACTACAAAGCTATAGTTAAGGTATCTTAGATATGACTTTATCTGAGATATGGTTGCAGGATCGGTGTTTGTCACTTAAACACAAATTTTTTCTCTCAAATTCACCTAAAATCACACTCGGTAAGAATCAACAAGAGTTGATCACAATATGTAAAGTAACTAAGAACATAGAAAGATTTTCAAGATACTTTTATATATTGATTCTCAACTCAAGATACAAAGACTCTTACAAGCAGATGATAATCCTCTCTACTATGAGTACAAGGAGAACCTATATATAATACTATCTACAGCCGGATATACTTTGATACCAGCTGGGATCCTTTAGCTAAAGCCTATACTACAAGACTATAGTTAAGGTATCTCGGATAAAGTCTTATCTGAGATTTGGTAGTCAGGACATGTCCCTGACTTACCTTTTGTCACCAACTAAAGATGGCAACTGTACTATCATGAAAAGGTAAACAGTGGAATAAAGTATGGTCAACAACACGGTTCTTTAGGAAGAAGCCATGTTGTATCAGAAGTCTACAGTGGAGTGTCAGAGACCATACTTGTGTCCACTGGTTATAGCAGTGTCTTCCGAAGGTTAAATGGCTTCGGAAGAGTAAGTACTTCCGAAGCCACTTTATACTTCGGAAGAGGCTGCTTCTTCCAAGACTTGGAGACTTCTTCATCATACTTCGGAAGTGGTCTTTACTTTATTCCTCTAAGTCTTGAACTTCGAAAGTATGCATTTGTCTTCGGAAGTAGAGTTCTGTCTTCAGAAGTTGGACTTTTCCTTTGTCTTCGGAAGAACTCTACAACCTTCGGAAGTTCCATGAAAAGCTTCGGAAGCCTTTGATGCAGCATCAATTAACTTAAGTGATCTAGTTTTGGTTGCATTAGCCTTCTTCTTGATCCAACAAACTCCCCTTAGGCTGATGCTACCAAAACTTCACTTACCTCGACTTCTCAAAACTTTCAGCACCAAGGATAGCAAATATTTGTCTGTCTCCTTGTTCTTCCTTGATGTGGTGCTGAGAAGCTTGTACAGATTCTTGCTAGACAGGAAATCTAGTCTGTCACCTTGGATAACATGTACCCTTTATTGTTGCCCTCTGAAAAGAGTTAGTTGATGGGAACTGTAATCATATTCCCATTGAACTATAGGTTCCAATTCAGGACCTTCCACCATCTGTAGAAAGGCAGCACCTTTGGTAGGAGATCTTTCCTTGTCTTCCTGTCTTCTCAACTTCAACTCTTCTTAATCTTTGCTTTTGCAGTTAGCTCAGCCAAATGAAGATGCTGAGATGATTTTTGACGAGTGCAGCAGTTTCAGAGTTGGAGGGGTTGGAGAATGGTTTCTTTGCTAACTCAGCAATGTCAAATCTGCTGGAGTGTAACAGAGAGGTTGCATTGAGTCTGTTGACTTCACCATTCTCTCTTTCCATAACAAAGTTGTGAGAAGGTTCATCAAACCTCCACTGGATTATCTTCTTTCTAGGCACAAGAGGCTGACTAGGAATCTTGTCCTCTTTTCTTGTATCCCGCAGAGTCACCAGTTTCCTTCTGAGCTTCTTTTCTTCCTCATTTAAAGAGTCTGAATTGACGCCCAAAAGTCTTGCAGCCTGGTCCAAAGTTCCTCTAGGCAAATCAAGGAATCTGTCTCTTATGAGGGAACTTGAAGATCCGTCTACATAGGTAATGTTAACAGAGTCTTCTACACAGGTGACTTCTCTCAAAGTGGTGCAATTAGTGAGCTTCATCTTGATTGCCTTAAACTCCTCAAGGGAGAGATGTTGAGAAGGCTGAAGGGATGGTTTGGAGGGTGATTGGGTAGGTTTAGGTTCAGAGGTTCTGGCTAGTGTTTTGGGTTGGATTATGGGAAGTTTAGGAGGTTGTGGTGAGGGAGTAGTAGTGGGTAGTGATGTGGGTTCAGGGGTGAAGGGTTCAGGTTATGGTTGGGTAGAAGCAGTAAAGGTCATCCCTTTTACCATTTTATACATCTCTTTCCTTTTCCCCAATCGGATGTCAGCCTTAATTTCACTAACAATCTGTTAGAGTGTCCTTTCAGACATAGGACCCACCTGCCTACCAGAGAAGCCATGAGCCCAAAGATAGTCCTTCATCCAGGCTTTCTCAGTAAGCTTCTTGGAGGCAGTGACCCTAGCCTCTTCTTCTTCTTCTTCTTCTCTCTGGCCTTTTCTTTTGCAGCCTTTCCTTTCTTTCTCCATTAGATCCTGCTCTTTGTTGTAGAGCCAGAGGATCGTGTCATCGTTGTGTGGAGAGAGTTCTTGAAGATCAAAGCCTCTGGAGAGTAGGAAGTTTATCCTGTCTCTCCTCAGCTGCAATTCATCCTCCTTCTGTTTCTTTTCCTTTTCCTCTAAGGCCAACCTGGCTTCTTTTTCAAGTTCAGCCTGGTTGCCTTCTCCAGATCCATCAACTCCTCTAATGGTAGCAGGAGTGTTTCTTCATTGGCAACTTCCATTTCAATGAGCTGGTCAATGATTTGCTCTCTTCTTTTATTGAAGACAACCTCCTGATTGGAAGCAGCTGCTTTTGTGCTGGCAGCTAGCAACTTTTCAGTCTAAAGTCTTCCTTTCTTCTTAAGTTTCTCAGTCTTCTCCTCTTCTTGAATCTCTTCCGCAGTCATCTTCCTTTTACCTTTATCCTTTGAAGATCCTGACTGTGGTGGTTCTTGGAGAGAGGTTTCTGATTGTGAGAGAGTCAGAGATGGTGTCTGAGATGGAGGTGCAATTGGAAAGTCCTCGCTGCTCATTTCAGATGCCATTTCCAGGATAGCATCTGTGATGATCAGTTCCTCGGACATTTTAAACAGTCCTTCCGCAGCTTCCATTTCAGCTTCGGAAGATTCAGCTTGTTCTTCCAAGGCTTTAACTTCAGCTTCGGAAGTTAAAGGAGATGTAGATTCTGTCCCAACTATTTCAGTTGTTGGGCCATCAGTTCCCATTTCCCCTTCGAATTGAATCTTAGGTTCCATGAGGACCTTAGGTTGACCAACTTCTTCCACAGTGGTAGAAGGTGCAGTCAGCCTTTGAAGTTCTTCTGCTCCAAAGTAGATCATTGCAGCATCATGACTTGGCTGCTCAAAGGAAGATCTTAACAGAAACTTGGTGAAGAGTCTATAGAGATCATTGAGCATCCTTGGATCAATCTGAAGAGTGACCTGAGATGTTTCAGGCGCAGAGATGATGGGAGAGGAGATGTTGAAGTGGAAGGCCAGCTCTGTGGTTCCTTGTGTGTTTGTCTTTGAACATTCTCCCCCTTTTGGTAGCATCATCTTGAGAGCTAGATAAGCTAGAGGAGGAAGTCAGGGAGACCTGAATAGGTACATGCCTAACAGACTCTCTGTCTGTTTCTCAGCTAGTTGAGCCTTGAGATTGTCAATCTCAAGTTGCTGAGTGGCAGATCTTGCCTTTAAAGTCCTAACCTGAGATTCCAGGTTTGAGACTTTAGAAAGAAGATCTTGAATGAGGATTTGCATGCTTCCCTCATCTTCTTTCGAAGAATCACGGGGAGATGAGGTAACATACCTAGTATGTTCAGCCTCACCACCAGATGTGGGTTCATGGAACCTGGTTTCCATGCTCAATTATGTCTCTTTCAGAGTCATCAAAGGGCTCGGTTACCATAGATTCAGTCTGAGAAATGTACCACTAGCCACAAGGTCCATTGAGGCACCTTTTGTAGTGGCAGCTGAATCTACATGAGTCCCCTCCACATCAGTGGAACTCACCTCAGTTGGTTGCTGATGGGGGCTAGAGATAAGGGAGTCTCCAGCTCTGTTGATCTTGGAGAGGGTGTTGTAGATCAACTTCATTGCCATGGAGAGATGTATCTCTTCATCAGTTTTAAATAAAAGGTCAGTGAAAGATAGGATGGTTAAACCTACTGACCGGGACTTTGGTCAATGTCTACAGGCATTGAGCCTCTGGTGGGGCTGGCCTTTGTTGGCTGCTCAGGGGAGTATAGAGACTCACCCTGAGGGCTTTTAGCTTGGGTTGTGGGCTCATGGGTCTGAGACTGAGGAGACTCAGGACCCATATTGAGGTCAATTGTGAAGGATGGTTGGACCTCAGGCTGAGTGGGAGCCCTTGTTCCACTCTAGCCTTTTTGAGTTGAACAGGAGGGCTTGTTCAATCAGAGTAGATTGAACAAGGTTCGTTTGGGCTTCTTGATAAGTGATGGTGAGGGTGGAGAAGGTAGTGTTGGCATAGTGGGGTAGTTGCTGGTGTGGGTTCATCACCTGTGGGGTTAACAGGGATGTCACCAGGAGCCGTTGGCTCAGTCATACCTGGAAGAAGTGTAGTATCTCTTCCTGTGAAGTTGGTGGACATTCTCTTCAAGTCTTGAAGATGGTCGGCCTCATCTGAGGAGCAGTCAGAGTAGCTGCACAGACAAGCGTGCTCTGGTCTAGCTCACAGTTGATTATATGCTAGAAACCTGGGATACATGAAGAATGTGTCCTTCTGAAGATTCCCATGAGGTTAGTCACACAAATCTTGAATAGTTGAAGCGGAGGTGTTTTACCAACCCATGAACAAGCACCCAAGTTCAAATGGGATTTGATCCCATCCTCGGATTTATTCGACAAGCAGTGAAGAACCACGTGTAGCAGGAACTTCCATTTGTACGAGAAGTTAAATTTGTAGATAGTTGACCTGCTAACGTCTCCTCCATATCCCATTTGGAGATAAGAATCGTCCAATTCTGCTTTGGGGAATTCCGTTGGAGCGCCCTCATCATGAAGCTCTAAATGCTCTCTGATGAGCTGTTCAGAAATGACCAACTCCTGGCCACAGATGCTCGATCGAATGACATGAACCCCGTTTAGGGTTTCAATCTGACCATTTGCCCAAAATTCAGACATATGGTTTGAGTAAATTGTGGGGTTTACAGTTAGAGCGGTGTAATAAGAAGATTGGGTTAGAAAGGAGATGATATCTGAGAAGTCAGCATCTCTTGATGAATCAAGAAGTGTGATTAGGTTGTGTTGAGGGTTGAAGGCCATTTGGAAAGGTGAATGGGAATGATTTGAGCTGGGTAAAGATGAGTAGGAGAAATTTCTAGGGCTGTAAAGTTTGCAAGTAAGAGAGTGAAAGTGAATAGTCGAGATTATTAAAAAGATTGTGGAGAGGCGGTAATGGGGGTTAGGATAAGGTGATGTGATGGTTTAGTGGATGAAATGACAGTGGCGGTAAGGTTAAAAATCAGTTAAATAATCCGACATCATTAACAAAATCTTTGCTTTTTACAGTGTGGGGCCCAAGAAATTTACGTTAACATAGTGAGATCTCTCTTCCGAGTGTAAAACATTTCCGAAGGTAACTTGTCTTCCGAAGGCAATTCTTACTTCCGAAGCCATTATATGCTTCCGAAGGTTTAGTTGCTTCCGAAGGTTAGAGTTGCTTCCGAATAGAGAATTTGTAAGTTTCAGAAGTAGATCTGATATGCAATCAATCGCTTCTTCCGAGACCAACTTCCGAGAAGAAAGTTATCCTTTGAGAAATTATGTTCGGAAGATATAGAGTGTCTTCCGAAGGTTAATTTCTCTTCGGAAGGAATTTACACTTAGAAAGTTTCAGAGAGAATTCCTTGTAACAGGGCTTAAATTGTATTGACACAAGACTTACATATTAAAACAGTTTTCAAAAGAGATCAGATTAGTCAATGTTTATCATCCCAATACCTGTTATGAGATACTTAAACCTTTGTTCATCAAAAGCTTTGGTAAATAGATCAGCATATTGTTCATTTGAATCAACTTTGATTAACCTGATTAGATTTTTCTCATGAATGTCTCTAATGAAATGATACCTGATGTCAATGTGCTTAGTCTTGGAGTGCTTCACTAGATTTTCAGTAATGGAGATAGCACTGTTGTTGTCAATATGGATAGGAGTATTCATAAAGTTGAATCCATAGTCTAACATCTGATTTTGAATCCATAGCAGTTGAGCACAGCAGCTAGCAGCAGCAATGTATTTAGCTTCAACAGTTGATGTAAAGACACATGATTATTTCTTGCATTTCCATGAGATGATCCTTCCACCAAGAAATTGACATCCTCCCGATGTTGATTTTAGCCGTCGTAGTCACTGTCAGAGTATCCATAAAGATTGAAATCCTTGTTTCTGGGATACCAAAGACTTAGTTTAGGTGCTCCTTTGAGGTATCTGAGGATTCTCTTAATAGCAGCTAGGTGAGACACCTTAGGAGTAGCCTGATATCTTGAACAAATGCAAGTAGCAAACATGATATTCAGGTCTACATGCTGTAAGATACATCAGAGAACCAATAATTGCCCTATACTGATGTTGATCAGTATCCTCCCCCTCAAGGTCAGGACAAAGATTATGGTTTCTGGGTATGGGTGTCTTGGCAGGCTTGCAATCCTTCATCTCAAATCTTTCTAAGATGTCAGAGACATATTTAGATTGTTTAATGAAGAACCCTTCCTTCAGTTGCTTTACCTGAATTCCAAGGAAAAAGTCCATTTTTCCCATGGAGCTCATCTCAAACTTCTTCTTCATAATGCTCTTAAAGTCCTTGCACATTGGTCATTTGAGAAACCAAATATGATGTCATCGACATAGACTTGTACAAGCAAATGTCCTTTCCAGACTTTCTAATGAAGAGAGTCTTGTCAATGGTACCTCTAGTATAGCCATTCTTCAGAAGAAACTGAGACAGAGTCTCATACCACAGCCTAGGTGCTTGGTGCAGCCCATATAGAGCTTTATCCAATTTGCACACATAGTTGGGGTGCTGTGGATCTTCAAATCCTGGAGGTTGGCATACATAGACTTCCCTGTCTATATCCCCGTATAGAAAAACACACTTGACATCAAGTTGGTATACTGTGAAGTCCTTGGATGCAAGGAAGATCCTAACTTCCTCAAGTCTTGCAACTGGTGCGAAGACATCAGTATAATCGATTCCTTCCTCTTGAGTGTATCCTTGAACCACAAGTCTTGCCTTATTCTTGATGATCAAGCCTCTATCATCTCTCTTGTTTCGGAAAACCCATTTGGTGCCTATGGGTACTTGACCAGATGGTAGCGGACATAGGTTCCATACCTTCTGTCTCTTGAATTGAAGCAGCTCCTCTTGCATCGATTCAATCCATCTACTATCTTTTAAGGCATCTTCTACCTTCTTGGGTTCCATCTGAGATAGAAAGCATGAGTACAAGCAGACATTCCCTTGATGAGTCTGTCATCTTGTTCTCACACCCTCAGAGACATTCCCTATGATGTTCTCAGTTGGATGAGTGTTGTGAATCCTAAGACGAGGAATCACTTCCAGTTGCAGAGATAGATCCAGGTTGGACATATTCTACTCAGGAACTAGAACACTCTGTCCAGCTATTGTTTCAAAGTCATTCAATGAGGACTGATTGAATGAATGAGAAACATCATCGATAGTTCGCTGTGAGGTAGTATTAACAGTTGCCTGTTCCTTCAAAATACTACCTCCTTCTGCCTGGTGTTGTGGTGGATCACCTGACGAGTTTTGAGGCTCAGTAGGTGACTCACTTGTTGAAGCTTCACTATTCCTTGATATAGTTAAACTGTCGGATCTGTGAATAGTGGAAGCTTGATGTATTGCAGCACTTGGAGAATTTGGTCTAGGCCTGGGAAGCTCAAACAGTTGATCATTAGCAGCAGCATCAGCATCAGTTTGAGCACCTATTCCAACTGAAACATTCTCACAAGAGGGTTTAGAATAGTTTGGAAACAATTCTAAAGCAAAGATGTGATCAGACCCATTCCCCCTAACACAAGGAGTGTGCTCATTAACAACTATATTGGATGACTCCTCAAATTATTGATTCTTAATGTTGTATACTCTGTAGGCTTTGGAACTAGAAGAGTATCCAACAAAGATAGATCATCCGACTTTTTAGAAAATTTTGCTAAATTGTCCTTTGTGTTAAGTATGGTACACCTACTGCCAAAGGACCTTAGAAAGCCAATGAACAGTGGCCTCTTATTCCATAGCTCATAAGGGGTTTTTCCATGGGGCTTAACTACAAGAACTCTGTTCTGCACATAGCATGCAGTGCTGACTACCTCTGCCCAGAATGTTAGAGGTAGCTTTGAATCAACTAACATAGTTCGAGAAGCCTCAATAAGTGTCCTATTCCTCCTCTCAGCAACACCGTTTTGTTGAGGAGTTCTTGGAGCACTATATTGTCTGGCAATTCCTTTTGAGTTACAGAATGAGTCAAGAACGAAGTTCTTAAACTCAGTCCCTTGATCATATCTAATTATTTTAACCTTGTGATCAATTTGATTTTCTATTTTAAGAATAAAAGATTTTAACGTTTCAGCAGTTTCATCTTTAGTTCTTAAAAAGAATACCCATGTGAATCTTGTAAAATCATCAACTATGACAAGGCAATATGATTTTCTTCCAATGCTCATTATACTTGTGGGACCAAAAAGATCCATGTGCAATAAATGTAATGGAGTAGTGATAGAGATAACACATTTGGATTTATGAGATGTCCTGTGTTGTTTTCCTTTCAGGCATGCAACACAGTTGTCTTTGCAAAAAAACTCCTTTTTAGGCAAACCATGTACCAAGTTATTATTAGCCAATTTTTTCATTGTCTTAAAATTTACATGACACATACGTTTATGCCACAGTGTTGACTCATCACTATCAGCTTTGGAAAGAAAGCATGATACTTCACCACCATTGGGGAAGCATTGTTCATATCAAGCTTGTAGATATCCCCTTCCTGGGAGATCTAAGAAGCACCAATTCCGGAGGAATTGTCATCCCTGGTTTGAGGATAGTGCACTCATGTTCTGTGAAAAGCATTTGGTGCTTTTGATCACAGAATTGAGAAACACTTAACAATTGTGTTCAAGCTGTTTGACAAATTAACTTTGCAACGGTTAACATACCATTGGATATACTCCCTCTGCCCGAAATATATCCTCGGCCTCACCTCCAAACTGGACAGGACCTCCATCATAATGTTGAAATTATTGAAGGAGATGTCTGTTCCTTGTCATGTGCCTGGAGCATCCACTATCTACAATCCATACATTGTTGTTCTTGTCAAATGGATGTTCCTGCACATAAGATGAGAATTCAGTTTGTTTGGAAACCTAAGCTTTATTGGTCTTGGGTTCTTCCAAAGATAATGACATGAGTGAACCAAATGATATGCATGGGGGTTCAACAGAGGTCTTTGAGGAGGTTTGGGCTGCAGAATCTTCCTTGATCTGACCCTTTGGCTGATCTTGGAGGATGAGCTTGTTGAAGCTTTTGCAGCATGGTTTTCTTCCGAAGCTTCTTTCTTTTAAGAAGAAGTCCTCACCACCTTTTCTTCTTAAGCAGTCTTCTTCTGGGATGGTTTCAAGGGAGCTTTCTTGTTCTTCCGAACCTTAGTAGCTTTCGCTTCCGAAGCCATTTTCCCTTTGGAAGAAGGAGTTTCTTCCCGAAAGCAACTTGGCTTTGGAAACTAGCTTTCCCTTCTTCAACTCTTGAACCGTATGGAAGGGTCCAAATGTGAAACCTTCCCTGACTCCTCTTTCCTACATTATTTGCATAATGTGTGCTTGCAGGATTGTAGTACAATCATTCTTTGCCATATGATTTTGCAGGCCACACATGATGCATGCAATGTTAGTCCTTTGGAGAAGTGAGGGTTGCTGTTTCTTGGTTTTCTTTTCTTTGTCAGCAACTTTTCCCTTTAACTTCTGTCCTTTTGTAGGACAGGAATGCTGGTATTACATTCCTTTCCTGAATCAAAAGTACCTAACACTTGGAAACCAGCTAAAACAAAGACACCCTTCTGTTTGGGGTCAATTTTCAGTTTGGATTCAGCCACTTTCTTAGCAGTTCTCCTAGCAGCTTTAGCTCTGCTTCTTCTGGCTTTGGTGTTAGGATTTGATCATCACAGGAGGCGATAGGTTTATCTACCTGTTCTTTCCCTGTGGTGGCCACTATTGGTGCCTCATCCTTTAACTCTGGAAAGAGAGGGTCAGCAGTTGGAACCTCTTGCTCTTCAGTACCACATCTAGGCTATCTGATAGACTCATAGGAATGTGGTGGAGCAATTTCATTGGTTCCCAACCCTTCTTGTTCTGATAATAGAGTTTGGAATAGGAGGATGATGCAAGAATAGCTTGGAAGTTTTGCTCAGAGATAGCATGCTTCCGGGCCTGAGCCTCAGCAATGACAAGCTGGGCTTGAGCCTTAGACAATTTGGATATCAGATCCTTGATTTGAGTCTTGTAGTGGTGTGTTAATGTTTCAAAAGAGATACAGTTTTCTCTAACTCATCAATTTTCTTTTGATAGTTAGATTCAGATCTTTTAAAATCAGATTTTAGAATATTTAAAGACTCAATGTCAGATCTGATTTCCATATTGTAATCCTGAGAGTTTAAGTTTAGCTATACAGGCTGGAGTGCAGAGATGTTCATATACCTGGGCATCATCTGTTCCGGCCATGAGAGCTTGAGTAGGAGTCACATCCTGTGGCCATCTCAGTTGACTTCTCAGTGGCTTTGAGGTTGAGGGATGTGTGGAGGACTGTGGGGTTCCCGAATTGTTCTTGGGAGCCTTGCATTCCCTTGCAAAATGACCCATTTGGTTACAGTTGTAACACTTTGCCCTGGTCTTGTCAAACCCGAACTTGCTGGTAGTTGGGTTCTGAGGGAAATGCCTTCCGGTTCTCTTAAAGAAGTTCTTTGCTCTGTAAGTTAAGAGAGCCATTTGCTGGACAATGTCCATGTACTCTACGTCATTTGGGCTGAAGCACTCAAGATCATCAAAGCAGTATTGAAAATCTCCTGAGTGTCCACCTCCTGAGACAAAGGCATAACTTTCCTAGAACGGATTGTGTTGAGCCTGTTGAGACCTGGGAGTCTCAGGATAAGTGATGTAGGGACCATGTGAGCAAGATGGCTGCTGATAAGTCAGGAAGTGCTGAGGTTGAGGGGTTAATGAGCCTTCAACAACCATTAAAGCGTTGCTAGCAGGAAGACTCATAGAAATGCTTGTTTGGTGGCCCTTCTACTCTCCATCTCTAGACGGTATCCATCAAGGATGCCATAGAGCTCAGTCATGGAAAGAGTGTTCAAGTTTTCTGTTCTCTTGATAGAGACACAATAGAATGTCCACTCTCATTGGAAGAGCACTCATGAACTTTCTTGTGAGATCTCTAAGTTCAGGAGTGATCTTTACAGACTGAAGGGAAGAGATAAGATCCATGTACCTGAAGTACTGCTGGCTGAGGGTCTCTCCAGCAATATGAGTGAAATTCTCGAACTGCTGCTTCAGTAAGTCCTTCTTTGAGTTGTTGGAGCAAGAATACATCTGAGCAAGTGCATCAAACAATTCTTTGGCAGTCTTGCAATGCTCGAACACCACCATAATAGAGTTCGATATTGCAGTCATGAGAATAGTCATAGCATTGCTATCGATGTCCATCTTCTTTCTGTCTTCATCAGAATAGTCCTCGACAGCCTTTTCTATCATGGCACCGTTTCCACTAGGTGAAGCCACCTTTGGCTAGTACCGTCCATTGACAATTGAGTTCCACATTTTGTTGTCTTGGTATCTAATGAAGCCTTCCATTCTTCTAATCCAAGACCTGAAGTTTTCAGGGGTGATGATTGGCGCTTTGGTCATCGTCCCCATTTCTACTTCAAATATGTTGAGGGCCATTTGAGGGAGTGGGTGGTAGGGTGGTGCAAAAATAGGTTGATTTGGATGGTTAGATCACGCAATCAAGAGCCTGAGAAGCTCTAATACCAATTGCAGGATCGGTGTTTGTCACTCAAACACAAATATTTTCTCTCAAACTCACCTAGAATCACACTCGGGTAAGAATCAATAAGAGTTGATCATAATATGAAAAGTAACTAAGAACACAGAAAGATAATTTTCAAGATACTTTTATATATTGATTCTCAACTCAAGATACAAAGACTCTTACAAGCAGATGATAATCCTCTCTACTATGAGTTACAAGGAGAACCTATGTATAATACTATCTACAGCCGGATATACTGTGATACCAGCTGGGATCCTTTAGCTAAAGCCTATACTACAAGACTATAGTTAAGGTATCTCGGATAAAGTCTTATCTGAGATTTGGTAGTCAGGACATGTCCCTGACTTACCCTTTGTCACCAACTAAAGATGGCAACTGTACTATCATGAAAAGGTAAACAATGGAATAAAGTATGGTCAACAACATGGTTCTTTAGGAAGAAGCCATGTTGTATCAGAAGTCTGCAGCGGAGTGTCAGAGACCATACTTTTGTCCACTGGTTATAGCAGTGTCTTCCAAAGGTTAAATGGCTTCGGAAGAGTAAGTACTTCCGAAGCCACTTTATACTTCGAAAGAGGCTGCTTCTTCTAAGACTTGGAGACTTCTTCATCATACTTCGGAAGTGGTCTTTACTTTATTCTTCTAAGTCTTGAACTTCGGAAGTATGCATTTGTCTTCGGAAGTAGAGTTCTGTCTTCGAAGTTGGACTTTTCCTTTGTCTTCGGAAGAACTCTACAACCTTCGGAAGTTCCCTGAAAAGCTTCGGAAGCCTTTACATGCAGAATCAAAATAACTTAAGTGATCTAGTTTTGGTTGCATTAGCCTTCTTCTTGATCCAAAAATGTTAGTCGGAACATATCCCTGACTTACCTTTTGTCACCAACTAAAGTTGGTAGCATGTACTAACATAAAAAGGTGAACATTGGAATAAAGTATGGTCAACTACATGGCTCTTTGAGAAAACGCCATGCAGTATCAGAGGTCTGCAACGAGTGTCAGGGACCATACTTACGACCACTGGATCATAGCAGTGTCTTCCGAAGGTTAAATGGCTTTGGAAGAACAAGTACTTCCGAAGCCACTTACACTTCGGAAGAGGCTACTTCTTCCAAGGCTTGAGGACTTCTTCTTTCTTCTTACTTTGAAAGTAGTCTTCTGATTTCTTTTTTGAGACTTGATCTTTGGAAGTGAACACTTTGCTTCTGATAGGATCAAATGTAGCAATTTGTGATGATGTATGAACACAATTCAAAGAAATACAAACAAAGTAATCAAATCAAGCAAGATATCAACAAAATTCACAGTTTCACTAATATCAAGCAAAGACAATTACAAAGTAAGTAAGCAGTTTTCATCTCTTTCTAACTGCTACAAGTCTAAGCTATTTATAATGAAACAAAAGGAACTGACACAATTACAAAACTAGTCCCTATACTATTACAAATAGTAAAAAGACACATAAAGACAACATGTTAATCTTTCTAGAGAACTTACAATACTCCCCCTAAGATTTACATGGTCTTCAGTCTTCAAATCTTCAATCTTGTCTTCTTTTTATCTTTACTTCAGCTTTATCCTTTAGCTTTCCTCTTCAGCTTTCAACGAAATCTTCTGGTTCTTCCTTTATCTTGAACATTGGTTTCTTTTTATACATCTCCTGTTCTTTCAATGCATTAGCAATTGTAGACTTAAATTTGCTTGCAAGAATGCCTTGTTCTCGTTTAGCTTCATTTGTCTTTATCTCTATTTTACTCATTCTTTCCAATGTATCTTTTGATAAACATGTGATATCAATATTAGCATATAACTCAATAGGATTTTGACTTTCCTTTGAGTATATTTCTAATACTCCTTTTTTTGAAATTCTCATGAACTCAATGTCTTTGATATCCTTCTTAACAATGTTTTCATATGCAAGAGCTTTTCTTAATGATATTCTTTCCATTGCATCATTCATCACATTGATGATGGAAAGGAAATACTTCTTATCTTGCTCTGCAACTTTTGGAGATACTTTGTCAAACTTTTGCACAGACAAAAATAATATATAACTTAGATGCAATAGTTTCAGTTTAAAAGCACCAAATAGTGTAATCATGTCCTCATCCTATTGTTCACGATTTCTAACCAATTTAAGCTCAAAAGTCTCAGAGTTATAAAACCATATGAGAATTGGTTTTGACTTCTGATTACCATCCATCACTTTTGTAGGTACATGTGTCCCTAGTTTCTGAACTTAATGTAATATGTCTTTAATGTCTTACACCTATGTAATGTTTGGGTACTTAATCAAATGTAAATGTTTGGTTGTGATTTATAATGTTTAATATTTCATTAATGAGTTGTGTAACGCATATTGACTAGATTATATAGGTTTGTGATTGTTTGAATTGATATACATAATGTTATAATAATGAATACATTCAAACTTGGTTAAGTGAAGTTCTCATGCGTTCGAATGGCCATGCAACTGAGTGTCTATGCACCTAAATAGTTCATACGCCTGAACAACTTCATGCGACTGACTCAGTTGCACGACTGAACACTCAGTCGTGCGAATGGATCAACTGCATGGCTCAATCGCACGAATGAACCATGCAAATGGTTCAATCGCCCGAATGAGGAACCCTAACCTATAAATACCACCTAATTTGTGGAAAAACGAAAGCATTGAACACACTTCGACTCTAGACGTACCCTAGCCATCCAAAGACCTCTAAGATCATACTCAAAGTTCATAGATCGTAGTAATTGATTGCTAATCGATTCTTAATTTTAGATTCAATACATAATTGTTTCTAAGTGCGTTCTCACTGATTGGATCGCCAATCAAATAGGATTCCGCACTATTTGGTTCGGTATACACGTTAACCAGTTAGTACATCGTCTAGTACACGATCCCTAACAAGTGGTATCAGAGCTTTGGCTCTTGATTACGTGTTGATTCAATCGTTTTTGATACAAAAATTGTGTTTTTTCACTAAAAACTCAATCTTTTTGTGTCAAACGGTGTCTTAGACGTTTCCTGACCAAAAAGTTTAGTTTTTCCAGCATACGGCAATCAGGGTTTGTGAAAATTTGAGTTTTTGCAGCCAAAACACGTTTAACCTACGAATTTTCAAACTTCAGTAGGTTCAGTCGCACGATTGGCTCAATCGCACGACCGAGTTTTTTCGCATTCCCCAAACGCTCGATTGGACTAATTCGTACCGTCATTCGTATGACTGAGGACCCTATTTGGACTGTTCAACCGCATTAGTTCATTCGGCCGACTGACTCATCCGCATTAGTTCAGTCGCACGATTGAACCATTCACCTAGTTCAATCACCCGAATAAGCCCAATCGCATACCTTCATTCGCACACATAAACAGTTTGTTTAATAGTAAATTAAGTGAAATGGAGGACCAATTTTCAGCATACACATCAAGTAGAGACACTCGTATTTAGAATCTACTGCTATTGGAGAAGGAAGTGGGAATTCATAATAAACCCCCAAAGCTTATCACGTTAGACGACTACCCACAATGGAAGCAACGTTTCGAAATCTACTCAAATGGAGTAGATACAAATTTGTGGGAGGCTATAGAGTCGAGGTACAACATGCCAGTAGGAGTTGGCGGTGTCAAACTTACGTTAAGTGGCATGTCTGATGCATAAAATGTGAAACACAACATTGAGAAGAAAGTCTACGCTTTGTTTACCCAGTCTATTCCGAAGGATATCTTCCATCAGTACTCGGAGTATACTCAAGCAAAGAAATTATGAGATGCGTTGGAGAAGAGGTATGACGGAAATGCCTCACTCAAGGCCATTAAGGCCAAAGCTTTGAAGGAGTTTGACAACTTCTCTTCAATGGGAAAGGAAAGCTTGGACGAAGTGATCGACAGATTCTACCACTTGATAGTGAGATGTACACTCATGGAGTAACTACGTCGATGGAGGATAAGGTATCCAACTTTGCAGATGGATTACTAGAGAAATGGGCTTCCTTCGTTTCAAATCTCAGACAGAATGGGATGCTGCCGAAGTTAGATATAAATGACTTCATTCTGAAACTGAGAGAGGAGGAGCTTAGGATGAAGTATAGAGGCCAAAAGGACAACTATGATTAGAATCCGGCGCTTTACAACACGACTCCTCAGGCCAAGACATCTAGAGCACCACTGCAGACTGCCTTCGTCTCAAGCTCAACAAGTCCAGCACAAGCATCTACTTCAGGGTCCAAAACATCAGGGTCGTCTGGTACCCAGTATATTATACTAGAAGCCAATGCAGCAAAATTGAAAATTGATAACTTCAGTAACGTGACTGTTGAGGTGGCCAGAGAACAAATGGACCTCTTAGCTGTTGTAGTCCACTCCTATGATGGACTAATTGCTGGAAAGATAGGAAATTGCCACCTGGCAGATGAGGATTATGAACAGGTGGATGAGATGGAGTTGGAACGGATGGATATAATGTGGGCCTTGGCAAGTGCTATCCAACAAGCTAAAAAGTTTGTTAAGAAGACCGCACAAAACTTGGTTGCAACCAAGGACATGACCTTTGGCTTCGACAAGTCAAAGGTAACCTGTTTCAACTGTGGTGAGAAGGGGCACTTTAAACGGGAGTGTGTGAAGCCAAAGAAGACTGGTAATGGCAATCCTTTCTCGTCCTTTCATCGTCAGGACAAAGCCACATCTAGTAGTTCTACTTCATCAAGCAAGGACCCTAAAGCCTTGACTGCTAACGAGGATGAAGGACAGGATTGGAGCTTTCGGTTCGTCTCACCGGGAGAGTCCAACATAGCTAGTGTGGAGGACATAGATGACGATTCCGCTAGTGAGGGAGACATAGCAGTAGAGCTCGCGATGTCCAATTCTGGAGACACTGCACCAGTGGTCAACCACCTGCCTAAAGAAGAAAAATCTACATCAACGTAAAAATCACCAGAACTAGAGACAACAGATTCTGCACACATGGCTGATTCCTCTTCAACATCTCAGGTAAGTACTACTGACCAGTTGTTTAATAATCATGCTTGTTCTGATTGTAATAAATTTAGACAAAGCATAGATTTAAAATTTGCTAGGTATTAGATCATAATGATAGCTTAGTAAAGGATTTGGAACTGTGCACCGAAGCTAATAGAGTTTTAAAACAAAATGAGCACAGTTACAAGGAAAAGATAGACCTTTTGAACAAACAGCTTAGGGAAACTGAAGTAGTTGCCTTTAACCAAGCTAATGACATTAGGTACTATCTTAACTCCCTAGAGGACACTAAGAAGTAGAAAGCAGTTTTAGAAGTAGAAGTCAACTCCTTAAAACAAAAACTGCACAGTTGGACAAGCTCATCTCATATTGTCCAACACTTAGTGAGAGAGAGAAACAACGGGGAGGGATTGGGATACATAGTGGTTCGTCCACAACCTGAGACCTTGATGAACACCAAAAGTAAACCAATTAATAATAACCCCATCAAGGATCATGTGGTGTCCACTCCTCTTGTTAGTGACCCAGATTCCACAAGTAAATCAATTGAATCTGGCACTAAACAAAAGGAGTCCACTTCAAGGGCAAAAGGAAAGATGCCTTGTGTTAACCTGGAAAAAGAGTTTTAAAAGGTTAATTTAAAGTCAGGTTCAAACAAAGTCAAATCAGAACCCAAAAAGACTATTAAACCTAATCAATCACAAGCATCATGTCAAAGTCCAGGTAAACAAGAAATAAAAGATGTAAAACCAGGCAAAGCAATTAAGTTTGTAAAACCCGACCATACATCTAACAAAGAAGTGTCTCAATCTAAACAAAATAAGGTCATCCGTGTGACACCTACATCCCAACAAAAACAAATAAACCATAAAGTTGAAAGCAGATCTTGCTACAATTATGGAGAGTAATGTCCTATTGCGTCTAATTGTCCTTATTATCAGATACCGAGGAGGAAAGTTGAACTTCCTGAATCTAAAACTAGATCTTTTAAGAGGAACTCAGTGATGCCTCCTAAAAGGGATAGTGAATCCAATTTCAACCCATCAACCAGTCGTCTGTTTATCACAAACATGCCTTACACAAAGCTGGCCTATGGAAAGAAAAATCCGCCTCAGCGTCTGAAAATGAGAACAAACCGACATCTGAGCTTCCCGCAACCTCAAATGGTCAATGGCTTGAGTTTATGTTGTGTGATGCCTCGGGCAAACCCAAGCCAGTGAAGGCTTGGGTTCCTAACATGAACTAATTTTTCATTGAATGTGCAGGGTGTTTGCTATAGTGCTGAGACTAACACGTGGATTGTAGATAGCGGAGCATCCAGGCACATGATGGGGAACAGAGCTCTCTTATCAAACGTCAGACAAATCAAAGGAGGGCATGTTTCATTTTTTGGAAACAAAGGCGGGTACGTCACAGCCCAAGGGGATGTGGGAAATTAGAAAGTTAAGTTTGACAAGGTAAACTATGTCAAACAATTACAAAATAACTTACTTTCTGTTTCTCAAATATGTGATAAAGGCTTTAAAGTAGTCTTTGACAACAAGAAGTGCTACGTTCTGAAGAAGGACTATGTGATCCGGAGGACCAAGTCCTAATGTCAGCTTCAAGATATAATGATCTTTATGTCTTGGATCTTTCAAAGGCCTCCACAATGGATTGTGAAGTTTAGTGCTTCTTGTCCAAAGCTACTGAGAAGGATTCCATCTCCTGGCATAAGAGAATGGGCACATAAATCTGAGGAAGATGAATCACTTGATCCAGAATGATCTAGTGAGGGGAGTGAACGTCAAAAACTTCCAACTCCTGGATTTCTATGTTGCGTGCAAGAAGGGCAAACTAATGAAGAAGTCTCATAAGGAAAAGAAAGTTCATTCCATAGAACTACCTCTTGAGCTTCTTCACATGGATCTGTTTGATCCAGTCAGTACAAGAAGCATCGTAGGCGACTTGTACTGCTACGTAGTTACTGATGACTACTCAAGATTCTCTTGGGTAATGTTTCTGAAGTCCAAATCAGAAACATTTGAATCCTTCAAGGAATTAGTAACTACACTGGAATCCCTATACAAGCTGAAAGTACGACAAGTGCGCTCAGACAACGGAACCGAGTTCAAGAATCAGTGGATGGACGCCTACTGCAAGGAAAAGGGAATTGTGCATCAATTTACCTCTGCCTACACTCCTCAGATGAACGGTGTGGCTAAACGGAAGAATCGTAGCTTGATAGAGACCGCACGGACTATGCTAGCAGACTCGAAACTGCCTATTCAATTCTGTAATGAGGCAGTTGCAAATGCATGTTATACGCTCAATCGAGTTCTGGTAGTTAAACACCATGGAAAAATGTGATACGAGTTACTACAATGACGTAAACCTAACTTAGAGTATCTCGAGCCGTGTGGCGCTTTGTGAACCCTGCTGAAGAAGACTCAGGAGGGAAAATTCAGCGAGAAGGTTGATGAGGGATACAACATACCGAACAAGAGAGTTTACAACAACTCAATGGGTCAAGTAGAGGTGTGGTGTAACGTTGATGTTCAGAGATACACCACACCACCTGCTGGAAAAGGCCTGCTTACTTCTTTGACTATGATGGATTCTTCATGTCCTTCAACATACCTCTCTCCACTTCCAAAGACGAGTTAGCAAACAAGATGATGTACGATGTCTTAAACACCACCGTCTCAAGATTCAACACCATCCGGTTCACAAAGTCCCTCTGATGAAGAAAATGTGGAGAATGATTAGAATAACCAGGATGAACAGGTTCTGACTACCACAAGTCCACAAGCATCTAACAGTGATGCTTCTGAGCCTTTTGAACCTCAGACTCCTATTGCCTCAGATCCAGAACCAAATGTTCACAATCTTGATTCTGAGGTGGTTGTTCCAACAACTCCCGGCTCAGGTCTAAACGTCTATCATCTTTTGGATAATATCATAGGAGATGTGAGATCAGGAGTTCAGACCAGAAATCAGTTGTACTCAGCTGGTTATGCCTCTGTGATGGAAAAGGGATACCTTCACTATGGTCCCTATCATTGCTTTGTGTCTCAGTTTGAGCCAAAGTATGTTAGTGAAGCCCTGAATGATGAGGCATGGGTGAGTGCCATGCAAGAACTTCTTTAGTTCAAGAAGTTGGGTGTATGGACTCTAGTGGATAGCCTAAAGGTGCTAAGGTCATTGGCACCAAATGGGTCTTGAAATGCAAGAAAGATGACCAAGGAGTGATCATCAGAAACAAGGCTCGGCTTGTTATTAAGGGATTTCGACAAGTTGAGGGTATTGACTACAATGAAGTGTTTGCACCCGTGGCAAGAATGGAAGCAATCCGCATCTTCCTTGCCTATGCATCTTATATGAAGATCAAAGTTTATCAACTAGATATGAAGAGTGCGTTCCTTCATGGTGAGATCCGATAGTGTATGTCAGTCAACCCGAGGGATTTGAGGATCCATATCATCAGGATAGTGGTTACAAACTCGACATGGCGCTATACGGGCTTCATCAAGCTCCATGGGCCTGGTATGAGAAACTCTCGACTCATCTTCTGAAACATGGTTTTCATAGGGGAGTCATTGTTTATCAAGGAAAAAGATGGGGATTTACTGCTGGTACTAATTTATGTCGAGGACATAATCTTTGGTTCCAGGAATGAAGAATTATGTAAAGAGTTTGAAGTAGTAATGAAGGTGGAGTTTGAGATGAGTGCAATGGGAGAGATGAGTTCTTTCTCGGGTTACAGGTGGATCAGACACCAAATGGGATTTTCCTACATCAGACCAAGTATGTAGGTGATATTCTCAGTCAGTTTGACATGGAGAATGCTTCTACAGCTGGAACTCCACTTGCTACAAACCATGATGTAGCACCCAACGAGAATGGTGATCTGGTTGATGCCACTATGTACCGAGGGATGATTGGATCTCTCATGTATCTCACTGCCTCACCACCTGATATCATGTATGCTACATGTTTATGTTAATGATATCAGGCAAAGCCTAAGGTGAACCATCTTATTGGGGCAAAAGGATTTTTCGTTATCTGAAGGGTACACCCACACTTGGGTTGTGGTATCCTCATGATGATGACTTTGAGCTTATGGCGTATAGCAACTCGGATTACGGCGGCTGCAAGATGAACTACAAGTCTACATTAGCAGGGTGTCAGTTCTTTGGGAGAAGATTAGTTACCTGCCAGTGTAAGAAGCAGACCTCGGTTGCATTGTCAACCTGTGAAGCCGAATATGTTGCTGCTGCAAGTTGCTCTTCACAAATCATATGGATTCAACAGCAAATGCGGGATTACGGTTTGAAATTCTCTTCTACTCCTATCTTTGTTGATAACTCTGCTGCAATTGCAGTCACTAAAAACCCGGTCCAACATCCCAAGACCAAACACATCGGAATTAAATATCACTTTATACGTGATTGATTTGAAAAGAACTTAATCGAAGTGGTAAAAATAAACACAGATTTTCAACGCGCTGACCTCTATACAAAGGCTTTTGACAAACCACGTTTCCTATATCTTTAGAGGTCAATGATGTTAAAAAGAAAAGTGAGGTAATTCCTGATGATGACCATGTGTAGTCCGATGCATCTTGTAAATTTTCTTTTACTTTTCAATTTTTTATTTTATTTGCTTAATTTTAAGTAGTTTAATTAAAATTGGTCTTATTTCTTTGCCTATTAAAATCCGAAAATGCTAATCCATTACGGTTTTAAAATTTTAGGGGGAGAATAGGTTTAGACAGTATAAAAAAACAAGGGAGGAGGAGAGGTAGCTGATAAAAATAAGATCGTATGTGTGATACCGATTCAATCTTTGGAATATGATAGTACACAGGGAGCAAACCATTTGGGACTTTAAAAATTTAAATTGAAAAAGATGCAAAGCTCAAGTATAAGTTTGTGCAGTCTGAGCAATATAAAAGAAAATATGATAGATAAACTAGCTACAACTAAGGTAACACAAAGAAAGTAGACCTAGAGGTTGCTAGACCACAAATGATATGTTGGTAGATTCAACACAATAGATTACTAGACCTTTTTGGTGATCTCAAGATTAAACTAAAATGTTTGACTAGCTGTGGGTAACACCTTATCCCTCGTTAACACAATCAACAAGATTCCAATAAGGGGTGATGAGCAAAATCAACGCCACAAATGTGTGCGTAAGACCAAAGCATGAGCAAGAGAGCATAAAAAATGCAAATGCAATCAAACTCATAACCTATGTTGTTGGTAAGATCTGTGCAAAAAGAATGAAATTGCTCAAACAAGAAGATAGGTTATCTGCCTCTCTGTTGTGTGGTGGCACTGACCTGAGGATAAGTATAACCTATATATTCTAGAATTCATTGTTGTTTGCCGCCTCTCTGCTGTGCGGTGGCACTGACCTGAGGCTTGGCTTCTCTTTGAAAGTTCTAAGAATAGTTTCTTCTTGAATACTACCCTGAGACTGCTCAAAAATCTCCTAAGGAATGTTGATTACCATATAAGTGTGGTATCCACAAATGCTTGTTGAAATAAACAAACCTTAAACCATCACCAATCTATGTTGAAAGTCTGTGTATGGATTTAAGAGGACAAGTATACTGACAATCATTGTGGCTACAATTCTTGAAAGTTCAAATCAATGTGGGGACCAAATAGTACTAGTATGATTTCCTAAATTTGCTAAATACTCTATATGAAAAACAAGAATAGAGCATCAAAGGTTTTAGATAACTTGTCCCGAATGATTTGAAATCCTGTATGATTCCAAATTGAATTGGTCCATGTATGGTTTAAATGAATTGAAGCTGCTTTTTCAAAAAATAATTCTCTTGATTTACATCTTAGGATTTAACCCTCACAAAAACACAAAAACCTGTCTTAGTTTTAAGTTTCAGTTTTAATTCTTTTATTTCTGTATAAAGTTTGTCAATTTCAGTTTGTTTAATATCGGACTATGTCATGGAAGTTGATAGGGAACCTTATCATCTAAAAGGTCACGTCTGAGGTGACCACACGTGCTTTCAAATAAAAATGGGTCATGTCTGAGGTGGCAAAGTATTTTAAAAAGATCACGTCTGAGGCGATCAAAGGTTTTTCAAGCTTAAAATGATCATGTCTAAGATGGTCAAATGCTCATAAAGTATATTCAAAAGGTAAAAGGGTATTAACTGTCAAATGGTCATAAAGTCAAACCTTGAGTATGACTCATTCGCATGACTGGACGATAAGTATGGATTAGTCGTACGATTGGTGTACACGAATATGTCTAGTCGCATGAATGAAGGTGACCGAATGAGTCAGTCGCACAATGGATGTCTAGTCGTACGACTGAAGGTGGCCTACTGTGCTAGTCGCACGACTAATCTTCAGTCGCATGAATCAACTATGCGACTGGGCTCAGTCGCACGACTGAAAGTAAACCCTAGTATAAATAGAGGATGAGTCGGTCGCAGTTGTTCATCACTCCCAAATCACCCCTAAATCGCACGAAGCACCTTTACTTTGCCCAATTCTTATTTGAGCACTCTAGATCTTTGATAATTGCTTACTGACGGTCTATAGTGATTATACAGGTATAATGCGATGCTATCCATGAGAATGTCCATCGATTCATGCCCTAATCGACGAAAACGAACACTAAAACGAACCGAGACTTAGATTCACTAATACACCACTAAGTCCATTGTGAAATTAAAGGTTATAATGTGTTTTGTCGGTAAAATGCGAGTCAAACGAGCCAAACCATGACACGTAACATTAAAGATTGCTCAAAATTTGATTTTGAATTGAACAGTTAGTCTGACATGCGAATGGACTATCTGATGAACATCAATCGTACGACTGAAAGGGGTGAATGGCTAAATCGCACAGCTGAACCATGCGTATGAGATCAGTCGCATGACTGGTGTAAACGCATGAGATAGCATACGTATGAGCTTAGTCGCATGTTATGTCATACGTATGAGGTCATTCGCACGACTAGATCTCAGTCGCACGACTAGATCTCAGTCGCACATTGTCATTCGCACGACTTAATAGAAAATTTCATGTTCAAATGATTCAGTTTATTACTTATTGACCGACACTAATGCTTATATTCATTGTGTAATAGATGGCTAGTCGTTGGACTATGAGCACCAAGCACAACATCTGTGCTCATGTAGACTTGACATCACGGAATGCTTCAGACTTCTCTAGCATTATCACCTATCTACGGAGATCGAGGATCTTCCCTGCCATCTTGACTCCGTACACACCCTATCGCTCGATTCAATAGGCCTTCTGGGAAGGCGCAGTTGTTGACATAACTTCAGAGCCCCACCGGATCAGGAGTTCTATCTTTGGTGAGCCCATAGAGATCACTGAGGATGATCTCAGGACAGTATTAGAGTTCGGGGATGATGCTGTTTGCCCTACCCGTCTACACCCACTAATAGTACGAGGCTGTTTTCTACGAGCCAAGTACTTTGGGGACATCAACTCAGGTGTGCTCAACAAGAGCAACCTATGTCCTCAGTTTAAGTACTTAGCCCATGTGCTGCTCAAGTGCATTGCCTCACGGAAAGGGGGGTTCGATGAGTTATCTGATTAGATACAGAATGCCTATGTGGCGTTGGTGCTGAACCATCCGTTCAGCTTCTCTAGGATGATCATCACCTACCTGGTGGAGAACATAGAGGCCAAGGGCAAGGAGGGCTTTTGCATGTACCCTCGATTCATGCAGATGATCATTGACCAAAAGCTCCCTTTGTGGCCAAAGGAGAAGAAGGGTGCTGTAGCACTCGAGGTGATGGATGATACCACCTTGGGTTGGATGAAGGTATACAGGGGGAAGCAGGTGAAACCCCCTGTGAGGCGACTGTTTGGGCATCTGACCCGTGAAGACTATGTGGCTCCATCATGAAGAAAGTGGCGCCACGATAAAAGTGACTCAGATACTGAGCAGATCGAGCTCCCAGATGATTCAGATGACGACGACAGTGGTGCTGGTGGAGATGCAGGGCCCACTCAACCAAGGGCCCCCACTACTGATATAGCATCTCCAGCACCCACCCACAGAGAGACTGAGGATGCAAGATTCCATCAGGATTTCCAACCTGATGAGGAGGAGGATACGGATGAGGAGGCCCTAACTCGGACTGTTGGCAGCAAAGTGGTTGCCACAGAGCGAGGGCTCCGGGTGGTTGGTGAACGCCTTGGCGGGTCGGGAGAGACTGACATTTATCCTACATTTGCTCCCGATCAGCCAAGTGGGCTCGAGGAAGAAAAGAATGGCTCAGCCCCACGGGTTAAGGAAGAAGAAGAGAAGGACGATCTTCATAACCACCACCATTACCACCACTCCACCCACTACTACCACTCCACCTACTACCATCACTCCACCTACATCCACTCATCCACCTACTACCACCACCACTGCTACCGCATCTACCACACACACTCCACCACCACCTTTATCTATATTACCCCCAATCTTCACCACTGCCACCACCACTACCACCAGCCACCATGCCGGACCATCGTCATTCCCTTCCTACCCATCTGGATCCACTCTACCTCCTAGTGGGGTAAAGGAACAACTCTCAGCACTTAATCGTATGGTGCTAAAGCTGTTGGCTGTCGATGACGAGAAGACTGCTCAGATTCGACAGCTAGTAGACCTTACTGCTGCTCAATCTATGCAGATATCTTAGCAGGCACAACAGATAGAGCAAAAAGTCCAGTTGATGGATGCACAACGCGTAGAGATGTCCCAACTCCAGGAGCAGCATGCTCAAGCAGCTAAAAGGATAGAGGAGTTGGAGACCACCAACAAGACCATCATGCTGCGACTCAAGGGATCAAAGGAAGAACCCTTAAAGATCTAGGAAGGAGATGGAGATGATGGCGATGATGATAGTGATGATAATGATGATTATGATGGTGATGACATTAAGGATGATACAGATGCTGGTGATGTTACTGATGATGTTGATGATGATGATGAGGATGCATCTGCTGCGGGTGCCAGATCTGCAGGTGAAAAGAGGAGCAAAAGGTCTCAAGACCAAGGTGCCTCCACATCCGCTCCTTCAGCAAAGGAGCATATGATCCATGACAAGAGTAATACTTAGCTTTTTTTGTTATTTAAATCATATGTATTTGAATCTTGTATCATATTAATGTAATGGGTGTTTATATTTAATGGTGGTGTTTTTGTCTTGATTATTAACTAATGATTGTTGTGTTACATGTATAAATCAAGCAGATCCAAACTTTCAGAGGGATGAACATGATGTTGCTCTCCTCCAACAGATCAAGACTCAACTCACAATGATTGTTGATCTGTAGGAATAGTCAGGAGATTGGTGATGTACACTCCTGAAGAAGGAGAGATCATTCACAATCTCACCGACGAGCAAATTGCTGAAATGTTCAAGCTAAATCCTGATGAGATTGTCAAGGATGCTCCAACAGTCCAAGTTGAAAGTGACGATGAGCTCAACGACGTTGATGAGATCTAGATAGAAGATGTCACAGACCAACACTATCCAAAGTATACTGACATTGAAGGAAATGTTGTTCCCAATCTGGGCGACAACCTTGTCAGCGAATCTTTTGACACTCTGGATAGAATGGAAAAAGAGTCTGACAAGACTGAAAATAAAGCCCAAGCCTTGGATGCTGAAGTTAATATCAGAAAGGCTGGGTGGGCTGCATGTTTTGAAGAGATAAGAGCCCAACGAAGTGCTTCAAAGTCGACTGTCTACACCAAGCTGTACAAAGTGAAGAAACATTATAAGGTGTTAGGCAAAATCATCGCGTGGGCATATTTTGATGATCTCAATGTTTATGCAGTTAAACATGAGAAAGGGATCGAGTACTTCAGGTTCCCACACGACCTGAAGACTCTTCCTTGATTTGAGCTGAACCAGCTAGCGAAGCTAAAATTGTTATATGCTGATCCACGCAAGTGGTCTGGCTGGTTTGAAACAGCTCTTAAAAGAGAGTACCACACCAGATGGGTCAACTTCAAACCTCAACAGCAACGAGGTATCTCAAACGGTCTGAGGTTGATCCCATTATTGGAAAACCGAAGATAGTGCTGAAGTGGAGTCCACTGCGAACAATGTCAAAGATCCCTCTACTAGAGATGCCACAGGACTTCACTCCACTCTTCAAATCGTGGTACTATGATTGGAGGACAAGAGAAGCAGTCATAGTCTTGAACAAAAATGGTGTTATGGAAACCATCAGGGTGTTTGACCCTATGTGGCTTATGAACTTGTCTGAAGATGATGTTTATACATTGTATAAATTGCCATTGTTCTATGACTCTCAAGATATTGTACAAGCTCTACAATTTCAGAAGCACAAGAAGTATGAAGAGGTTATGAAGATGGTAAGACATTAGATGAAACTAGGTCCAAGGGGAGTTTGTAGGTACATATGTCCCTAGTTTCTGAACTTAATGTATATGTTTTTAATGTCTTACAATTATGTAATGTTTAGGTACTTAATGAAATGTAAATGTTTGGTTGTGATTTATAATGTTTAATATTTCATTAATGAGTTGTGTAACGCATATTGACTAGATTATATAGGTTTGTGATTGTTTGAATTGATATACATAATGTTATGATAATGAATACATTCAAACTTGGTTAAGTGAAGTTCTCATGCGTCCGAATGGCCATGCGACTGAGTGTCTATGTGCCTAAATAGTCTATACGCCTGAACAACTTTATGCGACTAACTCAGTCGCACGACTGAACACTCAGTCGTGCGAATGGATCAACCGCATGGCTCAATCGCACGAATGAACCATGCAAATGGTTTAGTTGCCCCAATAAGTAACCCTAACATATAAATACCACCTAATTCATGGAAAAACAAAAGCATTGAACACACTTTGACTCCAGATGTACCCTAGCCATCCAAAGACCTCTAAGATCATACTCTAAGTTCATAGATCATAGTAGATCGATTCCTAATTGATTCTTATCGTTAGATTCAATACATAATTGTTTCTAAGTGCATTCTCACCGATTGGATCACCAATCAAATAGGATTCCGCACTATTTTGTTCGGTATACACGTTAATCAGTTAGTACATTGTCCAGTACACGATCCCTAACAACTTTTATACTAGGATTTATGATTTTTTCAACATATCTATCATAAAATTCTATCATGAAATGTTCTTCTTCAGATTGTAATCCTTTAAGCTTTTTGTTCTTCTTTAAAGTAGCAAAGTACTCCTTGTCTTCTTGATCACATATTGTTTTAAGAAAATTTCTTGATCTATCCATTCCTCTTCTCAATAATTCTACCATCATCTTACCACGTTTAGAATCAGATGGATTAATCAGAGGTAATCTGTTTAACTCTTTCAAGTCTGGCACTGGAAGTTTAATGATGCTTGAGTAAAAGTGATATACATCACAAACAACATTTACTCTTTTTATAAAAAATGCATCAAATATCTTATCATACTTCCATGCTATTATCTTAACTTGGTTTCTGAAATCAGGAGCAATCATAGAACTCAACAACTCAGCAATCGATTGTCCTTTTTGTAATACATTCCTTACCAAGTCTCGAGTGGATCTGGCATTATAAAAAATTTGTCTTTGTTTAGAAGATGCTTTATATGCTCGCCTTTTAGTATCTGAAAACATTTTAATCAGATCTTTTCTGCTATCATGAGCATCTGATTTTCTTGCCATCTGTTTAATCTCTTGAGGCTTCAACACTCTTGTTCTTTGGGTAATCTCAAGGTATTGAGGATTATCAGTAACAAGTATAATCATCTTCTTTAATTGTTTTTTAGTTTCTTGAAAACTTCTAACAAGATTCCTCAAAGATACAGATTGTAATCTTTTCAATTTCCTCCATGGGTAATTCCTAGCTTGCAACCAAGACCTTAATGCTAGAATACTCATATGATCAGGGTCAGGATGGTGCAGCTTAGAGCTTGATAATTCATCTACATGAATACTTTCTTTAGCTCTATTCCATTCACCATATTCCATTACAATCTCATTTGGATCAATAGGAGCAACTGACTCTGCAACAATGCATTTCTCATATTCATCATTGATTTAAGAAACAGTCAGTCCATCCAAGAATACTCTCTTGTATTTCATCTTCACAAGGTAGTTGTATCTATTTTCAAAATCTTGTGGAGTTTCATCTTGATCTTGAGTTGGTTCTTGTGAATTGAAATTTGATACAAATTGAGCTTCATCTATGTCTTCTTCATCTTAGACTTCATCATACCAGTCATCATTGAAAATTTCTTCAATGTCTTCTAAAGCTTCAATTTGTTCTTGACTGATTTGCTCTTCAACAATTTTTTCTATTCTTTGTACTTTTGAAGATGACTCTGTTAAAATTGTATCTGCTACATCATCAAGTTACCTTTTGCCTTTGATCACCTAAGGATTCTCTTCAACAATCATGTCAGAACTTATCATTAGTTTTGGTGAAATAGGCTTTTGAGATTCCTTTACTTTTATTAATTCATCTTTCAATTTTTCATTTTCATTAGATAATTTCTTGAGTTTCTTTTCAAGAATGTCATAATCCTATATCATAACTTCAAAATTTTTGATAACATCTTCTTTGTCTTTTGCATAGCTCACAATATTTTCATCTTTCAGTAAACTTTCTTCTTTCAACTTAGAATTTTCATCCTTTAACTTTTGAATTTCCTTTTCAAGAGATATATTCATCTCTTTCAGTTTTTCATTCTCAACTTTTAATTCTTCAATCTCTTTCTCTTTAATCACATTTTCTTCTTTCAAATTTTCCATCTCATCTACATCAATTATCTCATTTGTTTGTACTGACACATTTTATGTTGTACTTACATGAATTTCTTCAACATCTTCATTCATTTCAGCTTGAAATAATGGTTCAAATAACATATCATTCATGAAATCAAAATAAAAAGTTTGATTTTATGAATCTTCTTCATGAGCAACAATAACTGATTCATCTTCTTGACCATCATGAACAGAATCATCATGAATATCAACATTAGTAGTTTCTTCATTTAAGTTCTGAGTTTCATTGACATTATATTCATCGTTCCTTTCATCAGAAGCTTCTTGATGTGTTTCAGTGGCACCATCATTACCATCATCATCATCACCTGATGAGCTTTTAGTAGCTTCATCATCATTTTCTTCATCATCATCATCAATCACATCATCTACAACATCCTCAATAAGCTCAATTGGATCTATTGGTTCATCTTTAGATAAATGGAAGTGTAGTTGATTGATGTCTAGTTCATCCATAGCTACATTCCTTATATAATCAAATAAAGGAATGTTTTGACCACGAGTGATCATAGCCAGTCTTTTATAAATAGATTCGGACATGTGCTCTAATTGTAATTTATCTCCTTCAATTCCTTCAACATATAAGTCTGGATTCTCTTCTATGAGCGGTTGAAGAAATCTTGGATACATTAAATATTATTTCTCTTTCCTCTTTCAAGATTGAAAATGAATCCATTCATTATCCACTTAGCCATGTTAAATCTTTTGTTTGTGGCAAAAGCAAAATAGGAGATGCAATGTCCACTAAGAAAGAATCCTAACCAGCACTTCTTTTGGACATGCAATGTTGAAATATATAACACAACAGTTTCCAGTGTTTATATACTCTAGCTCTAAAGAATTGTTTCTTCGGAAAATGATTAGGATGACCTATTTGTAGAAATACATCTCTACATTCATTGAAGGTATATTCAGATAAATCTTTGGATCATTTTCTCCAAGTTTAAGAGCTATTCTGATTGCTTGTTCAGAAACTTCAATCATTCTACCAGAAGTAATGAAAGCTCTTAAAACTTTATTTCCTTCTTCATCTCTTTCTATGTTTGCTGTTCTCCAAAATCTTTTGATTAATCTTGCATTTATCAAGGTCTAGCACACATTGCATAGACATATTTTGATCTTAGCAAAAATCGAATAATCTTGTTGGACCAAAAGAACCAATGAGCCAAGATCAGAAAACCTCTAAGTCCCACATGATATCACAACAACTGCTGAAGGCTTCATCAGCAGTTCGACAAGTGCTGAAAACTCCAACAGCTGAAGATCAAGTGCTGAAGACTTCAACAGCTGAAGACTAAAGTGTTGAAGTTCAACAGCTGAAGAACACAAGTGCTGAAGCTGAACAGCTGAAGAACACAAGTGCTGAAGCTGAACAGCTGAAGAACACAAGTGCTGAAGCTGAACAGCTGAAGAACACAAGTGCTGAAGCTGAAGACTAAAGTACTGAAGTACAACAGCTGAAGAGTCTACAAGTGCTGAAGATCAACAACTAGTGTACAAAGTCTGAAGACAAAGACTGAAGACATCAGCTGATGATATCTACTGAAGTCATCAGCTGATGAAACATCTGAAGTTCAAGTCTGAAGACCAAGTACTGAAGTTTCAGCAGTTTGTCACAACAACTGAAGAGTACTTCTTCAGTAGTTGTGATATCAGTAGTTTTATGTCTTTACTTTCAGTAGTTTTGTAAAACGACTGAAGAGCTTGTTCTTCAGTCGTTATAGTATCAGTAGTTTTATGTTTTTCAGTAGTTATAGTAACTGATAACACTTAGTATTTTTGTAAGAAGATATCAGCTGTTTTGACATCTTCAGTGGTTGTGTTTCAATTGGAATAATTCTGTTAGATGTCACTATCAAGTGACATCAGCAGACGTCACATCTCTTATATAAGAGGTGTCGACCTAATTGTAATGGTGACATTCCGTTACCACGAAAGCGAATATTGAATGAAATATATTTGCATAATTCTCTCTATCTATAACCGTTTTTGTTCTTCATTGAATATCCTTTCGTTCTTGTAAATTGGCTAATTCATTGTTTGAATTCCGCTGCTATACTCTCTAATCGATCAAACTTAGATCACTGATCCTAACAAGTGGTATCAGAGCTGGTTAATCATTGATCGATCTAACAATTGATCATTGAAACTGCTAATTGATATCTATGTTTGATTGAATTAGCATATTCGCAAGAACTGGTTATAGATTATTGAATTTCTGTCGCTTTCGTTCATTATTTTTGAGATCTCTCCTCGTTCAATTGGTTGTTGTGTTTTGTTCTAAATCTGTTTTAGCTTAATTGATTTGATTGAATCTGAGATGACTACTCCTTCTAATGACCTCACAATACCGGTTCCTCAACCAAGCCTCCGATGCTGGTTAGGACCGAGTATAACATATGGCAACGAAGAATGCTTCATCACCTGTCTGTTCACAGTTCAGGTTGTTGGACATCTGTGGTACATGGACCACATAAGCCTATGGTGAACAATCCGGAAACCAATCAAATGGTCCGAAGAAGAAGGAACAATACTCTGATGAAGATTGGAAACTGTTTGAGATTGATGCTAAAGCCCATGGAATTCTGGCCATGGCACTGCCTAATGAAATCTATTCAGGGTTATGCATCATGAAACTACTCATGATCTCTGGAATGCCCTGAAGGAACAATTCGGTGGCACAGATGAGGTCTTAGAAAACAACAGAGAAATTCTTGCCCAACAATATGAGACATTCTCTCATAGAAAGGGTGAGACACTGACTCAACAGTTTGAGCGTTTTTCCTGTTTGATCTCTGAGCTGAAAATGGTGAAACAGGAATACACCAATAGCCAGATGAACAACAGGTCCTTAGATCACTGCCTGAGAGATGGGACACATACACTATTGTCCTACGCTCCAGTGCAAATCTGGATAGCCTATCTCTCACCCAACTTCATGGGAAATTGTTTACATTCGAAAGAGAGATAGAGCAGAAGAGGAAACTGTCCTCATCAGGAAAGCTCACTGATGACTTTGTACCAGGGAATACTGCATTGGTTGGTCATGAGTCAGAATATGCTGCATCTGAAAGCAATTATGATGAGCATATTGATTTCTCTTCAAATAGTTCTGATCATGCATTTGTTGGTATTGAGAGTCATTCTGGCAGTAATAGTGACAATCTATGCTTCATCATGGATGATTTGAAAGGAATTGCTGATGATGATCTAGAAGAGATGGATATTCTGAGTCAAATGGCATTGATTAATATCAGATCTCAGAAGTTCTATAAGAGAACTGGCAGGAAATTTCCTGGACTCTCTGGCAAAACCAAAGTTGGTTTTGACAAGAGTAAGTTGAGGTGTCACAAATGCCAAAGGCTGAGACACTTTGCAAGAGAGTGTAGATCAATTGGATCTAACTCTTCTGCACCCTTTGTGACTTTTCCTAGTACTAGTCCACAAAACAGAGGGCAACATCCTGCTGGTTCTGGTCATCATTCAGATCCTAGGTCTCCTCCATACTTTGTTCCCCAGGGTCAAATGTCATATCCTTATCCCTGCTATTATATGCCTCAACCAAATCCTATTCAAGCTCCAATTGCACAACAACCACAAGCATTGCCTGAACCACAACCTTCCCAATCTCATCAACAAACTCAACCTCAACAACACAGCTTCTTCACCCCAGGAGTTGTTGACTGGAGCAGTTTACCAGATGACTTGTCTGGTCATGAACAACTGTTCTCAGGTGCTGGTCAACATGTGGTGAAAGTCCCTTTGGAAATCTAGCTCTTATGGCTTTGGATTCTGCTGATACTTCATCCACTAATGCCTCTTCACCAAAGGTATCATATGTATCCTCTGAGGCAAAAGCCAAATTATGTTCTGAAACATGTATAGCAGCATTTGCATCTATTAGAGAAGCAAATGTAGCTTTAATCAACAAGAACATTGAGCTAGAACAAATAATTTCCAAAAGCAAAGCTGAATTTGAGTCTGTGCTTAATGATAAGAATGATGAGATTTACAAACTTAAATGCCAAATAACTGATGATAAGGCTAGGGAAGAGATACTTCTAAAGAAGTATAAAGATCTCAAAGAAACCCTTGTAGTCACCCAGGTAGAGTGTGATAGATGGGTACAATCATGCAAAGGTTTTGAAATGCTTCTTAGTAAGCAATCTGCTTCCAATGTGAAGTTTGGCATTGGTTACAATCACACTGCTCCACCTACAGATTTTACTCCCAGAGCAGAGGTAGAATCTGATGGTGAGAGTAATAACCAATCCATCTCATCATGTGATCTACTTTTTGATACAGCACAATCAGAAGTAGAGGTCAGCATCAAGCCCTCTCAGAACCTATCAGCTGATGTTGATGGTTCCACTGCTGACACTCACATGATCAATGAGTTGATCAACTCAGGACTTAATTTTGAAAGTCCTGAAAGGACTAGAGAGCAGGATTTAACACCTGAAGTTCAAACTCCAACTACTGCCAGTACTGAAAAGAAGAAAACTGTCAGTAGAAAGAGTTTGAAGACTACTAAAGAGGAAGTCAAGAAAGCAAACAATGCTTCCAAAGCACTGAAGAGCAAGTCTTCAGTTGCTTCACCCTCTTTAGTTGATGATCAACCTAAGATGAAGAAGAAACCATGTGAAGTATGGGTGTTCAATCATCTTACAGATGATTGCAGGTACAAAAGTGGTTCCAAACTCAAACAAAAAGAAGAATTATGAGAAAATGGTAAAAATGAAAACTGAGTTTGAGACCACATTTGTATCAGCAACATCAAATCCTGTAACCCTTAAGTCCACAAAGAAATCCAAAAAGGAAGGGTTTAAACAGGTGACAACTGAGATTGCTCAGAAGAAGAAGGTGCAAATAGGAACTTATCAAACTCCACTGGCAATGTGTCTGATGAGGTGAAAGCTTTATCACAAAATCAGACACAGCTGGTTATGATGGTTCAACATCTATTGGGAAGAGTTAACCAATAGATGCTCCTATGTTGAAACCACAGAAAAGGAGATCCAAGCCAAAGGATTCCTCTTCTTCACCTCTTCTTCCTCTCAGGCTGTTGTTTCCAATAAACCTGTTAGTTTACCATCTGTTGATGAGACCAGACCCAAAACCAAAAAGGTTTGGGTCTCCAAAACTAACTGATCGTTTATATTGCAGGGTTCTCCAACATGCCAAAGTAGCATCTGGTATGTAGACAGTGGGGGATCTATGCACATGACTAGGAACAGCTCTCTTCTTCATGACTACTCTCAAGGAAAGAAGGGGTTTCTTTCTTTTGGCAATGATGCTAGGGGTTACATCATTGGAATGGCTTTGTCTCCAATGGAGAAATCAAGTTTGATGATGTTAATCATGTGGAAAATCTCAAGTACAATCTCTTGAGTGTTAGTCAAATGTGTGATAAAGGCCATGTTGCTCTTTTCACCAGTCAGAACTGTAGGATTCTGTCATCCAAAGTTCTGCATTTGATTGATAAGGTGTTGGATGATCACACTCTCCTGAGAGCCAACAGGACGGGAAGAGTGTATGCCTTAGATCTTTCCAAGAAAATAGATCTCAGAGGCAATCCTTGCCTATTTTCCAAAGCCTCTTCTCAAGAATCTAAACTGTGGCACAGAAGGTTGGGTCATGTTATTTCAAAAACATGAATCAGCTTATCCACAATAGTTTAGTTAAAGGCTTACCAATAAAGGAGTTCCACTGTGATAAAACCTGCACTGCTGTTTAAAAGGAAAACAGCACAAAGTCTCATTCCCTCCTATTGAAGAGCCTAAGTCCACTGTATGCTTGCAATTACTGCTATGGATCTATTTGGTCCTGTGAGAGTAATGAGCATGGCAAAGAAGAAATACTGTCTGGTAATTGTGGATGATTACTCCAGATTTGTATGGACTTTCTTTCTACATTCAAAGGATGAGGTTGCTCAGAAGATTATTCACTTTGTGTTGTATATTGAGAAGCAGTATTCCCTTCCAGTCAAGTGTATAGGAGTGATAATGGAACTGAATTCAGAAACCATAACTTGAGACTTCTATCTTTCAAAGGGAATCAAAAGGCAGTTTAGAATACCAAGGACTCCAGAACAAAATGGAGTAGTGGGAGAGAAAGAACAGGACCCTAATTGAAGCTGCAAGGTCCATGCTAGCTGGCTCTGGTTTGCCACTGACCTTTTGGGCTGAAGCTGTTAACACAGCTTGCTATGTGCAGAATAGAGTTTTAGTAAATCAGAGGGTGATGAAGACTCCATATGAAGTTCTCCATCACTTGGCTCCTCTAATTTCATTTTGCAAAGCATTTGGTGTCCCTATTTATTCTCAACACAAAGGATCAACTCCAAAAACTTGATCCTAAGGTGGATGCAGGGTATTTTGTTGGTTATTCATCTACTTGCAAGGCATACAGAGTCTTCAACTACAGAACAAAGATAGTTGAAGAGACTTGCATGTGAAGTTTAATGAATCTCCTTTGGACAAGATTCCACAAAACCCTGTGGAGTTGTTTGATTTGGACATACGGCAATATGTTCTTATCAACCTCCAGCTGTTGCTAATCATGTGGATAAATCATCTTCTGCAGCATGTCTTCCACCTGGTGGTATTGATGATGATGATGATAATATCAATACTCACCTATTCAAGTTTAGTGACCAAATGCCTGTGTCTGCTAAATTTGATATTCCTGTAGCTTCAGCAGTTCCATCCACACAAAAATGCTGATGAGATCTCTGATTCCTCTACATCTTTTGAGTTACCATCTAATTCTAGGTTTCAAGAGTCTGCATCAACATCTGCTGCTGCTGAAGGTCCTACAAACACTTGCACAGATCTCATTGTTTATCAAGAACTGAAGAATCACCCAATGTCTCAGATTATTGGTGATATCAATGCTGGTGTTTCAACAAGAAGTCAATTGTCTAACTTCTGCTTCTATGCTCTCTTCATCAGTCAGCTAGAGCCAAAGAACTACCATGTTGCTTTGAGAGACAATGGATGGGTTGAAGCTATGCAGCTTGAGCTACTTCAGTTCAAGAAACAGCAAGTGTGGGAACTGGTTCCTCTTCCCCCAGGTAAGTGTGCAATAGCACTAAATGGGTGTTTAGGAATAAAATTGATAAATGGGCTTATTGTAAGAACAAGGCTAGACTGGTTGTACAGGGTTTTCACAAGAAGAAGGTATTGACTATGATGAAACCTTTGCCCCTGTAGCCAGACTAGAGGCAATCAGATTGTTTTAGCCTATGCTGCATTCCACAATCTTAAAGTTTTTCAAATGGATGTCAAAAGTGCCTTTTTATATGGTAAAATAAAGAAGAAGAAGTTTATGTGTGTCAACCACCAGGTTTTGAGGATAAAAACATGCTGAATGGGTGTATAAACTTGATAAAGCTCTTTATGGGTTGAAACAAGCTCCTAGAGCCTGGTATGAGACACTTTCCACTTTTCTTCTTAAGAATAATTTCACTAGAGGCTCCATTGATAAAACTTTGTTTATTAAGAAGGTGGATCAGCATAAGCTACTTGTTCAGATTTATGTTGATGATATCATTTTTGCATCCTCTGATCCCCAGTTGTGTGATGATTTTATAACATAATGAAAAAAAGAGGTTTGAAATGAGTGCAATGGGAGAATTACAGTTCTTTCTAGGTGCAAATTAAATAAAAGGCTGATGGAACCTTTATCATCAGTCAAAATATACAAAAGATTTTGAATAAGTTTGATTACAAAACTGTAAGCCCTGTTCTACTCCCATGTGCAACACCACACAACTGGATGCTGATCAGAAAGGTAAAGCTGTTGATGAAACACTTTACAGATGTATGATTGGGTCCTTGATGTATTTAACAGCTTCTAGACCAGATATTATGTTTGCTACATGTGTTTGTGCTAGATTTCAGGCTGCTCCTAAAGAGTCTCATTTGATTGCAGTCAAGAGAATCTTTAGATATTGCAAGGTACACAATCTCTGGGTTTATGGTATTCCACTGGACACACATTTCTAAGTTTGTGCCTAGTGCTGATGAGCTTGCAGATATTTTTACTAAGACTTGGGATAGTTCTACTTTCCAAAACCTTGTGTTAAGCTTGGTATGCTGTTAGCTAGAATAAGTGACAACTACTGATGATTTCAGTAAAAAGTACTGGTGATCATTGGTAACCTGTCACATATATGTACTGATGAGTCCTTCCACCTTCAGTAGTTTTATAACTATGACGGCTAAATGCCTCACAAGTACTGTACTTTATCTGTTCTAAACTACTTATGTAGTTACAACTACTGATGTAGTTACAACTACTGAAATCAGTACAAACAGATAAGTACTGACGTCCTATGAAACACCTGAAAAGCAGATGCAAAGTCTGCTGCGTAAGTGTTGAGGACAGTATGAAACAGCTGAAAGGCTATGAATTGACTAAAATTACTGAAGAGAACTTTCTCTTCAGTTGTTTCTACAACTGCTATTTCATTCTAAACAACTGAAGCAAAACCATGTCTTCAGTAGTTTTATAACTACTGATGACTATACCAAGTCTTCAGCTGTTTACATCAACTGATGACAAAACCACTGTCTTCAGTAGTTTTCACAACTACTGATAACAAACACCAAGTCCTCAGTTGTTTCATCATCTGACGTCAAAACCATGGTCTTCAGTAGTTTTCTAACTGCTGATGCCTAAAACCACGACTTCAGCTGTTTTAACGTCTGAAAGGGTAATACCATGTCAACAGTCGGTTTAAAACTACTGATGACTAACACCACACCCTTCAGTCATTTTCACCCCTACCCTATAAATACCTGTCCTCTTCTCTAAGTTTCATTAGCCGTTATTTTCTGAACTTCTCTCTCTCAAACATGGCGACCATGAGTGGAAACCACGACACAACTGCGTTGCTTACCTTACAAAGTCGGCTTTCTGGAACAAATATGATAATGCCATTGACTTAATGGTGGATTCCCCATATCGCACAGCCTTTCTCTGAATCCGACCATCTACCCTGAATCCCTCAGTCAATTCTGGTCAAATGTTTTTTTTTCATACTGATGAGTCTACCGGCCAAATCTCTGTTCGGTCCCTTGTCAACCAGAAACCAGTGGTCGTTACAGCCGACATCATTCGTCAGGCATTACACTTACACGACTCCACCGCTGTGACTGCATACCCAAAGGGCATAACCGATATGTCATTTATCAATCATGGGTATGAAGGTGATCTTCGGGCTACAACCGTTCTAAAGAAACATTTCCATGATGCTGAGAAAGTTATTTTTCACATGGTAAATGTCTGCTTAGCCTCCAAGACATCTTTTGGGATCAAATGTCATCCCAATGGCAACAGGTATTGTATTCTATTCTAGAACACCAACCGTTAAATTTTTCTGAGATTGTGTTTCTAGAAATAAAGAACTTGGCTCAGAAAACTGTGGCAAACCGATGGCCATTATATCCCAGGTTTCTGATGGCCATTATTTTGGATGAATTGAAATCTGATGGCCTTGTTGGCCTTGGAGTCCCTGCACCAGCTGTTTTGGCTGAGATATACTCCAGGCACAACTCAGACCCTACACTCATAGAAGCTGCCCGAATGCTAAAGCCCAAGCACAGGGAATCCACAGCTTCCTCCATCAGAACCAAAGTCCCCACTAAACCAAAACCAAAACACCCCAAAACAGCTATTCAGGGAGATGAGTCCCCTGAAGATGCTCCTGCACCACCAACGCAGGATATACTTGCTGGCTTAAACCCCCCAGCAGTATAGAGACTCTACCAGCCATAGCCGCTCAGGATTCCTCTCAAAAGGAGCCTGCAGCCACCACACAAGGGGTACCCACACATCTGGGATCTTCCTCACTTGAGGAAATTGCCATTGAAGAGCACCATCCTCCCCAGGTGCACACTGCTTCTACCCCTTCTCCCCATGCAACCGCCCCCCAAAGTCCAACCATAATTATTGCAAACGTGCTGACTCAGTTGCATGCCTCTCCTCCTCCTCAAAAACCACCAACAAAGGGGAGAACCACAGACATTGAGGAAGAGGATCCCCATGTTTCTGACAACCCACAGCACCGGGGTTTACAAATTCTACCTCCTGGTGTAGATAGGGAGATTAGAATATCTAGTGAGGCTGCCACCTCTTCTGCATCAGCACATGATCAGAATGAGGCTGGTAACATTGCTAAGACCTCACTAGAGGCAACAGCTGATGAAGACATAGTCCTGAGGCTGGAAGTCCCCAGTTCCAAGACAAGGGGCACATGCTACAACTGGTCTACACCCAGTGCATGTACATCCTGCTCCAAGCAGGAGGTCAGGTGATTCAGCTTCTGCTGATGATGACCTGGGCTTTTTCTATGACCTTCTAGCCCACAACACCATCCTGGAGGCTGAGGTAAGCAGACTACAAGAACTGCTTGCCAAGAAGTCTCAGGATGAAAGTCCATCTGCCCCCACCAACCCACAGATGGCACCTTCAGTTGAAGGTTCCCCAAACACTTTACCCTCTCACTTCACTGAGCCTCCAGCTTCTGCTTTTGGCACTATCTCTCCGGGACAGAACCCCCCAGAGCAGATGGTTGCTGTATTCCAACAATCCCTACCTCTCATCACTCCCATCATCAATGAAATTGTTTATAAAGCCATTGATGAGAGGATTTCCTCAAGTCTACAACCACTCATTGATGATGCTGTGCACAAGAACTTTCTGCGGTACAAACCCCTATCTCCAATGCATCCAAAAAGGGGGAGAGTACTGCAGTGAAAGAAAAGAAAAGAAAAAGAACTGAGGATGAGAAGGCACAAGAGAAAACCAGGAGTTGGAAACAGAAAAGCAACAACAACTGATCACTTACAAAAGAAAGAAAAGTGCTGGTGATCAACCTACTGCTGAAGAAAAATCCTTGGAAGAGCTGGTAAAAGATGCAGATGACACACACAGCTGATCCATGGACAAATCATTGAGAAACTCTTCAAGCAAGGCTTTGATACAGCCACATTAGACAGTGAGATCAGGAAGTTGGAAGTGGAGGAAATTCAAACTAGATGGGCTGGGAATGATGTACTGGAGAAAGAGAGATTGGAGATCATGATTCGTTTCATTGCCAAATACTTAGGAAGATCTTTGATGGAGATTCGTTCATGGACTAGAGATAGTATTCTGGCTATAGCCACCAGAATCTGTTTGTCTGAGCAATTTCATAAGGGGATTATCATTGAAGCACTTGATGAGGCTGGGGCTGGAAAAAGGTTTAAAATGGCAAGACTTACAAAGGCCAAACTCACAACCAAAATGCTTGAACAACCTTCCCTATCACCCACTCAAAAACAGCCTACCCCTCAAATCTCCAAACCAATCTCAAAGCCCAAATCCAAACATCCTCAATCTTTAAAACCAATTCCTTTACCAACCCAACCATCATCCAGTGATGAACCTAGAAGGAGGAGAAGGGTGCTGAGGATAGAAGAAGATGAAGAAGAAGAGGATGAAGATGATAGTCTGCCACTCTCTGCTGTTCTAAGGCTACCAGAACCAGGAGTCAACCCATGATCACACCTGACTCTCAAAGGAAATGGTTAGAGTCAAGATAGAAGATGAAGAACAGCAGAAGCAGCACGATGAGCAACTACTGAAGATGGTTGACAAGGAATTTCCTCAGTCATCATCTATACAAGCCATGAAATGGCATGCTCAGAGGCTGTACACTCTCAGACACACATTTCAGTATCAGAAGGAGAGAGTGAGAGTATGGCCAGACCCCAAGGTGAGTTCTAGAATCCATAAAAGATCTATTCCACACAGATACAATGGCCAGGTTAGAAAAATAATAGACTCTACCATCATGTGGCCATTGTAGTCTCACCATGGGAAATAATTGATGAATTCAAGAAGGCTCATCAATCAAAAATGACCCCTCAAGCTTTACTGGAAAACAAGATGATCAAAAAGGGGTTATTATATAAAAATCTTGAAGACATCAAGAAGAATGAGCTCCAGTTACTCCTTGAAGGCACTCATCCTGATGAATTTGTCTATAGGGAGGTAACTACTATGGAGTTGAAGAATGGCAGGATTGTAAAGTACTTATCTGAGTACTATGGTCCAGAGTTCTTCTTTGAAGGAGGAGTAGAAGAACTCTCCAAGGAGGAACAAGTTGTTCTCCTTGAAGCCTATGTTCGAGAGTCATACAGACTCATTATGGGGAAGTAAATCTCATGAATGGGATAATAACTCTGTGTCCAGTTCCCCAAAACAGAGTTCCCATTCATACCTTGCCAAACAGATCTCTGAGATTTCTTCGCAGGCCGGATCTTATATGGGTCATCTTCTCTACTGATCAAGAAGGAAAAAGACCAACCTTTTTGCCAACAATAAGTGGGAAAATAAATAAATTAGAGGTTTTGGCTGCATTGGTTCAGGGGGAGTTTGTTGGACCAAAAGAACCAATGAGCCAAGATCAGAAAACCTCTAAGTCCCACATGATATCACAACAACTGCTGAAGGCTTCATCAGCAGTTCGACAAGTGCTGAAAACTCCAGCAGCTGAAGATCAAGTGCTGAAGACTTCAACAGCTGAAGACTAAAGTGCTGAAGTTCAACAGCTGAAGAACACAAGTGCTGAAGCTGAACAGCTGAAGAACACAAGTGCTGAAGCTGAACAGCTGAAGAACACAAGTGCTGAAGCTGAAGACTAAAGTACTGAAGTACAACAGCTGAAGAGTCTACAAGTGCTGAAGATCAACAACTGGTGTACAAAGTCTGAAGACAAAGACTGAAGACATCAGCTGATGATATCTACTGAAGTCATCAGCTGGTGAAACATCTGAAGTTCAAGTCTGAAGACCAAGTACTGAAGTTTCAGTAGCTTGTCACAACAGCTGAAGAGTACTTCTTCAGTAGTTGTGATATAGTAGTTTTATGTTTTTACTTTCAGTAGTTTTGTAAAACGACTGAAGACTTGTTCTTCAGTCGTTATAGTATCAGTAGTTTTATGTTTTTCAGTAGTTATAGTAACTGATAACACTTAGTATTTTTGTAAGAAGATGTCAGCTGTTTTGACATCTTCAGTAGTTGTGTTTCAGTTGCAATAATTCTGTTAGATGTCACTATCAAGTGACATCAGCAGACGTCACATCTCTTATATAAGAGGTGTCGACCTAATTGTAATGGTGACATTCCGTTACCACGAAAGCGAATATTGAATGAAATATATTTGCAGAATTCTCTCTATCTATAACCATTTTTGTTCTTCATTGAATATCCTTTCGTTCTTGTAAATTGGCTAATTCATTGTTTGAATTCCGCTGCTATACTCTCTAATCGATCAAACTTAGATCACTGATCCTAACAAATCTCTTCATAACCAACTGCTTCCTGTCTTCCTCATCTAGAATGCAGCAACATTATGTTTAGGCTCAAATTTTAAAGCTGCCATATGCAAATATATAGAGAAAAAGAATATTAGAGCATTAAAATTTACTTATGAATTTGCATTTTGTAATATTGAATTCAATTTTGACTTATGTTTTTGACTTTTTACTTATGAACTTAATTTGTGAAATCTTCAAATTTATTCATTTTGTATCTATCATTTTTATCAATCAACAATTTGAATTTTGATTCATCTACTTTTTATTTAAGTTTTTATTTTTTTTATTTATTTTTCAAAAATTGAATTTGACTGTTCATCTTCTTCTTCTTCTTCCTTCGAAGAACCCGACTGTTCAAACTATCATCAACATCTTTCATGATTTTAGTTGAGGAACAATATATCAAATTGCTCGAAATTTGATGCATGTCAGTAATCCAGAGTCAATTTAAGATATGATTAAGATTTGATTAGTTAAACTTTGAATGCCCAATCCTATAGTGTTCGAATGCCCAATAGCAGTCAAATGACAATGCCAATCATCATGGTTTAACCAAAATCTACTGATTTGAATCACAAACTTACGTTTATAAACTCAAATAATATCTAACAATCAACACAGATTTGCTTCAAACAATGAAAATCAGAGAGTTCGATGAAGACTAGAGTTGATAGTTTAGAGAGTTGTGTTTGGAGATTTTGAGAGTGAATGAGAAACAAGTGCAAGTGTTCAATATATATTAAGTGAAATTTTAGACGCATGAGCACTGTTTGTGCGTATGAAACCCTAAAATTCACAAAATAATGAGACGTATGAGCACTGTTTGGCCGTATTAACTCCGACGCATGAGAACTGTTCAGCCACATGAGCACACAGACACATAAGCACTGTTTAGGCGCTTTAGTACTATTCAGCCGCATGAAGTTCCTGAAACATCTAACACTTTGAAACATTTCAACACTGTGTAGATGCATGAGACATTCAAAACGTCTAACACTTTGTTAAAAATAGACTCATTACCACTGTTTAGACGTATGGAATTATGTAAAACACCCAAACACTTGGTTAAACTCATGGACTTGTTGCAACTATTTAGGCGCATGGGAATATGAAAAACGCCTAAACACTTGTATAATTTCCTCAAGTTCACTATGCTCCTATTTAGACGTATGAACACTATTTAGGCGCATGAGTTGACTTGAGTTGACTTTCATGAGTCTTACACTTGTGTTTTCTAAAATTTTTCACCTGCACACTGTTTAAACATATTAGTAATATTTCATACTAATTTTATACATTTTAAGCATAATTTTGAACTTCCCAAAATTTACATTTTAGACCCTCAAATTTGATCTTTTTACATTTTGCACACTCAAATTTGATTTTTAACATTTTTAATTTGTCATTGTTTATTAACTTTTTAAAGTTTATCTTTCCCTTCATATTAATCTCAAAACATAATCAAATATCTATTTTTCAACTTTTTCAACAAACATTTGCACTTGCAAATTTATATAGGTTCATATCATCATTTTCAGAAATTACATTATCAAACTCACATACACTTTGAACATATAGCATCATCCTTTCAATTCAATATTTTATTTCAATTTTCTGAGAAAAAACTCTTCCATTTATTACTCCCCATAAACTTTTAAGTTCGAAAAACTTGTAAGTTTCCTAAGGTAACATAATAAGATCACACAATCTCATTGTTATATTGCCTTCACCCACATAAAACATGCATAAAAATCAAAATGAAATCAGAATCAAAATCTAGTATAAACAAAGAATTCATGTCTGCACTGAGATCATATCGATGAAGATCAGCACATTAAAATAAAAAAAATATGAGTAGTCATAGATAATGAATAAATCCTAATCAAATGTGTTCCAGGTCAGTGATATCATAGCAAATGAGACACAAGCTCTAAGGACAGAAAATGAGTGTTTTTGACAAACTACCAACTCACTTACTTTTTCAATTCTTGGATTGATGAGGGTATTTTTAGATATGAATGATGTAGATCATACAGAGACTTAGAGAGCTCAACTATCATCAAGACATGCAAGGAAGAACACATACTTAACTTTTTACCTGAAACTTATGTATAACCAAAGCTTATGTTACTTAAATGAATAGAGAATGATCATGGATAACCATTTGATGAGCTCTATCTATCCATTTGAATAGATTGTGCACATTGCCATCTTTTGCATCAAAGAGAAAATCCAGGTCTGTAATGACTTACAACAAAGGATATCTCAGCACTTCAGGTCTATGATGACTCATAACAAAGAAGTGATATGATGCTTGTAATAGATCTCATGATTAATCACATCACCATCAGGTGTGAGTGGTGTAACTTAACAAGCAATCAATCTGATAAGCCAAAACATCTCAAAAGTACTCAGATGAATACACACAAATACAAAGATTTAGTTTAATCACAAGAATTTAAGTTTTCAGTATAGTAGTATGATATTGTCTACACATCATATCTGATCATGTCAGACTTTATTAACGAGTGAAATATGCAATTGATCTCACTAATGTACTATCATTTCTCACATAGTGCATAAACAGATTCTTGTCTAAAAATAAACTGACACTTAGAAAAAGACTCTATTTTTGGAGTTTTGATTTTATACTTTTGTATTTGGTTTTTCTTAAAAAAACACACACACAAAATACAAATAGGCAATTAGCATTGAGAGGATCACTTATGATGATCTTTTGATTTAGGGAGTTCACATATGATTAATAAGACCAATTGACTCCACTAAATACTCAAACCGTCCTGGTAGGAAGGCTTGACTGGGGTTGAGTAAGAGTGATATTCTTACTGTGAATTGAATATGATAATCAAGTCAATGATTGAATGGCAGAAACAAACAATCAAAGAACATTCAATGCAAGAAAATTACTCATAAATGCTTTTTGTATTGATATATGAAAGTTGATAAATTAAAAAGAATAAACAACAAAAATTCTCTATCTATCAGCCGTCACCTCATGTACGAGGTATCTATTCTATTTATAGGCAGACAAGATGCCTCTTACAAAATGACTAAACTACCCCTGACCTATTACATCAGAACTAGTCTAAGTCTTCATCCGCTTCTTTGCTTGTTCATCCGCATTGACAAATGCGGATGAGTTAACTTGATCAACCGCATTAGTATGTTGGTCATCCGCATTGATTAATGCGGATGAACAAATACTTGTGCGCATTTGTTTGGTCATCCGCATTTGTCAATGCGAATGAGCAAAGTCTTGTCCGCATTTACTTTTTGGTCTTCCGCATTTGTCAATGCGGAAGAACAAATACTTGTCCGTATTTGTTCTGTGCCTTTCGCATTGACAAATGCGGGAGACAATACTTTATTCTTCTAAGCAGATTGTTCATCCGCATTTCTTTTTGGACTTCAGGGAATTCAGCAGAACAATCATCAAATCACCCATTGATTTGGCATGTATGATCCTTTCAAGGGTCCAACAATACTCCCCCTAAGGATTATACAACCAAGTTTTCGTCAATGTTTGGGTGGTGCTTGATGTTATGAAGATTCTACTGGGTCTTTTGGGGGTAAGATGAATGCTGCTTTGGTAGGATCCAGTGTAGCTTTGATCATATTCATGAAGTCTGTAGCTTCTAACATCCTTTCTCTACTTAGCACATGAATCTTCATCTTGCTCATATTGTAGATGTCTTCTATTAGCAGCTTCTTTAGTGAAATCAGCTCCCATATAGAAATTGTAGAAAGTCCATCTCTATGTATCAGTATGCTCCCCCCCCACATCAACCTCTAGTTTTACAATGTTGCCAAGCTCTAATGGTGTTTTCTTCTTCTTTCTTTTCTCTCTTTTAATTCTTATTTGATCATATGCCAACTTCAGTAGCTTGATGCACTTTATAAAGAAGTGCATGTCCAACTCTCCAGTTTATTATTCAATTCCCTGAAATGTCTGGTGTATATGTAATGGATATATGATTCATCAAGCAGTCTAACCTCATATCCACTGAATAATATGATTTTAGCTCCCTCCTTTCCTCCCTACTTCCATTCAATTACCATCTCATAGGTTTTCTCATCATAGTATACATTTGAGATGGGTGTGGAGGAATGAGTACCAGACACCATTTTCCTTTTTAATGATTCTGTAGGCTTTACCTTCAGCTCAAGGAATACAGTTTCTTCTGCTTGCACCTTTTTCTTATTCTCAAGGGGATTGACAAATGTTTTATCATTTCTCATGCATATTATCTTTAATGAATTGAAGTTGTTTGTTCTTCTGAACATCTTAAGTATGTTCTCAAATTCATATCCCCTGAACATAGCTACATGATTGATCAGTTAAAGTTGAGCTAGTTCCTTTAAATCATGAATCTCTATGGCATTTACAAGAGCTGAGTACTCTGTAAAGAATTGTACTAGCCTCGAGATCCTTTTCACCATGAACATATTCCATGTACTGTCGTACTTCCAAGTTATTATCTTTTGATCAACTTTACCCTTAGGAGTAGACACCCCTTTGATTAGTTCTGCAGTAGTCAGTCCTTCTTGTAGTTTCAACTGAGATGGTTCTGCAAACCATTCAGGGTACTTGTGTAGCACAGGGGCAAGTAGTTCTTGGTCTTTCTGGTTCAGCATCATGTCTTCACTACTTCTTGGTTTAGTGCTTGCTAATTCTTCTACCAGCTTCTTCAGTTTTTCTTTCTTCTTATTAATCAATTAATGAGTTGGTCTTCATGTTTCCAATCCTTCTTCTTGTGAACCCCTGACTTGAGAGATATTCCTTCATTTCCTTATCAGACATATTATAAGGATCAGGAAATAATGGTTCATGAGTTGGAGATGATTTCTTCATTGAAAATAGCTTGTGTAGGGGAACCCTTCTTGGCAATGGTCTTTCATACCCGGTTAATTTCTTCAAAGAGGATTCTTTATGCTTCGGAGTATCCTTGGTGATTGCTTCAATGTTAAGATCAAGCAGCCTTTTCACTTTATTTTCTTCTTCTTTCATTCCTTCATATGTCATTCCAAACACTTCATTTGGATCATATCCTTGATTGATCAGAAATATAGCTTTAATCATCAAGTCATCAGTTTGTGCTTTGGATACCATGTCTTCCACTGCCTGTTCTATTTTCATGGGACTGTCCATAAGAACATCTTTTTCAGCTTCATATCCACCAGCAATCTCACCTTCTTCTAAATCAACTGCACCAGCCAATTTCTTCAATTGAGCTTTTGCCTGCTCATGCTCTTCCAAAAATTCAGCAATTGCTGCTAGACTTCTGGGGTCATCCTTTTGTTTCTTAACTAGTTCTTCTTCAACTATTGGTCTCTTACCCTTATCCTTTTTAGCTAAGTATTTCCTTTTTCATAGTAAGTTTGAAGTTGAGGGCTAGAGGTTTCAGCTTGTTCTACTGCTTCAGGTACTTTTTCAGGTGTGCTTGGCTCTTGATCATTCAGTTTACTTTTCTCATCCTCTTTCTTTTATGTTTCCGTTTCTTCTTTCTTTTCTTTTTCTTTTTCCTTTTTCTTTTCTTTTTCATACATTTCCTTTATTTTTTCTTTTTGTTCTTCAGATAATGAGATAGCAGGGACACTTTGCAAAGTCAATTCCTTCTCCAAAGGCACTGGTGACTTACGGATAAAAACAATAGGCTCTGAATTAGTTCTTTGATTGTTTACAAATTACCAAAAGTGATCATCAATGCTGAATTTTTCAGAAGAAAAACTATCCAATGCACTAAAGAGTTCTTCAAATTCAAATTTTTCATAGTTAGAGTCATCTGTGTTTCCAGAACATACTACTATATCTAGACTTTGATCTTTAAACTCTGTTTGACTTGCACCACCTCCTTTTTCTTCATTTTCATAAACACACTTGTTATCATCCATATCTTCCTTTTCTTGTTCTTCATCTTTCTTTTCATCATCCACTTTACTTCTTTGACTTTCAATTACTAGTTCTAGTTCAGAGATTCTTCTGTTTTGACTTTGAAGCTCTTTTTCAAGACTAGAAATGATTTCTGCTTGTTCCTCAATGATGTTTTCTTGTTCCTCCATTGCTATAGTCTGAATAGCAAGAGTGTCCACATGACCACTGATTTCTTCTCTAGAATGGTTTAGTGCAGCTCTTAGGTACTCAATCTCCTTGTCTTTTTCTTTTCTTTCAGCTGCATATTTCTCTTTTAGTTCTTTTAATTCACTTTCTTTCTCATCCAGTTCTAAAATTCTGTCATTGATGATTCCAGCTCTCCTGTTTAAGGTTCTTTCCATCCTTTGCATTTTAAGTAAGAGCTCAGAGATTAGTTCATCCTTTTCATCAGGCCTATTGATGTTAGATTCAGCATAGCTCTCTGAAGGAGCTGCCTCAGAAGGTGCTTTCATAGCATGGATTTGATCATGATGATCCTCCACATCAGAAGATGATTTGGATGATTTAGATGCACTTGTTGATCCTTCTATTTTAGCAGGGTGATCATGGGATGATGGTAAAGGTTGGTAAGGTGACATAGGTGATTGATGTGGTGGTGATATTGGATATTGATGATGAGGTGATATAGGTGTAGGTTGAGGGGTTGTTTATGGTGTTGGTTGTGGTGATTGTTGTGGTGGTGATTGTTGTGGTGGTGATTGTGGTGATGGTTGTGGTAATGTTTGTGGAGATGGTTGTGGTGAAGGTTAAGGTATTGGTTGTGGAGATGATTGTGGTGATGATTGTGGTAATGTTTGTCGAGATGGTTGTGGTAATTGTTGTGATGGTGATTATGGTGATGGTTGTGGTAATGTTTGTGGAGATGGTTGTGGTGAAGGTTGAGGTATTGGTTGTGGAGATGATTGTGGTAATATTTGTGGAGATGGTTGTGGTGAAGGTTGAGGTATTGGTTGTGGTTGTGGTTGAGCTATTGGTTGTGGAGGTGGTTGAGCTTGACCTGCTTGATTTAATTGTTGAATCATCCAAGGAAGAAGGGGTAAGTGGGCACCACTGTAAAAGTTCCTTGGGTCCTTCTTCTTGATGTATTTATAGGATCTTGCATCATAGTGAGGGATGTTAAGCACAGGTCCTTTGTTAACAATGTCATGAAATGATTCATTGATTAGACATTGAATGAATCTGGGATACATCAAAAACTTGTATCTTAATCCTTCTTGAATATTAGAAATTAGGCCATTGAACACATATGCAGACATATTAAATGGTCTGTTGGTGCAGAGAGCACAAATTGCAGAAGATGTGAGGACTGGAATGTCATTCCATCCTGTTTTTCTTTTTGACAAATAGTGTTGGAACATATGAATTAGGAACCTCCAAGGCAGATCCACTAATCCTTTGACTATCTGTTTTGCTTCATAACCCCCTTCATAACCAATTTCAGTGAAAAATGTGGTTATTTCTTCATCATCTAATTCAAGAGGATCATTAGCATTATCACTAAATTGTAGACATCTTCTAACAGACTCTTCTGTGATCCTCTGAGTGAGCTCATTGTTGATTCTCCCAGTTAGTGTTCTCACACCATCATCTTTAACTACCTTAGCTGATTCCCAGAAGGACCTGATGGGATTCTCATAGATTGTTGGTCTCACAGTCATGGCATATGCTACCCTTGTGGTAGATAAGAATCTTATCATATCTCTAAGTCCTTCAGCTTTAGGGACATCAGGGTTTAAATAAGTGCTGACGTTATGGAGCTTGCTCCATGTAAGATTTGCCATGTAATCTGCACAAGAGACATGTGTGTTAGTTATCAGTTTTGACTTTAAATTGACAAGGAAGACTGCTTGTCATTTTGTTGAATTGCTGTCATGGCAAGTGGTGAATTTGTCATTTAACAATCATAGTTTCAATGTTTGAACCATTAAGAGATATTGTTTTATTGATTTGTTTCAAGTGTGTAATTTCAACATGCTCTATTCTTACAACAAACATGAATATGAAGATTTTCATGATGACAAGAATTTCTATTGGTTTTCATGCTCATTGAAGTCGAAAAGGTGTATTATGTTACATCAATGAAACATGTTTTTTTGTTCTTCCTTATTAGTTGGTTCTTGACTGATTTAGGTTTATCATTCTAAAACTTAGGTTTTGATTAAACTTTTTATGAAAATTTCACCTTATTTCTGATCCGAATGTTGTTTTAGAATCGATAACAAAAGTCGATTGAGTAGATTCACACGAAAATCTTTGAATGTTTATGATGATGATGATGATTAAAGATGGTGTACTGTATGTTTGCGCTCGTCTCACTATAAAGTCTCTCAAATTTGAAAAGTATTAAATGACCCATTTGAATTCCTTTAAATAGTCAAATAATATAGTTTGAAAGCTTTTACAAGTTTAAAAGCAGATACAGTCGCCACTGTAGCAAATGCTAAAGGTTAATTTGTTTGACTTTTGGTCATCCGCATTTGTTACTGTAGCAAATGCGGAAGACAAGCTTTTGACATTGACAGTCTGCATTTGGCTACTTTTGGTCATCCGCATTTGTTACCAGTAGCAAATGCGGAAGACAAACTTTTGACTGACTGTCCGTATTTCGCTACTGTTGTAAATGCCGAAGTTTTGTTTCTTCTTATTTTTATTCTTTCCGCATTTGTGTACTGTTGCAAATGCAGAAGTTAGACTTGAAGCCTTTGGCTGTCCGCATTTGTGTTGTAGTAAGTACGAAAGAATAACTGGTGTTCATCAGCGTTCACTGTAACAATACGGCAGAGTTACTTGTTTTATCCTATCCGTATTTGTACACAGTAGCAAATGCGATAGAACAAAGTCGGTCAGCATTTGTGGAACTATACCAAATGCGGTTGACAACACTTGGTCAACATTACACTGTAGCAAATGCGAGAGAGACCTGTTCATCCGCATTTGTTAACTGTAGCAAATACGGTAGAGTAAATTCCACATCTACTTCACACACTAATGAGGTAGAGTAATATCATTGTCCGCATTAGTTGCACTTGAAAAAATATATTACCCGCATTAGTTACATGCATGGGTTACCTTCACCAGCATTAACTAATACACTTACGTGCATTAGCTTTTGAACTTAATCAAAAGTTAATGTGATTGAATTGATTATTCATCTTATGAAGAGGTGTCCTTGATTGATTTTTCTTATGAAGTTGGCTATCGAAGTTGTCAATTATTGCTTGGATTGACTTGTATGTCACCATTGACACAAGTTTCCTAATTTTGATAGATCTTGGACTTATCATGCTTCTAAGAATCTGCATAAGCTGAGATATAATGGTATGACTTATTGCAACAACACCAACTAAAATTCTTTTTGTTTTGTTTTTCAAAATTAAGTTAATAAACAAAAATTTTGACTTACTAAAAAATTTTAAATTACTCCCCCTAAAGTTTATGTCCACATTTGGATAGAAACTTCAAAGATTTAAAACTTTTTGAATATTATTTTGATTAATATTAATAATGAAGAGAAAAATCTCTTTGTTGGGATCATATAAGTCTTACATTACACTTGTGCATCCTTTATGATTAAATGGACATGATCATGAACTTGAAGATTGAAGGTATGTTTGTCCTCTTAAAGCCATACCTAGTTGATTTTGATGCAAATGACTTTTATCATGTTTTGGTTGATTAATCATTCAATGTGTACCTCACACACATAAGCATGAAATGATCAACCCTCCTTATACAATGCATGGTAGAACTTTTTCACAACTTTTCTTACCAGGTTACTTAAGTCATGAAATCTCATTTTCATTGATCCTCATTGGGATTCTTTTAATTCGATCCTTTTTCATGTTCATCCATATTGGGATTCTTTTCACTTCACTTTGGAAGGTGATCCATGATAGGATTCTTTTGTTCATTCACTTAGAATGTATTACTTTGTTGATTCATCCAATTTTGGATGTGTTCTGCATTGGGAATCTTTTGGATCATGACATTTGCACTATATGCAAGTTTCATCAGGTCTTTGCTCAACAAAACAAAGATGAAACATGATGTGGTGAAAGAGATTCATAAAGTATCATTACCTGGTGTGTTTAGGCTACTTGATTATATCATTTCCCATAGAATTCTTTTCTTCATCAAACTTGATTTCTTTTTGTGGTTTTCTGATGTTTTAAATTATTTTTGATGTTTTTCATAGTTCTTAACTCAAGGTTAATCAAGCCAATTGACTGAACCAGAAATTCAAACCTACTAGGTTCAAATGCCTTCGTAAACAAATCAGCTAATTGATTTTCAGTTGGTACTTGAATCAATTTTATTAAACCCTTTTCAACACAGTCTCTCAAAAAATGATATCTAATCACAATATGTTTTGTTTTTGAGTGCTGAACTGGATTATTAGTTATAAAGACAACAGTTGTGTTGTCAATAGAAATTGGTGTGTGCAAGAAGTTAAAACCATAATCAAGCATCTGTTTTTGAATCCAGAGAACTTGAGAGCAACATGCTGATGCAGCAATATACTCAGCTTCTGTTGTGGACACAGACACATTTGTCTCCTTCTTGCATTGCCAGGATACTAGTCTGGGACCAAGAAATTGACAACCGCCAGAAGTGGATTTTCTGTTGAAGTTGCATCCTCCATAATCACTGTCTATCTAGGAATAGAGATTAAATTCTCCTTCCTTTGGATACCATAATCCAAGAGCTGGCTTGCTCTTCAGGTATATGAATATCCTCTTGACTGTGTTCACATGTGATTCTTTTGGATCAGCTGGATATTTGGCACACACACAAACACCAACATAACGTCAGGCCTACTGGCTGTTAGATACATAAGTGAACCTATCATTGATCGATAGTGAGTCTGATCCACTAATTTGCCTTCAAGGTCAGGTCCAATCTTCACTTTAGTATCCACAGGAGTTCTGACAGACTGACAGTCAGCAAAGTGAAATTTTTTCAACATGGTTTCTACATATTTTGATCGGTTGATGAAGATTCCATCTGCTGTTTGTTGGACTTGCACCCCCAGAAAGAAGGTGAGATCCCCCATAGCACTCATTTGGAACTTTGAATGTATAAGGTCTTCAAATTCTTTGCAGAGTTGCTTGTTTGTCAAGCCAAATATAATGTCATCCACGTAGATCTGGACTAACAGCATGTCTTTCCCTCTTATTCTTCTGAAGAGAGTCTAACCAGTCTTTCCTCTTTTATACCCATGTTCAAGAAGAAAGGATGATAGAGTCTCATACCACTTTCTTGGTGCTTGATGAAGACCATACAGAGCTTTGTCAAGCTTGTAAACTCTGTGAGGGAAATCTAGATCTTCAAAGCCAGGTGGTTGACTCACATAGACTTCTTCAGCAATCTTTCCATACAAGAAGGCACCCTTTACATCCATTTGATAAACAATAATTTCATGGACGCAGAATATGCAAGAAAGATTCTGATTGCTTCTCGTTTGGCAACAGGAGCAAACACTTCATCGTAGTCTATTCCTTCTTCCTGAGTGTATCCCTGTGCCACTAGTCTTGCTTTATTTCTAATGACTATCCCTCTATCATCAGTCTTGTTCCTGCACAGCCATCTCGTACCAATAAGGTATTATCCTTTCGGAAGATCTACCAGCTGCCATACTTCTTGCTTCTTGAATTGGAGCAATTCTTCTTGCATTGCTTCAATCCAACTATTGTCTTGAAGTGCCTCTTTGATGTTTTTAGGTACTGTTTGACATAGAAAGCAGGAGAACAAACAGATGTTTGCAATACTAGACTTGCTTCTAGTCACCCTCGCATTAAGATCACCAATAATGGTTTCAACTGGATGATTCTTGTGTATTCTTGTGGTTGGAATAGTGTCACCAGCAATAGTTACATCAAGATTGGAGACATTCAGTTTATTATGGTCAGAGGCACATTCATCTTGTATTGTTGTTGAATTATGAAGATTGTCAACTTCTGTTTCAGTAACTGCTACATCTTCAGCAGCACTGAGATTGCTTGCATCATTTGATGTACCTTGTGTTTCTACTGGATGAGAAGCTTGTTTTTGATTTCTGATCTCATTTGACAATCATCTGAGTGAGATGGTACTAGGCTGGGACCTTCTTTAGAAGAAACACTAAGGTTTTGTGATAGTTGTCTGATGGGATCAGCTTGAAGAGGAACATCTTCATTCATATGTTCGTCAAATATAGGTGGAATCAATTGATAATTATCTCTTCTTTCTACAGTTGATGAAATATCATCTGAATGTATATTTCCTGCATCAGACAAATGAAATTAGCCAAATGATTTTATGACCATTTGTAGATTTGGGAAACGGATGTTCCTTGAATTGAACATTTATAGATTCATCAATAATGTTCAATCTAGGATTGAACACTCTATAAGCCTTTGAGACAGAAGAATAACCTACAAAGAATCCTTCATCAGACTTGGATGAAAATTTTCCCAAATGATCACGGGTGTTTAATATTGAGACTGGACAACCAAATGATTTGAGGAATCCAATAAATGGTTTCCTATGGAAGATCAGTTCATAAGGTGTCATGTTACTTTCTTTAACAATCAGAGTTCGATTTCGCACAAAGCATGATGTGTTAACTACTTCTGTCCAGAAGGTGATTGGCAGCTTAGCATCGGCTAGCATCATTCTTGCTGCTTCAATCAGTTTTCTATTTCGCCTTTCAGCTATCCCATTTTGTTGAGGAGTTCTAGCTGCACTAAATTGATGAGCAATGCCTTTAGTTGCATAAAAGGAACTCATATTCTCATTTTTGAATTCTGTACCATTATCACTTCTTATGATTTTGACTTTGAGATCAAATTGATTTTCAATTTTAGTGATAAATTCTTGAATGATTTGGGATGCTTCATTTTTATGAAGTAGGAAGAACACCCATGTGAATCGAGAAAAGTCATCAATGATCACTAAACAATATTGTTTCTTTCCCATACTCATTACATGAGTTGGTCCAAAGAGATCCATGTGAAGTAACTTCAATGGAGTATTGTTAGTGTTCACCAGCTTGGTTTTGTGAGACGATTTGTGTTGTTTTCCTTTGAGGCACGCTGAGCATTGATCAATAAAATTGAATTCTTTTTGAGGAAGACCAATTACATGGTTTCCTTTGACTAACTTGTTTATATTTTTAAAGTTAGTGTGCCCCAAACGTCTATGCCAAAGCTGTGACTCATCAAATGATGCTTTAGACAAAAGACATGTGTCTTCCTTAGGTGATGCAGAACACATGTTTAAGACATATGTATTATTCTTCCTTGGAGTCTTTAAGACAACCCATTCTTCAGGGATCTGAAATCTAGGTTTCAAAATGTAGCAGTGAGTGTCTGTAAAGTGAGTGGAATATTTTTTGTTGCTGATCTGAGACACGCTTAGCAGATTGAAATTCAGTTGTTCACAGTAATTCACTCTGTCAAAGCTCAACTTCCCATTTGTCGCAGATCCTTCTCCTATAATTCTACCACCTTCTGAACCTCCACCGAATGCCACGGTAGTTCCTTGTATGTACTTGAAGTCATGAAGGAGGGAATGATCTCCAGTCATTTGTCGGGAGCATCCACTGTCTACGTACCATAGGCTATTAGACCTTTGTGGATGAACCTACAAGCAAAAAGAACTAATTAGAATGAGGAACCTAAGCCATGATGGTCTTGGGTTTCCCGTTCCTATTCATGATACTCACCTCCTGGTATTTCCCTCTAAATTGTGATTTGGATGGAGGTGTTCTGGGAGATTTTTGATGATGAATTGGTCGAGTCATCTCATCAACATCTATTGAGGATTCAGATGAATAATGAAATCATTGGTCTCTATTTCTTTGTAAAAAGTTAGCCCGAGTTTCATTATCAAAAGTTGGTTTTTGCTTAGGACGGTCAAGTTTGTGTTTCATTGTGAGATGATTTCTTTGACCCTTCCTTAATTCCTTTAAGTTATTTCTATCATTTGTTGATCTAGGTGTCCTAGATTAAGTATTATAAAGATGAGGTCTGACAAAATGCATCACAGTAGATGTTTTTGAGATGGGCTTGTGTTGGGGAATTCTCAACCCCTTCTGATTAAAGTAACAATAAGATGTATTGTGATTGTTCATGTTACAGATTGAACAATACTTGTTAAAATAGCAATTTTTGGTGGAGTGATTATTCATATCACAGATAGAGCAATATTGATTGAAGAAGCATTATCTGTCTTGTGATTGAACATGTCACAATATCACAATACATTTGTTTGTTTCTTGAATCAGATTTTTCCTTGTGTGACTCAACTGATATTTTCTTTTGATGAGTCACTTTCTTTTCTTTAGGCAATGAATCAGAATCAGCCCTTTTAGTAGTTTGCTTCACAACACTACTTTTGTTCAATTGTCTGGGCTATTTCTGTTTCTTCAACCTATTTCTCACTTCTTTCTCAAACTGGTCAACATGTTCCTGTTATAGATATCAAACCCAACTCCCTGCCTTAACCTTGATGACTGAGGGTCTAATGATGTTTTATGTGTTGTACTCAGTTTTACAGTTTGTTTCTTTTTCAGTGAAACCTTTTTTGATTTTCTTGAATTTTGTGGAGATATAATCTCATTATCAGAACTACCCTTATCTTGACATATTTCTTTTTGCCTTGTAAAACAGATGGTATAAATTTTATAAAAGGTACAATTGCTTTTACAGGGCTTGATGGTTTCATGACACTCATTGTCTTGTCTGAACACTCTTTGATTTTGATTGGGTGACCTAACTTGATTTTATCCTCATTGGTTTCAATATAAACATCAGGTTTGTTTTAAGGATTTGTCACTTGTTTCACTATAGATTTAGGTTCCATAGTTTTAGGTTCAATTGCTTCAGAGAGTGAGACAGAGTCAGGCATGACAGTGTAGTTGTCATTGTATGGTGGAGGACATGAATTATACCCAATCCCTAACATGTCCTTTGGATCCTTTTGGGAATCCAGCATCTCTTGTAGCTTGACTGAAGACATTTGAAACTTTTCAAGTTTCACTTCAGTCACAGATTGTTGAGGTTTAGCTTGAGCTAACTTTCCAGTAAGTAGCTCATTCTCAGCTGCAAGAGTGTATTTCTCACCATCTAGTTTTTCTATGTTTGAAATGAGAGATTTGATTTTGATTTCAAAGCTTTTTAGTTCTCTCTTCATCATTTCTGACTTCACTTTTTCTTCCTTCATTTTATCTGCCAGTTTATGGTTGTGTTCCCTATACTCTTGTAATTCATTAATGCATTTTTCACTACAAAGGTTAGTTTTTACCTCAGTAGGCATTGGAGATGGTCTATCGTTAATGTGAGCCATAAGAGCATGATTTTGGAATTGTGGCTTGAATTCCTTAGCATACACACTCCAGTCACATACCCCATCTTGTTTTATTACAAGGGCACTGGCAGAAGGCTGACTGCTTTCATGAGCTTGATTTCTTAGCTGTGGTTGATTCTGGTATGTTTGTTGATGATGAGAATGATGATACTGCTGTTGTTGATTGTTGGAGTGATAGCTTGAGTTGGGCTGTGATCATGATTGGCCTGGAGAGTTCCTTTGATAGTTATTTCTCTTGGGGGCATTGCACTCTCTCAAGAAATGGCCAGTCATGCCACAGTTATAGCATTTCACCTTGGATTTATCATATCCAAGTTTTGTGTTCTCATTCAGGCTCAGCTTTCTTCCTTTTCTAAAGAATTTCTTGGCTCTCATTGCAATCATTGCCATTTGCCACTGTAGATGCATTTCCTCCACATCATCAGGATCCATTTCTTCCAAATCTTCCTGAATTAGATGAGCAGAAGTGAGTCTTCCTCCCATGTAGGCTTCAAAGCTTGCAACAAAGGCATTGTAAGTTGCCTTTTGCTCTTCTAATCTTGAGTCTTCAGGAGAGGTTTGAGGAGCAGTAGAGACTTTAGGTGCTTGTGATGAAGTTGATGGATGATTGATTGGTGGAGCTACAATGAACCCAGTATTGTTCATTTGATCTCTTGATGAGATGAAATCATCTTCCTCAGTGATGAAAGCATTTTCAACAGAATGAGATTCTGAAGGAAATTTGTAAGCCTCAATCACTCTTGGTCCACCAAGGTTTCTGCTTCTTTCATCAAGTTCCAAAGCTTTAATTTTGGCTATCATAATGTCTAAAGTGGTACTCTCAAGATCAAGAGTATTTTTCAGCATGGTTACATTCTGTTTCCAGCTTTTAGGGAGACTATGAAGCATTTTCTTGTTAAGTTCTTTAATCTTGTAAGTGACTCCCATGATTTCCAAGTCATTTACCAACTGTACAAATCTATGCAGTTGTTTAAATATTGATTCTCCTTTGGTGTGGTGGAATGTTTCATATTGATTGACTAGCTTGTCTTTGTTGATTTTAGCCACCTCACTGCTTCCTTCACATATAATTTTCAGTGCATCCCAAACAGCTTTAGCAGTTCCATACTTTTCCAATCTTTTCAACACATCCATCTTGAGTGCTTGAGTCAAAATTGAGTATGCTTTGAGGTTAATCTTGATTTTCTTATAGTCATCTTCATTCAGAGTTAAGTCTTTAATGGGTATTCTAGCAGTCTTGTAAAGTGCTATTTGAGCTGTTGATAGAGTATCAGGGATGTATGGACCCTTGCATATTGAAATCCAGAAATCAGGATCTACACCTGGGATGTAATTTCTAAACCTTATTCTCCACTGTTTAAACTCAGATTTGTGTTTAAGCATGGGAGTTTAGGTGTATGACCAAGTTCAGAGTGATTGTTAGAATCCATTTTAATTTGTGTAATATAGATTTAGTTGATTTTAAGATTGATTATGTTTGATGAGTCCAACTTGTTCAAGCAGTTCTTTCGAGGTTCAGAATGAGTTCTATAATGATTTTCTTGCTGTTTGACAGGAGTATTCTTGTTGTTTACTAAGTAGAGATGATGATATCCACTACTAGCAACTTGATTACCAGATCAATGGAATTCTATTCTGTCTGTGTGCAGATCTGAAAGAGAATCGAGAGCTAAAGCTCTGATACCAATTGACTGGGGTTGAGTAAGAGTGATATTCTTATTGTGAATCGAATATGATAATCAGTCAATGATTGAATGGCGGAAACAAACAATCAAAGAACATTCAATGCAAGAAAACTACTCATAAATGTTTTTTGTATTCATATATGAAAGTTGATAAATTACAGAGAATAATTACAACAAAAATTCTCTATCTATCAACCGTCACCTCATGTACGAGGTAATCATTCTATTTATAGGCAGACAAGATACCTTTTACAAATTGACTAAACTACCCCTGACCTATTACAAAATGTCTAAGTCTTCATCCACATCTTTGCTTGTTCATCCGCATTGACAAATGCGGATGAGTTAACTTGATCAAGATTTCTTCACTTGATCAACCGCATTAGTATGTTGGTCATCCGCATTGGTTAATGCGGATGAACAAATACTTGTGCACATTTGTTCAGTCATCCGCATTTGTCAATGCGGATGAGCAAAGTTTTGTCCTCATTTACTTTGTCTTCCGCATTAGTCAATGCAGAAGAGTAAGTACTTGTCCGCATTTACTTTTTGGTCTTCTGCATTTGTCATTGTGGAAGAATACTTGTCCGTATTTGTTCTGTGCCTTCCGCATTGACAAATACGGGAGACAATACTTTATTCTTCTAAGCAGATTGTTCATCCGTATTTCTTCTTAGACTTGAGGGATTTCAGCAGAACAATCATCAAATCACCCATTGAGTTGGCATGTATGATCCTTTCAAGGGTCCAACAAGGCTTTAGTAAATAGATCCGCTAGCTGTTTTTCCGTTGCAATTTGATTCAATATGATTAACCCTTTTTTCAGAGTTGTCTTTGAGAAAATGACATCGAATTTCGATATGTTTTGTTTTTGAATATTGAACAGGATTAGCTGTAATGCACATAGTTGGAGTGTTATCAATGTAAATAGGTGTTTTAAGAAAATTGAACCCATAATCCATTAGTTGATTTTGCAACTAGAGGATTTGAGAACATCCTGCTCATGCTGCAATGTACTCAACTTCTGTAGTTAAAACAAAGACATTTGTTTGTCTCTTATATTGCCATGAGACTAATCGGGGACCAAGAAATTGACAACCACCCGAAGTAGATTTTCTATCTTAACAACATCCACCATAATTACTATCTGTATATCCGTGTAGTTCAAAGTTACACTCGTAATGATACCAAAGCCCTAAAGTTGGTTTACCTTTGAGATACGTGAATATCGTTTTGACAACAATTAAGTGAGATTCTTTCGGGTCTGATGGATACCTGGCACAAACATAAATAGCATACATAATGTCTGGTCTAGATGCAGTATGATACATCAAAGAACCAATCATTGATCTGTATAGCGTTTGATAAATAGATTTTCCTTTGGATCAGGTTCAATCTCGGTGTTAACATCTGTTAGAGTTCGTATGGACTAACAGTCTTGCAACTTAAATTTCTTCAACAGCTTGTCAACAAACTTCTCTTGATTGATAAAAATTCCATCATCAGTTTGCTTTACTTGAAGTCCAAGAAAGAAATTAATCTCTTGTTGGACCAAAAGAACCAATGAGCCAGATCAAAAAACCTTTAAGTCCCACAGACATTAAAACAACTGAAGTGGTCTACAACTCCTGAAGACAAAGTCTGAAGATAAAGTCTGAAGACAAAATCTGAAGACAAAGTCTGAAGATAAAGTCTGAAGACAAAGTATGAAGACAACAGCTGAAGAAAAGTTTGAAGACAAAGTCTAAAGATAAAGTCTGAAGACAACAACTGAAGACGAAGTCTGAAGATAAAATCTAAAGACAAAGTCTGAAGACAAAGTCTGAAGACAAAGTCTGAAGATAAAGTCTGAAGACAAAGTCTGAAGACAATAGCTGAAGACAAAGTCTGAAGACAAAGTCTGAAGACAAAGTCCGAAGACAAAGTCTGAAGACAAAGTCTGAAGATAAAAGTCTGTAGACAATCTGAAGACAAAGTTCTCAGAAGTTGTCAAAACAGCTAAAGTAGTTCTCTTCAGTAGTTGTGATGGTTACATTTCAGTAGTTTGTAATCAGTAGTTTTACATTATGTAAAACATCTGATGTTCTTGTTGGGATTCAACATGTTTATCAAAGTTCATATCATCTTCATTTGTATGAAAAACGCAGCGGAATATTTAAAACATGTTAATATGTTGATTATTAAACCCATTTTAATAAGCAACCCCAAAGCCATGGATCAATATACGAAATACATACAAAGGAACAAACATAGGATGTAAAGAACACAACCTTTGGAGCTGTTCAAAGACGAATTTCAAGAAGAGAAAGAAGATGAAATCGTGGCTGAAACTTCAAAATAGAAGTCCTCAAGAGGTGATACCCCAAGCTAGTACAAACACCTTTGAATGCTAGGCTTCTTGACACAAATTTTCAGCAACAGAATCCTCTTTTGTATGCTGAAATTTTCTGCCCTAACTATTCTTCAATCGTTGAGAGAAGGAGAGAGTAGAGAGAGAGCTTTTGGTGTGTGTGTTCTTGGATGTGATGGAATGAGAAATGTGTTCAAGTGTCCAAGACTTGCATGTCTTGGAACTAATTAAAATTTGGGGCATCCAAGACCATAAAGGGGCGGCCGAAATGGTCCCCTTTTGATTCCCTCTCAATTCAAATTTATAAAAACAAATTTACAATCACATCCCTTGTTTTATAAAATTAAAACAATTTTAATTTTATATCACTAACACACACTATTATTTGCCATTGCTTAACCATATTAAATAATGTACAAATAATCTTCTATGAACAAATTATCTATATAATGATGTTCATCTACAAAAGCAATAATTTAGAAAATCCAATTTTCTAAATTGGTGTCATTATTTATTTGTGTGATCTTATCAACAAATAAATTACCTTTTGGTGTTTCTTGGCTTGTTATTGGGTATGACCCGACTTGGATCATATTACACTAGCCACATCAATTTAATTTGAATCTTGGGCAGATCAATACTTTCAATCTCCCACTTGCACAAGATTTATAGAAGATTGATGCAAGTAGCAAATAACGCCTAGCAACGGTTTGCTACCCCTAATGTATATGACTAAGTGCCATTCAATAACATTATCCTTTTCAAGTACCTTACTTGAATATGTTTTAGGTGAATTAATCATCTATCCTTTTGTTGCAGATGTCATGTTAAATCCAGAGACACAGAATTGTCATTCTCTGATGATTTAACTTTAGCAGGCCTAGACATCTAACTCTCAATGAATAAGAGGAACAAATTCCATCTCGATTACATACGTCTCTCACAATCACCTCATGTTATACCTGAACTCAACCTTATGTACTGTCTTTTCAGAACAGCAAAGAACTAAGTCAAAGTACAATACTTGGTGAATATCAAGACCTAATATGTATCTCAGGTCTGAGGATACAATGATATTCGCCTTTACTCAAAATCTCTTATGACAAATCAGCAAGATTCCATGTAGAAATAATTGAGAGCGGGTCAGTCCAATATCTATATCCCATAGATATCAATGAACCTTGGTAGCAACCTCTTGCTGTATATTCATACCATATGAATATCAACCAATCCGAGTTCATTATAGTCTTATATTTATAGTTGTTCCCACAAGTATAATCGACTGCGGACATTTAGAATAACTTATTTATTCATGGATTTATACATGCTAAAATAGAAGAACAAATGAAATTATAACTATATAATTAAGTCAAATAACATTAGTTCCAATATCTATATGCAAAATACAACATCAAACCCAGTCACTTGAATATCTAAGTCCCATGGCACAAACATGACCCTCATGCTTTGCCTTTTCGAGGAGCTTTGTGAGTGGATCCGCAACATTTTTATCAGTGTGAACTTTGCGAATACATATCTTTCCATTTTCAACTTCATCCCTTATGTAGTTGAATCTCCGTTCAATGTGCCGAGTCTTTTGATGAGCACGAGGTTCCTTGATTTGAGCAATCGCACCCTCGTTGTCACAAAAGATCTCTAGGGGATCCTGAATGGAAGGGACAACCCCTAGATCGGCTATGAATTTCTTCAGCCATGCAGCTTCCTGTGCTGCCATTGAAGCGGCGACGTATTCTGACTCTGTAGTGGACAACGCTACGACTTCTTGCTTTGAGCTTTTCCAAGAAATAGCTCCCCCATTCAGAATAAAGATGTACCCCGATTGAGATCGTGAATCATCACGATCGGTTTGGAAACTCACATCCGTGTAACCTTTTACAACGAGTTCCTCTTCACCAGATCCGTAGATCAAGAACATGTCCTTAGTCTCCTTAGGTACTTTAGAATGTTCTTGACAGCGATCCAATGACTATCACCAGGATTTTGCTGGTATCTACTTGTCATGCTCAAAGCGCATGACACGTCTGGTCTAGTGCATATCATGCATACATGATGGATCCTATAGCAGATGCATATGGGATAGCCTTCATTCTATTTTGCTCCTCTTTTGATCTAGGACATGAGTCGTACTCAATATTGTCCCTCTTTGAATAGGTACAGTACCTTTCTTAGAGTTTTCCATCTTGAACTTTTCAAGATTTTGTCAATGTATGCACTTTGATTGAAACCAATTAGCCGCCTTGATCTATCCCTATAGATTTTTATTCCCAGAATATAAGCAGCTTCACCAAGATCCTTGATGGAAAAAACAACTTCCAAGCCAGGTTTTTACACCTTCCATGGTGGAATGTCATTTCCAAATAGTAGTATGTCATCAACATACAATACTAGGAAGGTCATTGTGCTCCCACTAGCCTTTTATACACGCAAGCCTCATCAGCGTTTTTGATGAAGCCAAATTTCTTTACCTCCTCATTAAAACGGTGATTCCAGCTTCTCGATGCTTGTTTCAATCCATAGATTGATTTCTTTAACTTGCATACTTTGTTAGGATATTTTGGATCGACAAACCTTCAGGCTGAACCATATAGACATCTTCCTCAAGATATCCATTTAGGAAAGCGGTTTTGACATCCATTTGCCAAATCTCATAATCATAATGAGCAGCTATGGCAAACAATATCCTTATAGACTTTAGCATTGCAACAGGTGAGAATGTTTCATCATAATCAACCCCTTGAGTTTGAGTGAAACCCTTTGCTACAAGTCTAGCTTTGTAAGTATCCAATTTTCCATGCATATCGGTCTTTTCTTGAAAGCCACTTACTTCCAACTACTTTGGAATTTAGAGGTGGTACGACAAGTTCCCAAACTTGATTGTCATACATGGATTGCATCTCAACGTTCATGGCCTCCAGCCATTTGTCACAATCCAATTGGACACTGCATCATGATATGTGGTTGGTTCATCTGAATCTACCACATAGCATCCATCCATGAAAAATCCATATCTTTCAGGTGGATTACAAGTTCTACTACTTCTGCGAACGTTTTGTGTGTATTGATCAAACGCTTGATCATCCTCAAAATTTCATGTTGAGTGCTAGTTTCAACCAAACGTGCATCGGGTTGTGTTACTTGATCCTCCTCAAGATCCACTGTTCTACTACTAGTTCCTTCCATAAGGAACTTTGTTTTAAGAACTCACCCTTTCTGGCAACAACACCTTTTGTTCCAGTGGATCATAGAAATAATATCCCATAGAATCTCTAGGATATCCAATAAAAATACACTTGGTGGATCGGACATCCAATTGTTGGGGTGGGAGTCTTAACATAAGCCTCACAACCCCAGACCCTTAAGTATGATAGGGATGGAACTCTTCCATGCCATATCTCAAAGGTGTCTTTTCCACCTTTTTGGTTGGGGCCATATTCATAATACGGGCCGCGGAGAGTAAAGCGAAACCCCAAAATGATAGAGGCAATATGCTTCTAGCCATCATAGATCGAACCATATCCAATAAGGTTCGATTTCTCCTCTCAGACACACCATTATGTTGTGGGTCCCAGGTGGAGTGAGTTGTGAGATGATCCCACAACTCCTAAGATGATCTTGAAAAACATCACTTAAGTATTCACCACCTCTATCGGTACGGAGAACTTTAATTGACTTGTTGAGTTGATTTTCAACTTCATTTTGAAGATTTTGAACATTTCAAAAGCTTCATCTTTATGCCTTAATAAGTACACATACCCATAGCGACTATAATCGTCAGTAAAGGTAATGAAGTATCTTTCACCATTCCTAGTCATCGGCTTAAAGGGACCACATACATCCGAATGTATGATTCTTAATAAATCTTTTGCCCTTTCATTAGTCCCACTAAAGGGTACTTAGTCATTTTCCTAGTAAACAAGATTCACATACATCAAATGAATCACATTCATTGTTTTTAAAAGACCATTCTTTTGAAGTGTTTGTATACGTTTCTTGTTTATATGACCAAGACGACAGTGCCAAAGGTAGGTATCATTCAAATCTAATTTGAGCCTTTGGTGGTTGCTTGGTATATTGAGCTATCATATGTTGTGTTCTCCTGAACCAATCATAAATTCCATTATTAGGTATGGCCTTAAAATAAAACATATGATTTAAAGAAACATGAATATCATTGTCAACAAACTTGAAATTATAATCACATTGTCTTAAACGGGAAACGGAAATTATGTTCCTAGTCAAACTAGGAGCATATAAACATTATTTAAAATAACTTCCAAACCACTTGGAAGCTTCAAAATGTAGTCTCTTGGGCTTCTACGTGAACCTTTGCACCATTTCCCTGAAGAGACTAATTTCCCCTTTTGCATAATGTTCTCTTTTGAACCCCTGCAACAAATTGCAAATGTGAGTTCCACATTCGGTATCTAATACCCATGTGTTAGAGGAAATAACATTTAGCTCAACATGTATCATATAAATTATACCTGAGGTTGCCCCGCATCCCTCTTTTCTCTCAACTCTTTGAGATAGACTGGACAATTTCTCATCCAATGCCCTATCTCACCACATTTGAAGCATGGGTCGTTAACAGCAACCTTCTGCTTCTTCTCCTTGGGCCTCCTCGAGGTTCCGCCCTAACAACCATTCCCTTTCCTTTAACGTGCCCCTTTCCTTTGGCAACAGTTGCCTTAGGGGGGGGGAGTAGAGACCTTCTCCTTCTTCCACCTCATTAATGTTAAGAACAGGTAAAACCCTTTTACCCATTCCTGCTTCAGCTGTTTTGAGCATTGAATGAAGTTCATTTATGCTCTTGTCCATCCGTTCATGTTGTAATTCAAGACAAACGCCTCAAACTTCCTAGTTAGGCCGTAAGGATCAAATCCGTGGCCAACTCCTTTGAGACAGGACAGTTAAGCCTCTGAAGGCGGTCGATATGGCTTTCATCTTAAGAACATAAGATGAAATTGATTGGGATTCCTCCATCCGACATGCATGAAGCGCTCGAACCGTTTCGAAGTGCTCCACCCTAGCTTGTTGCTGGAACGTTTCCCGCAACTGAGATCATGTATGTCATAAGCTCCATGGAGCTCATACTCCTTTTGGAGTTCAGGAGTCATACTTGCTAGCATTAAGCAGGACTTGGATAGAGTCTTCAACATATTTGACCCAATCATTATAGGCCTCCACATCCTCTTCGTTAGGTTCATCGGGGATGGGATCATCAAGGATGTAGGCCCGTTTTCCTGCTTGAGAATGATTCTCAAGTTGCGGTACCAATCCATGAAGTTTTTAGGTGTTAGACGATCCCTTTGAAGGATCGCCCTAAGAGATTGGTTGTTTTGGTTGGGTACATCGTTATTAGCGTTGTTGTTGTCGGCCATCTACAAGATTTTACAAAGATCCATTTTAGTAATTGTGATAAAATTTATTTCATTTTATTAACACCCTTTTATGTCTCATAGACTTAATAAATAAAATTCTAGAATCCAATGTTATATTTAAATATTGGTTAGGTGACCTTTATCCCATTATTTAAATAAACAAGGTAGTCATGAATGACAATTGCAACCTATTGCAACTTCTAGTGATATGGGATCGTATGAACATCTTATGTTTACAACGGCATGTTATCCCATCAACACCTTTTATAAAACACATTTTAGGTGATCCATTCAATATATTTATAAATCAAGTCGTCCTACTTACACACACGTGTGAGTTTACTACATAAGTGGTTAGGTGACCTTTATCCCACAAACATGGTATTCTCATCTCAAGTTACAAGTTCCCTCAAAGTGGTTAGGTGACCTTTATCCACTAAGAGTTTGCAAATACCTAAGTGTTGTATAAAAGGATGGTGTTTAACTTGTTTCTCAAAAGGGATTGAATTTTCACAATCCTTGTTTTAGAAAAGACCATGTAGTATATGATTGTATGCATTAAACCATATGGTATCCATTTGGTTCTTTTAAATAAAACCATTTTATTTGCAAACCAATAATCCTTTTATAGACCCTTTCTATTTAGCTTAATGATTTGAGAACCAATTACATGTAATAGTTTGTTATAATAGACGGTTTGTAAATCACATCCAAATATTCAAAACAACAACATCATAAGCATTCAACCAAGCATAAACATAACTTCATCACAATGCATAACAAAGCATACTAAGTTGAGCACACTTGTTTAGCCAAAACAAGTGTGTCAAAAGGTCTTGTCCTAATAGGTTAAGAACATGATACAAGGTTGACAAAAGGACTCCCACTTGAAACCACATCTTCAAGCATCCTCTTTGTCCATCTTCTCTTCAAATCTTGATTGAGCATCTTTACAAAATATGTATCCTAATACATTTTCTAGTAAAGGGAAAAAAAAAAACTTAATCTATTTATTACAAACCATATGAATAAATGAATTACAAAACAAGACTTGAAACATGAAATTGAATTATTACATAGCCAAATGAATATAACATGAGAACCAATCAATCAATCCACATGGTCTAGGCTTTGTTATGCATAACCAAAACAACATATCCAAAAAGAAACTAATGTCACGAAATGGGGCAGCCCCTTTTTAACCCATGTTCTTGGCCAACACAAACCAAGAAAAAATGGGTTAAGTCCATACAAACAAACATCTTATGACTAGATTTTTTAAAGATCCTTACATGCATAAAGTAGTATCTTTAAGAAATCAAAAGGGGGTTTTACATTCCAGCCCACAACATACGGGTATGAGGTGTCAAACACCATTAAACCCGAGAACAAGCAAGAAAAAAACATGTATGCTTTCGTATATGTGGCTCTTGATGCCATTGTTGGGATTCAACATGTTTATCAAAGTTCATATCATCTTCATTTGTATGAAAAACGCAGCGGAATATAGTTTTAAAACATGTTAATATGTTGATTATTAAACCCATTCTAATAAGCAAACCCCAAAGCCATGGATCAATATACGAAATACATACAAAGGACAAACATAGGATGTAAAGAACACAACCTTTGGAGCTGTTCAAGACGAATTTCAAGAAGAGAAAGAAGATGAAATCGTGGCTGAAACTTCAAAATAGAAGTCCTCAAGAGGTGATACCCCAAGCTAGTACAAACACCTTTGAATGCTAGGCTTCTTGACACAAATTTTCAGCAACAGAATCCTCTTTTGTATGCTGAAATTTTCTGCCCTAACTATTCTTCAATCGTTGAGAGAAGGAGAGAGTAGAGAGAGAGCTTTTGGTGTGTGTGTTCTTGGATGGATGGAATGAGAAATGTGTTCAAGTGTCCAAGACTTGCATGTCTTGGAACTAATTAAAATTTGGGGCATCCAAGACAAAAAGGGCGGCCGAAATGGTCCCCTTTGATTCCCTCTCAATTCAAATTATATAAAAAAAATTTACAATCACATCCCTTGTTTTATAAAATTAAAACCATTTTAATTTTATATCACTAACACACACTATTATTGCCATTGCTTAACCATATTAAATAATGTACAAATAATCTTCTATGAACAAATTATCTATATAATGATGTTCATCTACAAAAGCAATAATTTAGAAAATCCAATTTTCTAAATTGGTGTCATTATTTATTTGTGTGATCTTATCAACAAATAAATTACTTTGGTGTTTGTTTGGCTTGTTAATGGGTATGACCCGACTTGGATCATATTACACTAGCCACATCAATTTAATTTGAATCTTGGGCAGATCAATACTTTCAGTTCTTACACTTCAGATGTTATATCTTCAGTAGTTGTAATGTTAGCTAATACTTGGTTTTAGTGAAGTATCCTCAGTTGTTGTGGACATCTTTAGTTAATTAGTTTACTTTTAGTGTTTGGATAAATCAGTTAGCTGTCACTATCAAGTGACGTCAGCTGATGTCACATTCTTTTAAAAGGAATGTTGACCTAATTTCCTTGGAGGTGAAGCATGTGCGTTGAATGAAAACATTCTTTTTGCAGAAAACTTTCTCTCTCTATAACCGTTACTGTTTGATTGAATATTCATATATTCTTGCTAAAATTTCGTCTAATTCGTGTGCTATTCCGCTTGCAAATCTTAATTATTGATCAAACTAGATTTCGATCCCTTTCACCCATAGAACTCATTTGGAACCGAGATTTCATGATTTCTTCTAATTCATTGGCACAATTTTGGAATGGTAGATCCGAAAAGATATCATAACATACACTTGTACACATAAGAGACCATCATTATCCTTCTTTATGAATCAGTTAGATCAATTTCCCTCTTCTGTATCCATGTTGGATTAAGTGTTGTGATAATGTCTCATACCAAATTCTAGGGGCAAGATGAAGTCCATATAAAGCTTTACTCAGCTTATACACTCGATGTAGGAATTCTGCATCCCCAAAGCCCGGAGGTTGCTTCACAAACACATTGTCAGTGATAGGCCCATATAAAAAGGCACCCTTTACATCCATTTGATACACCTTAAATTTCATGAATGAAGCATAGGCCAGGAAAACTCGAATGGATTCAAATCTTGCAACTGGTGCAAACACCTCATCATAATCTATCCATTCTTCCTGTGTGTATCCTTGTGTAACAAGTCTCGCTTTGTCCTTATTACTACACCACGATCATCAGTCTTATTTCTAAACAACCATTTCGTGCCTATGGCATTTTCTCCTTCAGGTAAATCCACTAAATTCCACACTTCTTATTGCGAAATTGAAGTAATTATTCTTGCATGGCTTCTATCAAACCATTGTCCTTAATGCTTCGGTGACATTTTTAGGAACAATTTGAGAAAGAAAACAAGAGTATAAGCACAAGTTGCTTGTTCTGATTTACTCCTTGTTGTTCTCTCATTCAATGGACCAATAATCTGAGAAATTGGATGATTCTTGTGAATACGAGATGTTGGAATCTCATCACATTGAACATTAACATCCAGATTTGTTTGGTTTTAAGTTGGAGATCTGATGTAACAAATTAGAAGAATGTGGATTGAAGTTTGGAACTTGAGTCGTGTGGTTAATAAAGTAATCAAAGTTACTAGTATCAACTGCATCACTAGAGATGGATGATGTTCTAGACTCAGGATGTACAAACTCATTACCATCATTAGGAATTGGTTGTGATTCTTCCTGATCAATGAGACTGAATGATCTGAAGCTGTATTATCATGATTATTGTAATTGAATCGAATTGTTGAATCCTTGACAAATGAAAAAATGGGTAGTCTGAGCTAGAATCATCTGGTCGTCAGAATCTGACTCTCAGTGAAAGATCCAAGATCTCCTCTAGATTTCTTCTGGCCTATAGAATCAAAACAATTTGATTGATTAAAAAAGTGAGATTGAAGAGATTTTGATAATGAATCTAAATCAAATAACCATGCAGGACCATTTGAAACTGATGGAAAAGAATTTTCCACAAATTTAACGTTGAATGTTTCAAGAATATATTCGTCCTAGAGTTGTACACTTGATAGGCTTTTGAAACAGATGAGTATCCAATGAAAAATCCATTACCATATTTTGCGTCAAATTTTCCTAACTGATCATTTGAATTAAGAATCATAACTAGACAACCAAATGATTTTAGAAAGGTTATGTTTGGTTTTCTTCCAAACATTAACTCATAAGGAGTTTTCATTTTATCTTTCACAATTAAGATTATGTTTTGAATAAAACACGCAGTTGATATAGCTTCAACCCAAAAAGTAATAGGAATTTTTGCATCAGCTAACATAGAACGATCAGCTTCAATCAGAGTTCGATTCTTCCTTTCAGCAACTCCATTTTGTTGAGGAGTTTTGGGAGCACTGAACTGATGAGCTATCCCTTTCCGAGCACAAAACCTTTCAATGTTAGCATTTTTGAATTTCGTTCCATTATCATTCTAGATTTTCACTTTATTTTCTAATTAATTTTCAACTTTAATGATAAATTCTTTCAGTAAATCAGTCGTTTCAGATTTAGCATATAAAAGAAAACCCATGAAAATCTTGTATGGTCACCAATGATAACTAAACAATTTGATTTTCGTCCATTACTCTTGACATTGTGGTCCAAAAAGGTCATATGTGACATTTGAAAAGGTTTGGAAGTTAGTTTATGAGCTTGTCCTTATAAGACGCTCTGTGTTGCTTTCCCTTCAAACATGCTGAGCAGTGATCAGCGTTGCAAACTTCTTAATGGAAGTCCAATGACATGATTTCCTGATACTATTACAAAAGTAAGTAAGCAGTTTTCATCTTTTACTAGCTGCTACAAGTCTAAGCTATTTATAATGAAACAAAAGGACCTACTAACAAAATTACAAACTAGTCCCTATACTATTACAAATAGTAAAAGACCATAAAGACAACATGTTAATCTTTCTAGAGAACTAACAATACTCCCCCTAAGATTGACATGGTCTTCAGTCTTCAAAATCTTTAATCTTGTCTTCTTTTTATCTTTACTTCAGCTTTATCCTTCAACTATCATTTTTAGCTTTCAAAGAATCTTTTGGTTCTTCCTTTATCTTGAATAATGGTGTCTTTTTATACACATCCTGTTCTTTCAAAGCATTAGCAATAGCAGACTTAAATTTGCTAGCAAGAATGCCTTGTTCTTGTTTAGATTCATTTGTCTTTTTCTCCATTTTACTCATTCTTTCCATGTATCTTTTGATAAACATGCGATATCATATCAGCATATAACTCAATAGGATTTGACTTTCCTTTGAGTATATGTCTAATACTCTTTTCTTGAAATTCCCATGAACTCATTGTCTTTGATATCCTTCTTAACAATGTTTGCATATGCAAGAGCTTTTCTTAATAATTCTTTCCATGATAAGGGTAACGCATTGAGTAGTCTAAGATTTAGATCTTCAAGATCAGGCTTAATACCAAGCTATTGACATCTCAGTTGTAAGTTGAACAAATCTGGTCAACATCTGATTTATGTTTTCTCCAGACAAATGTTGAAGCAATTCTATTGCCTTTTCAACTTTTGTTTCTTGAGATTTTGAAATCCTTGCCTCCTCACAAATGGTCTTTAAGGCTTTATACATGGTGTATCCAGTTTGATATCCATCAAGCCTTGCAAGAACTTCCAGAGGTAGTCCTTTACACATCAAGGAATATGCTTGATATCATTCTTACTCTTCTCAAATCACTCCTTGAAGACCATCTTTAGGATAGAGTTCTTGAGAATATTTAGTATAAACAAACCCTCTGTCAAGCGCATCATGATTATAGGAATTACGGTCCTTTCTCTATAAATTTCCAAGATCAGTGTCAACGAATTTAAATGTGTTTTAACCTAAGAGACCAATTTTTGAAATCAACTCTATTTTAAGTTTTGGAACTCTATTTTTAGAATCTTCTGATTTCACTATTCTTATATTTTGTTGTTTTTCTTAGATTTGAATAAGAAAAGAAATGAAAAAGTTTTTGAAAAATTTTGTTAAATAAAAATTCTAAGTATCAAGGGTGATACCCCTGAACAGTAATCAAACACCTAAACAGTTAGTGCGCCTAGGTTGAGAGACATCTAAGGGACTGCCTTAGAAAAATTTTCCAAAACGCCTAAGTTGATGCGTCTGAACAGTAGTAAAACACCTGAACATTTGTAATGCGCCTACATGTTGTGCCTCAACAATTGTCAAACATCTAAACAGTTCTAACATGCCTCAACAGAGATGATACGTCTGGACTTATACTTTTCAACATTAGTGAAACATCTGAACTAAAAACATCCAAATAGTGTTAATGCGACTAGACAGTAGTCAAACATCTAACACTTAGACAATTTTTCAGCAAACTTCAACCCTAATGCGCCACATTCATCATGTTGATATGAATGTAACTAACTCAAATCTTTTGAAATTCTTCAAAAGTTGATGAATTGGATTGAAACTTTCCAATTAGACATTTTTTATACCGATAATCATTCTTCTAATATCAATTTCTTTCAATATCAACAACAAATCAATCAATTTTGTGATTTTTAGTTCGAAAAATAGTGAGCTTTTCGAACACAAATTCAACAAATTATCTCAAATTTGATGAATTTAACTGCTAATTGTGGTTTAAAACATGTTTCTGATGATGAAACAGATCTGAAATCCACAATATTTCAATTGAATTGTCTATCAATCAGAGATTTAGTGAATTTTTGCGTTTGACAATTTGACAGAACTCAAAAATCATTCAATCAACTGCTCTGATACCATTTGATAGGATCAAATGTATCAATCTGTGATGATGTATGAACACAATTCACAGAAATACAAACAAAGTAATCAATCAAGCAAGATATCAATAAAATTCACAGTTCATTAATATCAAGCAAAGACAATTACAAAGTAAGTAAGCAGTTTTCGTCTCTTTCTAACTGCGACAAGTCTAAGCTATTTAAATGAAACAAAAGGAACTAACACAATTACTAAACTAGTCCCTATACTATTACAAATAGTAAAAATACACTAAAGACAACATGTTAATCTTCTAGAGAACTAACATCTTCGGAAGTAGAGTTTTGTCTTCGAAAGTAAAACATTCACTATGTCTTAAGAAGAACTCTACTTCCTTTGGAAGTTCTACACTTGGCTTCGGAAGCCTTTGTAAGTGCACCAAATTTGTTTAAGTGATTTGGTTTTGGTTGCACCAGCCTTCTTCTTGATCCAACAAAAATGTTACCACTTACATGAGGATCCAATGAGGATTCTTTAGTAGTGATAGTTGAATTTACATGAGTCCCCTCCACATAAGTAGGACTCACCTCAGTTGGTTTTTGCTGATAGGGCTGGAGATAAAGGTCCCTCTAGGCTCTTTTGATCAAAAGAGGGTATTGGGGATCAATCATTGCCATGAAGAGACGAATCTCCTCATCAGTTCTTACTAATAGGTTAGTAAAAGATATGGAAGTTATACGTAATGACCCGAGACTTTGGTCATGTCTATTGCCATTGAGCCTTGGGTGGGACTGTCCCTTTTTGGCTGCTTAGGGAAATTATAAAGACTCACCCTGAGGGCTTGCAGCTTAGGTTTTAGGCTTAGGGAATTGAGATTGAGGAAGCTCATATCCCTTATTGAGGTCAATAGTGAAGGATGGTGAGACCTCAGACAGAGTGGGAGCCTATGATTCCACTCTAGTCTTTTTTGATAGAAGTGGAGGGCTTGTTTAATCAGAGTAGATTGAATAAGGTTTCATTTGAGTCGTCTTTGGTAGGTAATTGTGATGGGATGTGAAGGTAGTTTTGGCAAAGTGAGAGTAGTTGCTGGTGTGGGTTCATCACCTATGGGGTTAACAAGGATGTTACCAGGACCCATTGGCTCAATCATACCTAGATGAAAATCAATGTGTCTTCTAGTGTAGTTGGTGGACACTTTTTTCAAGACTTTGAAAATGGTCAACCTCATTTGAGGAACTGGTAGAATAGCTACACAGACAAGCTGACTCTAGTCCAGCTCATACTTATGATGTGCTGAAGGAACATGGGATACATAAAGAATGTGTCCCTCTGGAGGTTCCCTATAAGGTTAGTCAACACAAACGTTGAGTAAGGCCCTGTTCCTGGGACACTTACAGCTGACCAATTGTTAGGATCAGTGATCTAAGTTTGATTGATTAGAGAGTATTGCAGCGGAATTCGAACAACGAATTAAACAATTCACAAGAACACAATTGATATTAAATGTAATAGTAAATGGTTATAGAAAAAGAGAATTCTACAAAAGAGATATTTCATTCATATGCTTTCGTGGTGGCTCAATGTCACACTTTACAACTAGGTCAACATCTCTTATATAGGAGATGTGACGTCTGCTGATGTCACTTGATAATGACATCTAACAGAATTATTCAAACTACTGAAACTATGCAAACTACTGAGAATGTTCTCAAATACTGATTACATCTCAGAGAATGCTAAGTACAAGAAACATAAAACTACTGAAACTAAACTACTGAAACTATAACTACTGAAAAGTAAATTACAAGTACTGAAAGGAAACCGTCACAACTACTGAGGTTGATAACTTCAGCTGTTGTGAGAACTACTGATCACTTTGGTCTTCAATCTTTGTCTTTAGTCTTTGTTCTTCAGACTTTGTTCTTTAGACTTTTACTTTTAGACTTTGTCTTCAGCTGATAGCTTCAGACTTTGTCTTCAGTACTTTACTTCAGACTTTGTCTTCAGCTGATAGCTTCAGACTTTGTCTTCAATAGTAGTCTTTAGTTCTTGTCTTCTGACTTTGTTTTCATACCTTGTAATCAGCTGATGTCTTCAGCTGTTGTGATCTTCTTCAGCAGTTGTAATGTCTGTGGGACTTAGAGGTTTTTCTGATCAGGCTCATTGGTTCTTTTGGTCCAACAAACTCCCCCTGAACCAATGCAGCCAAAACCTCTAAACTTATTGATGATCCCACTTATTCTTGGCAGAAACACCCTCTTGATCAGCTTCAGAGGTAATCAGTTAAGCACATGCTGGGAAAAGGTTTCTAATATTTTGATTGGCTAAGTATGGAAGGGAACTCTGTCTTGGGAAACTGGATACAGATTCTTGTCCCAACCATGAAACCTAATTCCCATTAATGAGTCTATAAGACTCACTAGCATAGGCCTCAAGGAGAACAACTTGTTCCTCCTTGGTGAGTTCTTCAGCTTCTCCCTTGAAGAAGAACTCTGGGCCATAATACTCAGACAGGTATCTCACTGTCTTTCCATTTTTCAACTCCACAGTTGTTATCTCTCTATAAGCAAATTCATCAGGGTGAGAGCCTTCAAGCAACAACTGGAGTTCACTATTCTGAAGATCTTCAAGTCTTTTGTATAACAACCCCTTCTTGATCATTTTGTTCTCAAGTATAGATTGAGGGGTTGTCTTGGATTTGTGAGCTCTCTTGAATTCTTCAATGATTTCCCAGGGTGAGACTACCATGGCCAATGTAATTACAGCATTCAAGGTCTTCTTCACTTGGCCATGATATCTACATGGTATATTCTTCTTATGAATTCTAGAACTTACCCTGGGGTCTGGCCAGATCCGCACTCTTTCTTTTTGATGTTGAAAAGTATGTCTAGGAGTGTACAGTCTCAGAGCCTGTTTCTTCATTTCTTGAATGGATGAGGACTGAGGGAAATCCTTATCAACCATCTTGAGAAACTTCTCCTCGTGCTGTTTCTGATGTTCTGCTTCTTCAATCTTTACCTTCATCATCTGCATTTGCAGGTCAGGAGTAATCACTAGGTGATTTGAGTTTGAGAACAGCATAGATTGGCAGACTATCATCATCATCCTCTTCTTCATCTTCTTCTACCCTCAACACCCTTCTCCTCCTTCTGGGTGCATCACTGGGTAAGGTTTGAGGTGGTTTTTGGATAACGGATTGGGTTTGTGGGTTGAGTTGTGGGTGGCTTTGGTTTAGGGATAGATTTGGGAGATTTTAGAGATAAGGGTTGTGTTTGAGTGGGAGTGTGAGAAGACTGACTTAGCATTTTGGTGGTGAGTTTGGCTTTGGAGAGCTTTGCCATTTCAGTTCTCTTCCCTGCACCTGTTTCATCCAGTGCTTCGATGATCAACCCTTTATTATAGCCTCCAGCAGAGCAGATTTTCTTGGTTATCTCCAAGATACTGTCTCTGGACCAGGCCTTTATCTCTATCAATGATCTTCCAAGGTATTTGGCAATGAATTTGATCATTATCTCCAATCTTTCCCTTTCCAACACACTATAACCGGCCCATCTAGCTTGAATCTCTTCTATTTCCAGCCTTCTGATCTCAGTGTCTAGTGTAGCTGTGTCATGACCTTGTCGAAAGAGCTGATCTATTATTTTATCCATGGATTTGCTGTGAGCTTCATCAGCATCTTTGACAAGATCTTCTAAGGATTTATCTTCATCAGCTTTTGACTCAGCACTTTTCTTTCTTTTATATGTGATCAGCTGTTCTGAGATCAGTTCTTTCTCCACCACCTTCTCTTTTGCAGGTTCTCTCTCATCATCAACTCTTTTTTTCTTTTCTTTCACCGCCTTAGACTTGGAAGTCTCCCCCTTTTTGGTTGCATTGGGATCAGGGGCTTGAAAGGCAGAAAGAGATTTATGAATAGCATCATCAATGAGGGTTTGTAGATTTGAGGATATCCTTCATCAATGGCTTTATGCACTATGTCAGTGATGATGGGAGTGATGAGAGGTAAGGAGTTTTGAAAGATAGCAACCATCTGCTCAGAGGGGTTCTGTCCCTAGAGGTGGTGCCAAAAGTAGTGGCTGGTGGCTCAGTTAAGTGTGTAGGCTCAGTGTTTGGGGAACCTTCAATGGAAGGTGCCATCTGTGGGTTTGTGAGGTAGATGGACTTTGATCTGAGACATTTTGGCTAATACTCTTTGAGTCTGCTCACCTCAGTCTCAAGGATGGTATTATGGGCTAATACATCATAGAAAAAGCCCAGATCATCATCAGTTTGTGCTGAATCACCTGACCTCCTGATTGAATCAGGATGTACATGCTCTGAGTGTAGATCAGTAGAAGCATGTGCCCCTTGTTCTTGGTACTGGGGACTTCCTGCCTCAGGACTATTTCCATCATTGGCAGTTGCCTCTGGTAAGGTCTTATGGATGTTACCAACTGCATCCTGATCATTTGCTGAATCAGTAGAAGTGGCAGCCTTACCAGATGTTCTATTCTCCGTTTCTACACTTGGAGAGTGAACATTGTAACCCCTGTGCTGTGGGTTATCAGAAGCATTTTGGTCCTCCCCCTCAATAGTTGAGGTATTCCCAATGGTAAGTGGTTTCTGGGGAGGGGGTGAGGAATGCAACTGACTCAACACTTTAGCAACTATCAGTGTTGGGCTTTGAGGGGTGGTTGCATTTGGAGATTGGTCTGAAGCAGATTGCACCCGGGGTGAGAGGTGCTCTTCAATGGTAACCCTCTCAATTGAGATAGGTTCCAGAAATGTGGGATCCCCAATTGTGGTTGCAACAGGATCCTATTGAGAAGATACCTGTGCGGCTTCAGCAGGTTGAGTCTTGGACATAACTAGGGGGTTATAACCAGTATGTATTTCCTGTGTTTGTGGTACAGGGGCATCCTCAGGGGACTCATCTCCCTGAGTAGCCTTTTTGGGCTTTTTGGATTTGGGTTTGGTGGGGACTTTGGATCTGGAAGTGGAGGCTGTGGGTTTCCTCTGGTTGGGTTTTAGCATCCGGGCAGCCCCTTTAAGAGTAGGGTCTGAGTTATGTCGGGAGTATACCTCAGCTAAAATAGCTGGAGCAGGGACTCCAAGACCAACAAGGCCATCAGATTGTAATTGATTCAAAATTATGGCCATCAGAAACCTGGGATAAAGTATCCATCTATTTGCCACAGGTTTCTGAGCCAGTTCCTTTAGTTCCATTAACACTATCTCAGAAAAATTTAGATTTTGGCGTTCAAGGATAGAGAACAATACCTGTTGCCATCGGGAAGACATCTGATCCCAATAAGATGTCTTTGATGCAAGGCAGACATTCACCATATGAAAGATAAGTCGTTCAGCATCATGGAGGTGCTTTTTAAGTATGGTTGTAGCACTTAAGTCGCCTTCATACCCGTTATGGATAAAAGACATATCAGTGGTGCCTTTCGGGTATTCTTTAGGATAGGTGCCATCATGCAAATTTAGGGTTTTGCGAATGTTGTCGGGGGTGATGAGCACCTGTTTCTGGTTCACCAACGACTGGAGAGTGATTTGTCTAACATTCTCACCAGTTATTATAGAGACGTTGGTCCAGAACTGGGATAAGGAGTCAGGATATATGGTAGGATTCAGAAGAAAGGCTGTTCTGTATGGGGAATCCACCATAAGATCGATGGCAGTGTCAAACTTCTTCCAGAAGGCCGATTTCAAAAGGTAGGCAACATAGTTGTGTCGGGGTTTGAGTTTCATGGTTGCCATTTTTGAGAGAGAATGGTTTGAAAACGATTAATGAAACATTTGTCTATAAGTGCAGGTATTTATAGGTTAAGAAAAGGCTGAAAAGAAAACGACTGAAAGTGTTGGTGTTGGCATCAGTTGTTATGAAAACAACTGAAGACGTGGTTTTAACTATCAGACGTTTGAAAACAACTGAAGACTTGGTTTTAGTCATCAGTAGTTGTGAAACTACTGAAAACCTTGGTTTTGTCTTCAGCTGTTGTAAACAACTGAGGACTTGGTATTAGTCATAAGTAGTTGTGAAACTACTAAAGACATGGTTTTGTCATCAGCTGTTTAGAGTGAAACAACAGTTTGTGGAAACGACTGAAGTGAAAATTCTCATCAGTAGTTTTCGTCAATTCTTAGATTTTCAGTTGTTTCATACTGTCCTCAACACTTACTCATCAGACTTTTTAGCTGATTTCAGTTGTTTCATAGGACATCAGTACTTATCTATTTTTACTGACATCATGAGTTATAACTACATCAGTAGTTGTAACTGCATCAGTTTCTTTTAACAGATTAGTACATATTTGTGACATGTTTACTAATGATCATCAGTACTTGTTTACTGAGATCATCAGTAGTTATCACTTATTCTAGCTGCAGCATACCAAGCCTTGACACAAGGTTTTGGAAAGTTGAACTATCCAAAGGCTTAGTAAATATATCTGCAAGCTCATCAGCACTAGGCACAAACTTTGGATCAATCAGACCTTTTTCAAAACAATCCCTAATGAAATGGTGTCTGATCTCTATATGTTTGGTCCTAGAGTGTTGGACTGGATTCTTGACAATGCACAGAGCTGAAGCACTATCCATTAATAATGGAGTCTTAGTCTCTGTAATGCCATAATCCAATAATTGGTTTTGAAGCCAGAGTACTTGAGATGTACAACTTGCAGCAGCAATGTACTCTGCTTCAGCAGTGGATGTAGCAACAGATGTTTGTTTCTTACTCTGCCAAGAAATCAAACAGTTGCCTAGGAATTGACATCCACCAGAAGTTGACTTTCTGGTTAACTTACACCCTGCATAGTCACTATCAGAAAAAAGAACTAATTTGCATGCGTTTCCAGTTGAATACCAAAGACCTAGAGATTGTGTACCTTGCAGATATCTAAAGATCCTCTTGACTGTAATTAAATGAGACTCTTTAGGAGCAGCCTGAAATCTAGCACAAACACAAGTTGCAAACATGATATCTGGTCTAGAAGCTATTAAGTACATCAAGGACCCAATCATACATCTGTAAAGTGTTTCATCAACAGCTTTACCTTTCTGATCTGCATCCAGTTGTGTGGTGTTGCACATGGGAGTAGAACAAGGCTTACAATTTTGTAAATCAAACTTATTCAAAAGTTCTTTTGTATATTTTGATTGATGAATAAAGGTTCCATCAGCCTTTTTTTTGATTTGCAAGCCTAGAAAGAACTATAATTCTCCCATTGCACTCATTTCAAATTTTTGTTTCATTAGACTTGTAAAATCATCACACAACTGGGGATCAGAGGATGCAAAAATAATATCATCAACATAAATTTGAACAAGTAGCTTATGCTGATCCACTTTCTTTATAAACAAAGTTTTATCTATGGAGTCTCTAGTGAAATTATTTTTAAGAAGAAAATTTGAAAGTGTTTCATACCAGGCTCTAGGAGCTTGCTTCAACCCATAAAGAGCCTTATCAAGTTGATACACCCAATCAAGATGTTTATTGTCCTCAAAACCTAGTGGTTGACACACATAAACCTCTTCTTTTATTTTACCATATAAAAATGCACTTTTGACATCCATTTGAAAAACTTTAAGATTGTGGAATGCAGCATAGGCTAAGAACAATCTAATTGCCTCTAGTCTGGCTACAGGGGCAAAGGTTTCATCATAATCAATACCTTCTTCTTGTGAAAACCCTTGTACAACCAGTATAGCCTTGTTCTTGACAATAAGCCCATTTTCATTAGTTTTATTCCTAAACACCCATTTAGTGCCAATTGCACACTTACCTGGGGGTAGAGGAACCAGTTCCCACACTTGCTGCTTTTTGAACTGAAGTAGCTCAAGCTGCATGACTTCAACCCATCCATTGTCTCTCAAAGCAACATGATAGTTCTTTGGCTCTAGCTGACCGATGAAGAAAGCATAGAAGCAGAAGTTAGACAATTGACTTCTGGTTGAGACACCAGCATTGATATCACCAGTGATTTGAGACATGGGGTGATTCTTCAACTCTTGGTATACTATAAGATCAGTGCAAGTGTTTATAGCCGGTTCAGCAGCAACAGATGTTGATCCAGACTCTTGAAACCAAGTATTAGATGGCAAGTCAATTGATGTAGAGGAGTCAGAAATCTCATCAGCATTTGTTGTGGATGGAGCTACAGAAGCTACAGGAACATCAAGTTTAGCAGACTCAGGCAGTTGGTCACTAAACTTGAAAAGGTGAGTACTCATATCATCATCATCTTCAGTACCACCAGGTGGAAGACTTGCTGCAAAAGATGATTTATCCACATGATCTGCAACAGCTGGAGATTGATAAGGAACATATTGCAGTATGTCCAGATCAAACAACTCCACAGGGTTTTGTGGAATTTTATCCTTAGGAGATTCATTGAATTTCACATGCAAGGTTTCTTCAACTAACTTTGTTTTGCAGTTGAAGACTCTGTAAGCCTTGCATGTGGATGAATAACCTACAAAATACCCTGCATCCAGCTTAGGATCAAATTTGTGGAGTTGATCCTTTGTGTTGAGAATGAAACAAGGACACCCAAAGGCTTTGAAGAATGAAATTAGAGGAGCCAATGATGTAGAAGTTCATATGGAGTCTTCATCAACCTCTGATTTACTAACACTCTATTCTGCACATAGCAAGCTGTGTTAACAGCTTCAGCCCAAAAGGTCAATGGGAAACCAAGTCAGCCAACATAGACCTTGCAGCTTCAATTAGGGTCCTATTCTTTCTCTCGATTACTCCATTTTGTTCTGGAGTCCTTGGGATGCTAAACTGCCTCTTGATTCCTTTTGATAGATAAAAATCATCAAGGGTATAGTTTCTGAATTCAGTTCCATTATCACTCCTTATACACTTGACTGATAGGGAATACTGCTTCTCAACATACAACACAAAGTTTATAATTGTCTGAGCAACCTCATCCTTTGAATGCAAGAAGAAAGTCCATACAAATCTGGAGTAATCATCCACAATTACCAGACAGTATTTCTTCTTTGCCATGCTCATCACTCTCACAAGACCAAATAGATCCATGTGTAGTAACTGCAAGCAGGCAGTGGACTTAGGTTCTTCAATAGGAGGGAATGAGACTTTGTGTTGTTTTCCATTCAAACAAGCAGTGCAGGTTTCATCACGGTAGAACTCCTTTATTGGTAGACCTCTCACTAAACTATTTTGGATCAGCTGATTCATGTTTTTGAGATTAACATGACCCAGCCTTCTATGCCACAGTTTAGATTCCTGAGGAGAGGCTTTGGAGAACACGCAAGGATGACCCTTCAAATCAATCTTCTTTGAAAAATCCAAGGCATACACTCTTCCAATCCTGTTGGTCTTCAGGAGAGTATGTTCATCCAATACTGTTAGGATCAGTGATCTACGTTTGATTGATTAGAGAGTATAGCAGCGGAATTCTAACAATGAATTAGCCAATTCACAGAACGAAAAGATATTCAATGAAGAACAAAAACGGTTATAGATAGAGAGAATTCTGCAGATATATTTCATTCAATATTCGCTTTCGTGGTAACGGAATGTCACCCTTACAATTAGGTCGACACCTCTTATATAAGAGATGTGACGTCTGCTGATGTCACTTGATAGTGACATCTAACAGAATTATTCCAACTGAAACACAACTACTGAAGATGTCAAAACAGCTGACATCTTCTTACAAAAATACTAAGTGTTATCAGTTACTACAACTACTGAAAAACATAAAACTACTGACGAGCACAACAACTGAAGAAGTATTCTTCAGCTGTTGTGTCAAACTACTGAAACAATAACAACTGAAGAACATACTCTTCAGTTGTTTTACAAATACTGAAACAAGAAACTACTGAAAGGTAAACCATCACAACTACTGAAGAAGACCTCTTCAGCTGTTGTGACAACGTCTGATACTTTGGTCTTCAGCACTTGTGTCTTCAGACTTTGTCTTCAGCACTTGTGTCTTCAGACTTTGTCTTCAGCACTTGTGTCTTCAGACTTTGTCTTCAGCACTTGTGTCTTCAGACTTTGTCTTCAGCACTTGTGTCTTCAGACTTTGTCTTCAGCACTTGTGTCTTCAGACTGTCTTCAGACATTGTGTTTTCAGACTTTGTAATTAGTTGTTGTCTTTAGCAGTTGTGGTCTTCAGTAGTTGTTGTGATGTCTGTGGGACTTAAAGGTTTTTCTTTCTGATCCGGCTCATTGGTTCTTTTGGTCCAACAAACTCCCCCTCAACCAATGCAGCCAAAACCTTTAACTTTATTGAGGTCCCACTTATTGTTGGCAGAATGGTTGGTCTTTTTCCTTCTTGATCAGTTAAGAAGATGACCCATATAAGCACTGGCCTGGGAAGAAATCTCAGAGAACTGTTTGGCAAGGTATGAATGGGAACTTTGTTTTGGGGAACTGGACACAGAGTTGTTATCCCATTCATGAGATCTACTTCCCCATGATGAGTCTGTACGACTCTCGAACATAGGCCACAAGGAGAACAACCTGTTCCTCCTTGGAGAGTTCTTCTACTCCTCCTTCAAAGAAGAACTCTGGACCATAGTACTCAGATAAGTACTTTACAGTCCTGCCATTCTTCAACTCCACAGTAGTTATCTCCCTATAGACAAATTCATCAGGATGAGTGCCCTCAAGAAGTAACTGGAGCTCATTCTTCTTAATGTCTTCAAGCTTATTATATAATAACCCCTTTTTGATCATCTTGTTTTCCAGTAAGGCTTGAGGGGTCATTTTTGATTGATGAGCCTTCTTGAATTCATCGATTATTTCCCATGGTAAGACTACAATAGCCAACATGATTGTAGAGTCTATTGTTTTTCTAATCTGGCCATTGTATCTATGTGGAATGGATCTTTTGTGGATTCTAGAACTCACCTTGGGGTCTGGCCATACTCTCACTCTCTCCTTTTGATACTGAAATGTGTGTCTGAGAGTGTACAGCCTCTGAGCATGCCCTTTCATGGCTTGTATAGATGATGACTGAGGAAATTTCTTGTCAACCATCTTCAGTAGTTGCTCATCGTGCTGCTTCTGCTGTTCTTCATCTTCTATTTTGACTCTAACCGTTTCCCTTTGTGAGTCAGGTGTGATCATGAGTTGACTCCTGGGTTCTGGTAGCTTTAGAACAGCAGAGAGTGGCAGACTATCATCTTCATCCTCTTCTTCTTCATCTTCTTCTATCCTCAGCACCTTTCTCCTCCTTCTAGGTGCATCACTGGATGATGGTTGGGTTGGTTTTTGTGGTAAGGAATTGGTTTTGAAGGTTGAGGATGTTTGGATTTGGGTTTTGAGATTGGTTTGGAGATTTGAGGGGTAGGCTGTTTTTGAGTGGGTGATTGGGAAGGTTGTTCAAGCATTTTGGTTGTGAGTTTGGCTTTTGTGAGTCTTGCCATTTCAAACCTTTTTCCAGCCCCAGCCTCATCAAGTGCTTCAATGATTATCCCCTTATGAAATTGCTCAGACAAACAGATTCTGGTGGCTATAGCCAGAATGCTGTCTCTGGTTCGTGAACGAATCTCCATCAGTGATCTTCCTAGGTATTTGGCTATGAATCGAATCATGATCTCCAATCTCTCTTTCTCCAGCACATCGTACCCAGCCTATCTGTTTTGAATTTCCTCTACTTCCAACCTCCTGATCTAACTGTCTAGTGTGGCTGTATCAAAGCCTTGCTTGAAGAGTTTCTCAATGATTTTGTCCATGGATCGGCTGTGTGTATCATCTGTATCTTTTACCAGCTCTTCCAAGGATTTTTCTTCAGCATTCGATTGATCACCAGCACTTTTCTTTCTTTTGTAAGTGATCAGTTGTTCCTTTTCCTTTTCCAACTCCTGGGTTTTCTCTTGTGCCTTCTCATCCTCAGTTCTTTTTCTTTTCTTTTCTTTCACTGCAGTACTCTCCCCCTTTTTGGATGCATTGGTGGCAGGGGTTTGTACCGCAGAAAGTTTCTTGTGCACAGCATCATCAATGAGTGGTTGTAGACTTGAGGAGATCCTCTCATCAATGGCTTTATAAACAATGTCATTGATGATGGGAGTGATGAGAGGTAGGGATTGTTGGAATACAACAACCATCTGCTCAGGGGGGTTCTGTCCCGGAGAGATAGTGCTAAAAGCAGAGGCTGGAGGCTCAGTGAAGTGAGAGGGTAAAGTGTTTGGGGGACCTTCAAATGAAGGTGCCATCTGTGGGTTGGTGGGGGCAGATGGACTTACATCCTGAGACGTCTTGGCAAGCAGTTCTTGTAGTCTGCTTACCTCAGCCTCCAGGATGGTGTTGTGGGCTAGAACGTCATAGAAAAAGCCCAGGTCATCATCAGCAGATGCTGAATCACCTGACCTCCTGCTTGTAGCAGGATGTACATGCACTGGGTGTAGACCAGTTTTAGCATGTGCCCCTTTGTCTTGGAACTGGGGACTTCCAGCCTCAGGACTGTGTCCTTCATCAGCTGTTGCCTCTAGTGAGGTCTTAGCTATGTTACCAGCCTTATTCTGATCATGTGCTGATTCAGAAGAGGTGGCAGCCTCACTAGATGTTCTAATCTCCCTATCTACACCAGGAGATAGAATTTGTAAACCCCGGTGCTGTGGGTTGTCAGAAGCATGGTGATCCTCTTCCTCAATATCTGTGGTTCTCCCCTTTGTTGGTGGTTGTTAGGGAGGAGGAGAGGCATGCAACTGAGTCAGCACGTTTGCAATGATTATGGTTGGACTTTGGGGGCGGTTACATGGGGAGATGGGGTAAAAGCAGTGTGCACCTGGGGAGGATGGTGCTCTTCAATGGCAATCTCCTCAAGTGAGGAAGATCCCAGATGTGTGGGTACCCCTTCTGTGGTGGCTGCAGGCTCCTTTTGAGAGGAATCCTGAGCGGTTGTGGCTGGTAGAGTCTCTGATACTGCTGGGGGTTTAAACCAGCAAGTATATCCTGCCTGGGTGAGACAGGAGCATCTTCAGGGGACTCATCTCCCTGAATAGCTGTTTTGGGGTGTTTTGGTTTTGGTTTAGTGGGGACTTTGGTTCTGGTGGTGGAAGCTGTGGGTTCCCTGTGCTTGGGCTTTAGCATTCGGGCAGCTTCTTTGAGAGTAAGGTCTGAGTTGTGCCTGGGGTATACCTCAGCCAAAACAGCTGGTGCAGGGACTCCAAGGCCAACAAGGCCATCAGATTTTAATTCATCTAAAATAATGGCCATCAGAAACCTAGGATATAATGGCCATCGGTTTGCCGCAGGTTTCTGAGCCAAGTTCTTTATTTCTAGAAACACGATTTTAGAAAAATTTAGCGGTTGGTGTTCTAGAATAGAATACAATACCTGTTGCCATTGGGATGACATTTGATCCCAAGAAGATGTCTTGGAGGCTAAGCAGACATTTACCATGTGAAAAATAAATTTCTCAGCGTCATGGAAATGTTTCTTTAGATGGTTGTAGCCCGAAGATCACCTTCATACCCATGATTGATAAAGGACATATCTGTTATGCCCTTTGGGTATTCAGTCACAGCGGTGGAGTCGTGTAAGTGTAATGTCTGACGAATGATGTCGGCTGTAACGACCACTGGTTTCTGGTTGACAAGGGACCGAACAGAGATTTGGCCGGTAGACTCATCAGTATGAAAAAAAACATTTGACCAGAATTGACTGAGGGATTCAGGGTAGATGGTCGGATTCAAGAGAAAGGCTGTGCGATATGGGGAATCCACCATTAAGTCAATGGATTATCATATTTGTTCCAGAAAGCCGACTTGGTAAGGTAAGCAACGCAGTTATGTCGTGGTTTCAGACTCATGGTCGCCATGTTTGAGAGAGAGAAGCTCAGAAAATAACGGCTAATGAAACATCAGAGAAGAGGACAGGTATTTATAGGGTAGGGTGAGAAAGAGACTGAAGGGTTTAGTGTTAGTCATCAGTAGTTTTAAACCGACTGTTGACATGGTATTACCCATTCAGACGTTGAAACAGCTGAAGTCGAGGTTTAGGCATCAGCAGTTAGAAAACTACTGAAGACCATGGTTTTGACTTCAGATGATGAACAACTGAGGACTTGGTGTTTGTCATCAGTAGTTGTGAAACTACTGAAGACAGTGGTTTTGTCATCAGTTGTTGTAAACAGCTGAAGACTTGGTGTTAGTCATCAGTAGTTATAAAACTACAGAAGACATGGTTTTGCTTCAGTTGTTTAGAATGAAACAGCAGTTGTAGAAACAACTGAAGAGAAAGTTCTCTTCAGTAGTTTTCGTCAATTCATAGCCTTTCAGCTGTTTCATACTGTCCTTAACACTTACTCATCAGACTTTGCATCTGCTTTTCAGGTGTTTCATAGGACGTCAGTACTTATCTGTTTGTACTGATTTCAGTAGTTGTAACTACATTAGTATTGTAACTACATCAGTGTTTTAGAACAGATAAAGTACTTCAGTACTTGTGAGGCATTTAGCCGTCAGTAGTTATAAAAACTACTGAAGGTGAAAGAACTCATCAGTACTTATATGTGACATGGTTACCAATGATCACCAGTACTTTTACTGAAATCATCAGTAGTTGTCACTTATTCTAGCTGCAGCATACCAAGCCATAACACAAGGTTTTGGAAGTAGAACTATCCAAAGGCTTAGTAAAAATATCTGCAAGCTCATCAGCACTAGGCACAAACTTAGGATCAATCAGACCTTTTTCAAAACAATCCCGAATAAAGTGATGTCTGATCTCTATATGTTTGGTCATAGAGTGCTGGACTGGATTTTTGACAATACAGAGCTGAAGCACTATCCATTAATAATGGAGTCTTAGTCTCTGTAATGCCATAATCTAGAATTTGGTTCTGAAGCCAGAGTACCTGAGAAGTGCAACTTGCAGCAGCAATGTACTCGGCTTCAGCAGTTGATATAGCAATAGATGTTTTTTTCTTACTCTGCCAGAAATCAAATAGTTGCCTAGGATTGACAACCACCAGAAGTTGACTTTCTAGTTAACTTGCACCCTGCATAGTCACTATCTGAAAAAGCAACTAATTTGCAAGATGTCCGTGGAATACCATAAACGCAGAGATTGTGTACCTTGCAAATATCTAAAGATTCTCTTGACTGCAATCAATGAGACTCTTTAGGAGCAGCCTGAAATCTAGCACAAACACATGTAGCAAACATAATATCTGGTCTAGAAGCTGTAAATACATCAAGGACCCAATCATACATCTGTAAAGTGTTTCATCAACAGCTTTACCTTTTTGATCAGCATCCAGTTGTGTGGTGTTGCAATGGGAGTAGAACAGGGCTTACAGTTTTGTAAATCAAATTATTCAAAAGATTTTTTGTATATTTTGACTGATGAATAAAGGTTCCATCAGCCTTTTGTTTAATTTGCAAGCCTAGAAAGAACTGTAATTCTCCCATTGCACTCATTTCAAACCTCTTTTTCATTAATGTTGTAAAATCATCACACAACTGGGGATCAGAGGATGCAAAATGATATCATCAACATAAATCTGAACAAGTAGCTTATGCTGATCAACCTTCTTAATAAACAAAGTTTTATCAATGGAGCCTCTAGTGAAATTATTCTTAAGAAGAAAAGTGGAAAGTGTCTCATACCAGGCTCTAGGAGCTTGTTTCAACCCATAAAGAGCCTTATCAAGTTTATACCCCCATTCAGGATGTTTATTATCCTCAAAACCTGGTGGTTGACACACATAAACTTCTTCCTTTATTTTACCATATAGAAATGCACTTTTGACATCCATTTGAAAAACTTTAAGATTATGGATGCAGCATAGGCTAAAAACAATCTGATTGCCTCTAGTCTGGCTACAGGGGCAAAGGTTTCATTAGTCAATACCTTCTTCTTGTGAAAACCCCTGTACAACCGTCTAGCCTTGTTCTTACAATAAGCCCATTTTCATCAGTTTTATTCCTAAACACCCATTTAGTGCCATTGCACACTTACCCGGGGGAGAGGAACCAGTTCCCACACTTGCTGTTTCTTGAACTGAAGTAGCTCAAGCTGCATGGCTTCAACCCATCCATTGTCTCTCAAAGCAACATGGTAGGTCTTGGCTCTAGTTGACTGATGAAGAGAGCATAGAAGCAGAGTTAGACAATTGACTTCTTGTTGAAACACCACATTGATATCACCAATAATCTGAGACATTGGGTGATTCTTCAGTTCTTGATAAACAATGAGATCTGTGCAAGTGTTTGTAGGACCTTCAGCAGCAGATGTTGATGCAGACTCTTGAAACCAAGAATTAGATGGTAACTCAAAAGATGTAGAGGAATCAGAGATCTCATCAGCATTTGTTGTGGATGGAACTGCTGAAGCTACAAGAACACAAATTTTAGCAGACACAGCAGTTGGTCACTAAACTTGAATAGGTGAGTATTGATATTCATCATCATCATCAATACCACCAGGTGGAAGACATGCTGCAAGATGATTTATCCACAGGATCTGCACAGCTGGAGGTTGATAAGGAACATATTGCAGTATGTCCAAATCAAACAACTCCACAGGGTTTTGTGAATCTTGTCCATAGGAGATTCATTAAACTTCACATGCAAAGTTTCTCAACTACTATCTTGTCTACAGTTGAAGATCTGTATGCCTTGCAAGTAGATGAATAACCAACAAATACCCTGCATCCACCTTAGGATCAAATTTTTGGAGTTGATCCTTTGTGTTGAGAATAAAACAGGGACACCAAATGCTTTGAAAATGAAATTAGAGGAGCCAAGTGATGGAGAACTTCATATGGAGTCTTCATCACCTCTGGTTTACTAAGACTCTATTCTGCACATAGCAACTGTGTTAAGCTTCAGCCCAAAAGGTCAGTGGCAACCAGAGTCAGCCAGCATGGACCTTGCCGCTTCAATTAGGGTTTTGTTCTTTCTCTCCACTACTCCATTTTGTTCTGGAGTCCTTGGTATGCTAAACTGCCTTTTGATTCCCTTTGAAAGATATAAAGTCATCAGTGTAGGTTTCTGAATTCAGTTCCATTGTCACTCCTAATACACTTGACTGGAAGGGAATACTGCTTCTCAACATACAACACAAAGTGAATAATCTCTGAGCAGCCTCATCCTTTGATGTAGAAAGAAAGCCATACAAATCTGGAGTAATCATCCACATTACATCAGTATTTCTTCTTTGCCATGCTCATCACCCTCATAGGCCAAATGGATCCATATGCAGTAATTGCAAGCAGGTGTGGACTTAGGCTCTTCAATAGGAGGAATGAGACTTTGTGTTGTTTTCCTTTTAAACAAGCAGTGCAGGTTTCATCACAGTGAAACTCCTTTATTCGTAAGCCTCTAACTAAACTATTGTGGATTAGCTGATTCATGTTTTTGAAATTAACATGACCCAGCCTTCTGTACAGTTTAGATTCTTGAGAAGAGGCTTTGGAAAATAGGCAAGGATTGCCTCTGAGATCTATTTTCTTGGAAAGATCTAAGGCATACACTCTTCCTGTCCTGTGGCTCTCAGGAGAGTGTGATCATCCAACACCTTATCAATCAAATGCAGAACTTTGGATGACAGAATCCTACAGTTCTGACTGGTGAAAAGAGCAACATGGCCTTTATCACACATTTGACTGACACTCAAGAGATTGTACTTGAGATTTTCCACATGATTAACATCATTAAACTTTATTTCTCCATTGGAGACAAAGCCGTTGCCAAAAGAAACAACCCCTTCTTTCCTTGAGAGTAGTCATGAAGAAGAGAGCTGTTCCCAGTCATGTGCATAGATCCCCTACTATCTACATACCAGATGCTACTTTGGCATGTTGAAGAACCCTGCAATATAAACAATCAGTTAGTTTTGGAGACCCAAACCTTTTTGGTTTTGGGCCTGTTCTCATCAACAGATGGTAAACTAATAGGTTTCATGGAAACAACAGCCTGAGAGGAAGAAGATGGTGAAGAAGAGGAATCCTTTGGCTTGGACCTCCTTTTCTGTGGTTTCACATAGGAGCATCTAATTGGTTAACTCTTCCCAATAGATGTTGAACCATCATAACCAGCTGTGTCTGATTTTGTGATAAAGCTTGCAACTCATCAGACACATTGGCATTGGAGTTTGATAAGTTCCTATGTTGCACCTTCTTCTTTTGAGCAATCTCACTGTTACCTGTTTAACCTTCCTTTTTGTTAACTTTGTGGATTCTTTATGACTTAGGGTTACAGGATTTGATGTTGCTGAAACAATGTGATCTCAAACTCAGTTTTCATTTTAACCATTTTGTCTTTATTTCCTCTTTATGTTTGAGTTTGGATCCTCTTTTGTACTAGCAATCATGGGTAAGATGATTGAACAAACCACATACTTCACATGGTTTCTTCTTTATCTTATGTTGATCATCAACTAAAGAGGATGAAACAACTGAAGACTTGCTCTTCAGTGTTTTGAAAGCATTGTTTTCTTTCTTGACTTCCTCTTTAGTAGTCTTCAAACTCTTTCTACTGACAGTTTTCTTCTTTTTAGTACTGACAGTAGTTGGAGTTGAACTTCAGGTGTTAAATCTTGCTCTCCAGTCCTTTCAGGACTTTTAGAATTAACTCCTGAGTTGATCAACTCATTGATCATGTGAGTGTCAGCAGTGGAACCATCAACATCAGCTGATAGGTTCTGAGAGGGCTTAGTGCTGACTTCTACTTATGATAGTGCTGAATCAGAAAGTAGATCACATGATGAAATGGATTGGTTATTACTCTCACCATCAGATTCTACCTCTGCTCTGGGAGTAAAATCTGTAGGTGGAGCAGTGTGATTGTAACCAATGCCAAACTTCACATTGGAAGCAGATTGCTTACTAAGAAGCATTTCAAAACCTTTGCATGATTGTACCCATCGATCACACTCTACTTGGGTGACTGCAAGGGTTTCTTTGAGATCTTTGTACTTCTCTAGAAGTACCTCTTCCCTAGCCTTATAATCTGTGTTTTGGCATTTAAGTTTGTAAATCTCATCATTCTTTTCATTAAGCACAGACTCAAATTCAGCTTTTCTTTTGGAATTGTTTGTTCTAGCTCAATGTTCTTGTTAATCAAAGCTACATTTGCTTCTCTAATAGATGCAAATGCTGCTATGCATGTTTCAGAACATAATTTGGCTTTTGCCTCAGAGGATACCTGTGATACCTTTGGTGTAGAGGCATTAGTGGATGAAGTATCAGCAGAATCCAAAGCCATAAGAGCTAGATTTCCAAAGGGACTGTCACCACCATGTTGACCAGCACCAGTGAACAGTTGTTCATGACCAGACAAATCATCTGGTAAACTGCTCCAGTCAACAACTCCTGGGGTGAAGAAGCTGTGTTGTTGAGGTTGAGTTTGTTGATAAGATTGGGAAGGTTGTGGTTCAGGCAATGCTTGTGGTTGTTGTGCAATTGGAGCTTGAACAGGATTTGGTTGAGGCATATAATAGCAGGGATAAGGATATGACATTTGACCCTGGGGAACAAAGTATGCAGGAGACCTAGGATGTGAATGATGACCAGAACCAACAGAATGTTGCCCTCTGTTTTGTGGACTAGTACTAAGAAAAGTCACAAAGGGTGCAGAAGAGTTAGATCCAGTTGATCTACACTCTCTTGCAAAGTGTCCCAGCCTTTGGCATTTGTGACACCTCAACTTACTCTTGTCAAAACCAACTTTGGTTTTGCCAGAGAGTCTAGGAAATTTCCTGCCAGTTCTCTTATAGAACTTCTAAGATCTGATATTAATCAATGCCATTTGGCTCAGAAAATCCATCTCTTCTAGATCATCATCAGCTATTCCTTTCAAATCATCCATGATGAAGCATAGATTGTCATTATTACTGCCAGAATGACTCTCAATACCAACAAATGCATGATCAGAACTATTTGAAGAGAAATCAATATGCTCATCATAATTGCTTTCAGATGCAGCATATTCTGACTCATGACCAACCAAGGCAGTATTCCCTGGTACAAAGTCATCAGTGAGCTTCCCTGATGAGGACAGTTTCCTCTCTCTGCTCTATCTCTCTTTCGAATGTAAGCAGTTTCCCATGAAGTTGGGTGAGAGATAGGCTATCCAGATTTGCACTGGAGCGTAGGACAATAGTGTATGTGTCCTATCTCTCAGGCAGTGATCTGAGGAACCTGTTATTCATCTGGCTATTGGTGTATTCCTGTTTCACCATTTTCAGCTCAGAGATCAAGCAGGAAAAATGCTCAAACTGTTGAGTCAGTGTCTCACCCTTTCTATGAGAGAATGTTTCATATTGTTGGGGAAGGATTTCTCTGTTGTTTGCTAAGACCTCATCTGTGCCACCGAATTGTTCCTTCAGGGCATTCCAGAGATCATGAGCTGTTTCATGACGCATAAGCCCTGAATAGATTTCATTAGGCAGTGCCATGGCCAGAATTCCATGGGCTTTAGCATTAATCTCAAACAGTTTCCGATCTTCATCAGAGTATTGTTCCTTCTTCTTCGGAACCATTTGATTGGTTTCCGGATTTTTCACCATAGGCTTATGTGGTCCATGTACCACAGATGTCAACAACCTGAACTGTTAACAGACAGGTGATGAAGCATTCTTCGCTGCCATATGTTATACTCGGTCCTAACCAGCATCGGGGGCTTGGTTGAGGAACCAGTATTGTGAGGATCATTAGAAGGAGTAGTCATCTCAGATTCAATCAAATTCAATTAAGCTATAACAGATTTAGAACAAAACACAACAACCAATTGAACCAAGAGAGATCTCAGAATAAATGAACGAAAGTGTCAGAAATTCAATGATCTATAACCAATTCTTGCAAATATGCTAATTCAATCAAACTTAGATATCGAATAGCAGTTTCAATGATCAATTGTTAGATCAATTAATGATTAACTGGCTCTAATACCACTTGTTAGGATCAGTGATCTACGTTTGATTGATTAGAGAGTATAGCAGCGGAATTCTAACAATGAATTAGCCAATTCACAAGAACGAAAAGATATTCAATGAAGAACAAAAACGGTTATAGATAGAGAGAATTCTGCAGATATATTTCATTCAATATTTGCTTTCGTGGTAACGAAATGTCACCCTTACAATTAGGTCGACACCTCTTATATAAGAGATGTGACGTCTGCTGATGTCACTTGATAGTGACATCTAATAGAATTATTCCAACTGAAACACAACTACTGAAGATGTCAAAACAGCTGACATCTTCTTACAAAAATACTAAGTGTTATCAGTTACTACAACTATTGAAAAACATAAAACTACTGACGAGCACAACAACTGAAGAAGTATTCTTCAGCTGTTGTGTCAAACTACTAAAACAATAACAACTGAAGAACATACTCTTCAGTTGTTTTACAAATACTAAAACAAGAAACTACTGCAAGGTAAACCATCACAACTACTGAAGAAGACCTCTTCAGCTGTTGTGACAACGTCTGATACTTTGGTCTTCAGCACTTGTGTCTTCAGACTTTGTCTTCAGCACTTGTGTCTTCAGACTTTGTCTTCAGCACTTGTGTCTTCAGACTTTGTCTTCAGCACTTGTGTCTTCAGACTTTGTCTTCAGCACTTGTGTCTTCAACTTTGTCTTCAGCACTTGTGTCTTAAGACTTTGTCTTCAGCACTTGTGTCTTCAGACTTTGTCTTCAGCACTTGTGTCTTCAGACTGTCTTCAGACATTGTGTTTTCAGACTTTGTAATCAGTTGTTGTCTTCAGCTGTTGTGGTCTTCAGTAGTTGTTGTGATGTCTGTGGGACTTAAAGGTTTTTCTGATCCGGCTCATTGGTTCTTTTGGTCCAACAAATACCTTGTCAATAAGCCTCAGACTTGGGAAGACAAAATCCTGCAGTTCTGGCTTGTGAAAAGTACACATACCCTTTATTACACATCTGACTGACACTCAGCAGATTATACTTGAGATTCTCCACATGATTAACATCATCAAACCTGATTTGGCCATTAGACACATATCCTTTCCCGATGATGTAACCCTTGGCATCATTACCAAATGAAACAAACCCCTTCTTTCCTTGAGAGTAGTCATTAAGAAGAGAACTGCTCCCAGTCATATGCATAGATCCTCCACTGTCTACATACCAGATGCTCCTTTGGCATGCTGAAGAACCCTGCATTCACCATAAAGAACTAGTTAGGTTTTGAGACCCAACCTTTTTGGTTTTGGGTCTGTTTTCATCAACAGATTTAACCATAACTTGTTTCTTATGATTAACAGCTGATGAAGAAGGAGATGGTGCTGAAATGGATTCCTTGGATTTGGGCTTGGAATGCCTTTTCAGTGGTTTGATCATTGGTGCATCTAGTTGGTTAACTCTCCCCAACAAATGTTGAACCATCATAACATGTTGTGTCTGATTTGTAGCAAAAGCTTTCAGTTCTTGTGACATATCAGTACTTGTGTTTGATGAGTTCCTGTGACCCACCATTTCCTCCTTAAAATTCACAGACTTAGTCTGATGTTTATCATGAGGAGCACTATTAGCTGTTTTATGATAAACCCTATCCTTGGGATGAATGCTTGGGTTCATCACATTGGGATGATTGTTGTACAAACTTGGTCTCAAACTCATTTTTCATTTCATCCATCTGGATTTTAATGAGCTTATCTCTGTTGAGTTTGGAACCCTTTCTGTACCAACATTCATCGAAAAGATGATTGAATTTACCACATATTTCACATGGCTTATTCTTCATCTTGAATTGATCAACTGCTGATGTGGAAACTACTAAAGGTGTGCTCTTCAGTACTTTCCTCCTTTCAGTACTTTTGTTTAGTACTGAAGGATCTGTAACAACTGAAGACTTGTTCTTTAGTTGTTCTCTATCAGCAGTTGTTAATCCTTTTATTTCAGCTGATTTGAAATGCTTCTCAGATGTTGTGACTTGCTCTTCAGTACTTGAGGTACTTTGAGGGACAACATCTGAAGTACTCAGCTTCATGTGCTTATCAGTAGTTAACCCATCGGCCAATTGATTTGCTGAAGTATCAACACCGATTTCATCTTGTGATTTTGGGTGATCACTTGAGGATGATGCACATGATGATGTGGTTTGGAAATTACTTTTACCTTCAGATTTTACTATTGGTTTTGGAGTAAAATCTATAGGTGGTGCAATGTGGTTGTAACCTATTCCAAACTTCACATTTGAAGCAGATTGCTTGCTGAGCAGCATTTCAAATCCCTTGCAGGATGATACCCAGTGGTCACACTCAACTTGGGTAACTGCAAGTTTTTCTTTGAGATCTCTATGGTTCTCAAGAATGACCTCTAGCTTAGCCTTTTCATCATTTAATTGGCATTTAAGCTTATAAATCTCATCATCTTTATCCTTAAGGACAGACTCATATTCAGCTTTTCTTTTGGAAAGGGTTTGCTCAAGCTCTAGATTTTGATTTATTAAAGCTACATTTGCCTCTCTAATAGAGATAAATGTAGCTATGCAAGATTCAGAACATAGCTTGGCCTTAGCCTTAGAGGATACCTGGGTTACCTGTGATGAAGATGCATTGGAGCATGAACTATCAGTAGATTCCAGGGCCATGAGAGCTAGATTCCCAAAAGGATGTTCACCACCATGTTGACCATCACTAGCAAATAATTGCTCATTACCGAGAAATCATTTGGTAAACTGCTCCAGTCAACAATACCAGGGGTGAAGAAGCTGTGATGAGGTTGTGATTGAGATGATTGAGATGGTAGAGGCTCAGGTAGGGCTTGAGGTTGTTGTGCATTAGGAACTTGAACCGGATTTGGGTGTGCATGTAATAGCAGGGATATGGATATGACATTTGACCCTGAGGGACAAAATATGCAAGAGATATAGGTTGTGAATGATGACCAGAACTAGCAGGATGTTGCCCTCTGTTTTGTGGACTATTGCTTGGAAAAGTCACAAAGGGTGCAGAGGAGTTAGATCCAATGATCTACACTCTCTTGCAAAGTGTCCAAGCCTGTGGTATTTGTGACACCTCAACTTACTCTTGTCAAAACCAACTTTGGTTTTGCCAGAGAGTCCTGGAAATTTCCTACCAGTTCTCTTCTAGAACTTTTGAGATTTGATATTAGTCAAGGCCATTTGGCTCAGAATATCCATCTCTTCTAAGTCATCATCAGCAATACCCTTTAAATCATCCATAATGAAACACAAATTGTCACTATTACAGCCTGACTGACTGTCAACACTAACAAATGCATGATCTGAACCGTTTGAGGAGAAATCTATATGCTCATCATAATTGCTTTCTGATGCAGCATATTCTGACTCATGACCAACCAAGGCAGTGTTCCCTGGTACAAAGTCATCAGTGAGCTTTCCTGATGATGCCAATTTCCTTTTCTGCTCTATCTTTCTTTCAAATGTAAGCAGTTTCCCATGAAGTTGGGTGAGAGATAGACTATCCAGATTTGCACTGGAGCATAGGACAATGGTATATGTGTCCCATCTCTCAAGCAGTGATCTGAGGAATATGTTGTTCATCTGACTATTAGTGTATTCATGTTTCACCATTTTCAGCTCAGAGATCGAACAGGAAAAACGCTCAAACTGTTGAGTCAGTGACTCACCCTTCCTATGAGAGAATGTCTCATACTGTTGGGCAAGGATTTCTCTGTTGTTTGCTAAGACCTCATCTGTTCCACCAAATTGTTCCTTCAATGCATTCCAGAGGTCATGAGCAGTTTCATGATGTATAAGCCCAGAATAGATTTCATTCGGCAGTGCCATGGACAGAATTCCATGCGCTTTAGCATCAATCTCAAACAGTTTTCGATCCTCGTCTAAGTATTGTTCCTTCTTCTTCGGAACCATTTGGTTGGTTTCCGGATTGTTCACCATAGGCTTGTGTGGACCATGTACCACAGATGTCCAACAACCTGAACTGTAAACAGACAGGTGATGAAGCATTCTTCGTTGCCATATGTTATACTCAGTCCTAACCAGCAACAGAGGCTTGCTTAAGGAACCGGTATTGTGAGGGTCATTAGAAGGAGTAGTCATTCTCAGATTCAACCAAATTCAATTAAGTTTTAACTGATTTAGTACAAAACACAACAAACTCAATATGAACCAAGAGAAAACTCAAAGCAGATAAACGAAAGTAGCAGAAATTCAATGATCTATAACCAATTGTTGCAAATATGCTAATTCAATCAAACTTAGATATCGAATAGCAGTTTCAATGCTCAATTGTTAGATCGATCAATGATTAACCTTGCTCTGATACCATTTGTTAGGATTAGTGATCTAAGTTTGATTGATTAGAGAGTATTGCAGTGGAATTCGAACAACGAATTAAACAATTCACAAGAACACAATTGATATTAAATGTAACAGTAAATGGTTATAGAAAAGGAGAATTCTACAAAAGAGATATTTCATTCATATGCTTTCGTGGTGGCTCAATGTCACACTTTAAAACTAGGTCAACATCCCTTATATAGGAGATGTGACGTCTGCTGATGTCACTTGATAATGACATCTAACAAATTATTCAAACTACTGAAACTATGCAAACTACTGAGAATGTTCTCAACTACTGATTACATCTCAGAGAATGCTAAGTACAAGAAACATAAAACTACTGAAACGAAACTATTGAAACTATAACTACTGAAAAGTAAATTACAAGTACTAAAAGGAACCATCACAACTACTGAGGTTGATAACTTCAGCTGTTGTGACAACTACTGATCACTTTGGTCTTTAGTTTTTGTCTTCAGTCTTTGTTCTTCAGACTTTGTTCCTCAGACTTTTACTTTCAGACTTTTTCTTCAACTGATAGCTTTAGACTTTGTCTTCAGTACTTTACTTTCAGACTTTGTCTTCAGCTGATAGCTTCAGACTTTGTCTTCAGTACTAGTCTTCAGTTCTTGTCTTCAGACTTTGTTTTCAGACCTTGTAATGAGCTGATGTCTTCAGCTGTTGTGTTCTTCTTCAGCAGTTGTAATGTCTGTGGGACTTAGAGGTTTTTCTGATCAGGCTCATTGGTTCTTTTGGTCCAACACCAATCATCGCTCATAAAACATATAATTACATTAACTTGAAATAAACGTTGCAGCGGAAACATTAAAAACAACATTTTCATTAAAATGCTTTTGCAAAATAATAGAACATTCATCACACCATTCCATTTGTTCTCATTACAATGCAAAAACATTAAACAAAATAATGCCATCCAAAAGAGCAAGAAGCCGCCCCGTGCGATCCTTAGCAACTTTACCTGCCAACTGGAAAATGCATAAAAAGTAAGCCTTCCTGAGTGAGTTTTAGTTTTAAAATAAAACATACTTTATATTTCATTTAAAACCATCCATTTCAATCATACGTGATCATGCATTATACATACATATAGGTAATATCATAATTATCTTCATCATTCGTTCGTTCATTTCGTACATTCGTCATTAAATCTTTACTTTCATTCGGACCAGTGCCATGTGCTTCACCCCACCGTCATGCATAAAGCCAGTACTGGGCCTGAGGTCTTTCAAAGACCCCGAACATTGTGCATGAAGCTGACTCCAGTACCTAGGGTAAGCGGAAAGAATCCCATACATATGTTCAATCACAAGGATTGGACCCCTATGTGCATCCTCATGGGGTATTTAACCCCCACACAGTTGAGCTGACACCCCTCATTGGGTGTGAACCTCCATACATTTGCTTAATCACATGGATCAAGCCCCATGTGCATCCTTCTGGGGTAGCTAACCCACACACGGTTGAGCTAACACCCTCATTGGGTGTGAACCTCCAAACATATGCTTGCAAGCCTTTCATACTTTCATTCATTCATTAAAGCATGCATTCATTCATTACGTTCCTCTTTTCATTATCTTCCACTTTAAGTTACATAATACTTTCATTTCATTCATTAACATTCAATGTAAAGCTACAGGAAATAATCATACATAACAAGAAACACAAACATAAACATACCACATCACCATACAGGGCATCATCATGCATACATAACATACATCATACATACCATCATGCATAATCATGAATCATACATCACATCATCGTCATATAATGGCCGTCACATCATTTATGACCTCAAAAGTCAGCTTGCATGAACCCCCAGGAACCTTTCAAGTCAAAGCCTACATTTCACTTTTCCCCAAAAAGTCAGAAAATATTCTAAGTGTTTCTCCGCATTTCCTCTTTGTTCATTCGCATTTCCTCTTTGTTCATCCGCATTAACATTTGTTCATCTGCATTTGTTCATTCGCATTAACATTTGTCATCCGCATTTGTTCATCCGTATTTGTTCATCCGCGTTAACTTTTACTCATCCGCATTGACTTTTACTCATCTGCATTGACTTTTACTCATCTTCATTTGTCAATCCACATCCGCATTTCCTCTTTACTCATCCACATTTACTTTTACTCGTCCACATTGACTATTACTCATCCACATTTGTCAATGCTCATCCGCATTTGCCAATGTTCATCCGCATTTTCCAGACTTAAGCAGTTATTCTAAAACTTAAGCGTATAAGCTATTGTTTGGGTGTAGAAGCAGCCTGGGCACGCTTAAAATCATAATTTGGTCCCCAAATACCATCTATCATATTCTAAGCTTAAACCTTACATTCTAAGCCATAGAAACACAACCATAACATTATCAAACATGAACATAACCCAAAATCAAACCCCACCCGCATCATACACACATTCATACATACTGGTATGAAATCCAATTTTATAAAAACAAACATTCATGCATTAACAACACCAAAACAATTAAAACAAGTAAAAGAGGGGTTCTAGAACTCACCTTAGCAGGCTCTTAGGTGTGACTTCTTCCAAATTTCTTTTCAATTGAGATCAACCCTTAGAAACCCACCAAAAACACACACACAAACACACACAACACACATAAGCATACAACCGAGGATATAACCAGTTCAGAACATCTTAAACACACGAATTCTTACCTTGAATTTGACTTTTCAGCTCTTGTTCTTTAAAAACCCGAGGTTTCAACTCCTTTTCTTTCTTTCTCTATAAAGATTCGAATTTTGTGGGTGTAGAGAGAGTGATGGGGGGCTATCACCTTTTACATCAACTTTTTCAAACCTTTTGTTCTTTTTGACACTTTTTACCCCTCAACTTGGGTAAAATATATTTTCTTTCTTTTTCTTCACTTTATTCTTTCTTTGCTAACTTAAAAAATAACCGGGTGTTACAAGTCCACCCCCATATATAGGTTTCATCTCCGAAACTTGTTATTCCTCAAACAATCGTGGGTAATGCTGTCTCATCTCTTCTTAGTCTCCTATGTAGACTCGAATCCTTTCCTGTGATTCCACTGTACACGCACAAGAGGAACCACTTTATTCTTTAACTTCTTCGCTTTACAATCAATGATCACCACTGGTTGCTCCACATAATTGAGCTGTTCGTCTACCTCGATATCCTCCAGTGGTATAACCATATCCTCGTCTGCTAAACACTTTCTCAGATAGGATATATGGAATGTCGGGTGAATTCTGCTTAATTCAACCGGTAATTCTAGTCTATAGGCTACCCCTCCTACTCGAGCAATGATTCAGAAAGGCCCTATGTACCTTGGACTCAACTTGCCCCGCTTTCTGAACCGAATGATACCCTTTAAAGGCGAGACTTTCAAAATAACCATGTCACCCACCTGGAACTCAATTGGTCTACATCATTTATCAGCATAAAAATTTTTGTCTATATTTTCCTGCCTTTATGAAGGCCTTGATCTTTTCAAGCTTTTCAGTAGTAGCCTTAATCATCTCGACGCTCCCTAACTCCTTCTGTTCAATGTCACCGCAACAGAGGGGTGTTCTGCATCTCCTACCATATAGTATCTCATAAGGGGGCATACCGATACTGGCATGATGACTGTTGTTATATGATAACTTAGCTAACGGTAAGTGGTCATCCCAACTTCCTCCAAAATCGATGACACATGCACGAAGCATATCCCCCAGCGTCTGAATGGTCCTTTCTGACTAACCATATGTTTGAGGATGATAACCCATGCTAATATGTAACCTCGTCCCCATTTCATCGTTGAATTTCTTCCAAAATTTGGATGTAAACCGAGTGTCACGATCAGACACAATAGACACCGGCACACGATGACGAGTTATGATCTCCTTAATGAAAAGATCCGCCAACCTCTCGGATGAATACGTCTCGCGAATCGGTAGGAAATGAGCACTCTTCATCAAACGATCAACTATCACCCATATGGTATCATACCCTTTTAAGGTATATGGTAGCTTCGTAATGAAATCCATGGTGATGTGCTCTCACTTCCATTCCGGTATATCCCACTTCCCACTACGTCACGCTTCATACCCAGCCTCCAATAATCTTTCTTCATGTCTTGGTATATCTTTGTAGCACCAGGATGAATATAGTATTGAGTCTTATGAGCTTCGTCAATAATCTTCACGCATAGATCCCCAAAACGAGGAATCGACATTCATCCAATCAGGTTCTAACACCAAGTGTGTTTTCACCCAATTTCGTAACCAGACCTCTCATTATTTTGGAGTTAAGATGATCTTCTTCCAATGCCTCATCCTAAAACTCCTTAACTTGCTTCATCACATCCGAGGTCATGATCAACTGGTAAGCTTTCACCCGAATCGGCTCGGGTCTCTATTTTCGGCTAAGGGCATCCGCGACCATGTTGGCTTTGCTCGGATGGTAATGGATCTCACAATCATAGTACTTTATAAGCTACAACCATCTCCTCTGCCTCATGTTCAGGTCCTTCTGCTCGAAGAAGTACTTCAAGCTCTTGTGGTCGGTGAATATGGTGCACTTTGTACCGTATAGGTAGTGCCTCCAAATATTTAACGCGAAAACCTCAACTGCTAGCTCCAAATCATGAGTAGGGTAATTAACCTCATGAATCTTTAACTGTCGGGATGCATAGGCTATAACTTTTCCCCTCTTTATTAACACACACCCCAACCCCGAGTAGGAAGCATCAGAATAAACCACCAGATCTTCACTTCCATCGGGTAATGAGAAAACAGGAGCTTGAGTCAACCTCGCCTTTACTCCTCAAATGCCTTCTCTTGAGCTTGACCCCATACGAACTTTACATCTTTCCGGGTCAACTTGGTCAGTGGAAAAGCGATCTTAGAGAAGTCTTGAATGAATCTTCTGTAGTAGCCGCCAAACCCAAGAAACTACGAATCTCGAATGGCGTCTTTGGAGACTTCCATTGCATCACTGCCTCCACCTTTGCCAGATCCACCATAATCCCCTCGGGATTCACCGCGTGACCCAAGAATTAAACCTCGCGTAACCAGAATGCGCATTTGGAGAATTTAGCATACAACTTCTCCTTCTCAATGTTTCTAACACCTCTCGAATATGTTTGACATGCTCCTCTTCACTCTTGGAATAAATCAAGATATCATCGATAAACAGATTCACTGATTTATCCAACACACTCGATTCATCATAAAAGCAGCTGGCGCATTGGTCAAACCATATGATATAACGAGGAACTCGTAGTGACTATAACGTGTGCGAAAAGCTGTTTTAGGTATATCATGCTCTTTCACCTTTAGCTGATGATAACCCGATCGAAGGTCTATCCTCGAGAACTAACTGGCACCTTGAAGCTGATGTAATAGGTCATCAATTCTTGGTAACGGGCATCGGTTCTTTATTGTCAACTTATTCAGCTCTCGGTAGTCGATACACGTCCTGATGCTATCGTCTTTCTTCTTCACAAATAAGACCGGAGCACCCCAAGGAGAGATACTCAGCCTAATAACCCCTTATTGACACCTCTTGCAATTGTTCCATCAACTCTTCCATCTCAATCGGAGCTAACCGATACGGTGCCTTAGCAACAGGTTGGGCACCTGGTATCAAATAAATCTGAAACTCGATCTCTCGGTTAGGTGGCACTCCTATTAAGTATTCTGGGCACACGTCTGGAAAGTCACACACAACCGGTACATCGACAGTTATGGGTTTTGGTGTTTCCACATCCTTCACCTAGGCCAAGTAGGCGCTACCTCCAACCTCATGCACTTTCCCCCCACCGCCATTGAGATTACTTTCAGGATTGCCGTGACTCAGTCACCATAAATGTCACACCCTCAAAATCCACTTGCGGAGTTTTACCGCGAGGCGTGTGAACAAACCAGGATCACAGTCAATAGTTACTCAGAACGACTCTATATGCCATAACATAACAAATTCAACCAAAATACCAACGTTAAATAATGCGGAGCGTTTTTGAAAACAACCCAAGTCTATAAAGTATAACTTATGGCAAAACAAGTGCCAAACCAAAAGTAAACCATAATGTTGTTAAAATGTCACATTGTCTTGAAGCATAATGCCTTAAATGAAGTGAACCGTACAGTGCTCCTATGGCAAGCAAGTTAAGGACCTGAGAAAAGCATACTAAAATGTCAACACATAGGTTGGTGAGTTCAAGAGTTTGAGTTCAATAATCATGTAAACAGTTGCGATAAATATAAGCAGTGTATGGTAATAGATAGCTAGTCTATTATCAACAATATTAATACATAGTGATTTTGCAATTGAAGCTGACTGTGATAGTTGTTGCCTCCTGTCACGACTTACCATGTCGTGACAATGATCAATAGGACAAATTGCACCCGGTTGACCTCGAGTCACACAGGTGGGGCTCGTCAGACCAGTAGTACTACCCAAGTTTCCCCGCTATTAAATGTTAACAATTCAAAAGTGTGAGGACTTTTCTCATGGTAAACAGCACTATATTAATATTTTACACACTTAAATAATGAAAGCGTTCGTATAAATACCAGTATGCTATCTCCCCCAAAAGAGATTAAGTAAAGAGTGGGGCATGAACTCACCTGATGTATGCAAAGTACTTAGGGTTTATTTTGAGAAACGAGAGGATAGCCAACCTTCACAGGTTACCTAGATCATGTGAGTACATAAGTACGTGTAAATAAAAGACATGTGAAACCTAATCATACCAAAATCAAAGACTCAAGCTTCCAGACAAATAGACACGTTTGACCTAGTTGACCCGTTTGACCGTTGGTGACATTATGAGTTATAATTCAAACAAAGCCAATGAGCACATACAACATACATGATAAGCATTCAAACAGTATCATACATATGCTATATCAACCCGGTGTATCACCTAGATCATCATACAATCAACTACTATACAAGTCATGCGAATCTGGCACATAACATAACCATTAGCTACAAAACACTAACATGTCATACAAGGTTCAACCATTCATCACATGCCATGTGAAGCCACTCACGACTTCACATCCTAAACCCTGCCAATCCCACTAAGTAGGGGCCTCAGATCCGCACGTGTGTATAATGATCACAACCAAATTCTTTAGCATATACATTGCATCCACAACATCACAACAATCAATTACCAGACCCAAGCATGATGTCCTACTACTACACAACATCCAAACCATACATGATTACCAATTCCAATTATCACCCATGATCATCCAAACATGCCATACAACTAGTTTAACACGTTCTATTACACTAGGATCCATCCTTGAACATATTAGCAAGTTCTATCATCTCAAACATGATCACAACATCATACTTCAACATTACACAAATAAAGTTTCCCTTTTGGGAAAGAACATCCAAAGTCTATCAAACATCCAAGATAGCATGAATTCATCAATAATATACCAATTCAAGCTCATACTAACATCTAGACATGATCAACAACACTAAACACCTCAATCCAACAATCTTCATAAACAAAAGTTTCTACTTTTGGCAAGCTATGATCAACATCATCAAATTAAAGATTTCTAGCATTCATAATATCAATCTAGCATCTAATTCATCATGAACCCATCCATAACATCAATCATCAATAATTCAACATTTCATTCAAATAAAGTTACTATTCTTAGTAACCTATGAACAATGCATCCAAATCCCAACTTTCTTGCATAATCAACGTATTCTAACATTCATACAACCCAATTATCATCAAACATTCATCAAAACAATCATCCATCATGCATAATCAAGCCATTTCGAATTAGGGTTTGCTTCAAAATCAATTCATGATCAATCCACTAAAAACCTAGAATTCTTGCATAATCGACGTTAACTAACATGTATACAATCTAACTAACATGTTAACATCATCAAACAACAACCAATTCGACCCAACAAGGACCAATTATGATTAGGGTTCGGCCTGATGAACCCTTCACAAAAACACGAAAAATCTAACCTTTAAACGCGTGTTAACTTGCAATTGATGATTCTAACGTGTTCTATGCCTTGAAATCGACCAATTTCGTGTTCCTTGCTTGTTCTTGGTTGATTTCACAATGGGAGAGGTGTTTGGGGATGGTTTGCGGCCGGAAATGGGTGGATTAGGGTTTAGGTTTGTTTTAATTAATTTAATTTACATATTACCCTTTAAACCCTTGTGTTTTGGTATTTTATAAAAACTAAGCTTTAAACTCTTTGTAAAGTGTTTTAACTTCATAATATAAAGATATAAACTTATAAAGTTCATTATGATCTTATCTTTATAAAAACACAAGACATACGAATAAACAGACACGTTTCCGCGTTACGCGATAAATTCTTTAATTAACCGTTTATAAATGTGTAAACACATAAACATAACCCAATACTCACATAATCACTTAGATTCACATCAAATTAACATTATTCATTATTATTAGGTCACCAACGTTCAACGACAACTAGTGTGTGCAACTAGTGTGTGCTCACGACACGTGTTTACAAGACTTAACGGAACTAACGGAGTTTGGTAACGGAAATTTACCGGATGTCACATTATCCCCATGTTGAAAGAATTTTCGTCCCGAAAATTGCGTTACATGGTGAGAGTGTTCCATCACTGGTTTCCATCACTGGTCTACTGCATTGGCACACAGAAATCGAAATCGTGTGAGTTTTGGATGAGTTGTCACATCATCCCCATGTTGAAAGAAATTTCGTCCCGAAATTTAAATCAATACCTTCGTCTGCTGGCATCGTTCCTTCGAATAGTTGAGGGTACTTAAGCTTCATTTGATCTTCCCGTTCCCATGTGAATTCCGGTCCACGTCGCGAATTCCAACGGATCTTGACAATGGGTATTTGCTTTGCTTAAGTGTTTTCACCTCACGGTCCATCACCTCCACTGGTTCCTCAATAAAACGCAATTGTTCATCCACTTGAATTTCTTCTAGTGGTACGACCGTCGTTTCATCAATGCACTTCTTCAAGTTTGACACGTGAAATACATCATGAATTCCACTTAGCGAATCAGGTAGGGCTAATCGATAGGCTACTGGACCTACTCTTTCCACAATCTCAAATGGTCCAACGTACCTCGGATTTAGTTTCCCCGTTTACCAAACCGAACTATGCCTTTCCATGGTGAGACTTTCAACAAAACCTTGTCGCCAACCTGAAACTCTAAAGGTTTCGTCTCTTGTCAGCATAACTCTTTTGCCTGTCTCGCGCTGCAGCCATACGGTTCCGTATCTGTATAATTTTCTCAGTCGTCTCATGAATTAACTCGGGACCTGTTATTTGACTATCACCAATTTCGCCCAGCAAACGGTGATCGACATTTTCTCCCGTACAACGCCTCGAAAGGTGCTGCTTGTATACTAGTGTGATAACTGTTATTATAAGAAAACTCCACAATGGCAGGTGAATTTCCAGTTATTCCCAAAGTCAATCACACAAGCACGTAGCATATCCTCCAACGTCTGTATAGTACGCTCACTCTGACCATCCGTCTGTGGATGATATGCAGTACTCATATCCAAACGTGTACCCAAGGATTTCTGCAATGATTGCCAGAAATGTGACGTGAAACGAGCGTCACGGTCAGAGATAATTGAGATCGGTACCCCGTGTCTCGAAACGATCTCCTTGAGGTACAGGCGAGTTAACTTCTCCATCTTGTCGGTTTCCTTTATTGCAAGGAAATGAGCAGACTTTGTCAATCGATCCACAATAAACCATATCGTGTCACAACCAGTACTAGTCGGGGTAGTTTACTAATAAAGTCCATGGAGATTGTTCCCATTTCCACATTGGAATCTCGGGTTGTTGTAATAGTCGGATGGTTTTGATATTCCACTTTCACCTTCGAGCAGGTCAAACACTTGCTCACGTATGTAGCTACATCCGCTTTCATGTTAGGCCACCAATAGTGAGCCTTTAGGTCATGGTACATCTTGTCGGATCCAGGATGTATAGAATACTTAGATTTGTGTGCCTCGCTCATAACTAAATCTCAGATTTCCATGAACAGGCACCCAAGTCTATCCATGAAATATCGAATTCCATCCTCTTTCATCACTAGCTGCTTATCCATTCCCCTTAACAATTAGAACCAATATTTTCCACCTTTAAAGCTTCATTTGTGCCTCCTTAACTTGTTCGGGCAGTTGGGTACTGATAGTAAGCTGTAAAGCTCGCACCCGTCGGGGTTTAGCTGTTTCCTTCCTGCTTAAAGCATCGGCAACTACGTTCGCCTTCCCGGATGATACTTAATTGCGCAATCATAATCATTTAGTAGTTCCACCAACGTCGCTGCCTCATATTCAACTCTTTTTGCTCAAAGATATGTTGAAGACTCTTGTGATCGGTTGTAGATTGTGCACTTGGTACCGTACAAATGTCTCCAGATCTTTAAGGCAAAAACTACTGCGCCCAATTCTAAGTCATGGGTAGTAGTATAGTTCTTCTCGTGAACCTTTAGTTGTCTCGAGGCGTAGGCTATCACCTTGTCTCGTTGCATCAAGACACAACCCAATCCTTGGATGGATGCATCGCAATACACCACAAAGTCATCTGTTCCCTCTGGTAATGCTAATATCGGGGCAGTACAGAGTTTTTGTTTCAATAATTGGAAAGCTGATTCTTGACTCTTAGCCCATTTGTATGTCGTTCCTTTGTGAGTCAAGGCTGTGAGAGGTTGTGCGATCTTAGAAAATCCTTCTATGAATCGGCGGTAATATCCTGCTAATCCTAGAAATTGTCTTATCTCACTTGGTGTTTTGGGTGTAGTCCAATTCTTTATCGCCTCAATTTTGGCAGGATCAACGTGTATTCCTTCTCATTAACAATATGACCTAGGAATTGTACTTCTCTTATCCAAAAGTCACACTTTGAGAATTTAGCATACAGTTGCTCATTTTTCAACAGTTCCAAGATCATTCGTAAGTGCTCTTCATGCTCCTCTTGGTCCTAGAGTATATCAGTATATCATCGATGAACACAATGACAAACTGATCAAGATGAGGTTTGCACACGCGGTTCATGAGGTCCATGAACACAGCAGGTGCATTAGTCAACCCAAAAGGCATGACCAAGAACTCATAATGACCATAACGAGTACGAAATGCAGTCTTGGGAATATCTTCCTCTCGAACTCTGAGCTGATGATAACCAGATCTCAAGTCAATCTTCGAGTAATAGCTTGATCCTTGAAGCTGATCGAACAAGTCGTCGATACGAGGTAAAGGGTATCGGTTCTTGACTGTTACTTTGTTTAACTCTCGATAATCGATGCACATCCGAAAGGTACCATCCTTCTTCTTAACAAAGAGTACAGGAGCTCCCCAAGGTGATGTACTAGGTCGAATAAAACCCTTATCCAAAAGCTCCTGAAGTTGTGACGACAACTCCTGTAGTTCGTTTGGTGCTAATCGATAAGGTGCTCTAGCAATCGGAGCTGCGCCAGGAATCAACTCAATCTGGAATTCCACTTGGCAGTGCGGTGGTAATCCAGGAAGATCTTCTGGGAACACCTCCGGAAAGTTGCGTACTACGGGAATATCCTCCATTCTCTTTTCTTCCTTTTGCTTATCGGTTACAAGTGCTAGGATAGCCACGCGGCCCTTCGTAACAACTTTTGAGCTTTCATATACGAGATGATGCCTATCACAACACCACTCCTATCACCTTTGACAGTAAGAATTTGATCACCAACGGGATCCGTATAATCTTCTCGTGACATATGACTTCCGCTTGCTTGCTAGAGAGCCAATCCATGCCTATCACAACATCAAAACTTCCCAGCGTAACAGGCATGAGATCTATAGCGAAAGTATGACCAGCAAGTTCTATCCTACAGTCTTTAAGGATATGCGTTACATGGATTTGTTTACCGTCGGCTAATTCCACAGTGTACTTAGATTCTAAAGCAGAAGGTATATCACTTAAAAGACTACAGAATTTTAAGGACACAAAACTCCTATCGGCTCCAGTATCAAATAGTACCGTAGCAAAACAACCATTAACAGGGAATCTACCAGTAACAGTTGTGGGATCATTTAGAGCCTCACCTGAGCCATGACGAAGGCTCTCCCTTTGGCTCCATCTCTATTGCCGCCATTTCCAGTGCCATTTCCACCATTGTTGTATTATTGCCATTGTTGTTGTTCCCATGATTATTGGTGTTGTTGTTGTTGTTGCCATTTCCGTTCCTTCTCAGTTGTGGGCAGTTTCGTTTGTAATGCCCTTCTTTCCACACTCAAAAACACCCTTAGGGGTTTCTTGAGATTGTTGTGGCCTCTTCATTAGTTCACCACGGCAATCCTTCGCGGCGTGTCCAATCTTTCCACAACGTTGACACTTGAAGTTATCACACCGTCCCACATGGTGGTAGTTACACCGTGGGCATTTAGGATGTCTGCCGCCGTAACCGTTGGGTCTTGGTTATTTGGGGCAGTTTGGTTGAAATTGCGGTTATTATCGAACCGCCGCTGTTGCGCTGAGCTGGTGGTGGTGTGCTGTTGGGATTGTTGTTGACCGCCAGACGATGATGATGATGATTTGTTGTTGCTGTTGCTGGGAGCATCCCACTTCCTTTTGTTGTCGGGCACGCTCACCACAGCGCCCCGTTTGGGTAGACGCCTTGCTCTACCGCCTGGTCAGTAAGTTTATGAGCAATCTGGATGGCCTGCTGGATCGTAGTCGGGTTAGAAGCCGTTACCATACTTTGGATTTCAGGCACCAATCCTCGTATGTAGTGCTCGATTCTCTTGTGTGTCTCATTAACCATTCTGGACACAATGTGGCCAGCTCATGAGTACGGGTGTATAAGCCTCAATTTCCGAACCCTTCATCTTGAGCTGCCAGAATTCCATCTCCAACTTTTGCACCTCATTTCGAGGACAGTACTCCTCGATCATCATATCCTTGAACTCATTCCAGGGAGTCCATTTGCCATCGCTTGTCCAAGCATCTGGACTTGCGCGTTCCACCATGACAGGGCAGCACCCTCCAATGTCCCGGTGGCATACTTTACTTGATCCGCCGGTGGACAGTTACATTTGGAGAAAACGGACTCAGTCTTCTCAAACCAGCGTACAAGCCCTACAGCACCCTCTGTACCGCTGTAGGTGTGTGGTTTGCAGTCCATGAAGGACTTGTATGTACACACTGGTGGTCTGTTTTAACACAACACACGTTAATCAAACATCCCTATAGTTATAAAGGATATCAGATTTGTTTTTTTATCACTGTTTACCTGCGGCTGACCCGCATGGGCAGTAGCCACTGCCGCCTGAACATGCTCATTAATTAGAGCAGCCAATTCCGCAGGAGTCATGTTAATAGCACCACCACCTGTTCTCCGGTGCCACGTCCACGTCCACGTCCACGACCACGTCCACGTCCACGTCACGAGCGTCCATCTTTTCACTTATATTCACAATCAATAATGAGTAACATCATACACATTTAACTCATTGAAGCGTAGTAAACAGTAAATGAAAGAAATAACATCATCACAACCACAACATTCTAACAAAAATAATAACCAAAGTAAATAAATTGTAATAAGTCACAACGTATTTAGCAGCAATGTCAAAATTGAAGTTTTGTCGTTCGTGTGGGGAAACAACCCTTCCCACATAGGTTTCAAAAAAGAAAACACTACGTAGTCTAAGTCATATAAGAAATCAATCGACAATGTCAGACCCATCACTATCATCCTCCATCTCCTCCGGTTCCTCTTCCTCGGGTCCCTCCTCGGGATCCTCCTCATCCTCAGAGTCTGCGGCAGGAGCAGGAGCTATAGCAATCTGGAGTGCTGCTAGTTGAGCTTCTAATATGGCAATCCTATTATCGGCTATGGCGTCCCGCTGTTCACGAGCAGTCACGCGTCCTGGAGTGCCATAACACCATCTTGCATATGGTGACAACCGTTCAGCGTCTTCCCGTGTTCTTCCTTGAGTTCGTCCAATTGATGTCTCAGGTTGTACACCTCTTGCTGTAGTGTACAGACATCACTCGTGAGTCGTCTTACGCGATGCTGTTCAGTATCCAATGCAGCCATCAGTGCAGCAATCAGTTGCTCGTTAGACTGCGTCGTTCGGGGAGTGAAGGCATGGGTTGATTGGCATTGTTCCTAGTCCTTGGCTTTAGGACAGGTACGCGTTCCCTAAACATGATATGGTCAACAAACCTAGGATAAGAACGCCAGTCACGCGGGGGGTCACGCTTCATCAACGCGAATGGTTGATCCCAGTCAATCTCCTCTCGGGGATAAGCCAGTCTGGGCCAATCGAATCCATCATCAGGTACAGGTGCGGGAGGTGGGGATTCAGATCGTGTAGGTGATTCGGGTCGTTTACCCGGAGCTCTTGAAGACGATGCCATGCTGCAGATAATGTGATGCGTATGCCAATGAGTGTATAGTCGATGGAACAAGAAACAGGTAACTAACTAACTGTGCGCGTTATAGTCTAGTGTGTATGCAACCTAGTTCCCTATAACCAATGGCTCTGATACCAATCTGTCACACCCTCAAAATCCACTTGCGGAGTTTTACCGCGAGGCGTGTGAACAAACCAGGATCACAGTCAATAGTTACTCAGAACGACTCTATATGCCATAACATAACAAATTCAACCAAAAACCAACGTTAAATAATGCGGAAGCGTTTTTGAAAACACCCAAGTCTATAAAGTATAACTTATGGCAAAACAAGTGCCAAACCAAAAGTAAACCATAATTGTAAAATGTCACATTGTCTTGAAGCATAATGCTTAAATGAAGTGAACCGTACAGTGCTCCTATGGCAAGCAAGTTAAGGACCTGAGAAAAGCATACTAAAATGTCAACACATAGGTTGGTGAGTTCAAGAGTTTGAGTTCAATAATCATGTAAACAGTTGCGATAAATATAAGCAGTGTATGGTAATAGATAGCTAGTCTATTATCAACAAATATTAATACATAGTGATTTTGCAATTGAAGCTGACTGTGATAGTTGTTGCCTCCTGTCACGACTTACCATGTCGTGACAATGATCAATAGGACAAATTGCACCCGGTTGACCTCGAGTCACACAGGTGGGGCTCGTCAGACCCAGTAGTACTACCCAAGTTTCCCCGCTATTAAATATTAACAATTCAAAAGTGTGAGGACTTTTCTCATGGTAAACAGCACTATATAATATTTTACACAACTTAAATAATGAAAGCGTTCGTATAAATACCAGTATGCTATCTCCCCCAAAGAGATTAAGTAAAGAGTGGGGCATGAACTCACCTGATGTATGCAAAGTACTTAGGGTTTATTTTGAGAAACGAGAGGATAGCCAACCTTCACAGGTTACCTAGATCATGTGAGTACATAAGTACGTGTAAATAAAAGACATGTGAAACCCTAATCATACCAAAATCAAAGACTCAAGCTTCCAGACAAATAGACACGTTTGACCTAGTTGACCCGTTTGACCCGTTGGTGACATTATGAGTTATAATTCAAACAAAGCCAATGAGCACATACAACATACATGATAAGCATTCAAACAGTATCATACATATGCTATATCAACCGGTGTATCACCTAGATCATCATACAATCAACTACTATACAAGTCATGCGAATCTAGCACATTAACATAACCATTAGCTACAAAACAACTAACATGTCATACAAGGTTCAACCATTCATCACATGCCATGTGAAGCCACTCACGACTTCACATCCTAAACCCTGCCAATCCCACTAAGTAGGGGCCTCAGATCCGCACGTGTGTATAATGATCACAACCAAATTCTTTAAGCATATACATTGCATCCACAACATCACAACAATCAATTACCAGACCCAAGCATGATGTCCTACTACTACACAACATCCAAACCATACATGATTACCAATTCCAATATCACCCATGATCATCCAAACATGCCATACAACTAGTTAACACGTTCTATTACACTAGGATCCATCCTTGAACATATTAGCAAGTTCCTATCATCTCAAACATGATCACAACATCATACTTCAACATTTACACAAATAAAGTTTCCCTTTTGGGAAAGAACATCCAAAGTCTATCAAACATCCAAGATATGCATGAATTCATCAATAATATACCAATTCAAGCTCATACTAACATCTAGACATGATCAACAACACTAAACACCTCAATCCAACAATCTTCATAAACAAAAGTTTCTACTTTTGGCAAGCTATGATCAACATCATCAAATTAAAGATTTCTAGCATTCATAATATCAATCTAGCATCTAATTATCATCATGAACCCATCCATAACATCAATCCATCAATAATTCAACATTCATTCAAAATAAAGTTACTATTCTTAGTAACCTATGAACAATGCATCCAAATCCCAACTTTCTTGCATAATCAACGTATTCTAACATTCATACAACCCAATTATCATCAAACATTCATCAAAACAATCACATCATGCATAATCAAGCCATTTTCGAATTAGGGTTTGCTTCAAAATCAATTTCATGATCAATCCACTAAAACCTAGAATTCTTGCATAATCGACGTTAACTAACATGTATACAATCTAACTAACATGTTAACATCATCAAACAACAACAATTCGACCCAACAAGGACCAATTTATGAATTAGGGTTCGGCCATGATGAACCCTTCACAAAAACACGAAAAATCTAACCTTTAAACGCGTGTTAACTTGCAATTGATGATCTAACGTGTTATATGCCTTGAAATCGATCCAATTTCGTGTTCCATTGCTTGTTCTTGGTTGATTTAGCAATGGGAGAGGTGTTTGGGGATGGTTTGCGGCCGAAAATGGGTGGATTAGGGTTTAGGTTTGTTTTAATTAATTAATTTACATATTTACCCTTTAAACCCTTGTGTTTTGGTATTTTATAAAAACTAAGCTTTAAACTCTTTGTAAAGTGTTTTTAACTTCATAATATAAAGATATAAACTTATAAAGTTCATTATGTATCTTATCTTTATAAAAACACAAGACAAATAATAAACAGACACGTTTCCGCGTTACGCGATAAATTCTTTAATTAACCTTATAAATGTGTAAACACATAAACATAACCCAATACTCACATAATCACTTAGATCACATCAAATTAACATATTCATTATTATTAGGTCACCAACGTTCAACGACAACTAGTGTGTGCAACTAGTGTGTGCTCACGACACGTGTTTACAAGACTTAACGGAACTAACGGAGTTTGGTAACGGAAATTACCGGATGTCACAATAAACCGTCACCATATGCCCGTTAGGCGCTGTCAAACGAATCATCTTCTTACAACACACAATGTTCGTATCGTAGTCCGCTAACAAATCCATCCATGAACCACATCGAAATCACCTATGGTCATCACGAATGGTCTAACCGGAAATTTATGACCTTCTAATTCCACGTCACAACCTTCTATCATCTCAGAAATCCTAGTAGACTTACCGATGGTAGTTTCTACATCAAAGGGCGTATTAACAATCCTACTACTAACAGGCAGTTTAGCACAGAAAGTAGTAGAAATAAAACATTTATGCAGGATCGAGATTGGGTCACATACCACTGTGTTTTTCTCTCAAACTCACTTAGAACAACACTTAGCTAAGATAGAGACAGTAAGATTTTATCACAATGTAGCAATTAATAAGGAACACAAGAAGTAATTTTCAACGTACTTTTATATATTGCTTCTCAACTCAATATTACAAGACTCTTACAAGCTGTCTGGAATGAGTTACAAAGAGAACCTACGTATAATACTACCTACAGCCAGATACTTTGATACCAGCTAGGATCCTATAACTAAAGCCTATACTACAAGACTATAGTTAAGGTATCTCGGATAAAGTCTTATCTAAGATTTGGTAGTCAGGACATGTCTTTAACTTACCTTTTGTCACCAACTAATGTTGGTAACTTGTACTATCATAAAAGGTGAACAGTGGAATAAAGGATGGTCAACTGCATGGCTCTTTGAGAAAACGCCATATAGTATCAGAGGTCTGCAGCGGAGTGTCAGAGACCATACTTGTGTCCACTCGTTCATAGCAGTGTCTTCTGAAGGTTAAACGGCTTCGGAAGAGTAAGTACTTCCGAAGCCACTTATACTTCGGAAGAGGCTGCTTCTTCCAAGGCTTGGAGACTTCTTTGTTTTCATCATACTTCGGAAGTAGTCTTCATGTTCTTCTTCTAAGACTTGATCTTCGAAAGCATGCTCTTTGCTTTGGAAGTAGAGTTCTGTCTTCGGAAGTTTATCTTTCACTTTGTCTTCGGAAGAACTCTATAACCTATGGAAGTTCCATGCTAAGCTTTGGAAGCCCTTGCATATAGTAAGAAAATTGTCTAAGTGAATTGGTTTTGGTTGCACCAGCCTTCTTCTTGATCCAACAAACTCCCCCTAGGCTGATGCTACCAAAACTTCACTTGTTTTTGCTTCTTAAGACTTTCAGCACCTAGGAGAGTAGATATTTGTCTGTTTCCTTGTTCTTCCCTGATGTGGTGCTAAGAAGTTTGTACAGATCATTGGTAGACAGGAAATCCAGTCTGTCACCATGGATGACATGTACCCTCTGTTGTTGCCTTCTCAAAAGAGTTAGTTGATGGGAACTGTAATCATATTCCCATCTACCTATAGGTTCCAATTCTGGATCCTCCACCATCTGTAGAAAGGCAGTGCCTTTGGTAGGAGGTCTTTCCTTGTCTTCCTATCTTCTCAATCTCAACTCTTCTTCAATCTTAGCCTTTGCAGTTAGCTCAGCTAGATGAAGACTGCTAAGATGATTTATGATGAGTGCAGCAGCTTCAGAGATGGAGGGGGTGGAGAATGGCTTCTCTACTAACTCAGCAATGTCAAATTTGCTGGAGTGTAACAAAGAAGTTGCATTAAGTCTGTTGACTTCGCAATTCTCCCTTTCCACAACAAAGTTGTGAGAAGTTTCATCGAACCTCCACTGGATTATTTTCTTTCTAGGCACAAGAGACTGATTGGGAATCTTGTCCTCTTTCTTCGTATCCAGCAAAGTCACCAGTTTTCTTTTAAGTTTCTTCTCTTTATCATTTAATGAATCTGAGTTAAGGCCTAGAAGTTTAGCTACATGATCCAATGTTCCTCTAGGTAAATCAAGAAATTGATCTCTTGTGAGGGAACAAGAGGATCCATCAACATAGGTAATGTTGATAGAATCTTCAACACATCAGACTTCGCTGAAAGTTGTGCAGTTGATGAGCTTGGTCTTGATTACCCTGAACTCCTCAAGAGAGAGATGTTGAGAAGGCTGAGGGGATGGTTTGGATGGTTGTTCGGTAGGTTGAGGTTCGGTAGGTGAGGTTCAGAGGTTCTAGGAAGTGTTTTTGGTTGGAGGATAGGAAGTTTAGGTGGTTGGGGTGATGAAGTGGATGTGGGTTCAGGGGTGAAGGGTTCAGTTTTAATGGTGAAAGGTAGGGGTAAGGGTTGAGGGTGTGGTTGAGTGGTTGCAGTGAAGGTCATCCCCTTTACCCTTCTGTACATCTCTTTCCTCTTTCCCAACCGGATGTCAACTTTGATTTCACTGACAATCCATGGAGTGTCTTCTCAGACATGGGACCCACCTGCCTTCCAGAGAAGCCATGGGCACGAAGATAGTCTTTCATCCAGGCATTTTCATTGAGCTTCCTGCTTGCAGTGACCCTAGCTTTTTCCTCCTTCTTCTTCTTCACCTTTGTCTATTCCCTTGCAACCTTCTTCTTCTTTCTCCATTTGATCCTGCTCTTTGTTGTAGAGCCAAAGGACCGTCTCATCATTGTATGGAGACGGTTCTTGAAGATTAAAGCCTTTGGAGATTAGGAAATTTATCCTGTCTCTGCTCAGCTGCAATTCAGCTTCCTTCTGTTCTTCTTCTTCTTTCTCCAAGGCCAACCTGGCTTCTTCTTCAAGTTTCAACCGGGTTGTCTTCTCCAGATCCACCAACTCCTCTAGTGGTAGCAGGAGTGTTTCTTCATTAGCAGCTCCTATTTGGATAAGTTGGTCAATGATCTCTTCTCTTCTCTTATTGTTGACAGCCTCCTGATTGACTGCAGCTGCTTTTGTGCTGGCAGCTAGCAACTTCTCAGTTGGAAGTCTTCCTTTCTTCTTGAGTTTCTCAATATTTTCCTCTTCCTAAAGCTCTTCCGCAGTCATCTTTCTTTTATTTATCTTTTGAAGAGCTTGACTGTGGTGGTTCTTGGAGAGTGGATTCTGATTGCGAGAGAAGCAGAGATGGTATCTGGGATGGGGGTAGATTCAGATGTCCTCGCTGTTCACCTCAGATGCCATGTCAAGGATTGCATCTGTGATGATTAGTTCCTTGGACATTTTGAATAGTCCTTCTGCAGCTTCCATTTCAGCTTCGAAATATTCAGCTTTTTCTTTCGAGGCTTTAACTTCAGCTTTAGAAGTTGGAGGAGATGCAGATTCTGTCCCAACTATTTCAGTTGCTGGGCCATCAGTTCCCATTTCCCCTTCGAATTGAATCTTAGGTTCCATGTGGACCTTAGGTTGACCAACTTCTTTTACAGTGGTAGAAGGTGCAGTTAGCCTCTGAAGCTCTTCAGCTCTGAAGTAGAGCATTGCAACATCTGGACTTCGCTGATTAGTGGAGGATCTCAACAAACGTGGTGAAGAGTCTATAGAGATCACTAAGCATCTTTGAGGCAATCTGAAGAATAAGTTTAGATGGCTTAGACACAGTGATGATAGGAGTAGAAAATGTTGAAGTTGAAGTGTGACTCTATGGGTCCTCAAGTGTTTGTCTTTGAACATTCTCCCCCTTTTCGGTAGCATCATCTTGAGAGCTAGATGATTTGGAGGAAGAACTCAATGAGACCTAAACAGGTACATGCCTAACAGATATCTCGGTCTGTTTCTTAGCTAGTTAAGCCTTGAGATTGTCAATCTCAAGTTGCTGAGTGGCAGACCTTACTTCTAAAGTTCTAAACAAAGATTCAAGGTTTGAGACTTTAGATAGAAGGTCTTTAATGAGGAGTTGCATACTTCCCTCATCTTCTTTTGAAGAATCACGGGGAGATAAGGTAACATACCTAGTATGTTCAACCTTACCAGATGTGGTTTCTTGGCACCCTGGTTTCCCGTGTGTAATGATATCTCTTTCAGAGTCATCAAAAGGCTCGGTTGCCGCAGATTCAGTCTGAGATATGTTACCACTGTCCATAAGGTCCATGTGGGCACCTTCTATAGTAGTAGCTGAATCTGCATGAGTCCCCTCCACATAAGTGGGACTCACCTCAGTTATAGGTTGCTGATGGGGGCTAGAGATAAGGGATTTCTCCAGGCTTAGTTGATCTCGAAAAGGGTGTTAGAGATCAAATTCATTGCCATGGAGAGATGTTATCCTTCATCAGTTTTGAAGAGAAGGTCAGTAAAAGATAGGGAGGTTAAACCTACTGACCCGAGACCTTGGTCAATGTCTACAGGCATTGAGCCTTTGGGGGGGCTGTACCTTGTTGGCTGCTCAGAAGAGTGTAAATACTCATCCCGAGGGCTATTGGTTTGGGTGTCGGGCTCCTGGGTTTGTGACTGAGGAGACTCAAAACCCATATTTAGGTCAAAAGAGAAGGACAGAGAGACCTCAGACTAAGTGGGAGCCTATGTTTCCAATCTTGTATTTTTGGATTGAACAGGAGGGGCTTGTTCAATCAGAGTAGATTGAACAAGGGTTCGTTTGGGGCGTATTTGGTATGCTATGGTGATGGGTGGAGAAGGCAGTGTTAGCATTATGGTGGAGGTTGCTGGTGTGGGTTCATCACATGTGGGGTGAACAGGGATGTCACCAGGAGCTATGCGCTCAATCATACCTGGAAGCAGAGTAGTGTACCTTCCAGTGAAGTTGGTGGACACCTTCTTCAAGGTCTTGAAGATGGTAGGCCTCATGTGAGGGATAGTCAGAGCAGCTGCACAAACAAACATACTCTGGTCCAACTCACAGTTGATTATGTGTTGAATGAATCGAGGATAAATAAAGAATGTCTCCCTTGAAGATTCCCAATCAGATTGGCGAACACAAATCTTGAGTAATTGAATTCCAGGCCTCTCACCAGTCCATGATCTAAGCATCCTAGTTCATATGGGATTTGATCCCATCCCCCAGATTTGTTTGACAGGCAGTGGAGAACAACGTGCAGGACGAACTTCCAATTGTAGGAGAAGTTGAACTTGTAGACTGTCGACCTGCTTATGTCTCCACCATATCCCATTAGTATGTAAGTGCTGTCCAAATCTACCTTAGGGAATTCAGTAGGAGCTCCTTCATCATGAAGCTCTAGATGATCCCTCATAAGTTGTTCAGTGATGATCAACTCCTGTCCACAATTCTTGACCTTAGTACATGAATCCCATTTAGGGTTTCGGCTTGACCGTTTCCCAAAATTCGGCCATTTGGTTTGAGTAACCAGTGGGGTTAATGGTAAGGGCTATGTAGTAAGATGATTGGGTGAGAAATGAGATAATTTCTAAGAAGTCAGCATCTCTTGATGAATCAAGAAGTGCAACTTGGTTGTGCTAAGGGTTAAGTGCCATTGGAGAAAGGTGAATGTGGATGATTTTGAGCTTAGGTAAAGTTGGAGAGGAGAAAAATTTTAGGGCAGTAAAAATTGCAAGTAAGAAGATGAAATTGAATAGTCGAGATTATTTAAAAGGGGGTGGAAGGCGGTAATGAGGGTTAGGATAAAGTGATGTGGTAGTTTAGTGGATGAATTGACAGTGGCGGTAAGGTTAAAATCAGTTAAATAATCCGACATCATTAACAAAATCTTTGCTCTTTACAGTGTGGGGCCTAAGATATTTACGTTACACAATAGAATCTTTCTTCCGAAGGCAATTCTTACTTCCGAAGCAAAAACTTTGCTTCCAAAGGTTAGGATTGCTTTCCGAATGGAGAGTGTGTAAGCCTTGGAAGTAGATCTGATATGCAATCAATCGCTTCTTCCGAGACCAAAAAATCTTCCAAGAAGAAAGTTATCCTTTGAGAAATTTTGCTTCGGAAGATATGAAAATAACTTCCGAGGGTTAATTTCTCTTTGGAAGGAATTTACACTTAGAAAATTTTAGAAAGACCTTTTGTAACAAGGCTTAAATTGTATTGACATTAGACATTACATATTAAATTTTTTTTCAAAATAGGCGATCTAATTAATGTTTATAATCCCAATAGCTATTATGAGATACTTAAATCTTTGTTCATCAAAAGCTTTGGTGACCAAATCAGCATATTGTTCATTTGAGTCAACTTTGATTAGTGTAATCAGATTTTTCTCATGAATATCTCTAATGAAATGGTACCTGATGTCAATATGCTTTGTCTTGGAGTGCTTCACTAGATTTTCAGTAATGGAGATAGCGCTGTTGTTGTCAATATGGATAGGAGTACTCATAAAGTTGAATCCATAGTCTAACATCTGATCCTGAATCCATAGCAGTTGAGCATAGCAGCTAGCAGCAACAATGTATTCAGCTTCAGCACTTGATGTAGAAACACATGATTGTTTCTTGCATTGCCATGAGATGATCCTTCCACCAAGAAATTGACATCCTCCTGATGTTGATTTCTTGTCAATGTTGCAGCCACCATAGTCACTGTCAAAGTATCCATAGAGATTAAAATCCTTGTTTCCGGGAACCAGAGACCTAGTTTTGGTGCTCCTTTGAGGTATGTGAGATACATGATATTAGGTCTACTGGCTGTGAGATACATCAGAGAACCGATAATTGCCCTATACTGATGTTGATCAATATCCTCCCCCTCAAGGTCTGGATAAAGATTATGGTTTTTTGGTATGGGTGACTTGGCAGGCTTGCAATCTTTCATTTCAAATCTTTCTAGAATGTCAGAGACATACTTAGATTGATTTATGAAAAACCCTTCCTTCATTTGCTTTACCTGAATCCCAAGGAAAAAGTCCATTTTCTCATAGAACTCATCTCAAACTTTTCTTCATAATACTCTCAAAGTCCTTACGTATTTGATCATTTGAAGAACCAAATATGATGTCGTTAACATAGACTTGAATAAGAAAAATGTCCTTTCTAGACTTTATGATAAAGAGAGTCTTATCAATGGTACCTCTAATGTAGCCGTTCTTCAGAAGAAACTAAGACAAAGTCTCATACCACAGCCTAGCTGCTTGGTGTAGCCCATATAGAGCTTTATCCTATTTGCACACATAGTTGGGGTGCTGTGGGTCTTCAAATCCTGGAGGTTGGCATACAGAGACTTCCCTATCTATATCCCCATATAGAAAGGCACACTTGACATCAAGTTGGTAGACAGTGAAGTCCTTGGATGTAGAATAAGCAAGGAAGATCCTAACTGCCTCAAGTCTTGCAACTGGTGCAAAGACATCAGTGTAATCATTCCTTCCTCTTGGGTGTATCCTTGAACAACAATTCTTGCTTTGTTCTTGATGATCAAGCCTCTATCATCTCTCTTGTTTCTGAAAACCCATTTAGTGCCTATTGGTACTTGACCAGGTGGTAGCGGACATAGGTTCCATACCTTCTGTCTCTTGAATTGAAGCAGCTCCTCTTGCATCGATTGATGCCAACTACTATCTTTCAAGGCGTTTTCTACCTTCTTGGGTTCCATCTGGGATAGAAAGCATGAGTACAAGTAGACATTCCCATGATGAGTCTGTCCTCTTGTTCTCACACCCTCAGTGACATCCCGTATGATGTTCTCAGGAGGATGATTGTTGTGAATCCTAAGGCAAGGAATCACTTCCAGTTGCAAAAATAGGTCCAGGTTGGACATATTCTGCTCAGGAACTGGAACACTCAGTCCAGTTATGTTTCAAAATCATTCAATGAGGAGTGATTGAATGAGTGAGAAACATCATCAATGGTTGGCTATGAAGTAGTATTAACAGTGTCCTGTTCCTTCAAAACACTACTTCCATCTGCCTGGTGTTGTCGTGGATCACCTGATGAGTTTTGAGGCTCAACAAGTGATTCACTTGTTGAAGCTTCACTATTCCTTGATATGGTCAAGCTATCAGATCTGTGAATGGTGGAAACTTCATTTATTACAGCTCTTGGAGAATTTGGACTAGGTCTGGGTAGCTCAAATAGTTGATTATCAGCAGCAGCATCAACATCATTTTGAGCTCCTGTTCCAACTGAAACATTCTCACAAGAAGGTATAGAATAGTTTGGAAATAATACTAAATCAAAGATATGATCAGGGCCATTCCCCCTAACATAAGGAGTGTGCTTATTAACAACTATGTTGTATGACTCCTCAAATTGTTGATTCTTAATGTTGTATACTCTATAATCTTTGGAGCTAGAAGAGTATCCAACAAAGATAGCATCATCCGACTTTTCAGCAAATTTTGCTAAATTGTCTTTTGTGTTAAGTATGGTACACCTGCTACCAAAGGACCTTAGAAAGCCAATTAACGGTGGCCTCTTCTTCCATAGCTCATAAGGAGTTTTTCCATGGGGCTTAACTACAAGAACTCTATTCTGCACATAGCATGCAGTGTTAACTGCCTCTGCCCAGAATGTAAGAGGTAGTTTTGAATGAGCTAACATAGTTCTAGCAGACTCAATAAGTGTCATGTTCCTCCTCTTAGCAACACCGTTTTATTGAGGAGTTCTGGGAGCACTATATTGTCTGGCAATCCCTTTTGAGTTACAGAATGAGTCAAGAATGAAGTTCTTGAACTCAGTCCCTTAATCACTTCTAATAATTTTGACCTTGTGATCAATTTGATTTCTATTTTAAGAATAAAGATTTTAATGTTTCAGCAGTTTCATCTTTAGATCATAAAAAGAATACCCATGTGAACCTTGTAAAATCATCAACTATCACAAGGTAGTATGATTTCCTTCCAATGCTCATTATACTTGTGGGACCAAAATGATCCATGTACAATAAGTGTAATGGAGTAGTGATAGAGTTAACATATTTGGATTTGGGAGATGTCTATGTTGTTTCCCTTTCAGGCATGCAACACAGTTATCTTTGCAAAAAAATTCCTTTTTAGGCAAACCAAGTACTAAGTTATTTTTAGCCAATTTATTCATTGTCTTCAAATTTACGTGACACATACGTTTATGCCATAGTGTTGACTCATCACTATCAGCTTTAGAAAGAAAGCATGATACTTCTCCTATTCGGGAAGCATTGTTCATATCCAGCTTGTACATATTCCCTTTCCTGGGAGATCTAAGAAGCACCAATTCCAGAGGAATTGTCATCCCTGGTTTGAGGATAATGCACTCATGTTTTGTGAAAAGCATTAGGTGCTTTTGATCACAGAATTGAGAAACACTTAACATATTGTGATCAAGCTGTTTGACAAAGTGAACTTTGTCAACCTTAATTTACCATTGGATATACTCCCTCTGCCATAAATATATCCTCCGGCCTCACCTCCAAATTGGACAGGACCTCCATCATAGTTCTGAAACTGTTGAAGGAGAGATCTGACCCTGTCATGTGCCTGGAGCATCCAATGTCTACTATCCAGACATTGTTGTTCTTGTCATATGGATATCCCTACACACAAGATAAGATTGTTAGTTTTGTTTGGAAGCCCAAGCCTTGCTGGTCTTGGGTTCTTCCAAAGATAATGACATAATTGAACCAAATGATATGCATGTGGGTTCAATAAAGGTCTTTAAAAAAGAGGTTTGGGTTGCAGCATCTTCCTTGATCTTCCAGTCCACCCTTTGGTTGATATGGAGGATGAGCTTGTTGAAGCTTTTGCAGCATGGCCATCTTCCAAAGCTTCTTTCTCTCAGAAGAAGCCTTCACCACCTTTTCTTCTGAAGCAGTCTTCTTCTGGGATAGTTTCAAGGGAGATTTCTTGTTCTTCTGAACCTTAGTAGCTTTTGCTTCCGAAGCCATTTTCCCTTCGAAATAAAAAGTCTCTTCCGAAAGCAACGTGGCTTCCGAAACTAGCTTTCCCTTTTTCATCACTTGAACCATTTGATAAGTTCCAAATGTGAAACCTTCCCTGACTCCTTCATTTCTAACATTATTTGCATAATGTGTGCTTGCAGGATTGTAGTAACAATCTTTTGCCATGTGGTTTTGCAGACCACACATTATGCATGCATAATGTTCTCATAATAGAGTTTTGAATGGGAGGATGATACAAGAATAGCTTGAAAGTTTTGCTCAGAGATAGCATGCTTCGTAGCCTTAGCCTCAGCAGTGACAAGCTGGGCTTGAGCCTCGGTCAATTTGGATATCAGATCCTTGATTTGAGTCTTGTAGTTGGTGTGTTCATGTTTTAAAAGAGACAGTTTTCTCTAACTCCTCAATTTTCTTTTGGTAGTCAGATTCAGCTCTTTTAGAATCAGATTTTAAAATATTTAAAGACTCAATATCATATCTGATTTCCTATTGAAATCCTGATAAAGTTTAACTTTAGCTATACAAGCTAGAGTGCAGAGATGTAGATATACGTCAGTATCGTCTGTTCCAGCCATGAGAGCTTGAGCAGGAGTCACATCCTGTACCATGACGCTCCAGTCAACTTCTTGAGCCATTGCAGCTGTTTCAGTTGACTTCTCAGCGGGCTTTGAGGTGAGGGATGTGTGGAGGCCTGTGGGGTTCCCAGATTGGTCTTAGGAGCCTTGCATTCCCTTGCAAAGTGACCCAGTTGGTTACAATTGTAAAACTTTACCTTGGTCTTGTAAAACCCAAACTTGCTGGTAGTTGGGTGTTGAGGGAAATGCCTTCTAGTTCTCTTAAAGAATTTCTTCGCTCTATAAATTAAAAGAGCCATCTGTTGGACAATGTCCACGTATTCTACATCGTCTGGACTAAAACACTCGAGATCATCAAAGTAGTATTGAAAATCACCAGAGTGTCCACTTCTTGAGACAAAGGCACTACCTTCTTGATAGGAGTTGTGTTGAGCCTGTTAAAACCTTGGAGTCTCAGGGGGAAAGTGATGTATGGTCCAGGAGAGCAGGATGGTTGCTGGTAGATCAGGTAATGCTGAGGTTGTGGGGGTAATGAGCCTTGAGCAACCATTAAAGCGTTACTAGCAGGAAGACTCATGGGTTTGCTTGTTTGGTGGCTCTTCTTACTCTCCATCTCTAGGCGATATCTATCAAGTATGCCATAGAGTTTAGCCATGGTGAGAGTGTTGAAGTTCTATGTCCTCTTGATAGAGACACAGTAGAATGTCCACTTGTTTGGAAGAGCACTCATGAACTTTCTAGTAAGATCTATAAGTTTGGGAGTGATCTTCACAGACTGAAGAGAAGAGATAAGATCCATGTACCTAAAGTACTGCTAGTTGAGAGTCTCTCCAGCAATATGAGTGAGGTTCTCAAACTGCTGCTTTAGCGAGTCCTTATTTGAGTTGTTGGAGCTTGAGTACATCGGAGCAAGTGCATTAAACAACTCTTTGGCAGTCATGCAATGCTTGAGTCCCGCCATGATGGAGTTCGGTATTGCAGTCATAAGAATGGTCATAGCATTGCTGTCGATGTCCATCTTCTTTCTATCTTCATTAGAGTAATCCTCTACAGCCTTTTCTATCATGGTACCGTTTCCACTAGGTGATGCCACCTTTGGCCTATACGAGCCATTGACAATGGAGTTCCATATCTTGTTGTCTTGGTATCTAATGAAGCCTTCCATTCTCCTGCTCTAAGACCTGAAATTTTCAGGAGTAATGATAGGAGCCTTTGTCATGGTTCCCATCTCTACCTATGACTTGTTAAGGGCAATTTTGAGTGAGTGAGTCGAAGGGAGGAGTGAAAAACAAGTTGGTTTGGATGGTTAGATCACACAATCAAGAGCCTAAGAAACTCTGATACCAATTGCAAGATCGACATTGGGTCACTTACCACTGTGTTTTTCTCTCAAACTCACTTAGAATAACACTCGGCTAAGATTGAGTCAGTAAGAGTTGATCATAATATAGCAAGTAATAAGGAACACAAGAAGTAATTTTCAAGGTACTTTTATATATTGCTTCTCAACTCAATAATACAAGACTCTTACAAGCTGCCTGGAATGAGTTACAAAGAGAACCTATATACAATACTACCTACAGCCGGATATACTTTGATACTGACAGGATCAGCGATCACAAGTTTGATGTATTAGAGTTCAAAGCAGCGGAATACGAACAGGAATTAGACAAATTGTAGCAAGCAATCGATACTTGTATGCATTAAGAGCACATACGGTTGTAGGGAGAGAATATATATTTCTGATTTCAAGGAATGTTTATAGATATAGAATATTTCTAATCAAATCATTCAAAACATTCATTCACTCATTCATTCACCTTATTACAATAGGTTGTCACTCCTTATATAGAGTGCAACAATCACTGCTGTTATCACGGAAAGTGACAACTGGCAGATCAAATACAAAAATAACTAACTCTTAACAAACTACTGAAATGTTCACAACTACTGAGAACATATCAGAGCGTTAAGTACAGAATATAAAACTACTGATTAGAAACTACTGAAACTACAACGACTGAAGAGCAAGCTCTTCAGTCGTTTTACAAAACTACTGAAACATAAAACTACTGAAACTAGAAATATAAAACTACTGATATCACAACTACTGAAGAAGTACTCTTCAGCAGTTGTGACAAACTACTGAGGCTTCAGTACTTGATCTTCAGACTTTGACCTTCAGATGTTTCATCAGCTGATGACTTCAGTAGATATCATCAGCTGATGTCTTCAGTCTTTGTCTTCAGACTTTGTACATCAGTTGTTGATCTTCAGCACTTGTAAACTCTTCAGCTGTTGTACTTCAGTACTTTGGTCTTTCAGCTTCAGCACTTGTGTTCTTCAGCTGTTGTACTTCAGCACTTTAGTTCTTCAGTGTTGAAGTCTTCAGCACTTGATCTTCAGCTGTTGAAGTCTTCAGCACTTGTCAAACTGCTGATGAGGCTTTCAGCATTTGTTGTGATACCATGTGGGACTTAGAGGTTTTCTGATCTTGGCTCATTGGTTCTTTTGGTCCAACAAACTCCCCCTGAACCAATGCAGCCAAAACCTCTAAATTATTCATAATCCCACTTATTGTTGGCAAAGTGTTGGTCTTTTTCCTTCTTGATCAGTAGAGAAGATGACCCATGTAAGCTCCGGCCTGGGAAGAAATCTCAGATATTTGTTTGGCAAGGTATGAATGGGAACTCTGTTTTGGGGAACTGGACACAGAGTTGTTATCCCATTCATGAGATTTACTTCCCCATAATGAGTCTGTATGACTCTCGAACATAGACCTCAAGGAGAACAACTTGTTCCTCCTGAGAGAGTTCTTCTACTCCCCCTTCGAAGAAGAACTCTGGACCATAGTACTCTGATAAGTACTCATGGTCCTGCCATTTTTAGCTCCACCGTAGTTACCTCCCTATATACAAATTCATCAGGATGGTTGCCTTCAAGGAGTAAATGGAGCTCATTCTTGGATGTCTTCAAGCTTTTTATATAACAACCCCTTCTTAATCATCTTGTTTTCTAGTAAAGCTTGAGGGGTCTTCTTTGCTTGGTGAGCTTTCTTGAATTCATCAATGATTTCCAAGGTGAGATACAATGGCCAACATGATGGTAGACTCTATTGTTTTTCGTACCTGGCCATTGTATCTGTGTGGAATAGTTTTTATGGATTCTAGAACTCACCCTGGGGTCTGGCCATACTCTCACTCTCTCCTTCTGATACTGAAAAGTATGCCTGAGAGGTACAGCCTTTGAGCATGCCTTTCATGGCTTGAATGGATGATGACTGAGGAAATCCTTGTCAACCATCTTCAACAGTTGCTCATCGTGCTGTTTCTGCTGTTCTTCTTCTTCTATCTTGACTCTGACCATTTCCTTTGAGAGTCAGGTGTGATCATGGGTTGACTTCGGGGTTTTGGTAGCTTTAGAACAGCAGAGGGTGGCAGACTATCATCTTCATATTCCTCTTCTTCTTCTTCTTCCATCCTCAGCACCCTTCTCCTCCTTCTGGGTGCATCACTGGATGATGGTTGGGTTGGTGAAGGAGTTGGTTTTGAGAATGAAGATATTTGGATGTTGGCTTAGAGATGGGTTGGGAGATTTAAGGGAGGCTCTGTTTGTTTGAGTGGTGGAAGGGAAGGTTGATCCAACATCTTTGTAGTTAGTTTTGCCTTTGTGAGTTTAGCCATCTCTAACCTTTTACCAGCCCCAGCCTCATCAAGGGCTTCCACAATAATCCCTTTGTTGTTGAATGCTCAGACAGACAGATTCTGGTGCTATAGCCAGAATGCTGTCCCTGGCCCATGCGCGAATCTCCATTAACGATCTTCCTAAGTATTTTGCAATAAAGCAGATCATTATTTCCAATCTCTCTTTTTCCAGAGCATCATACCCTGCCCATCGGGTTTGTATCTCTTGCACTTCTAACCTTCTGATCTCACTATCCAGTGTGGCTGTGTCAAACCCCTGCCTGAAGAGTTGTTCAATTATTTTATCCATGGATCGGCTGTGTGTAGTGTCCGCTTCTTTTACCAGCTCCTCCAAGGATTTGTCTTCAGCAGTATGATCATCAGCACTTTTCTTTCGCTTGTAAGTGAGCAGAGGGTGCTTTTCTTTCTCCTCCTCTTGGGCTTGCTTCTCTTCCTTCTTTTCCTCTGTTCTTTTCCTCTTCTTTTCTTTCACTGCAGTACTCTCCCCCTTTTTGGATGCATTGGAGGAAGGGGTTTGTACCGCAGAAAGAGTCTTTTGTACAGCAGCATCAATCAAGGGCTGTAAAGTGGAGGAAAGCCCTCATCAATGGCTTTAGTCACAATATCAGTGATTATGGGTGTGATGAGAGGGAGCTTTTGAAGTACAGCACCTATTTGCTCAGGAGGGATCTGTTCCTGAGAAATAGGCCTGAAGCAGAGGCAGGTGGTTGAGTTTGGAGTGGCTCAGTGTGTGGGGAACCTTCAAGTGAAGGTGCCATCTGTGGGTGGGTAGAGGCAGATGGTCTTTCTCCTTGTGAGAGTTGGTCAAGTAGGTTTTACAGCCTACTGACTTTCTCTTCAAGGATTGTGTTCTGGGCAAGAACATCGTAGAAAAAGCCCAGGTCATCATCAGCCGAAGCTGAATCATCTGACCTCCTGCTTAGAGCAGGATTTACATGCACTGGGTGTAGACCAGTTGATGCATGTGCCCCTTGTGCTTGGTACTGGGGACTTCCAGCCTCAGGACAGTGTCCATCATCAGCTGTTGCCTCTAGTGAGGTCTTAGCAATATTACCAGCCTCATTCTGATCATGTGCTGAGTTAGAGGAGGTGGCAGCCTCACTAGATATTCTAGGCTCCTTGTCTACACCAGGAGATAGAAGTGGTAAACCCCTGTGTTGTGGGTTCTCAAGTGCACTGTGTTCCTCCCCCTCAATTGTAGAGGTTGTCCCAGTAGTAAGTGGTTTCTGGGGAAGGGGTGAGGAGTGCAGTTGAGTCAGCACTTGTGCAACTATTAAAGTTGGGCTGTGAGGGGCGGTTGTTTGGGGTGAAGGGATAGAAGCAGTGTGCACCTGGGGAGGTTGGTGCGCTTCAATGGCAATCCCCTCAAGTGAGGAAGATCCCAGATATGTAGGTACCCCTTGTGTGGTTGCTGCAGGGTCCTGTTGAGAGGAAGCCTGAGCGGCTATGGCTGGAAGAGTCATTGTATCCACTAGGGGTTTGGACTAGTGGATATATCCTGCGTTGTGTTGCAGGGGCATCCTCAGGGGACTCAATTCCCTGAGTAGCCGTTTTGGTTTCTTTTTGGTGGGTTGGTGGGGACTTTTGATTTGGAGGTGGTGGCTGTGGTTCCAGCTGCGTGGGTTTTCGCAGCTTGGCAGCCATTTTTAGTGTCTGGTCAGAGTTGTGCCGGGAGTATACTTCCGGCAGAACAGCCGTAGCAGGGACTCCCAAGCCAACAAGTCCCTCAGCATTAAGCTGGTTTGTAATGATGGCCATTATGAACCATGGATATAGTATCCAACGGTTGGCAGTTAGTTTTGAGCCATATCCTTGAGCTCTGAAAATATTATTTCTGAAAAGTTTAGCGGTTGTTGCTCAAGAATAGAATACATTACCTGCTGCCATTTTGTCGACATTTGATCCCAATACGACGTCTTAGGAGCCAAACATACATTCACCATGTGAAAAATTAGGCGCTCAGCGTCAGGAAAGTGTTTCTTCATGATAGTGGAGGCACTGAGATCGCCTTGATATCCATGTTAGGCAAAGGATAGATCTGTGGTGCCCTTCGGATATCCAGCAGGAGAACTAGCATCATTCAGATGAAGAATTTTGCGGATTATTGCAGGAGTGATGACTACTTCTTTGTTGTTGACGACCGACTGGAGAGATGGTGTGTTGTTCTCCCTAGTGGTAATAGTAACGTTCATCCAAAATTGGTGAAGGGATTCGGCATGTAGTATGGGATTCAGAAGAAATGCCGTTTTGTATTGGGACTGAACCATAAGATCGATAGCAGTATCGAACTTAGTCCAGATAGGTGATTTAGTGAGGTAGGCAACACAGTTGTGTCGCGGTTTAATTTGCATGGAAGCCATTGAGAAGAGGGAAGTTTTGGAGAGGAACGTTAGGTTTGAAGAAGATGAAGCATTGAGAGCTTAGGTCAGGGATATTTATAGGGTACGGGTAAGAAAACGACTGAAGGATGTGGTGTTAGTCATCTGTAGTTTTAAATGACCGTTGACATGGTATTATCCTTTCAGACGTTGAAACAGCTGAAGTCGTGGTGTTAGGCATCAGAAGTTAGAAAACTACTGAAGCTCGTGGTTTTGACTTCAGATGATTGAAACAACTGAGGACTTGGTGTTTGTCATCAGTAGTTATGAAACTACTGAAGACAGTGGTTTTGTCATCAGCTGTTGTAAACAACTGAAGACTTGGTATTAGTCATGAGTAGTTATAAAACTACTGAAGACATGGTTTTGCTTCAGTTGTTTAGAATGAAGCAGCAGTTGTACAAACGACTGAAAAGAAATTTCTCATCAGCTGTTTTCGTCAATTCTTAGCTTGTTAGCTGTTTCATACTGTCCTCAACACATTCATCAGCCTTTTTGGCTGATTTCAGTTGTTTCATAGGACATCAGTACTTATCTGTTTTTACTGATTGCAGTAGTTGTAGCTGCATCAGTAGTTGTAACTACATCAGGAGTTTAGAACAGATGAAGTACTTCAGTACTTGTGAGACATTTAGCCTTCAGTAGTTATAAAAATTGCTGAGGGTAAAAGAGCTCATCAGTATATATGTGATAGTTACTAATGATCATCAGTACTTATTACTAAGATCATCAGTAGTTGTCACTTATTCTAGCTGCAGCATACAAGCCTTAACACCAGGTTTTGGAAAGTTGCACTATCCAAAGGCTTAGTAAAAATGTCTGCAAGCTCATCAGAACTAGGCACAAACTTAGGATCAATCAGACCTTTTTCAAAACAATCCCTTATAAAATGATGTCTGATCTCTATATGTTTGGTCCTAGAGTGCTGGACTGGATTTTTGACAATGCAAAGAGCTGAAGCACTATCCATAACAATGGAGTCTTAGTCTCTGTAATGCCATAGTCCAAAAGTTGGTTTTGAAGCCAGAGTACCTGAGATGTACAACTTGCAGCAGCAATGTACTCTGCTTCAGCAGTTGATGTTGCAACTGAGGTCTGTTTCTTGCTCTGCCAAGAAATCAAGCAGTTGCCTAGGAATTGACATCCACCAGAAGTTGATTTCCTGGTCAACTTACACCCTGCATAGTCACTGTCAGAAAAAGCAACTAATTTACCAGAATGTCCAGTGGAATACCATAAACCTAGAGATGGAGTGCCTTGCAGATATCTAAAGATCCTCTTGACTGCAATCAGATGAGACTCTTTAGGTGCAGCCTGAAATCTAGCACAAACACATGTAGCAAACATAATATCTGGTCTAGAAGCTGTTAAATACATCAAGGACCCAATCATACATCTGTAAAGTGTTTCATCAACCACTTTACCTTTCTGATCTGTATCCAGTTGTGTGGTGCTGCACATGGGGGTAGAACAGAGCTTACAGTTTTGTAAATCAAACTTTTGCAAAAGATCTTTTGTATATTTGGACTGATGAATGAAAATTCCATCAGCCTTTTGTTTGATTTGCAACCCCAAAAAGAACTGTAATTCTCCCATGGCACTCATTTCAAACTTCTGTTGCATCAACTTTGTAAAGGCATCACACAACTTTGGATCAGAGATGCAAAAATGATATCATCTACATAAATTTGAACAAGTAGATTATGCTGCCCAGCTTTCTTAATGAATAAAGTCTTATCTATGGAGCCTCTAGTGAAATTGTTTTCCAGAAGAAAGTTTGATAATGTCTCATACCAGGCTCTAGGAGCTTGTTTTAACCCATAAAGAGCCTTATCAAGCTTATACACCCAATTAGGATGTTATTGTCCTCAAAGCCTGGAGGTTGACATACATAACCTCTTCTTTAATTTTCCATACAAAAATGCACTTTTGACATCCATTTGAAAAACTTTAAGGTTTTGATAAGCAGCATAAGCTAAAAACAATCGAATTGCTTCCAGTCTGGTTACAGGGGCAAAGGTTTCATCATAATCAATACCTTCTTCTTGTGCAAACCCCTGAACAACAGTCTGGCCTTGTTCTTAACAATAAGCCCATTTTCATCAGTTTTGTTCCTAAACACCCATTTAGTGCCTATGGCACACTTACCTGGAGGTAGAGGAACCAGTTCCCACACTTGCTGTTTCTTGAACTGAAGAAGCTCAAGCTACATGGCATCAACCCATCCATTGTCCTTTAAAGCAATGTGATAATTCTTTGGCTCTTGCTGACTGATGAAGAGAGCATAGAAGCAGAAATTGACAATTGACTTCTTGTTGATACTCCAGCAGTGATATCACCAATGATTTGAGACATAGGGTGATTCTTCAGATCTTGATACACAATGAGATCTCTGCAAGTGTTTGTAGCAGGCTCAGCAGTAACAGATGGTGATGGTGAATCATTTCCTTGAAACCAATCAGTGGATGGTAATTCAAAGGAAGTTGAATTCGAAGAGATCTCATCAGCATTTGTTGTGGATGGTGCTACTGGAGCTACAGGAACATCAGGTCTAGCTGAATCAGGCAGCTGATCACTGAACCTGAAGAGGTGAGTACTGCAATCATCATCATCATCAGCAGTACCACCAGGTGGTGAACTGTTGACAGGAGCAAAGCAGGAGTTTGATAAGGAACATATTGCAGTATGTCCAAATCAAATAACTCCACAGGGCTTTGTGGAATCTTGTCCTTTGGAGATTCATTGAACTTAACATGTAGAGTTTCTTCAACCATCTTTGTTCTGCAGTTGAAGACTCTGTATGCCTTGCAAGTAGATGAATAACCAACAAAATACCCTGCATCCACCTTAGGATCAAATTATGGAGTTGATCCTTTGTGTTGAGAATAAAACAGGGACACCCAAATGCTTTGAAAAATGAAATCAGAGGAGCCAAATGATGGAGGACTTCATATGGAGTCTTCATCATCCTCTGATTTACTAAAACTCTATTTTGCACATAGCAAGCTGTGTTAACAGCTTCAGCCCAAAAGGTCAGTGGCAAACCAGAGTCAGCCAGCATGGACCTTGCAGCTTCAATGAGGGTCCTGTCTTTCTCTCCATACTCCATTTTGTTCTGGAGTCCTTGGCATGCTAAATTGCCTTTTGATTCCCTTTGAAAGATAGAAGTCATCAAGTGTGTGATTTCTGAATTCAGTTCCATTGTCACTCCTAATACACTTGACTGGAAGGGAATACTGCTTCTCAATATACAACACAAAGTGGATAATCTTCTAAGCAGCCTCATCCTTTGAATGTAGAAAGAAGTCCATACAAATCTGGAGTAATCATCCACAATTACCAGACAGTATTTCTTCTTTGCCATGCTCATTACTCTCACAGGACCAAATAGATCCATATGCAGTAATTGCAGCAGCAGGCAGTGGACTTAGGCACTTCAATAGGAGGGAATGAGACTTTGTGTTGTTTTCCTTTTAAACAAGCAGTGCAGGTTTCATCACAGTGGAACTCCTTTATTGGTAAGCCTCTGACTAAACTATTGTGGGTAAGCTGATTCATGTTTTTGAGATTAACATGACCAAGCCTTCTGTGCCACAGTTTAGATTCTTGAGAAGAGGCTTTCGAAAATAGGCAAGGATTGCCTTTGAGATCTATTTTCTTGGAAAGATCTAAGGCATACACTCTTCCTGTCCTGTTGGCTCTCAGGAGAGTGTGATCATCCAACACCTTGTCAATCAAGTGCAAAACTTTGGATGACAGAATCCTACAGTTTTGACTGGTGAAAAGAGCAACATGGCCTTTATCACACATTTGACTGACACTCAAGAAATTGTACTTGAGATTTTCCACATGATTAACATCATCAAATTTGATTTCTCCATTGGAGACAAAGCCCTTACCAATAATGTAACCCCTAGCATCATTGCCAAAAGAAACAAATCCCTTCTTTCCTTGAGAGTAGTCATGAAGAAGAGAGCTATTCCCAGTCATGTGCATAGATCCCCCACTGTCTACATACCAAATGCTACTTTGGCATGTTGAAGAACCCTGCAATAATAAACCTCAGTTAGTTTGAGACCCAAACCTTTTTGGTTTTGGGCCTGGTCTCATCAATAGATGGTAAACTAACAGGTTTATTTGAAACAACAGCCTGAGAGGAAGAAGATGGTGTAGAAGAGGAGTCCTTTGGCTTGGATCTCCTTTTCTGTGGTTTCAACATAGGAGCATCTAGTTGGTTAACTCTACCCAACAGATGTTGAACCATCATACCAGCTGTGTCTGATTTTATGATAAAGCTTTCAGCTCGTCAGACACATTGCCAGTGGAGTTTGATAAGTCCCTATGTTGCCCCTTCTTCTTCTGAGCATTCTCAGCTATCACCTGTTTAACCCCTTCCTTTTTGGATTTCTTTGAGGACTTAAGGGTTACAGGATGATGTTGCTGATACAAATGTGGTCTCAAACTCAGTTTTCATTTTTACCATTTTCTCTTTAATTTCTTCTTTTTGTTTGAGTTTGGAACCTCTTTTGTACCAACAATCATCTGTAAGATGATTGAACAAACCACATAGTTCACATGGTTTCTTCTTCATCTTAGGTTGATCATCCACTAAAGAGGGTGAAGCAACTGAAGACTTGTTCTTCAATGCTTTGGAAGCATTGTTTGCTTTCTTGACTGCCTCTTTAGTGGTCTTCAAACTCTTTCTACTGTCAGTTTTCTTCTCTTCAGTACTGACAGCAGTTGAAGTTTGAACTTCAGGTGTTAGATCCTGCTCTCTAGTCCTTTCAGGACCTTCAGAATTAACTCCTGAGTTGATCAACTCATTAATCATGTGAATGTTAGCATTTGAACCATCAACATCAGCTGATAAGTTCAAAGAGGGCTTGATGCTGACTGCTACTTCTGATTGTGCTGTATGAGAACGTAGATCACATGATGTGATGGATTGGTTATCACTCTCACCATCAGATTCTACCTCTGCTCTTGGGGTAAAATCTGTAGGTGGAGCAGTGTGATTGTAACCAATTCCAAACTTCACATTTGAAGCAGATTGCTTACTAAGAAGCATTTCAAAACCTTTGCATGATTGTACCCATCTATCACACTCGACCTGGGTACCTGCAAGGGTTTCTTTGAGATCTTTGTACTTCTCTAGAAGTACTTCTTCTCTAGCCATATCATCAATTATTTGGCAATTCAGTTTATAAATCTCATCATTTTTATCTTTAAGCACAGACTCAAACTCAGCTTTGTTTTTGGAAATTATTTGTTCTAGCTCAATGTTCTTATTAATTAGAGCTACATTTGCTTCTCTAATGGAAGCAAATGCTGCTATGCATGGTTCAGAACATAATTTGGCTTTTGCCTCAGAGGATACCTGTGATACCTGAGGTGTAGAGGCATTAGAGAATGAAGTATCAGCAGACTCCAAAGCCATAAGAGCTAGATTCCCAAAACGACTGTCACCACCATGTTGACCAGCACCTGAGAACAGTTTGTCATGACCAGACATGTCATCTGGTAAACTGCTCCAGTCAACAACTCCTGGGGTGAAGAAGCTGTGTTGTTGAGGTTGAGGTTGTTGATGAGATTAGGATGGCTGAGGTTCTGGTAGTGCATGAGGTTGTGGTGCCATAGGAACTTGAACTTGATTTGACTGTGGCATGTAATAACAAGGGTACGGATATGGCATTTGACCCTGAGGAACAAAATATGCCGAAGATTGTTGTTGAGGATGATGACTAAAAGTGACAGGATGTTGCCCTCTGTGTTGTTGACTATTGCTAGGAAAAGTCACAAAGGGTGCAGTGGAGTTAGATCCAGTTGATCTACACTCTCTTGCAAAGTGTCCAAGCCTTTGGCATTTGTGACACCTCACTTGCTCTTGTCAAAACCAACTTTGGTTTTGCCAGAGTCCTGGGAATTTTCTTCCAGTTCTTTTATAGAACATCTGAGATCTGATATTTATCAGGGCCATTTGGCTCAAAATATCCATCTCCTCTAAGTCATCATCAGCAATCCCCTTGAGATCATCCATAATGAAGCATAGATTGTCATTATTACACCCAGTAAACTGACCATCAACACTCACAAATGCAGAATCAGAAGTGCTTGAAGAGAAATTAATATGCTCATCATACTCGCATTCAGATGAAGCATATTCTGACTCATGACCCACCAAGCCAGTGTTGCTTGGTACAAAGTCTTCAGTGAGCTTTCCAGATGAAGACAACTTTCTCTTCTGTTCTTTCTCTCTCTCAAACGTGAGCATTTCCCATGGAGTTGGGTGAGAGATAGTTTGTCCAAACTTGCACTGGAGCGTAGGACAATAGTATATGTGTCCCATCTCTCAGGCAGTGATCTGAGAAATCTGTTATTCATCTGAATATTTGTGTACTCAAGTTTGACCATTTTTAGTTCAGAGTTTAAACAAGAGAACCGCTCATATTGTTGAGTCAGTGTCTCACCCTTTCTATGAGAGAATGTCTCATATTCTTGGGCAAGAATTTCTCTATTATTTGCCAAGACCTCGTCTGTTCCTCCAAATTGTTCTTTCAAGGCATTCCAGAGGTCATGGGCAGTTTCATGATGCATTAGCCCAGAGTATATTTCATTTGGCAATGCCATGGCCAGAATTCCATGGGCTTTTGCATCAATTTCAAGCAACTTCTTATCCTCATCTGAGTATTGCTCCCTCCTCTTCGGAACCATTTGATTGGTTTCCGGGTTATTCACCATAGGCTTGTGTGGACCATGTACCACTGATGTCCAACAACCTGCGCTGTTAACAGACAGGTGATGGAGCATTCGTCTTTGCCATATGTTATACTCATTCCTAACCAGCATTGGTGGCTTGGTTGAGGAACCAGTATTGTGAGGAACATTGGAGGGAGTGGTCATTTTCAGTTCAAAAACAATTTAATTCAAGCTTTTAAAAGTTTTACACAGACCACAACAAACTCAATGAAAACCAAGAAAAGATCTCAGGATGAATGACCAGAAATACAGAAAATTCAATCTCTATAACCGTTTCTTGCAAAAACAAAAGCTAATTCAATCAAACTTAGATCTTGAATAGCAGTTTCAATGATCAATTATTAGATCGATCAATGATTAACCTGCTCTGATACCATTTGACAGGATCAGCGATCACAAGTTTGATGTATTAGAGTTCAAAGCAGCGGAATACGAAGAGGAATTAGACAAATTGTAGCAAGCAATCGATACTTGTATGCATTAAGAGCACATACGGTTATAGGGAGAGAATATATATTTCTGATTTCAAGGAATGTTTATAGATATAGAATATTTCTAATCAAATCATTCAAAACATTCATTCATTCATTCATTCACCTTATTACAATAGGTTGTCACACCTTATATAGAGTGCAACAATCACTGCTGTTATCACGGAAAGTGACAACTGGCAGATCAAATACAAAAATAACTAACGCTTAACAAACTACTGAAATGTTCACAACTACTGAAAACATATCAGAGCGTTAAGTACAGAATATAAAACTACTGATTAGAACTACTGAAACTACAACGACTGAAGAACAAGCTCTTCAGTCGTTTTACAAAACTACTGAAACATAAAACTACTGAAACTAGAAATATAAAACTACTGATATCACAACTACTGAAGAAGTACTCTTCAGCAGTTGTGACAAACTACTGAGGCTTCAGTACTTGATCTTCAGACTTTGACCTTCAGATGTTTCATCAGCTGATGACTTCAGTAGATATCATCAGCTGATGTCTTCAGTCTTTGTCTTCAGACTTTGTACATCAGTTGTTGATCTTCAGCACTTGTAAACTCTTCAGTTGTTGTACTTCAGTACTTTGGTCTTTCAGCTTCAGCACTTGTGTTCTTCAGCTGTTGTACTTCAGCACTTTAGTTCTTCAGCTGTTGAAGTCTTCAGCACTTGATCTTCAGCTATTGAAGTCTTCAGCACTTGTCAAACTGCTGATGAGGCTTTCAGTAGTTGTTGTGATACCATGTGGGACTTAGAGGTTTTCTGATCTTGGTTCATTGGTTCTTTTGGTCCAACAGATACTAGCTGGGATCCTATAACTAAAGCCTATACTACATGACTATTGTTTAAGGTACTTCGGATAAAGTCTTATCTAAGATTTGGTAGTGAGGACATGTCCCTGACTTACCTTTTGTCACCAACTAAAGTTGGTAACTTGTACTATCATAAAAGGTGAACAGTGGAATAAAGTATGGTCAACTACATGGCCCTTTGAGAAAACGCCATATAGTATCAGAGGTCTGCAGCGTAGTGTCAGAGACCATACTTGTGTCCACTGGTTTATAGTAGTGTCTTCCGAAGGTTAAATGGCTTCGGAAGAGTAAGTACTTCCAAAGCCACTTATACTTCGAAAGAGGCTGCTTCTTCCAAGGCTTGGAGACTTCTTTGTTTTCATCATACTTCAGAAGTAGTCTTTAGGTTCTTCTTCTAAGACTTGATCTTCGAAAGCATGTTGTTTGCTTCGGAAGTAGAGTTCTGTCTTCATAAGTTAATCTTTCACTTTGCCTTCGGAAGAACTCTACAACCTTCGGAAGTTCCATGCTAAGCTTCGGAAGCCCTTGCATGTAGTACCAAAATTGTCCAAGTGAATTGGTTTGGTTGCACCAGCCTTCTTCTTGATCCAACATTTTACTAGAAGAAGAATCGAATAACACAGAGGCTAAAGTTTGGTTTACTAAAAACGTACCTGACACAACATCAGGGTCCGTCCTAGCCTCCTCCTACGTCATCATAAATGATCTGGCGCTCACCCTCGGTCGTTCACCCCCAGTCTTCTTCACCCAAGAACCCTCAGCCCTCGGCTTCTTATTGTCCGTACTCATGTGGCCCTCCGCGCCAAAGTTGAAACATCTCCCTGATTTGTATTCCCTTGCCATATGATCAGGCTTTCCACACTTGAAGCACACATTCGATCCCCACCTACACTCGCCGATGTGCTCCTTCCCACATCTGTTGCATCTCTTCACTCCCGCACCAGATGTGACCACACGACGGTCATCTTGTTACTTGTCGGGGAACCACCTCGACCAAACCTTTTTCAAGTCCAATTCCGGTCGCCGCCACCTTTCTTGCTGCCATCAGTCACCACCACAGTTCTTTCATCATACAATCTCCTGCCAAATCAATCACCGACCTAAACGTGCTCGGTCGGGCAACGATCATGTGCCTACTGATATCCGCTGGCAAACCCTGAGTGTACCTCTTAATCTTTCATGACAAATGATAGGATTAAATGAATATATCTGTGATGATTTGTAACACAATTCAATGAAATTCACACAAAGTAATCAAATCAAAACAAGATATCAATAAAATTCAAGTTTTCATTCATATCAAGCTAAGACAATTACAAGTATGAAAAGCATATTTGAATATCTTGTGTATTCGTTCCTATCTACCTGCAAATCTAAGCTATTTAAACTGAAAACACAAAGTAAAGGAACTAACAAATTACAGAAATAGTCCCTATACTATTACAAAATATCAAAAGACAAATAAAGACCACATGTTAATCTTTCTTAGAGCACTTAATAACACTCCCCCTAAGATTGACATGGTCTTTAGTCTTCAAAATCTTCAAGCTTGATTGCTAACTCTATCTTCAATTCTATCTTCAGCCTTGACTTCATCATTTAAAGAAATCTGCTGGTTCTTCTTTGACTTTGAACATTGGCTTCTGTTTGTACATATCTAACTCTTTCAAAGCTTTTGATATAGCAGACTTGAATTTACTTGCAAGAATTCCTTGTTCTGGTTTAGCTTCATTTGTTTTAATCTCCATCTTGTCCATTCTTTCCAATGTATCTTTTGAAAGACATGAAATATCAATGTTAGCATATAACTCAATAGGTTTGTTACTTTCCTTTGAGTACATTTCTAAGACTCCTTTCCTTGATATTCTCATGAATTCAATATCTTTAATATCTTTCTTAACAATGTTGGCATACGCAAGCGCTTTTCTCAAAGAAATCCTTTCCATAGTAGCATTCATCATATTGATAATAGAAATGAAATATTTCTTGTCTTGCTCAGCCATTTCAGGAGAAACTTTCTCAAATATTTGTACTGACAAAAATGAGATATAACTTGGATGTAACAGTTTTAGCTCAAAAACTCCAAATAAAGTAATCATGTCCTCATCCCATCTTTCTATATTTCGGACTAACTTCAGCTCAAATGTCTCAGTGTTATAAAACCATCTGAGAATTGGCTTTGAGTTTTGATTACCGTCAATCACTTTTAGTCCAGGAGTTGTAACTTTTTCAAAATATTTATCACAGAATTCTATCAACGAATGTTCTTCTTCTGATTGAACTCCCTTAAGTTTCTTGTTTTTCTTCAAAGTAACAAAATACTCCTTGTCTTCTTGATCACATCTTGTGTTAAGAAAATTACTTGATCTATCCAATCCACATCTTAATAATTCCACAAACATCTTCCCACGCTTTGAATCAGTATGATTGATCAGAGGTAATCTATTAAGCTCTTTTCAGGCTTGCACAGGAAGTTTTATGATACTGGAGTAAAAATGATAAACATCACATATAGCATTTACTCTCTTTATCAAGAAGGCATCAAACACTTCATCATACTTCCATGCAATGATCTTTACTTGGTTTGTAAAATCTGGAGCAATCATTGCATTCAACAGTTCAGCAACTGATTGTCCTTTTTGCAACATATTTCTTACCAAATCTCCGGTTGTTCTTGAATTATCGAAAATATGCCTTTGATCAGTTGATGCTTTATAAGTCTGTCTTTCTGGATCAGCAAACATTTCCATTAATTCTTTTCTATGAGCATGAGCATCATCAAATCTTGATATTTGTTTTATTTCCTGAGGTTTTAACATTCTTGTTCTTTTGGTTATCTCAAGATACTGAGGGTTATCTGTATCAAGCACTATCATTTTCTTCATTTGTTTCTCAGTTTCTTGAAAGCTTCTTACAAGATTTCTCAGAGATACATATTGTAATCTCTTCAGCTTCCTCCAAGGGTAATTTCTAGCTTGCAACCATGATCTAAGAGCGGGAATACTCATATCATCAGGATCAGGATGGTGCAGCTCAGAACTAGACAGTTCTTCTACATTTATAACCTCCTTTGTTCTTATACATTCACCATGCTCAACCATTATCTCATTTGGATCTATTGAAGCAACTGACTCAACATAGATGCATTTCTCGTATTCATCATTAATTTGAGAAACAGTCAGTCCATCCAAATACACTTTATTGTATTTCATGTTCACAAGATAGTTATATTTTTCTTCAAAATCATGTGTACTTCATCTTGTTCTTGTATATGTTCTTGTGAAGAGAAACGTGACACAAATTCAGCTTCATCAATATCTTCATTCTCAAGAACTTCATCATACCAATCATCATTATATATTTCCTCAATATCATCTAAAGCATCAATCTGTTCTTGAACATTTTGCTCTTCAACCAATTCTTTAGTTCTTTGAAGCTTAGAAGAGGATTCAGTTTGATCAAAAATATCTTCTAACTCATTCACTTTCCTTTTGCCTTTTCTTTGCTCAAGATTTTCTTCAACCTGCATCTCAGTACTAATCACATGTACTGGTGATATAGATTTCTGAGCTTCTCTTTCCTTTATCAATTCAGCTTTGAGATTTTCATTTTCTTCAGATAACTTCTTGAATTTCTCCTCAAGACTATGATAATCTTTAATCATAACTTCCAAGTTCTTTATCACATCTTCTTTATCTTGGGCAAAACTAACAATCTTTTCATCTTTTAACACATTTTCTTCACACAACTTTAAATTTTCATCTTTGAGCTTTTGAATTTCTTTTTCACAAGAACTAATTATCTCTTTCATTCTTTCATTTTCAACTTTCAACTCTTCAATCTCTTTTTCTTTGTTTACATTTTCTTCTTTCAGACTTTCAATCTCATCAACTTCAACTATTTCCTCTGTTTGTATAGACACATTGTGTGACATACTAACAGGGATTTCTTCTACTCCTTTATTTGTATCAATTTCAAATACTTGATTGAATGAAATATCATTGATAAAATCAAAATCAGATGTTTGATTTTGAGAATTCCTTTCTGTTACAGCTTTCTCAACATTTTCTTCAATCATAGCCTGTGGCTCATTTTCAGTATCTTCAACATTCCCTTCTTCATTTCCTTCTTGATTTACTTCAGTGATATCATTATTGTCATCATCATCATCATCATCACTTTCTTCACTTGATGAAACTTCAGACATATCATCATTACTTTCTTCATCAACTCTACATCTTCAATCAAATCATTTGGATCTATTGGTTCTTCTTCAGTTAGATGGAAGTGTGGCTAAGTAATATCAACTTCATCCATTGATACATTCTGATATAATAAAAAACTGGATGTTTTGAGCACCAGTGATCATTGCCAGTCTTTTGTACACACTCTTTGACATGTGCTCTAGCTGAATCTTATCACCAATAACTTCTTCAGCATACAAATCTGGATTTGCATCATTAATGAGAATTTGAAGAAATCTTGGGTACATCAGATACTTATGCCTTACTCCTCTTTCCAGATTAAAAATGAATCCATTCATTATCCACTTAGCCATATTAAATCTTCTGTTTGTGGATAAGGCTACAACTGGAGATGCAATGTCAACAGGGAATGAATCCTAACCCGCACTTCTTTTTGACATGCAATGTTGAAAGATATAGCATAAAAGCTTCCAATGCTTAAATACACGAGCTCTGAAAAATTGTTTCTTAGGGAAATGATCAGGATAACTTATCTGTAGAAAAACTTCTCTACACTCATTAAATGTATATTCAGATAAATCTTCAGGATCATTATCTCCTAGTCTTAAAGCTTGTCTAATTGCTTCTTTAGAAACTCCAAGCATTCTTTCTGAAGTGATAAAGGCTCTTAAGACTTTATTTCCTTGATCATCTCTTTCAACTTGAGCAGTTCTCCAAAATTTTTTAATCATTCTTCTATTTATCATGGGCTTTGCATACATGGCATACACATATTTTGTTCTTAGTAAGAATCTGATAATATCTTCATATCCTGTAGCTTCTCTATTTTCATCATTTAAGAAAGCAGCTACATTGTGTTTTGGCTCAAATTTTAATTCTGCCATTTGCAAAACACAACAAAAGAATTATGAAAACATTGAATATTGATTTAATGAAATTTATTTCCAAATATGACTTTTGATTTTGACTTTTGAATTTGACCTTTTTATTTTTACTTTTGAATTGAGATTTCAAGTTGTAAAACATTTGAATTTGTACTATTTGTTGGGGTTTGTTGGAACACAAGACTTAGTTTAACCACTTAAACTTTGTAAAACGGAGCGGAAGTTTAACATTATTACATTGTTTGTAATCTGAAAACAAATCATGTTCTATTTGATGTTAAAGGTGTAAACAAACCCAAGAACAAATGGGATCTTTTATGTGAATAAACAAGCTATGAACATAATGAAAGTGTACATAACATCACAGCTACATAAAGTTGTGATTAACTACCTTTCTCCAGCTGAAATGTCGACCAAAGAAGGGTGATTAGATGCTAGAACTTCGGCCAAAACTCAAGGAAGGAGCCATCAAGCTTGTATACCCCAAGCCTCCTTGCAAAGCACCTTCTTGTTAGGAAGATTCAACACCAAAACAAACCGAAAATAGCTTTCAAAACCTCCCAAAGCTGCTGCTCCTGGCCGTAGCTTTTGTGAGAGAGAGAGAGATTATTTTTGTTGTTCTTGCATGTATGGAGAGTGGTGATTCAAGAGTGTTAGACTAATTAAGGTTATGTGTGTTCAAGGCAACAATGGTCCAATAATATTAAAGGGGGGGGCAAATGTTTTTAAAACATAAGGTTCCCACTTAAAACTTGAACTACACAATATTAAAACTAGTCTTTTGTCACACATTAATAAGTCATCTACTAGACTTAATTAAAATGTGACATATGTCTTCTTTAATTAAACAAATTAATTAAAGTACACTCATATGTTATTAATGTTATTTAAACCCTTTTAAATGACAAAATAACAATAAACTCATTAAGAAATTATCCTTATAATTTTTTCCATCTCATATGCAACTTATTTAGAATACCCATTTTCTAAATTTGGTGTAAATATTTAATTGTATGATCATGTCATCAATTAAACATTAATTGGTGTTTGCTAAGCTTGTCATTGGGTATAACCCGACTTGGATCATAACGTACTAACCACATCAATATTCTAAGTGTCTTGGGCATATAGAATCCAACAATCTCCCACTTGCCCAAGATTCATAGATGATTGATGCAAGCAGTAAATACCGCCTAACAACGGTTTACTACCCTTAATACGCATGACTTATAGCCATTCAATAACATCATCTTATTCAAGTATCCTACTTGAAATGATTTAGGTGAATTAATCATCTATCCTTTTGTTACTAATGTCATGTTAAATCCAAGAACACAGAGTGATCATTCCTTGTTGATTTAACTTATCAGGCCTTATACATCTAACTCTCAACGAATAAGAGGAACAAATTCCATCTTGACTACATACGTTTCTCACAAACACCTCGTGTCATACCTGAACATACCCTTATGTGTTGTCCACTATTTCAGGACAGTGAAGAATTAGCTCAAGGTATAATACTTGGTGAATATCAAAACCCAATATGTATCTCAGGTCGGAGGATACCAAATGATATTCGCCTTTACTCAAATTTACTTATGATCAATCAATAAGATTCCATGTAGTAAAATTTGAGATGCGGGTTAGTCCAATATTGTATCCCACAAATATCTATGAACCTTGGTAGCAACCCATTGCTCTATATTCATCCTTATGAATATCAACCAATCCAAGTTCATAATAATCTTACCCTCACACTTGTTCCCACAAGTATGAACGACTACGGACATTTAGAGTAAACATTTACTCAAGGATTAAACATGCTAAATTGGAACATTAATTGAAACATTATTACCAAACAATTTTATTCAAATAATAAAGAGTTCCACATATCCAAATACAAAATTTACAGATCAAATCCAATCACTAGAATATCGAAGTCCCATGGCACAAGTATGACCTTCATGCTTTGCCTTTTCAAGGAGCTTCGTGAGAGGATCCGCAATGTTCTGATCCGTGTTAACTTTACGAATACATATCTTTCCTTTTTCAACTTCATCTCGTATGTAGTTGAATCTCCGCTCAATGTGCCTAGTGTTTTGATGAGCACGAGATTCCTTGATTTGAGCAATCACACCCTCGTTATCACAAAAGATCTCTAAGGGGTCCTGAATGGAAGGGACAACCCCAGATCGGCAATGAATTTCTTTACCATGCAGCTTCTTGAGCTGCCAATGAGGCGGCGACGTATTCTGATTCTGTAGTTGACAGAGCCACCATATCCTGTTTGGAGCTCTCCATGAGACCACTCCTCCATTCAGAATGAAAATATATCCCGATTGTGACCGAGAATCATCACGATCGGTTTGGAAACTCGCATCCATGTAACCTTTTACAATGAGTTCCCCATCACCAGATCCATAGATTAGGACATATCTCTTGTCCTCCTTAGGTACTTAAGTATGTTCTTAACAACCATCCAATGACTGTTTCCAGGATTTTGCTGGTAACGACTTGTCATGCTTAAGGTGCATGACACGTCCGGTCGAGTGCATATCATTGCATACATGATGGATCCAATAGCAGATGCGTATGGGATTGCCTTCATTTTATCTTGCTCATCCTTTGAGCTGGGACATTGAGTCGTACTCAATATCGTTCCTCTTTGAATAGGTACGGTACCTTTCTTAGAGTTCTCCATCTTGAACCTTTTCAAGATCTTATCAATGTATGCACTTTGATTCAAACCAATCAACTGCCTTGATCTATCCCTATAGATCTTTATTCCTAGAATATAGGCGGCTTCTCCAAGATCTTTAATGGAAAAACAACTTCCAAGCCAGGTTTTTACACCTTCCAAGGTTGGAATGTCATTTCCAAATAGTAGTATGTCATCAACATACATACTAGGAAAGTTATTGTGCTCCCACTAGCCTTCTTATACACACAAGCCTCATCAGCGTTTTTGATGAAGCCAAATTTCTTTACCTCCTCATCAAAACGATGATTCCAGCTTCTCGACGCTTGTTTCAATCCATAGATTGATTTCTTTAACTTGCATACTTTATTAGGATGTTTTGGATCGACAAAACCTTCAGGCTGAACCACATAGACATCTTCCTCAATATATCCATTTAGGAAAGCGGTTTTGACATCCATTTTCCAAATCTCATAATCATAATGAGCAGCTATGGCAAACAATATCCTTATAGACTTTAGCATCGCAACAGGTGAGAAGGTTTCATCATAATCAACCCCTTGAGTTTGAGTGAAACCCTTTGCTACAAGTCTAGCTTTATAAGTATCCAAGTTTCCATGCATATCGGTTTTCTTCATGAAAACCCACTTACTTCCAACTACCTTGGAATTAAGAGGTGGTACAACAAGTTCCCAAACTTGATTGTCATACATGGATTGCATCTCAACGTTCATGGCCTCAAGCCATTTGTCACAATCCAAATTGGACACTGCATCATGGTATGTGGTTGGTTCATCTGAATCTACCACATAGCATCCATCCATGAAAAATCCGTATCTTTCAGGTGGATTACTAGTTCTACCACTTCTACGAACGTTTTGTGTATATTGATCAACCACTTGATCACCTCAACATCCTCATGTTGAGTGCTAGTTTTAACCAAACGTGCATTGGGTTGTGGTTCTTGATCCTCCTCAAGATCCACTGTTCTACTGCTAGTTCCTTCCATAAGGAACTTTTCTTCTAAGAACTCAACCTTTCTGGCAACAAACACCTTTTGTTCCAGTGGATCATAGAAATAATATCCCATAGAATCTCTAGGATATCCAATAAAGATACACTTGGTGGATCGGACTTCCAATTGTTTGGGGTGGGAGTCTTAACATAAGCCTCACAACCCCAGACCCTTAAGTATGATAGGGAAGGAACTCTTCCATGCCATATCTCAAAAGGTGTCCTTTCCACCCTTTTGTTTGGGGCCATATTTAAAATACAGGCCGCGAAGAGCAAAGCGAAACCCCAAAATGATAGAGGTAATGTGCTTCTAGCCATCATAGATCGGACCATATCCAATAAGGTTCGATTCCTCCTCTCAGACACACTATTGTGTTGTGGTGTTCCAGGTGGAGTGAGTTGTGAGACAATCCCATAACTCCTAAGATGATCTTGAAAAGCATCACTTAGGTATTCACCTCCTCTATCGGTACGGAGAACTTTAATTGACTTGTTGAGTTGATTTTGCACTTCATTCTTGAAGATTTTGAACATTTCAAAAGCTTCATCTTTGTGCCTTAATAAGTACACATACCCATAGCGACTATAATCGTCGGTAAAGGTAATGAAGTATCTTTCACCATTCCTAGTCATTGGCTTAAAAGGACCACATACATCCGAATGTATGATTCCTAATAAATCTTTTGCCCTTTCGTTAGTTCCACTAAAGGGTGCCTTAGTCATTTTACCTTGTAAACAAGATTCACATACATCAAATGAATCACATTCATTCGTTTTTAAAAGACCATTCTTTTGAAGTGTTTGTATACGTTTCTTGTCTATATGACCAAGACGACAATGCCAAAGATAGGTATCACTCAAATCCAACTTGAGTTTCTTGGTGCTAGTTTGGTACAATGAACTATTTAAAGTATTTTCATGAACCAATACATAAATACCATTAATGGGTATAGCTTTAAAACAGAACATATCATTTAAAGAAACACGAATATCATTTTCAACAAAAGATAATACATAATCATAAAGTCTTAATGGGATACAGAAATAATGTTCCTAGTCAAACTAGGAGCATACAAAACATTCTTCAAAATAACATCCAAGCCACTTGGAAGTTTCAAGATGTAGTCCCCACGAGCTTCAACTTGGACATTGGTTCCATTGCCCATGAAGAGGGTAACATTCCCTTGATTGAAGTCCCTACTTCTTTTGAACCCCTGCAACAAATTGTAAATATGAGTTCCACATCCAGTATCTAATACCCATGTGTTTGAAGATGTAACATTAAGATCAATATGAATCATGTATATTGTACCTGAGGTCTGCCCGGCATCCCTCTTGGCTTTCAACTCTTGGAGATGGACAGGACAATTTCTTGCCCAATGTCCAATCTCCCCACACTTGAAGCATGGGTCATTGGTAGCAACCTTTTGCTTCTTCTCTTGTGGATTGGGTGGCACCCTTGCCACCCCTTTCCCCTTTCCCCATATGGGTCCCTTACCCTTGGCAACCTTTGCCTTGGGTGCAGGATGAGGCCTTTTCTTGTTCCCACCTTCATTGATGGTGAGAACGGGTAAAACCCTTTTACCCATGGCCGCCTCGGCCGTTTTGAGCATTGAGTGAAGCTCACCAATGCTTTTGTCCCAAGTATTCATGTTGTAATTCAACACGAATGTCTCGAACTTCTTGGTAAGGCCATTGAGGATCAAATCCGTGGCCAATTCATTCGATACGGGACAATTAAGTCTTTCGAGGCGGTCAATATGGCTTTTCATCTTAGGTACTTAAGTACATAAGATGAAACCGATTGGTTGTCGTCCATACGACATGCATGGAGTGCTCGAACCGTTTCGAAGCGCTCAACCCTTGCTTGCTGTTGGAACGTTTCCTTCAGCTGGGTTATCATGTCATACACTCCATGATGTTCATACTCCTTTTGGATATCCGGAGTCATGCTCGCTAGCATGAGACAAGACACTTGGACGGAGTCCTTAGTGTACTTTAGCCAATCGTTATAGGCCTCCTCATCATCCTCAGCAGGTTGATCGGGGATAGGGTCATCTAAAATATATGATCGTCTTTCTTGCTTGAGAACGATTCTCAAGTTTCGATACCAATCAATGAAATTATTATGATTTAGACGTTCCTTTTGGACAATCGCTCGCAATGATTGGGCGGACGCGGATGAATTATCATGATTATCATTATTGGTGGCCATCTATAGAATATAACAAAGATCTATTTTAGTATTTTCAATATGCTATTTTAAATAATTAATACCTTTTAAGGTCATTTTTATATTAAAATCTAGAACCCAACATTACATTTAAATTGTGGTTAGGTGACCTTTATCCCACAATTTAAATTAATAAGGTGGTCAACGATTGACGGTTGCAACCATTTGCAACTTCTAGAGGTATGGGATCGACTTTAAACATCATATGTAAAGTCGGCATGTAAATCCCATCAACAACATTTGGAAACCATATTGTAGGTGATCCATTTAACATGGTTTGCAAATCAAGTTACCCTACTTGCACACACATGTGAGTTTACCAACATAAGTGGTTAGGTGACCTTTATCCCGCAAATGTGGAATCCCCACCTTAAGTCACAAGTTCTCTTTAAATGGTTTGGTGATCTTTATCCCATTAAGAGTTTCCAAATGACTCAAGTGTTGTGCAAAAGGACGGTGTTAAACTCGTTGGAAATATTGTTGGGAAAAATTTAGAGATTTCATAATCTTAGTTTAGAAACTCTATGTACTTGTACTTGCATGCTTTCAAATACAAGATACCTTATGGTCTTTTGATTAAAACCCATTTTAATCTTTGAAATCATTAAATCAATTTAATAACCTTTTATTACTTTTAATGATTAAGAACCATCAATTTTCAGCTTGTTAAGTTTGTTAATTAGTATGTAATGCATGTCAAAATATCAACCATGCAATCAAATAACAAACATTCAAACACGCATAAGATATAAACAACCATATGTGCATAACCATAGCCATTATGTTGACAACACTTTTTTGCCATCACAAGTTTTGTCATTAGGTCTTTCCTAAGGTCACAACAAAACACATAGAAACCTTCCAAAAAGCTCCCACTTGAAACCGCATCCAAAATGCTCCATGTTTCTCTTGTGTCTTTCCTTTGTGCTTCCAAAGCATATGTCTTCATATTACAAGATATAAAGTCCTAATACACGATATCTAGTAAAATGAAAATACACCTAATCTATTTATTACAACCAAATAATAAATAAATTACATCTTTTATACAAAGCACAAAAGAAAAATATATACAACCCCATTGAATAAACCAAAACAACCATATCATACATCCAAATAACACAAGGCCAAATGCTAGGTTATGCACCAATATGAACATTCATCATATCATCCAAATATATCAAAGAATCCCCATTAAAACCCACGATTTTCAGCCAACATAAACTGAAAATCGGGTTTTAAACATAGTGCAAGCAATATACATCATCATACATATCTTTCAAGGTTTAATCACAAGCATGTGTGATATGACCTTGAAAGTTTGGGGATTCAACATACAAGAACATAGCAGCCCCTAAAAGGGGTTCCAAGGTCCACAAAACGAATTTATAAAGGACAATGCAAGCTAGCTATCCACATAACCGGCTCTAGATGCCATTGTTGGGGTTTGTTAGAACACAAGACTTAGTTTAACCACTTAAACTTTGTAAAACGCAGCTGAAGTTTAACATTATTACATTGTTTGTAATCTGAAAAAAATCATGTTCTATTTGATGTTAAGGTGTAAACAAACTCAGAACAAATGGGATCTTTTATGTGAATAAACAAGCTATGAACATAATGAAAGTGTACATAAAATCACAGCTACATAAAGCTGTGATTAACTACCTTTCTCCAGCTGAAATGTCGACCAAAGAAGGGTGATTAGATGCTAGAACTTCGGCCAAAACTCCAAGGAAGGAGCCCTCAAGCTTGTATACCCCAAGCATCCTTGCAAAACACCTTCTTGTTAGGAAGATTCAACACCAAAACAAACCGATAATAGCTTCAAAACCTCCCAAAGCTGCTGCTCCTGGCCGTAGCTTTTGTGAGAGAGAGAGATTATTTTTGTTGTTCTTGCATGTATGGAGAGTGGTGATCCAAGAGTGTTAGACTAATTAAGGTTATGTGTGTTTCAAGGCAAAATGGTCCAATAATATTAAAGGGGGTGGGGGCGGCCAAATGTTTTTAAAACATAAGGTTTCCCACTTAAAACTTGAACATACACAATATTAAAACTAGTCTTTTGTCACACATGAATAAGTCATCTACTAGACTTAATTAAAATGTGACATATGTCTTCTTTAATTAAACAATTTAATTAAAGTACACTCATATGTTATTAATGTTATTTAAACCCTTTCAAATGACAAAAAATAACAATAAACTCATTAACAAATTATACTTATAATTTGTTCCATCTCATATGCAACTTATTTAAAAAATCCATTTTCTAAATTTGGTGTAAATATTTAATTGTATGATCATGTCATCAATTAAACATTAATTGGTGTTTGCTAAGCTTGTCATTGGGTATAACCCAACTTGGATCATAACGTACTAACCACATCAATATTCTAAGTGTCTGGGGCACATAGAATCCAACACTATTTGACTTTTGAAATTTATCTTAATTAATTTTGAATTAATTATTTAACATTTCAATTTTAATTTAATTTTAATTTTTTTTATTTTATTTTTGTTCAAAAATTGATTGTCTGTCATCTTCTTCTTCTTCGACTATGCAAAGTCGACAGATTTCATCATCACAAAAAGTTTCACTTTAGATCGAAACAATACATAAATAGACTCGAAAATTTGTTCTTATCAATAATCCAATATCAATTTTTTGATATGATACTCATTTGATCAGATTAAACTTGAATTATATTGGTTCGAACGCCCAAATAGCATTCAACCGTCTATTGACAAAACACTGATTTAACCGAAAATTTTTATATTTGAATCACAAACTTACGTTTATATATTGAAATACAATGTATACTCAAAGGATTTGATTCGATTTCTGATGAAATAAGGATATGTTGGTGCTCGACAATCGCAGTTCGAGGGTTTTGGTTCTGAAATTTTGAAGTGTGAATTAAAAATACGCATAAGTGTTCAATATATAAGTGAAATTTTAGGTGTATGAGCCCTGTTCGGACGTATGGTCCCTGTTTGAGCGTATGAAAAACCTAGAATTCACTTATTTTGTTAGACACATGAGCATTGTTGTGCCTTTTATGTCAGATGCATGAGAACTGTTCAGACGCATAAGCACTGTTTAGGCGCTTTTGCACTGTTCAGTCGCATGGACTTTGTAAAACGTCTAACACTTGAAATTTTGAAACTATTTAGACGTATGAGACATGACAAACGTCTAACACACTATTTAGACGCATGGGATTATCACAAACACCCAATACTTGAAATTTTCAGATGTATTGCAACTGTTTAGACGCATGGGAATGAATCAAACGTCCAACACTTGTAATTTTCATAGATGTATTACAACTGTTTAGACGCATGGAAAACGTCCAACACTTGTATAATCCTGAAAATTTCATCATGCTCCTATTGAGACGCATGTGCACTGTTTATGTACATACACTTGTGATTCCCAATTTTTTCACTTGCACACTTTTTACCATTTAGATCCCCAAATTTTGAACTTTTTGCATTTTGCACTTTCAATTTATAAAAATTTTTATTTTATTTCTTCTTAAATTTCTTTTGTCCCTTCATTTTAGTCTCAACATAAAATCAAATATCATCTGATTTTCAACTTAAAATCATTCATTTTCAAGATTATGTATATTCATATTGTAATTTTCAAACACATTCTATTTTCAGATTACACAAATACTTTGAACATATAGCATCATCCTTTCAATTCAACATTTCAAATTTTGATTATGATTATTGAATATTTTGTGAGAACAACTCTTTCAGATATTACTCCCCCTAAACTTTTAAGTTTGAAAAAACTTATAAGTTTCTTATGAAAGAGAATAAGATCACATAGCACATTGTGACATTGCCTTCACACACAAAGACATGCATAAAAGGAAAATGAATATAGAATTAAAATCTAAAAATTATACATAGAATAAATGTCTGTAGAGAGATCATATCAGTGAAGATCAGCACATTAAAATAAAATAAATGTGGAGAGTCATAGACAACGAATAAATCCTGATCAAGTGTGTTCCAGGTCAGTGATGTCACAGCAAAAGAGACACAAGATCTAAGGACATACAATGAGTGTTTTTGACACAACTATCAACTCACTTACTTTTCATTCTTGGATTGATTAGTGTTGATTTAGATATGACATGATGTAAAGCATACAAAGACTAAGAGAATTCAACTATCATCATGAAATGTAAGAAAGAACACATGCTCAACTTATTACCTGAAACATAGATATCACCAGAATTCATGTTACTTAGTTAATAGAGTATGATCATGGATAACCATTTGATCAGCTCTGACTATTCATTTGAATAGGTTATGCACATTGGCATCCCTTTGCATCAAAAAGAGAATCCAGGTCTGTAATGACTTACAACAAAGGATATCTCAGTACTTCAGGTCTATGATGACTCATAACAAAGAAGTGAAATGATGCTTTGTAACAGATCTCATGATTTCACTTAGTTTCAACAGGTGTGAGAGATGTATCTTAACAAACATTCATTCTGATAAGCTAAAGCAACTCAAAAGTACTCAGATGAATACACATACGCATGTATGTATAGTTTGATCACAAGAATTTACTTTTCAGCATAATAGTCAAATATTAGCTATATATCATATCTGATCATGTCTAGACTTTATGAATGAGTGAAGTATGCAACTGATCTCACTAATGTACTATCATTTCTCACATATTGCAAAACATAATCCTTTCCAAAAAAAATATTTTTGTATTTGATTTTTCTATGAAAAACATAAAATCACACACACAAAAATATAAACAGGCAATTCACAATGAAAGTATCACTTATTATGATCTTTTGATTTAGGGATATCACATATCATTTAAAAGACCAATTGATTTTACTAAGTACTCAAACCGTCCTGGTAGGAAGGCTTTAGTAAATAGATCTGCCAATTGTTTTTCTGTTGCAATTTGAATCAATATGATTAATCCTTTTTCAGAGTTACCTCTAAGAAAATGATATCGAATTTCGATATGTTTGTTTTTGAGTGTTGAACAGGATTAGCTGTTATGAACATAGCAGCTGTGTTATCAATGTAAATTGGTGTTTTAAGAAAGTTGAACCATAATCCAGTAATTGATTTTGCAACCAAAGGATTTGAGAACATCCTGTTGATGCAGCAATGTACTTAGCTTCTGCAGTTGAAACAGAGACATTTGTTTGTTTCTTACATTGCCAGGAGACTAATCTGGGACCAAGAAATTGACACCCACCTGAAGTAGATTTTCTATCTTGACAGCATCCACCATAATCACTATCTATATATCCATATAGTTCAAAGTTACCCTCGTAAGGATACCAAAGCCCTAAGGCTGGTTTACCTTTGAGATACCTGAATATCCTTTTGACAACAATTAAGTGAGATTCTTTCGGGTCTGATTGATACCTGGTACATACACAAACAGCATACATAATGTCTGGTCTAGATGCAGTAAGATACATCAAAGATCCAATCATTGATCTGTATAACGTTTGGTCAATAGATTTTCCTTTTGGATCAGGTTCAATCTTGGTGTTAACATCTGCTGGAGTTCGTATGGACTGACAGTCTTGAAACTTCAATTTCTTTAAGAGCTTGTCAACAAACTTTTCTTGATTAATGAAGATTCCATCTGTAGTTTGCTTGACTTGAAGTCCAAGAAAGAAGTTAATCTCTCCCATAGAACTCATTTGGAATCGAGATTTCATGATTTCTTCAAATTCATTGCACAATTTTGGACAGGTAGAACCAAATATGATGTCATCAACATACACTTGTACACATAAAAGATCATTATTATCCTTCTTTATGAATAAAGTTGGATCAATTTTCCCTCATGTGTATCCATGTTGGATTAAGTGTTGTGATAATGTCTCATACCAAATTCTAGGGGCTTGATGAAGTCCATATAAAGCTTTACTCAGTTTATATACTCGATGTGGAAATTGTGCATCCTCAAAGCCTGGAGGTGGCTTCACAAACACATCGTCGGTGATTGGACCATATAGAAATGCACCCTTTACATCCATTTGATACACCTTGAATTTCATGAATGAAGCATAAGCCAGAAAAACTCAAATTGATTCAAGTCTTGCAACTGGTGCAAACACTTCATCATAATATATACCTTCTTCCTGTGTGTATCCCTATGCAACAAGTCTTGCTTTATTCCTTATTACAACACCACGATCATCAGTCTTATTTCTAAATAACCATTTCGTGCCAATTGCATTTTCTCCTTCAGATAGATCCACCAAATTCCACACTTCTTGTTTGCGGAATTGAAGTAATTCTTCTTGCATGGCTTCTATCCAACCATTGTCCTTTAATGCTTCGGTAACATTTTTAGGAACAATTTGAGAAAGAAAACAAGAGTATAAGCATACGTTTGCTTGTTCTGATTTACTCCTTGTTGTTCTCTCATTCAATGAACCAATAATCTGAGAAATGGATGATTCTTGTGAATGCGAGATGTAGTAATCTCATCACATTGAACATTAACATCCAGATTTGTTTGATTCAAGTTGGAAAACTCATGTATCAAAGTAGAAGAATGTGGATTAAAGATTGGAACTTGTGTAGGTGAATTACGAAGTAATCAAAGTTACCTGTATCAACTACATCACCTGAAATGGATGATGTTCCAGACTCAAGCATCACATACTCATTACCATCATTAGGAATATTTTTTGACTCTTCTTGATTAATTGACTCTAAATGATCTGAAACTGTATTTTCATGGAATTGAATTGTTGAATCCTTGACAAATGATAAAAATGGGTATTCTGAGTTTGAATCATTTGGGTCATCAGAATCTGAATCTTCACTGAAAGATCCAAGATCTCCTTTTGAGTTCTTCTTATCTGTAGAATTAAGACAATTTGATTGATCAAACAAATTGGATTGAAAAGAGTTTGATAATGAATCTAGATCAAATAACCATGTAGGACCATTTGAAACTGATGGAAAAGAATTTTCCATAAATTTAACGTTGAATGTTTCAAGGATTACATTCGTCCTAGAGTTGTAGACTCGATAGGCTTTTGAAAATGATGAATATCCAACGAAAAATCCATTATCAGATTTTGCATCAAATTTTCCTAATTGATCACTTGAATTAAGAATCATAACACGACAACCAAATGATTTTAAAAAATTTATGTTCGGTTTTCTGCCAAACATTAACTCATATGGAGTTTTCAGTTTATCTTTGACAATTAAGATTCGATTCTGAACGAAACATGCAGCTGATATTGCGTCATCCCAAAAAGTGATAGGTATTTTTGCATCAGCTAACATAGAACAAGTAGCTTCAATCAGTGTTCTATTCTTCCTTTCAGCAACTCCATTTTGTTGAGGAGTTCTGGGAGCACTGAACTCATGAGCTATCCCTTTCTGTGCACAAAACATTTCAATGTTAGCATTTTTGAATTCTGTTCCACTATCACTTCTTATTATTTTCACTTTGTTGTCTAATTGATTTTCAACTTTAATGATAAATCCTTTTAATAATTCAGCTGTTTCAGATTTGTCATAAAGAAAGAAAACCCATGAAAATCTTGTAAAGTCATCAGTGATAACTAAACAATATGATTTTCGTCCAATACTCTTGATGTTTGTTGGTCCAAAAAGGTCCATATGTAACATCTGGAGAGGTTTGGATGTTGAGTTTATAGGCTTGGACTTATAAGACACTCTATGTTGCTTTCCCTTCAAACATGCTGAGCAGTGATCATTTGTTGCAAACTTCTTGGATGGAAGTCCAATGACATGATTTCCTGCTACAAGCTTGTTCATGTTCTTGAAATTGAATGACCGAGACGTCTATGCCAAAGCTGGCTTTCATCATTTGATGCCTTTGCAATTAGGCATGTTGTTTCAGTTGAAGGATCAACTTGAGACATATCCAATTTGTATACATCTCTGCCTCTCTCAGCTGTAACAATCACCCAATCTTTGCTTATCTTGAAACCTGGTTTCAAAACATAACAGAATGAATTATCAAACAGAACAGAATAAGACTTGTCACATATTTGAGATAAGATTAAAAGATTAAAGTTCAACTGGGAACAAAAGTTGACTTTATCAAAGCTTATTATCCCATTAGATACTGTTCCTTCACCGGTTATTTTTCCTCCAGCATGACCACCAAAGGCGACGTGAGTTCCATCTTTTGACTTAAAGTCTTGTAAGAAGGCAGTATTGCCTGTCATGTGCCGACTACACCCACTATCCACATACCATGTATTGATTGGTCTTTTTGGGCGTACCTGCACTACAAGAAAGTTAAGTTGAAATATCTACCCAAGCCGAAATGGTCTTGGGTGTTCCAAATTTATCAACAATTGTAAATTGTTTATAATGGAGATTATTCAAATCAGGTTTATTTTTAATGAATTTACCAATTTTATTCTGAAAATTGTTTGATTTATTTTTGTGAACAATCATACCATTCGATTGATCATCTTTTGAAATGTATTGATGTCTAACATTTTTATTAGTCATCCTTATAGATCTTGGTATAAAGTGTTCTTGCATATTATGTTTTGAGCTCATATAGTTGTTCTTAAGAAAAGATCTCAAACCTACATTAGGTTGATTAATGTCTCTTTGAAATCCATTAGTTTGATTTCTCAAATACTGTGGATTAGCAAATCCTTTGCTTCTGTTTGATTTTGCAAAGTTTCTAGTGAGAGATCTATTTCTAAAGTAACAATCTGCAGTGTTATGAGTCTTTTCATCATAATAAGTTCAATATTTGTTATAGTAACAATCTGCTGTCGAATGATTTCTCATGTCACATATGTGACAGTACTTGTTGAAGTAGCACTCAGCAGTATTGTGATTTTTCATATCACAAATTTCATAGTACTTTTGTGGTGTTAAAAACAACTTTTTGTTAACTTTTGACAATGACATAATGTTTGATTTTGGTGTCATATAGTTAAGCTGTTGTCTTTCATTTTTCACAGTTTGATTTTGTGTCAGATTATTGTTCATTTGTTTAACATGAACTTCCTTCTTGAATGTATTAGAAACAAATCTTTTTGCTACAGCGGAAGTCTTTGAATCTGAACTAGATTTCAGATCAAAGTTTGATTTGTTCATAACATTTGCTTTACTATTTGAAAGAGAATTCATATTTAACATACCTACTGACACAAATTTAATTGGTTTTATTTTTGTTGTTCGAATGTTGCTTTAATCAAATTTTTTGAACTTTTGTTTTGTTCAGATGTGCTTTTGCAGATTTCTTTCATCTTCTTTGATTCTTTGATTTAGAAGAGCTTGGTTTATTTTCAGATTGAACATCATCACAAGAAGATTCCTTTTCTAATTGAAATTGTTTCATATTGATTGTGTTTGAATCTTCTGATGTTCCTATGTGTTGTTTATCCTTGTTTTGAATTCTGACTTCTTCTATTACATTATGAATTTGATCAGAAGAGATATTTTGTTTTGGTTGTTATGGTTCATATGACTTTATCTTGATTGGATGTCCATTTTTTATTTTTTCTTGATCTTTTTCAACAAACATTTGGACATTTTCTTTTTCTTCTTCTGCATTCTTGGTTTTGATCTGAAAGGCTTTAAGTTTGCTTTATTTTCAGGTGACTGATCATGAGTATTGAAATTCTCTGGTAGTGTGTTTGTGATAGATTCAGGCATAGGTTCATGAGTGAAACCTAATCCTGCTTTTTGTTTATCTTTCCTTTTACTGATAAGTTTTTCTACTATCATTTTTGAACTCTTTACTTTTGCTAGATCAACTTGAGTAGCAGCATGTGCTATTTTCTCTTGTTCAAGATTCTGGTCATCTCTCCTAGTTGTTTTGTAACAATTTCTAAATCTTTCATTGTTTTGTTCCATGAATTTTGAAGAGACATAATCTTTTGATCTACAGTTTTATGATTAGATTTAAGTTGATTATGCATAGATTCCTCTTGTTTTAGCTTTTCACAGATTTTGAATGAACAGTTTCTGTAGTGTTCAACATGTTCAAAGCATGATTTGGTGCAAAGCTTTTCTCTTACTTCTGATGGTATTTCAGGAAATTTGGTTTCAGATGATGAAGTAGAAGATTTAACCTTTGGTTGATCAGACTGAACCATTAGAGCTACTTCCTCTGTATCCTCTTTAGGGTCAGACTTGTCACTCCAATCATAGTTATCTTCCTCTTCATCACGTTCCACTTTTGGGTCATTGTTTTCTGACCAATCTTCCTCTTGAATTTCTGCAATAAGAGACAACTTGATGTTAACTCATTTGTAAATTCATCTGCATATGCACTCCAATCATATCCATATTTTATGTTGACTACTAGTGCTTTCTTAGTTTCATCAGATGATTTGGTTTCATCTTTAAGCTCTGGCATATGAAGACTTTGATAAGGCTATTGAAAAGTCTTTTGAGCTTGTTGAAACCTTTGATTATTTGTGCTTGAATGAGCACTTCCTCCATTATTCCTTGGAGCTTTGCATTCTCTTGAAAAGTGTCCATAACTGTTGCAGTTGAAACATCTAGCTTTTGACTTGTCAAATCCAACAGTCTTGTTTGCACTAGGCTTGTATTTCTTGTTGACATAAGAACGTTTTTGAGTCCTGTAGGCAATCATCACCATCTGCCAGTTTAGGTCCATCTCATCAACATCTTTAGGATCCATCTCAAATAAATATCGTAAAACAAAATCTAGTTGAGTTAAATGGCTACCTTGATATGCTTGAAAGCTGGCCATAAAAGCAGTAAATGTAGTTTTGGACTCTTCATCCTCTAATAGGATGTTAATCACATCTTTAACTTTGCTATATTTAGCAGAGTTAGATGATGAAGAAGTCTCTGTCTGAATATTTGATGATTGTGACTGTGGTTTAGGAGGAGATTGAGAATGAGACTGAGTTGTATATGCAGGTGCACTGGTAAATGATGAGTCAGTGAAAAATCCTGCTCCTACAAACAAGTCTCGTTCTTCTTCAGGACTTTTCTCACTCTTTGCCATGAATGCATTTTCTATGGTGGTTGCAGGTGAAGCAACAAACTGGTATTGAGACATTGATGCTGCTTTATCATTGTTCCTTCAGCTTTCATCAATCTCCACTGATTCTATTTTTGCAATAAGAAGATCTAGATCCATTGGAAACTTCTCAGTATGCTTTAGTAGTGTTACAGTTTGTTTCCATGAAGATGGTAAAACATTGAGTGGTCTGAGATTTAAATCTTCAAGATCAGGTTTGAGACCAGCTGTTGACATCTCAATTATGAGTTGAACAAATCTATTCATCATTTGATTTATTGTCTCTCCAGACAAATGTTGAAATAATTCTAATTGTCTTTTAAGCTTTTGTTTCTTTAAATTTTGAATCTCTTTACCTCCTTCACAAATGATCTTCAATGCTTTATATAGTGTATATCCAGTTTGATATGCATCAAGCCTTGTAAGAACTTCCAAAGGTAGTCCTTTATACATCAATGAATAGGCTTTAATATCATTCTTAACTCTTTTCAGATAATCTCCTTGAAGATCATCTCCTTGAAGATCATCTCCTTGAAGATCATCTTCTGGATAAGGTTCTGGAGAATCTTTAGTATACACAAATCCTCTGTCTGGTCCATCAGTTATTATAGGAATGTAAGGTCCTTTTTCTATAGATTTCCAAAGATCAGTGTCAATGGAATTAAAATGTTGTTTTAGTCTAAGAGACCAATTTTTGAAATCAGCTCTATTTTTAAGTTTTGGAACTCTGTTTTCAGAATCTTCTGATTTTACCATTCTTATATTTTTGTTGTTTTCTTATATTTTGAATTCTTTTTAAAAAAAAATTTGAAAAAGTTTTTCAAAGAATTTTCTTTAAAAAAAAATTCTAAGTATCAAGGTTAAAACGTCTTAACAGTATTCAAACATCTCAATAGTTGATGCGTCTAAGTTGATAAACGTCTAAGGGAATGCCTTAGAAAAATTTTCCAAAAACGTCTAAAATTGATGCGTCTGAACAATTGTAATGCGTATACACAGTGTTGATGCGTCTACACAGTGTTGATGCGCCTACACAGTTATCAAACATCTAAACAGTTCAAAAACTTCTCAACAATGATACGTCTGGACACTCGAACAATGATCAAACGTCTGAACTGAAAACGTCTACACAATGTTGTTGCGAGTAAACAGTAGTCAAACACCTAACACTTAGACAATTTTTCAGCAAACTTCAACCCTAATGCGTCACATTCATCATGTTCATATGAATATAACAGACTCAAATCATCTAAAATCTTCAAATGTTGATGAATTCAATTGAAACTTTTCAATTAAGCAAGTTTTATGTCGATAAACATTCTTCTTAATATCAATTTCCTCAATTTCAACAACAAATCACTCAATTTTTGAAATTTCAGTTAGAAACTTCAAGTCATTTTCGAACAACAAATTCAGCAAATTGGCTTGAATTTGATGAATAGATCTGCTAATTGTGATTCAAATCATGTTTCTGATGATGAAACACAACTGAAATTCACAAATTTGCACTTGAATTGTATCTCAATCACAGATTCAGTGAGATTTTAGGTTTTCAAGTTTGATGAACTTAAATCGAAAATCAATCACTAACAGCTTACCAACAGCTCTGATACCATTTGATAGGATTAAATGAATATATCTGTGATGATTTGTAACACAATTCAATGAAATTCACACAAAGTAATCAAATCAAAACAAGATATCAATAAAATTCAAGTTTTCATTCATATCAAGCTAATACAATTACAAATATGAAAAGCATATTCGAATATCTAGTGTATTCGTTCCTATCTACCTGCAAATCTAAGCTATTTAAACTGAAAACACAAAGTAAAGGAACTAACAAATTACAGAAATAGTCCCTATACTATTACAAAGTATCAAAAGACAAATAAAGACCACATGTTAATCTTTCTTAGAGAACTTAACAACAAAGGTGTCACTTGGTCCGACACCAGACATGCCATTTCATTGAATTTAGTGGTGTATTGTTGATGTGTCATGGTTCCCGTCTCCAGTTGCAGGAATTCCCTTTCCACCTTATCCATTTCCCTATAAGGACAGAACTCCTCAATTACCAACTTTTTTAACTTAGACCACCTCATTCTCCCAATTGCCCGACTACCCTTGGCTTGACTATATTGTCCCACCAACAAAGAGCCCAGTCCACAAACGAGTGGGCAGAAATTTCACCTTCTGGTCTTCTTGGCACTTGCTGATATTTAGAACAACTTTCATTTCTCTCACCCATCGGTGAGCAGTAGCAGCAGTGCCATTCCCATCAAAAGTAGGGGGTTTGCACCTTTGAAATGCCCCGTAGTTATAGCCTCGTGCTGCCTCCGGCGCAAGCTCTTCTTCTTCCTCCTCTCATCATCAGAGAGAACCGTTTCAGGCTCTTGTCGCTCCTGTTCTCCTAAGGACCTGTTTCTCTCCTTTCTCTCCTTCTCATATAGCCTTAATCACTTCAGTCACTACAGACGGGAAGATCGTCTGCATGACTTGATGCACTTCTTCAACAATAGCCTCCTTTACTCAGGCTCTCAGATTGGTGCTCTCATCACCACCCTCCGGATGAGGGGTCTTGGGTTCTTCATGAACCACCTTTTCGTCTCTAGGCCTTCCTCTCGTAGCCCGTGGTTCAGCACCACGACCTCCCCCATGTGAAGCTTTATATGATCTACCACCAGCCATCCTCTAACACACACATTGAAAGATTCAAACACCAACACGGTCATTCAAGGGAACAACTTAGTTTATGTCAAGTATAGTAAGTCCCTAATTATAGTGGCCAGTTGTGATTAGCCAGTTACTTTACTCTTCATACCCCGAGCATTACCTATCCTGACTACATCAGTATATAAATCTACCAGTAACACATAACTACATAACATGCGCATGTAATACCGGTTAACATTAAGAAAATACCTGATGGCACACAACTAGTCAGACTGGCATCCCTTCCCTTTCTGTCCCATTTTCAGTTTAAGTTTAGATTTTTTTGAAAATTTACCCCTTTCACTTAAACTTTGGCTTTGATACCAACTTGCAAGGCCTCATTCCCGAGACACTTATAGCTGGCTAATCATTGCTCATAAAACATATAATTACATTAACTTGAAATAAACGTTGCAGCGGAAACATTAAAAACAACATTTTCATTAAAATGCTTTTGCAAAATAATACAATAATCGTTACACCATTCCATTTGTTTGCATTACAATGCAAAAACATTAAAGAAAAGAATGCCATCCAAAGAGCCAAGTAGCCGCCCCGTGCCATCCTCAGCAACTCTAACTGCCAACTTGAAAATTAATAAAAAGTCAGTGTTGCTGAGTGAGTTCTAGTTTTAAAAGAAAACATACTTTATCTTTCGTTTAAAACTGTCCATTTCAATTGTACATGATCATGCATTATACATACACATAGATAATATTATTATTACTATCTTCATCATTCGTTTGTTCATTCCGTACATTCGTCATTAAATCTTTACCTTTATTCGGACCAACGCCATATGCTTCACCCCACTGTCATGCATAAAGCCGGTACTGGGCCTGAGGTCTTTCATAGACCCTGAACATTGTGCACGAAGCTGACTACAGTACCTAGGGTAAGCGACAAGGATCCCATACATATGGTCAATCACAAGGATTGGACCTCTGTGCATCCTCATAGGGTATTTAACCCGCACACTATTGAGCTGACACCCCTAATTGGGTGTGAACCTCCATACATTTGTTTAATCACACGGATCAAGCCCCAGTGTGCATCCTTCTAGGGGTAGCTAACCCACACACGGTCGAGCTAACACTCTTCATTGGGTATGAACCTCCATACATATGCTTGCAAGCCTTTCATACTTTTATTCATTCATTAATTCATGCATTCATTAATTATGTTCCTCTTTTCATTATCTTCTACTTTACGTTACATAATACTTTCATTTCATTCATTAACATTCAACGTAAAGCCATGGGAAAATAATCATACATAAGAAGGAACACAAACATAGACGTACAACATCACCACACAAGGCATCATCATGCACACATAACATACATCATACATACTATCATGCATAAGTATCAATCATACATCATATCATCGTCATACAATGCCCATCACATCATTTATGACCTTAAAAGTCAGCTTACATGAACCCCCGGGAACCTCCTAAGTCAAAGCCTACATTTCACTTTTTCCCCAAAAAGTCAGAAAATATTCCAAGTGTTCATTTGCATTTCCTCTTTGTTCATCCGCATTAACATTAGTTCATCCGCATTTTTTCATCCGTATTTGTTCATCCGTATTAACATTTCTTCATCCGCATTAACTTTTACTCATCTGCATTTCCTCCTTACTCATGCACATTGACTTTTACTCATCCGCATTAACTTTTACCATCTGCATTTGTCAATGCTCATCCGCATTTCCTCCTTACTCATTCGCATTGACTTTTACTCATCTGCATTGACTTTTACTCGTCCGCATTTGTCAATGCTCATCCGCATTTGTCAATGCTCATCCGTATTTGCCAATGTTCATCTGCATTTGCCACACTTGAGCGGTTATTCTAAAACTTAGGCATATAAGCTACTGTTTGGGTGTCGGAGCAGCCTAGGGCACACTTAGCATCATAATTCGGTCCCCAAACACCATATGTCATGTTCTAAGCTTAAACCTTACATTCTAAGCCATAGAAACACAACCATAACATCATCAAACATGAACATAGCCCAAAATCAAACCCCACCCGCATCATACACACATTCATACATACTGGTATGAAACCTAGTTTTATAAAAATGAACATTCATGCATTACCAGCACCAAAACAGTTAAAACAAGTAAAGGAGGGGTTCTAGAACTCACCTTAACAGCCTATTATGTGTGACTTCTTCCAAACTCGTTTGTAATTGAGTTCAACCACCTAGAAACCCACCAAAAACACACACCCGAACACACATAAGCATACAACTGAGGATATAACCAGTTAAAACATCCTAAACACACGAATTCTTACCTTGAATTCGACTTTTGAGCTCTTGTTCTTCAAAAACCTGAGGTTTCAGCTCTTTTTCTTCTTTCTTTACAAAGATCTGAATTTTGTGGGTGTAGAGAGAGTGATGGGCGACCATCACCTTTTACACCCACTTTTTCAAACCATTTTTCTTTTTGACACTTTTTACCCCTCAACTTAGGTGAAATATCTTTTCTTTCCTTTTCATCACTTTATTCTTTCTTTGCTAACTTAAAAAATAACCGCTGTTACACCTTGAGTAATTGAAGCGAAGGCTTTTCACCAACCCATGAACTAGGCACCCTAGTTCATATGGGATTTGATCCTATCCCCCAGACTTATTAGGCAAACAGTTGATAACAACATTGAGCAGGAACTTCCAGTGGTATGAGAACTTGAACTTGTAAACAGTAGACCTGCCCACATCTCCACCATATGCCATTTACATATTTGTGTCATCTAGGTCTGACTTGGGGAATTCAGTAGGAGCGCCTTCATTGTGAAGCTCCAGATGCTCCCTGATGAGTTGTTCAGAAATGATCAACTCCTAGCCTCAAATACTCGACCTGATCACCCTAACCCCATTTATGGTTTCAATCTGACCGTTGCTCTAGAGTTCAGCCATGTGATTTGAGTAAAAAGTGAGATTAACAGTTAGAGCAGTGTAATTGGTAGATTGGGTGAGAAAAAAAATGATGTCTAAGAAGTCAACATCCATGTATGAATCCAAGAACGTGACTTGTTTGTGGTGGGGATTAAGCACCATTGAGAAAAAATAGAGAAATGAGCTTGATTTGGGTAAATTTGGAATAAAGAAAGCTTTGGACATTGAAAGCGGTAAAAAGATAAAAATGGGTGAGTCGAAATATTTAAATGGGTGACAGTGGCGGATGGATAAGGTCAAGTGATGGTTTGGGTATGATGTGACAAGGGAGGTAAGGTTAAATCCATTTAAAATATTCTGACATCATTAAGAAAATATTTACCTTTTACAAGAAAGGTCGTCTTCCTAGTATAAAAGATTTCCGAAGGTAATCTTCTTCCAAAGCCATCTTAAGTTCTAAAGGTAACTTGTTACTTCCGAGAGTAATAATGGTTTCCAAATGGAGGATATATAAGCTTCGGAAGTAGATTTGATAAGCTATCAATCGCTTCTTTCGAGAATAAAAATTCTTTCGAGAAGAAGATTTCCCTTGGAGAAATTTTGCTTCGGAAGATATGTGAAATATCTTCTGAGGGTTAATTTTTCTTCGGAAGAAGTTATACTTAGAAAAAAATCAGAGAAAACCTTTTGTAACAAGGCTTAGATTGTTTTGACAAAAGACATTGCACAGTTAAAAAGGTTTTCAAAGGAGATAGACAAATCTATATTTATCATCCCAATAACTTAGATAAGATACTTAAATCTTTGTTAATCAAAGGCTTTGGTGAACAACTCAGCATATTGTTCATATGAGTCAGCTTTGATTAGTTTGATCAGATTTTCTCATGAATATCTCTAATGAAATGATAACTGATATCAATATGATTTGTCTTGGAGTGCTTCATTGGATTTTCAGTTATGGAGATACCATCGTTGTTGTCAATGTGGATAGGAGTACTCGTGAAGTTAAATACATAGTCTATCATCTAGTTTTGAATCCATAGTAGCTGAGCACAACAACTTGTAGTAGGAATGTATTCAACTTCAGCAGTAGATGTAGAGACATAGGATTGCTTTTTGTATTAGCATGAGATGATCCTTCCACCAAGAAATTGACATCCTGCTGATGTAGATTTCTTGTTGATGTTGTAGCCACCAAATTCACTATCTGAGTAGCCATAGAGATTGAAATTTTTGTTTCTTGGATGCCAGAGACCTAGTTTAGGTGCTCCTTTGAGGTATCTAAGGATCCTCTTGGCAGTCTGATATCTCGCACAAATGCATGTTGCAAACATGATATCAGGTCTATTTGTTGTGAGATACATTAGAGACCTAGTGATTGCCCTATATTGATGCTGACCAGTATCCTCCCCCTTAGAGTTAGAACAAAGATTATGGTTTCCGGGTATAGGTGTTTTGGCTAGCTTACAATCCTTTATATAAAATCTTTCTAAAATATCATTGGCATACTTAATTTGATTAATAAGGAACCCTTCCTTCATCTGATTCACCTGAATTCCATGGAAAAAGTCCATGTTTCCCATGGAACTCATTTGAAATTTCTTCTTCATGATACTCTCAAAGTCTCTACACATTTGGTCATTTGAGGAACCAAATATGATGTTATCAACATAGACTTAGACAAACTAAACGTCTTTCCCAGATTTCTTTATAAATAAAGTCTTATCAATGGTGCCTCTAGTGTATCCATTCTTCAGGAGAAATTGAGACAAAGTCTCATACCACAGCCTAGGTGCTTGGTGCAACCATATAGAGCTTTATCAACTTGCACACATAGTTGGGGTGTTATGGGTCTTCAAATCCTGGAGGTTGGAACACATAGATGTCACACCCTCAAAATCCACTTGCGGAGTTTTACCGCGAGGCGTGTGAACAAACCAGGATCACAGTCAATAGTTACTCAGAACGACTCTATATGCCATAACATAACAAAATCAACCAAAACACAACTTTAAACAATGCGGAAGCGTTTTTTTTTTTGAAAACAACCCAAGACAATAAAGTATAACTTATGGCAAAACAAGTGCCAAACCAGAAAGTAAACTATAATTGTTAAATATCAACTTGTCTTGAGCATAATGTCTTAAATGAAGTGAACCGTGCAGTGCTCCTATGGCAAGCAAGTTAAGGACCTGAGAAAAGCATACTAAAATGTCAACACATAGGTTGGTGAGTTCAAGAGTTTGAGTTCAATAAACATATAAACAGTTGCGATAAATATAAGCAGTGTATGGTAATAGATAGCTAGTCTATTATCAGTAAATATTAATACATAGTGATTTTGCAATTGAAGCTGACTGTGATAGTTGTTGCCTCCTGTCACGACTTACCATGTCGTGACAATGTTCAATAGGACAAATTGCACCCGGTTGACCTCGAGTCACACAGGTGGGGCTCGTCAGACCCAGTAGTACTACCCAAGTTTCCCCGCTATTAAAATATTAACAATTCAAAAGTGTGAGGACTTTTCTCATGGTAAACAACACTATATAATATTTTACACAACTTAAATATTAGAAGCGTTCGTAAAAATACCAGTATGCTATCTCCCCCAAAAGAGATTAATAAAGTGTGGGGCATGAACTCACCTGATGTATGCAAAGGTACTTAGGGTTTATTTTGAGAAACGAGAGGATAGCCAACCTTCACAGGTTACCTAGATCATGTGAGTACATAAGTACGTGTAAATAAAAGACATGTGAAACCCTAATCATACCAAAACAAAGACTCAAGCTTCCAGACAAATAGATATGTTTGACCTAGTTGACCCGTTTGACCCGTTGGTGACATTATGAGTTATAATCCAATTAAAGCCAATGAGCACATACAACACACATGATTAACATTCAAATAGTATCATACATATGTTATATCAACCAGGTGTATCACTTAGATCATCATACAATCAAATACTACACAAGTCATGCGAATCTAGAACATTAGCTTATCCCCTAACTATAATACAACTAACATGTCCACAAGGTTCAACCATTCATCACATGCCATGTGAAGCCACTCACGACTTCACATCCTAAACCCTGCCAATCCTACTAAGTAGGGGCCTCAGATCCGCACGCGTGTATAATGATCACAACCAAAATCTTTAAGCATATGCATTGCATTCACAACATCACAACAATCAATTATCAGACCCAAGCATGATGTCCTACTACTACACAACATACAATCCATACATGATTACCAATTCCAAATATCACCCATGATTATTCAAACATGCCATACAACTAATTTAACACATTCTATCACACTAGAATCATCCTTGAACATAATAGCAAGTTCCTATCATCCCAAACATGGTCATAACATCATACTTCAATGTTTACACAAATAAAGTTTCCTTTTGGGAAAGAATATCCAAAACCTATCAAACATCCAAGGTATGCATGAATTCATCAATAATATACCAATTCAAGCTTATACTAATATCTAAACATGATCAACAACACTTAAACACCTTAATCTCACAATCTTCATAACAAAAGTTTCTACTTTTGGCAAGCTATGATCAACATCATCAAATTAAAGATTTCTAGCATTCATAACAACAATCTAACATCTAATTATCACCATGAACACACCATAACATCATAACATCCATAATTCAACATTTCATGCAAATAAAGTTACTATTATTAGTAACCTATGAACATCAACCCTAAATCATTGATTTCTTGCAAGATTCATGATTCCTAACATTCATACAACTTATTAATCATCACACATTCATCAAACAACCATCATTCATCCATAATTATGCAATTTACGAATTAGGGTTTGTTTCAAAACCAATTTCATGATCAATCCACTAAAAACATGTAATTCATCCATGATCGACGTTAACTAACATGTATTCAACCTAACTAACATATAAACATCATCAAACAACATCCAATTCGACTAATAAGGACCAAATCGCGAATTAGGGTTCGGCCATAATGAACCCTTCACAAAACTCGCAAAAACTAACCTTTAAACTTGTTTTAACTTGCAATTGATGATTCCACAAGATGTAAGCCTTGAAATCGATCCAAAATCGCAGGTACTATGGTGTTCTAGGCTGAATTCGAAGATGGAGAGGTGTGGGATGGGAGATCGCGGCCGATGGGGGGGGAATTAGGGTTGGGTTTTTGTTTTAATTAATTTATTTACATATTTACCCTTTAAACCCTTGTGTTTTGGTATTTTATAAAAACTAAGCTTTAAACTCTTTGTAAAGTGTTTTTAACTTCATAATATAAAGATATAAACTTATAAAGTTCATTATATAATTTATCTTGCAAAAACACAAGACATACGAACAAATATGCACGTTTCCGCGTTACGCGATAATTCTTTAATTAACCGTTTATAAATGTGCAAACACATAAACATAACCAATACTTACATAATCACTTAGATTCACATCAAATTAACATTATTCATTATTATTAGGTCACCAACGTTAAACGACAACTAGTGTGTGCTCACGACACGTGTATACAAGGCTTAACGGAACTAACGGAGTGTTGATAACGGAAATTTACCGGATGTCACATTATCCCCATGTTGAAAGAATTTTCGTCCCGAAAATTGCGTTACATGGTGAGAGTGTTCCATCACTGGTTCCATCACTGGTCTACTGCATTGGCACACAGAAATCGAAATCGTGTGAGTTTTGGATGAGTTGTCACATCATCCCCATGTTGAAAGAAATTTCGTCCCGAAATTTAAATCAATACCTTCGTCTGCTGGCATCGTTCCTTCGAATAGTTGAGGGTACTTAAGCTTCATTGATCTTCCCGTTCCCATGTGAATTCCGGTCCACGTCGCGAATTCCAACGGATTTTAACAATAGGTATCTTGCTTGCTTAAGTGTTTTCCTCACGATCCATCACCTCAACTGGTTCCTCAATAAAGCGCAATTGTTCATCCACCTGAATTTCTTCTAGTGGTACGATCGTCGTTTCATCAGTTATGCACTTCTTCAAGTTTGCCACGTGAAATACATCATGAATTCCACTTAGCGAATCAGGTAGGGCTAATCGATAGGCTACTGGACCTACTCTTTCCACAATCTCAAATGGTCCAACGTACCTCGGATTTAGTTTCCCTCGTTTACCAAACCGAACTACGCCTTTCCATGGTGAGACTTTCAACAAAACCTTGTCACCAACCTGAAACTCTAAAGGTTTCCGTCTCTTGTCAGCATAACTCTTTTGCCTGTCTCGCGCTGCAGCCATACGGTTCCGTATCTGAACAATTTTCTCAGTCGTCTCATGAATTAACTCAGGACCTGTTATCTGACTATCACCAATTTCTGCCCCGCAAACCGGTGATCGACATTTTCTCCCGTACAACGCCTCGAAAGGTGCTGCTTGTATACTAGTGTGATAACTGTTGTTATAAGAAAACTCCACCAATGGCAGGTGAATTTCCCAGTTATTCCCGAAGTCAATCACACAAGCACGTAGCATATCTCCAACGTCTGTATAGTACGTTCACTCTGACCATCCGTCTGTGGATGATATGCAGTACTCATATCCAAACGTGTACCCAAAGATTTCTGTAATGATTGCCAGAAATGTGACGTGAAACGAGCGTCACGGTCGGAGATAATTGAGATCGGTACCCCATGTCTCGAAACAATCTCCTTGAGGTACAGGCGAGTTAACTTCTCCATCTTGTCGGGTTCCTTTATTGCAAGAAAATGAGCAGACTTTGTCAATCGATCCACAATAACCCATATCGTGTCACAACCAGTACTAGTCCGGGGTAGTTTAGTAATAAAGTCCATGGAGATTTGTTCCATTTCCACATTGGAATCTCGGGTTGTTGTAATAGTCCGGATGGTTTTTGATATTCCACTTTCACCTTCGAGCATGTCAAACACTTGCTCACGTACGTAGCTACATCCGCTTTCATGTTAGGCCACCAATAGTGAGCCTTTAGGTCATGGTACATCTTGTCGGATCCAGGATGTATAGAATACTTAGATTTGTGTGCCTCGCTCATAACTAAATCTCTCAGATTCCCATGAACAGGCACCCAAAGTCTATCCATGAAATACCGAATACCATCCTCTTTCATCACTAGCTGCTTATCCATTCCCCGTAACAATTCAGAACAATATTTTCCACCTTTAAGGCTTCCATTTGTGCCTCCTTAACTTGTTCGGGCAGTTGGGTACTGATAGTAAGCTGTAAAGCTCGCACCCGTCGGGGTTTAGCTGTTTCCTTCCTGCTTAAAGCATCGGCAACTACGTTCGCCTTCCCGGATGATACTTAATTGCGCAATCATAATCATTCAGTAGTTCCACCCAACGTCGCTGCCTCATATTCAACTCTTTTTGCTCAAAGATATGTTGAGACTCTTGTGATCGGTGTAGATTGTGCACTTGGTACCGTACAAATAATGTCTCCAGATCTTTAAGGCAAAAACCACTGCGCCCAATTCTAAGTCATGGGTAGTATAGTTCTTCTCATGAACCTTCAGTTGTCTCGAGGCGTAGGCTATCACCTTGTCTCGTTGCATCAAGACACAACCCAATCCTTGAATGGATGCATCGCAATACACCACAAAGTCATCTGTCCCTCGGGTAATGCTAATATTGGAGCAGTACAGAGTTTTGTTTTAATAACTGGAAAGCTGATTCTTGACTCTCAGCCCATTTGTATGTCGTTCCTTTGTGAGTCAAAGCTGTGAGAGGTTGTGCGATCTTAGAAAATCCTTCTATGAATCGGCGGTAATATCCCGCTAATCCAAGAAATTGTCTTATCTCGCTTGGCGTTTTGGGTGTAGTCCAATTCTTTATCGCCTCAATTTTGGCAGGATCAACGTGTATTCCTTTCTCATTAACAATATGACCTAGGAATTGTACCTCTCTTATCCAAAAATCACACTTTGAGAGTTTAGCATACAGTGCTCATTTTTCAACAGTTCCAAGATCATTCGTAAGTGCTCTTCATGCTCCTCCTTGGTCCTAGAGTATATCAGTATATCATCGATGAACACAATGACAAACTGATCCAGATAAGGTTTGCACACGCGGTTCATGAGGTCCATGAACACAGCAGGTGCATTAGTCACCCAAAAGGCATGACCAAGAACTCGTAATGACCATAACGAGTACGAAATGCGGTCTTGGGAATGTCTTCTTCTCGAACTCTGAGTTGATGATAACCAGATCTCAAGTCAATCTTTGAGTAATAGCTTGATCCTTGAAGCTGATCGAACAAGTCGTCGATACGAGGTAAAGGGTAAATCGGTTCTTGACTGTTACTTTATTTAACTCACGATAATCAATGCACATCCGGAATGTGCCATCCTTCTTCTTAACAAAGAGTACAGGAGCTCCCCAAGGTGATGTACTAGGTCGTATAAAGCCTTTATCAAGAAGCTCCTGAAGTTGTGACGACAACTCCTGTAGTTCTTGGTGCTAATCGATAAGGTGCCTAGCAATCGGAGCTGCGCTGGGAGTCAACTCAATCTGGAATTCCACCTGACGGTGCGGTGGTAATCCAGGAAGATCTTCTGGGAACACCTCCGGAAAGTCGCGTACTACGGAATATCCTCCATCCTCCTTTTTCTTCCTTTTGCTTATCGGTTACAAGTGCTAGGATAGCCACGCGGCCCTTCCGTAACAACTTTTGAGCTTTCATATACGAGATGATGCCTATCACAGCACCACTCCTATCACCTTTGACGATAAGAATGTGATCGTCAACCGGAATCCGTATAATCTTCTCGTGACATATGACTTCCGCTTGCTTGCTAGAGAGCCAATCCATGCCTATCACAACATCAAAACTCCCCAGCGTAACAGGCATGAGATCTATAGCGAAAGTATGACCAGCAAGTTCTATCCTACAGTCTTTAAGGATATGCGTTACATGGATTTGTTTACCGTCGGCCAATTCCACAGTGTACTTAGATTCTAAAGCAGAGGGTATATCACTTAAAAGACTACAGAATTTTAAGGACACAAAACTCCTATCGGCTCCAGTATCAAATAGTACCGTAGCAAAACAACCATTAACAGGGAATCTACCAGTAACAGTTGTGGGATCATTTAGAGCCTCACCTGAGCCAATGACGAAGGCTCTCCTTTGGCTCCATCTTTATTGCCGCCATTTCCATTGCCATTTCCACCATTGTTATTATTATTACCATTGTTGTTGTTCCCATGATGTTGGTGTTGTTGTGTTGTTGTTGCCATTTCCGTTCCTTCTTAGTGTGGGCAGTTTCGTTTGTAATGCCCTTCTTTCCCACACTCAAAACAACCCTTGGGAGTTTCTTGAGGTTGTTGTGGCCTCCTCATTAGTTCACCACGGCAATCCTTCGCAGCGTGTCCAATCTTTCCACAACGTTGACACTTGAAGTTATCACACCGTCCCACATGGTGGTAGTTACACCGTGGGCATTTGGGATGTCTGCCGCCGTAACCGCTGGGTCCTTGGTTATTTGGGGCAGTTTGGTTGAAATTGCGGTTATTGTCGAACCGCCGCTGCTGCTGCTGAACTGGCTGTTGCTGTTGTTGGGATTGCTGTTGACCGCCAGACGATGATGTTGCTGGGAACATCCCACTTCCTTTTGTTGTCGGGTACGCTCACCACAGCGCCCCGTTTGGGTAGACGCCCTTGCTCTACCGCCTGGTCAGTAAGTTTATGGGCAATCTGGATGGCCTGCTGGATTGTAGTCGGGTTAGAAGCCGTTACCATACTTTGGATTTCAGGCACCAATCCTCGTATGTAGTGCTCGATTCTCTATGTGTCTCATTAACCATTCCTGGACACAATGTAGCCAGCTCATGAGTACGGGTCGTGTAAGCCTCAATTTCTGAACCCTTCATCTTGAGCTGCCAGAATTCCATCTCCAACTTTTGCACCTCATTTCGAGGACAGTACTCCTCGATCATCATATCCTTGAACTCATTCCAGGGGAGTCCATTTGCCATCGCTTGTCCAAGCATCTGGACTTGCGCGTTCCACCAAGACAGGGCAGCACCCTCCAGAGTCCCGGTGGCATACTTTACTTGATCGCCGGTGGACAGTTACATTTGGAGAAAACGGACTCAGTCTTCTCAAACCAGCGTACAAGCCCTACAGCTCCCTCTGTACCGCTGTAGGTGTGTGGTTTGCAGTCCATGAAGGACTTGTATGTACACACTTGGTCCTGTTTTAACACAACACACATTAATCAAACATCCCCTATTTATAAAGGATATCAGATTTGTTTTTTTTTTTCTGTCATTGTTTACCTGCTGGCTGACCCACAGTGGGCAGCAGCCACTGCCGCCTGGACATGCTCATTAATTAGAGCAGCCAATTCCGCAGGAGTCATGTTAATAGCACCACCACCCTGTTCCCGGTGCCACGTCCTCGTCCGCGTCCACGACCACGTCCACGTCCACGTCCACGAGCGTCCATTCTTTTCACTTTAATTCACATACAATAATGAGTAACATCATACACATTTAACTCATTGAAGCGTAGTAAACAGTAAATGAAAGAATAACGTATCATCACAACCACAACATTCATAACAAAAATAATAACCAAAGTAAATAAATTGCAATAAGTCACAATGTATTTAGCAATGTCAAAATTGAAGTTTTGTCGTTCGTGTGGGGAAACAACCCTTCCCACATAGGTTTCAAAAAGAAAACACTACGTAGTCTAAGTCATATAAAGAAGTCAATCGACAATGTCTGACCCATCACTATCATCCTCCATCTCCTCCGGTTCCTCTTCCTCGGGTCCCTCCTCGGGATCCTCCTCATCCTCAGAGTCTGCGGCAGGAGCAGCAGAGCTATAGCAATCTGGAGTGCTGCGAGTTGAGCTTCTAATATGGCAATCCTATTATCGGCTATGGCGTCCCGCTGTTCACGAGCAGTCACGCGTCCTTGGAGTGCCATAACACCATCTTGCATATGGTGACAACCGTTCAGCGTCTTCCCGTGTTCTTCCTTAGTTCGTCCAATTGATGTCTCAGGTTGTACACCTCTTGCTGTAGTGTACAGACATCACCCGTGAGTCGTCTTACGCGATGCTGTTCAGTATCCAATGCAGCCATTAGTGCAGCAATCAGTTGTTCGTTAGACTGCGCCGTTCGTGGGAGTGAAAACATGGGTGATTGGCATTGTTCCTAGTCCTTGGCTTTAGGACAGGTACGCGTTCCCTAAACATGATGTGGTCAACAAACCTAGGATAAGAACGCCAGTCACGCGGAGGGTCACGCTTCATCAACGCGAATGGTTGATCCCAGTCAATCTCCTCTCGGGGATAAGCCAATCGGGCCAATCGAATCCATCATCAGGTACAGGTGCAGGAGGTGGGGATTCAGATCGTGTAGGTGATTCGGGTCGTTTACCCGGAGCTCTTGAAGACGATGCCATGCTGCAGAGAGTGTGACGTGTATGCCAATGAGTATACAGTAGATGAGAGTAAGGCACAGGTAACTAATTAACTGTGTGCGGTTATAGTCTAGTGTGTATGCAACCTAGTTCCCTATAACCAATGGCTCTGATACCAATCTGTCACACCCTCAAAATCCACTTGCGGAGTTTTACCGCGAGGCGTGTGAACAAACCAGGATCACAGTCAATAGTTACTCAGAACGACTCTATATGCCATACATAACAAAATCAACCAAAACACAACTTTAAACAATGCGGAAGCGTTTTTTTTTTTTTTGAAAACAACCCAAGCAATAAAGTATAACTTATGGCAAAACAAGTGCCAAACCAGAAAGTAAACTATAATTGTTAAATATCAACTTGTCTTGAGCATAATGTCTAAATGAAGTGAACCGTGCAGTGCTCCTATGGCAAGCAAGTTAAGGACCTGAGAGAAGCATACTAAAATGTCAACACATAGGTTGGTGAGTTCAAGAGTTTGAGTTCAATAAACATATAAACAGTTGCGATAAATATAAGCAGTGTATGGTAATAGATAGCTAGTCTATTATCAGTAAATATTAATACATAGTGATTTTGCAATTGAAGCTGACTGTGATAGTTGTTGCCTCCTGTCACGACTTACCATGTCGTGACAATGTTCAATAGGACAAATTGCACCCGGTTGACCTCGAGTCACACAGGTGGGGCTCGTCAGACCCAGTAGTACTACCCGTTTCCCCGCTATTAAAATATTAACAATTCAAAAGTGTGAGGACTTTTTCATGGTAAACAACACTATATTAATATTTTACACAACTTAAATATTGAAGCGTTCGTAAAAATACCAGTATGCTATCTCCCCCAAAAGAGATTAATAAAGTGTGGGGCATGAACTCACCTGATGTATGCAAAGGTACTTAGGGTTTATTTTGAGAAACGAGAGGATAGCCAACCTTCACAGGTTACCTAGATCATGTGAGTACATAAGTACGTGTAAATAAAAGACATGTGAAACCCTAATCATACCAAAACCAAAGACTCAAGCTTCCAGACAAATAGATATGTTGACCTAGTTGACCCGTTGACCGTTGGTGACATTATGAGTTATAATCCATTAAAGCCAATGAGCACATACAACACACATGATTAACATTCAAATAGTATCATACATATGTTATATCAACCAGGTGTATCACTTAGATCATCATACAATCAAATACTACACAAGTCATGCGAATCTAGAACATTAGCTTATCCCCTAACTATAATACAACTAACATGTCACACAAGGTTCAACCATTCATCACATGCCATGTGAAGCCACTCACGACTTCACATCCTAAACCTGCCAATCCTACTAAGTAGGGGCCTCAGATCCGCACGCGTGTATAATGATCACAACCAAAATCTTAAGCATATGCATTGCATTCACAACATCACAACAATCAATTATCAGACCCAAGCATGATGTCCTACTACTACACAACATACAATCCATACATGATTACCAATTCCAAATATCACCCATGATTATTCAACATGCCATACAACTAATTTAACACATTCTATCACACTAGAATCCATCCTTGAACATAATAGCAATCCTATCATCCAAACATGGTCATAACATCATACTTCAATGTTTACACAAATAAAGTTTCCCTTTTGGGAAAGAATATCCAAAACCTATCAAACATCCAAGGTATGCATGAATTCATCAATAATATACCAATTCAAGCTTATACTAATATCTAAACATGATCAACAACACTTAAACACCTTAATCTCACAATCTTCATAACAAAAGTTTCTACTTTTGGCAAGCTATGATCAACATCATCAAATTAAAGATTTCTAGCATTCATAACAACAATCTAACATCTAATTATCACCATGAACACACCCATAACATCATAACATCCATAATTCAACTTCATGCAAATAAAGTTACTATTATTAGTAACCTATGAACATCAACCCTAAATCATTGATTTCTTGCAAGATTCATGATTCCTAACATTCATACAACTTATTAATCATCACACATCATCAACAACCATCATTCATCCATAATTATGCAATTTACGAATTAGGGTTTGTTTCAAAACCAATTTCATGATCAATCCACTAAAAACATGTAATTCATCCATGATCGACGTTAACTAACATGTATTCAACCTAACTAACATATAAACATCATCAAACAACATCCAATTCGACCTAAAAGGACCAAATCGCGAATTAGGGTTCGGCCATAATGAACCCTTCACAAAACTCGCAAAAACTAACCTTTAAACTTGTTTTAACTTGCAATTGATGATTCCCACGATGTAGCCTTGAAATCGATCCAAAATCGCGGATACTATGGTGTTCTGGCTGAATTCGAAGATGGAGAGGTGTGGGATGGGAGATCGCGGCCGATGGGTGGGGAATTAGGGTTGGGTTTTTGTTTTAATTAATTTAATTTACATATTTACCCTTTAAAACCTTGTGTTTTGGTATTTTATAAAAACTAAGCTTTAAACTCTTTGTAAAGTGTTTTTAACTTCATAATATAAAGATATAAACTTATAAAGTTCATTATATAATTTATCTTTGCAAAAACACAAGACATACGAACAAATATGCACGTTTCCGCATTACGCGATAAATTCTTTAATTAACCGTTTATAAATGTGCAAACACATAAACATAACCCAATACTTACATAATCACTTAGATTCACATCAAATTAACATTATTCATTATTATTAGGTCACCAACGTTAAACGACAACTAGTGTGTGCTCACGACACGTGTATACAAGGCTTAACGGAACTAACGGAGTTTGATAACGGAAATTTACCGGATGTCACAATAGACTTCCCTATCCATATCCCTATATAGAAAGTCACACTTGACACCAAGTTGGTAGACGGTAAAATTCATGGATGCAGCATAAGCAAGAAAGATCCTCACTGCCTCAAGTCTTGCAACTGGTGCAAAGACATTAGTGTAATCAATTCTTTCCTCTTGGGTGTATCCTTGAACTACCAATCTTGCTTTGTTCTTGATTATAAAGCCTCTATCATCTCTCTTGTTTCTGAAAACCCATTTGGTGCTGTAGGTACTTCACTGTGTGGTGAGATTAAGATTCTCACTAGGATTGAATATAATGATGAAGTTTGTGATTGAATGGTGGAAACAAACAATTAATAAACATTCAATGCAGGAATATACTCATAAATGGTTGTATATACTGATGAAGGTGATTGATTACAATAAATGCTAGGGTTTTAGCAAGAACAATAATAATGCACCTTGAGAATGTGTAATACAAAATAATCTAATTTTCTATCAACCGTCACCTCAAGTACAAGGTATTCTATTCTATTTATACGTTGACAAGATGCATTTTTGCAAAATGACTAAACTACCCCTAACCTATACATCCGAACTAGTCTAAGGTGGTGTTTGTTTTTTGAAAAAACCTCTTCCCCACCTCTTTATATGTATGCACGCAGATGCAGGAAGAGGTTTTTACTTTGCAGAGTGTTTGTTTTCTGGAAGACGTTTCATTAAAAAACTTCTTCTTAACGTCTGCATGAAGAAGGTGTAAAACAAATTCTTCTCATGTCTTTACAACCTCTTCTAACCCTCACATCTCTACACACCACCTCCCCACTCTAGACCACCGCCCCCACTCCACACCACTACTCCCATCACTATTGTTTTCCATCACTGCCGCCTTATAACCGTCGCAGCCTACCCCCTTCGACCCCCCCTCGAGCCACCCTCGCAGCAGCCCCTTCTTCCCCCTTCGAGCCACCTTCGAGCCACCTTCGAGCCACCCTGGCAGCAGCCCCTCCGACCCCCCCTTTAAGCCATATTCGCCTCCCTAACAAGCCCCTTTCGGTCCCCTTCAACTCCCCTTCGACTGCCCTCACAGCAGCCTCTTCGAACCCCTTTCGACTGCCCTCTCAGCAGCCCCTTCGACCCCCTTCAGCCCCCCTTCAAGCCACCCTCAAAGCAGCCCTTGGTACCACTACCGGCTCGTGACAGTGGATGAAGAAGAAGATGATGGGTGACGATGATGGATGAAGATGATGGATGAAGATGATGGATGAAGATGATGGAAGAAAGAGTGTGGGAAAGTGATTGGGAAAGTGAGATTGGGAAGGGTGGGGTGGGTTTGTTTATAATAATAATAATAATAATATAATAATAATAATAATAGTAATAATAATAATAATAATAATAATATATAATAAAATTATAATAATAATAATAATAGTAATAGTAATAATAATAATAATAACAACACAACAACATTGCAGATGTTAAAACAAACACTCCTTTTCTTGCGGACTGCAGACGTTTGGTCCACCTCTTCTACTATAGATGTCTTCAGATGTGGTCTGCAGACTGTAGACATTTTCTTGCAGAAAAGACAAACAACACCTAAGTCTTCATCAACATTTCTTTTGTTCATCCACATTGACAAATGCTGATGAGTTGTTCTTGATCAGCATTTCTTCACTTGTCACCCGCATTAGTAGTTGGTCATCCGCATTGGGTAATGGGAATGAACAAATACTTATGTGTATTTGTTGCTGGTCATCCGCATTTGCAAATGCAGATGAACATGTCTTGTCCACATATCTTTTTAACTATCCACATTTGTTAATGCGAAAGAAGAAACACTTGTCAGCATTTGTTCTATGTCTTCCGCATTTACAAATGTCGTTAGTTAATACTTGGTTCTTCTTGTCAGATTCTTCATCCACACTACTTCTTGGACTTAGGGAGTCTCTAGCAGAACAACCATCAACTCACCAATTAAATTGGCATGTATGATCCTTTCAGGGTCTAACAATACTCCCCCTAAGGATTATATAACCTATGTTCTTCAATGGTTTGGTAGTGGTTGAGGTTGAGAGGATTCTGCTGGGTCTTGTGAAGGTAGTAGTTGTTCTACTTATGATGGATCCAAGATGGTCTATATCATATTGACAAAGTCATTGGCATCTGACATCATTTTTCTATTCAGCACATGTATTCTCACCTGACTCGTGGTGTAGATGGCTTCCAATGGCTGTTTCTTAAGAGAAACTGGTTCCCATATAGATACAGTGGACATCCTATCCCTAGGAATCAGTAGAGCACCATCTACATCAACTTCCAGCTTCACTACGTTTCCCAGCTGTAGAGGAGTCTTTTTCTTCTTTCTCTTTTCCCTCTTGGCAATGATTTGATATATGCCATTTTTAGCAGTTTAATGCACTTTAAGAAGAAGTGCATGTCTTGTTCTCCCAGTTTGTTAGTTATTTCACTCAAATGTCTGGTGCATATATAGTGGATGTAAGATTCATCAAGTAGCCTTACCTCACATCCACTAAACAATTGAATTTCAACTCCTTCCTTTCCTCCTTATTTTCTTTCAATTACCATCTCATAAGTCTTTTCATCATAGACACATTGGAGATTGGTATGGAGGAGTGAGACTAGATACCATCTTCCTTTTCAAAGACTCAGTTGGTTTCACCATGCGCTTTAGAAACACAACTTCCCCTGCTTGTTTTGCCTGTTTCTTTTCAAGAGGGTTAATGAAAGACCTAACCTTCCTCATACAGATGGCTTTCTGTGATTTGACGTTATTAGTTCTTTTGAACATTCTAAGAATTTCTTCAAACTCATACCCTCTAAACATGGCCTTGTGATTGATTAGTTCCAAGTTAGCCAGTTCCTTTAAGTCATGAATCTCTAGGCATTTACAAGAGCGGAGTACTCTGTAAAGAATTAAACCAGCCCTAAAATCCTTTATACCATAGACATATTCCAATCACTATCATACTTCCAGGTAATGATTTTCTGAGCAGTTGTGCCCTTAGGATTAGACACACCTTTGATCATCTCTGTAGTGGTCAAACCTTCTTGAAGTTTCAATTGTGAAGGTTCAGCAAACCACTCAGGATATCTATGAAGTACAGGTGCCAAAGAGTCTTGATCTTGATGGGTGAGTTGCATATATTGAGCTGACACTCTTCTTCTAGGCTTTTTGTTGATAATTTCTTGTTCTATCTTCTTAAGTCTCTCTTTTTTTATTTATCAACCTGAGGGTGGTAGCCCTCAGGGAGTTTTTTTTCATGTTTCCAAGCTTTCTTCTTGTAAACCCTTGACTGGAAAGATAATCCTTCATTTCCCTATCAGACATATTATAAGGATCATGATATAAAGGTTGAGGAGTTGATGTTTGTTTCTTCATGGGTGATAGTTTGATCATTGTAGCCTTTGGAGAAAGAGTTTTCTCATACTTAGTCTCAAATGTGGGGTCTAACAGTTTGTTTACTTTCTCTTCTTCTACTTTCATTCCCTCATAAGTCATGCTAAAAACTTCATCAGGATCATATCCATGACTAATAAAAAACATAGCTTTAACCATTAAATCACCATTCTATGCCTTTTCCACCATTTCTTCTACTAATCTTTCTTCCTTCATAGGACTATCAACTGCTATTAGCTCATTAGCCACATAGCCTCTTTCAATTTGCCCTTCTTCAAGGTCAACAAAACAACTTGTTTCTTCAGTTGGGCTTCTGCTTGCTCACGTTCTTCCAAAAATTCTGCTATAGCTGCAATGCTTCTGGGATCATACTTCTTTCTTTTCTTTAATGGTTCTTCTTCCACCATAGTCCTTTTTCCCTTTGCTTTTTCAGCCAAGTACTTCCTCTTTCTGGTATATGTCTGCATTGAAGGACTAGAAGAGGTTTCAAGCATTTCAGCTCCTTGAGGCACTTTTTCAGCCTCTGATTGTACTTGTTCATGGACAGCAACAACTTGTTCTTCTTTCTCTCTTTGCTCTTCACATAGTTTTCTAATCATCTCTTTTTGCTAATCAGATAGTGACACAACATGAACTATTTGCAAGCTTAGTTCCTTCTCCAGAGGGACTGGAGATTGAGGAATAACCATTATGGGTTCAATAACAGTCCTTTGATCAACTATAAAATCCCAGAACTCATCATTAATGATGAATTCTTCTGATGTGAAGCTGTCTAAAGCATTGATCATGTCATTAAATTCAGCCTCTTCAGTGTGCATACTGGCTGTTGTCTCTGAGTAGACTACCATTTCTAGGCTAGACTTATCTTGCTTTGTCTTGCTTGGTTCTGCTTTTGTTTCAGAGAATCTCATATGTTTACTAGGAGGAGAGTCATTACTACTCTCCCCTGAAGAGCTCTTAGACTCAGCTTCTTTCTTATCAGCTTTCTTTACTTCTAATTCAACCTTCCTTTTGATTCAACAAGCATCTCATGTTCAACTACTCTTTTGTTCAGAAGTTCATTCCGTTTCTACAAGTTGGTAATATTCTCATGTTGTTCTTTAATAAGCTCTTCTTGCTCTTCCATGGAAGTTGTTTGAATAGATAAGTGTCCACATGACCACTTATCTCATCCCTTGATTGTTGAAGAGGAACTTTTAAGTTCTCTATCTCCTTTACTTTATCTTTCGTTTTAGCCTCATATCTTTCATTCATATCTTTCAACTCATTTTCTTTCTCATCAAACTCTAGAAGTCTCTCTTGAATGATGTTGGCCCTTCTGTTGAGTAGTCTTTCCATCTTTGCCACCCTTTGCATAAGTTCAGAGATTAATTCATCCTTCTCATCTGGTTTGTTCACACCAGATTTAGCATAACTTTCTGTAGGAGCAGCCTCAGAAGTGGCTTTGTTTACAAGAATTTGGCTAGGGTGATCCTCCTAATCAGAAGATGATTTGGATTTCTCAGATGAGCTAGTAGAATCTCCAAATTCAGCTGGTTCAGTATTGGCAGGGGATGGTTGAGTTGGTGATATTAGAGAGTGTTGAGGTGGAGATATAGGTGGAGAAATGATTGGTTGTGTTTGTGGTGATAGGATAGGTGATCTATGAAGTGAAGTAATTGGTGTTCTGTGGGGTGATGGTAATGGTGATGGTACAAAGGGAGATGCCATGTCCTGAACATAAGGTCCAATGTGAAAATCACCCCCTACATCCACCTGGGCTGACACTGTCCTATGACCTTCAACTCTTTCCTTAATATTCTCATCAGCAGCTTGCTGATCTTAAGTAGCTGGCACTTCTTCTTGAATTGTCTCATCAATAGGAGCCTCCTGTTCTTCTATTTGTTCTTCTATTTGTTCTTCAAGATTGATCTGTTGAAGCATCCATGGTAACAGAGAAGAGTGTGCTCCAATGTAGAAATTTCTTGGATCTCTTTTCTTGATATACTTGTAGGACTTGGCATCATAGTAAGGAATGTCCAAAGTAGGTCTTTCAAGTACAAGATCAGGAAGTGCTTCATAAATTAGACATTGCATTAATCTTAGGTACATATAGAACATATACCTTCTTCCTTCTTGTATGTTTGAGGTTAGGCCATTGAACACATATGCTGACATATTGAATGGTATGTTGGTCCATAAAGCACATATGGCTGAAGAGGTTATCACAGGAATGTCATTCCATCTTGTTTTTCTCTTAGACAACAATGTTGAAAGAGGTGAATCATAAACCTTCATCAGGTCCAACTGTGATGGCATGGGCTACTCCTGTAGTAGAGATACATCTGATCATGTCTCTAAGTCATTCTGCCTCAGGCACATCAGGGTCCAAATAACCACTGACATTATTGATCTTGCTCCATGTAAGATTAACCATGTACCCTGCATTAGAAGCATATGATTTAGACTGATAAGAATGAATATGTTTTGCATTATGCATACTTCATCAGTTTCACTTTTGATGGTCAAAGATGAGTATCTAAAGATACTATTCTATAGGAATCACTTCAAATTTTGATGTTTTCAATAGTTATTCATTGTTAATTTTGTTTATCATGTTTGAAGAGATGATTTTTTTGATGTTGTTTGACCCTTAATCTGATTTTATTTCAAGAATTGTTTTTGACATTTTCGCATTCATCATCCTCTATTCATATGATGAACAGGGTTATGAATTTTTTTCTTGTTGGTAATATTCTTCTCAGTTTGCATGCTCATTGAAGTTGAAAATATTCATCTTTTCTTAAAATGGGTCTGATTTTGAGTGTTCTTCATTAACCTAGTATTCTAAGTTCATCATCAGTCCAAGTGTTTGACATTTAGGTTACAAAATGTTGAATGTTTCACCTTTTGTTCGATACTATATTTGAGCAGATCGAAGATGATGACAAAATAGATGAGACTAAGATCTTTGATTGTTAGAGATGATGATGATTGAAGAAGATGAACAATGTCTTTTCGCTCGTGGCACTTTAGAGTCACTCAAATTTGAAAAGTATTAAATGACCTTTTGAATGTGATTTAAATACTCAAATAATAACATTTACAAGTTTTTCACAAGTTTCAGAACAAATGTGGTCAAGTTTAGTTCACACTGTACCAAATGTGGAAGGGTTTATACCTCTGCATTTGTTTACTGTTGTAAATGCGTAAGAGTAAGACTTAAGAGTTTGGACATTCGCATTTGTGTATTGTAGAAAATGCGGAGGTTTGAATACTTAAGATTTCGACTATCCGATTTATGCATTATTGCAAATGCGGAAAACAAAGTTCATCAGCATTTGTAAACTGTAGCAAATGTGGTTGATCAAACTTGTTCAGCATTTTCTCACTGTAGCGAATGCGCCTGATCAATCTTGTTTAGCATTCGATCGCTGTAGCAAATGCGGCTGATCAAATTTGTTCAGCATTTTCTCACTGTAGCAAATGCGACTGATCAAACTTGTTCAGCAGTTGCTCACTGTAGCAAATGCGGCTGATCAAACTTGTTCAACATTTTCTCACTATAACAAATGCGGTAGAGTAAAATTTCCACATTCACTTGATCATCATCCGTGGTGACAGAAGAGATTGAGCACTTGTTTATTCCTTTTGAATGTACATGTAAAATTTTGTAGTTACATATATCCCCAAGTGTGGATGAGTAAAACAAATGCGGTAAAACAAATGTGGAAGTGAAATTATCATCCGCATTAACAAATGTGGTAGAACACTTTTGTTTCGCATAGGTTCACTTCAAACTTTTCATGTATACTTGTTGGACACAAATGCGGTAGAGTAGAATCCTTATCCGCATTAGTTTCACTTTGGCATAAACAATTACCCGCATTAGTTATATGCATGGGTTACCTTTACCCGCATTAACCAATGCACTTACCTATATTAAATTTTGAACTTAATCAAATTTTAATGTTTCTGTTTTGGTTTTTCTTGTTATGAAGGACTGTCTCTCGTTGAATTCTCTTATGAAGTTGTTGACTGTTGATGGGGTCATCATTTTTATTTGGATTGACTTGTATACCTGTTTGATACAAGTTTCCCATTGTTTGACTGATCTTGGACATCTTATGCTTCCAAGAATCTACATAGGCTGAGATACTATAGGCTATATTATGCACCAAAACATACATTTTCTTTTTGTATTGTTTTGAAGTTTTAGGAAGGTAATTTAAGATAGCAGATGTTTATAAAGCCTTAATCAAAAAATTTAAATTACTCCCCCTTAAGTTTATATCCTTATTAGGATAGAAACTTTAAATATTTGAAACTTTTTGAAAAATATGTACTTTTGATTATTAATAATGAAGAGAAGTATATCTTTTGTTAGGATCATATCAATCTTACATTACACATGTGCATCCTTTATGATAAAATGGACATGTTATGAACTTGCTGATTAAAGGTATGTTTATGCTCTTAAATTCATACTAGGTTGATGTTTTAATGCATATGATATTTATCATGTTTTTGGTTGATTTAATTATTCACATGTACCTCACACACAAGAGCATGGAATGATCACCCATCCTTATGTAATGCATGGTAGAACTTTTTCACAACTTTCTTTACCAGGTTACTTAAGTTATGAGATCTCATTTTACCTTACCCTCATTGGGATTCTTTTACTTTGATCCTTTTCATGATGAACCACATTGGGATTCTTTTCACCTCACTTTGGAAGGTCATCCATGATTGGATTCTTTTTTTCATTCACTTGGAATGTATTGCTTTTGTAGATTCATCCAATTTGGATGTGTTTCTCACTGGGAATCTTTTGGATCAGTACATCTACACCATGTGCTTGTTTCATCAACACTTTGCTCAGCAAACAAAGATGAAGCTTGATGTAGGTGAAAGAGATTCATAAAGTATCATTACCTGGTGTGTTTAGGTTATTAAACACACATACACTTAGATAAGCCAATATGTACATGTACTTTGAGATGAGTGTTTCACAATTTAATAAAATTTTAATTCATCACTGCATGTATCTTCTCTTCCAAATCGAGCCTACCAACATATATGGTAAGTCATGACAGTCTCTCAAATTTTAAAATTAAGCATAGCGAATGATAATCATCATTAATTCATCATAATTCCTAAACATCATACATAAATGTTTTCACTTAAAGTAAGGTACGAACAATCACTAGATTTCATGACATTTCTTGCCCAATTCATGTAAACCAACATCCAAACAATGTATCTAACATCATATAATCATTAACACATGAATTACAACAATAAAAAGTTTCGTCTTTAGCCAATGTATGAACTACATGATCAAATCATGGATTTCTCGCATAATCATCATAGCCAAACATTCATACAACACGATTAACAACATATTATCATCACACAATAAGTAATTTCAACTTTTCTTCATCAATTTCAAATTAGGGTTAATCAAGAATAAAAATTATGAAAAACAATCATAAACTAACCTTTAATCGCATTGAAATCAAGAATGGCACTTGCTATAATGTTGGAATACTTGAAACCAAGCCAAAATCGAATGGATTGAGGGGTTTTTTTTATCAAAATACATGAGGATGAGGGGATGGAAGGGTTTGGCCGAATATTGGGGTTATGGGAGCTAGGGTTTGCTTAATTTTGGTAATATTTAGTTTTAGGGTAATTACAAAGTAACCCTCCTTGTTTACATTTTATAAAAACTAATCTTTAAACACTTTTTGAAATAGTTTAAACTACAAAATACAAGCATTTTTAATCAACAATAATAATCATATATGTATTTTCAACTAACTACAAAACACATGAAATAAATATTACACGTAGTCATGGTATGGCATAGAATGCCCAAATAATACTTAAAATCCATAAACCATATAACCATGAACTAATAATCAAGACTGTTAATTAGATTTTTATTTCTTTTTCATAGATATTTGTTATTAAGTCACCAACGTTCAATGACAACAAGTGTGTGCTCATGACATCTGTATGCAAGACTTAACGGAATTAACGTAGTTTGTACGGAAAATTACCAAATGTCACAAGATGCAGGGAAGCTTATGTATGAGGGGTCCATTGAAGCAAAAGAGAACAAGAAAGACCTCTTAAAGCAGCAGTTTGAGAACTTCACCTTCAAAACAGGTTAAATCATGACTCAACAACACTTCAAGTATGTTGCGATTGTGGATACTTTAATCGATGTTGGAGTAACTCTTGAAAATAGAGATATTGTAAGGAAGTTCATGTTCTCTCTTCCTAGACAATGGACACATTATTATGTTGTTATCAAGAGAACTGAGAACCTTAAGACTCTCACTCTTATAAAGTTATATGGTATTCTTAGTGGATACCAGATCGAAATGAACATGTAAAATCCATCTTGTAACTCCAGCAATCAATTGAGTTCAGCCCTTCATGTGTGTTTGTAGAGATTAATGAAGAGGCTGATGCAATCTAAACATCTTTAGTCTTTCCTGCATGCTGCACAAGTGCATTAAAGAAGAAGCTTAGGAAGTTTCACACATGAAACAGAAAAATACTCTAAGTGTAAAATCTACCGAAGCCAAGACCAATATCTTCCGAAGCCAAACATGAAGTCTTCCGAAGCCTCGGAGACAAAGTCTTCCAAAGCTTCAAGTTCATGAAGACAGATTTCTTCCGAAGACTTTTAGTAACATGCTTTATCTGATGTACTGTTCCATAAAGCTAGACACCTTTCCGCTGCAACACTGCAAGTCACCAACTTACATGGTTTGGTGAAAAGGTCCATGCTTTTGGTAACTGTACATTGAGGTCTTGAGTGTGTAACTTTCTACTTTATGTACTTTATCCTTTTTGTAATAGATAAGGATGTGAGCTATGGCATGTCATAGTCACAAGTCAAAAGGAAATATGCGTTTTGACTCTACAATTGATTTTGTTTGTGTCTAGTCAATTGTATCCAGCTGGTTTGAAAAGTATTGCCAGCTATAGGATGTTGTATAAGTATCTCATGTTCTTGTATCTTTAGAATATTCTTTGTAACACTTGTAATAGAACATAGAGAAGGCAATATACTGCATTCTTGAAAACCAAACACTTGTGTTTTTTATGTTCTTTGTCTCTTGCATTACTTGTGTTCTTAGTATCTGAACACTTGGTTAATCCAGTTTACTATTTGATTAAAGTTTAGTTAATCTCCTCTTTGTGTAGTTGTGTTGTAACTAACCCTTCACCGATCCTGCATTTGGTATCAGAGCTATTCAGGCTCTTGATATAAGATCTCACCATCTTAAGATCCCTCACACACACAAATACTAAAACTTTTCAAATGGCAGCCATTTCCAAAACTGATATGGAAACTAGAACCATGAACAGTCCCCACTGATCACTCTTGATGAGTTTGATACCTGGTGTTTAAGAATGGAAGGTTTCATTAGGTCTCTTGATTCACGAATGTGAGAGTCTATTGAGAATGGACCTTTCATACCCATCACCCCTTCTGCTACTGGTGATGGTATGATTCCCAAGGATGTGGCTAACTACTCTGATGAAGATAGGAAGAGAGTAGAGATAGACAAAAAAGCCATTACAGCTCTTCAAACTGCCCTTCCAAACTCTGTATACAGAGGTTTCAAGAAGTGCAAAACAGCCAAGCAACTGTGGGATGCACTGAAACTGAGGTATGAGGGTTCTTTTGAAGCCAAGGAGAACAAGAAGGATCTCCTGAAGCAGCAATTTGAAAACATCACCTTCAAAACATGTGAAACCATGACTCAGTAGTACTTTAGGTATGTTGAGATTGTGGATACCCTAGTGGATGGAGGAGTTTCTCCTGAAAACAGAGACATTGAAGGAAGTTCATGTCCTCACTTCCTAGGCAATGGACAAACTACTGTGTGGTGATCAAGAGAACTGAAAATCTCAAAACTCTTACTCTGACAGAGTTATATGGGATCCTCAGTGGCTACTAGATGGAGATGAACATGCAAGGTTCATCTGGAAACTCCAACAATCAGATGGGTTCAACCCTGCATATGATTGAAAGGGATAGCATAGAACCCAAACATCATCTCTTATGCTACCCTGACAACTCACAAAGGGTCCTTTCATCACCTTCCCACAGACACCAAAGGAGAGCTACACTCAAGAAAGCCCATTCCAAGAGACAAGCTCTTCTCAAGCATTTGTGTCTTCTGATGAAAGCTGTGGCAACTCTCTTTTCACTCTTGAAGACCTGGATTGTATCCATCCAGATGATCTGGAATATAAGGAAATAGTCCAGCAGATGGCTCTTCTCACTCACAGAGCCAAGAAGTTCTACAAGAGGACTGGAAGGAAGTTTCCAAGCAATGCAACCAGTGGAAAGTTTGGACTGGACAAAGGGAAAGTCAAGTGTTACAACTGTAACTTGATGCGCCACCTTTCCAGAGAGTGTAAGGCACCTAGAACAAATGGTGGCCAAACACAATCCAAACCAAACTACACTAACAAAGCTCTCCATAATGAGAAGTCAAAGCAGCAAGCTGTTGTTGCTGTTGAAGAAGGAGGCTTTGACTGGAGCTTTCAGGTGGAAGATGCTTCTCCAAACCAAGCACTGATGGCTGATCATGATGAAGACAAGGTATTAGAACATCCATGTACTCCTGAATGCATTGCTAAAGTTAACGGGTACAGGTCCTACAACTTGGAACTGAGATCTGACCTTGAGTCCTTAAATATTTTAAAATGTGATTTTAGAAGGTCTAAAAATGATTACAAGCTGAAAATAGAGGACTTAGAGAAAACCATTTCAGTTCTAAAACAGAACACACAGATTTTGGGACTCAGATCAAAGATCTCATAACCAAGTTAACTAAGTGCCAGGCTGAGCTTGTGATCAGCAAAGCCAGGGTAGAAAAGAGTGTTCTTGAAGAGGAGACCTTTAAGAACATGATATCCTCATCCCTGCACAACAAAGTGTGCTATCAAAACAGGCAGGGACTAGGATCTAATGAGATACCTCCCCTACACACAATCTTGTCAGTAAGATCTCCTATGTGTGAAACTTGTGAAGATGAGCTTCCTCTCATAGATCCTATGAGTGAAGAGGATGAAGAAGAGATAGTGAAGAATCCCTCTACAAAGAGTGAAGAGGAGGATTCCAAGAAGGGCCACTATCCTTCTGAGGAGAAAGTGAAGACTATGATGACCAAGTCCATGAGAAAAAACTTGATCAGAAAGAGCAACGGAAAGGCAAGGAAGGCTCAAGAGATCAAGGCTACTTTTGACTCTAAGTAGAAACAAGTTTTTATTTCTGCATAGCTCGGACCATCAAACTCCAAGCACAGTCCTCAGCCCAAAAGGATTGTCTCATCATCTGCAAAGATGGAGGCGGAGAAGGGATGGGACCAAAGACAGTCCTATTCCAAAGAAAAGGCTCTTGTGAAGAAGAAAACGAATTGTGTCATGTGTGAAAGTACCACTCACATTGCCAAGGATTGTCCCTTCAATCCTAAAGTTACTGTCCATATGACCAAAACAAAGGCTTCCAAGAGTTCTAAGAAGATTCAAGCTTCGGAAGGAAAACCTATTTCCTTCGGAAGTTCCAAATCTAACAAGAAGGGAAGTGGAAAATTCTCTTCGAAAGAATATTTGGTCTCGGAAGAAAGGAATTCTTCCGAAGCACTGAAGACTGCTACAATGTCTACAGAATCTTCTGAAGGTTCAGTCATCAAAACTTCTGAAGTTCCAAAAGCTTCTAAAGTTTTGAAGGTCAAGTCCAAGAATACAAAGGTGGTGTGGATGTCTAAGAAAGACCAAGTGACTGAGATTTCTCCATCAACAATAGTTTAAGATCCCCTTAGTACAACCCTAGGATCTATTACTGTTGAATTACCTTCTGCAAATGAGCCCAAGACAAGCAAGGCTTGGGTTTCCAAATGTAACTAATCATTCTCTTTGTGTAGGGACAACTGAAGACAGATAGAAATGTCTGGATCATAGACAATGGCTGCTCCAGGCACGTGACAGGCAATAGGTCACTACTCCAGAACTTTGAAAGGATTGATGGAGGACCAGTTGCTTTTGGAGGAGATGAAGGGAGTTATATTTCTGCAGGGGCAAGGTCACAAATGGTAAGCTCAGCATGGAAAAGGTAAACTTTGTTAAGGAGCTTGGATACAATCTTCTGAGTGTATCTCAATTTTGTGATCAGAGTCATAACATGCTCTTTACTGAGCATGAGTGCATTGTTCTTAAGCCTGGTGTGGTCATTCCTCATGAGCATATCCTGCTTAGAGCCCACAGGAAAGGAAACATGTTAGGATCTCAGCCCTTGGTTTAATCGATTGAACAGATATAGCAGCGGAATAGCTCAGAATTAGACAAATTCAAATAAGAACATTCGATATAAAACGATAAGAGAATTTTGTTATAGAGAGAGAAATATCCGACAAAAGGAATATTGCATTAAGATTGTCGGCCTCAAAGGCACGATTACAGGTGAGTCATCCTTCCTTATAAAGGAAAGAGTGACGAAGGCTGATGTCACTTGAAAGTGACATGTAACCGTTTGATAACTACTGATGTTTAACAACTACTGAAGATGTCAACAACTGACATCTTCTTACAAATGTTCCTAAGTGTTAAACATCTTATTTACAACTACTGAAAAACATAAAACTACTGATACTACAACAACTGAAGAACAACCTCTTCAGTTGTTTACAAGTACTGAAAAGAAAAGTAAACAAACTACTAAAAAGAAAAGAAAACTACTGAAGAAGAAAAACCATCACAACAACTGAAGAAGCCTTCTTCAGCTGTTGTCATCAGCTGTTAACATCAGCTGATGTCTTCAGTACTTTAACATCAGACTTTGTCTTTCAGCTGTTGATCTTCAGTCTTTGTCTTCTGTACTTGTTGAAGTCTTCACACTTTAGATCTTCAGCTGTTGTCTCAGTCTTTGTCTTCAGTACTTCAGACGTACTTCAGCAGTTGTATTCTTCAAACTTTGTAGAACAGCTGATCAGGTCTTCTTCAGCTGTTGTGATGTCCTGTGGGACTTAGAGGTTTCTCTGATCAGGCTCATTGGTTCTTTTGGTCCAACAAACTCCCCCTGAACCAATGCAGCCAAAACCTCTAAGTTATTAATGAGTCCCACTTATTTTGGCAGATAGATTGGTCTTTTTTATCCTCTTGATCCGATGAGAAGTGACCCTTTTTCAGCACCGGCCTGGGAAGAAGTCTCTGATGATCTGTTTGGCATGATATGGTTGGGAGCTCTGTATTGGGGACTTGGACACTGAGCTGTTACCCCAACCATGAGATCTACTTCCCGTGTATCAGCCTATATGATTCCCTGGTGTAAGCCCTTAGAAACATGATTTGCTCATCCATTGTCAGCACCTCGGGCACACCATCAAATAATCCTTCTCGGCATACACTTCAGATATGTACTTGGCCTGTTTTCCATTTTTGAGCTCAACCGTGGTTATTTGTCTATAAGCAAACTCATCTGGATGAGTCCCTTCTAAGAGCAGGTTGAGCTCTTCTTGTTTGAAGTTTTCAAGTCTTTTGTAAACCAATCCCTTCATTATAATTTTGTTCTCTAACATCTTTTGAGGTGGTTGTTTGGCTTCATAGGCTTTCTTGAACTCTTCAACAATTTCCCAAGGGGACACTACAAGAACCACAGTGATGTCTTCATCGACAACTCTCTTCACTTGGCCCTTGTATCTTGAAGGAATTTCTTTCTTGTCAATCCGGTGTGCCACCCTAGGATCAGGCCATATCCTTACTCTTTCCCTTTGGTATTGAAAGGTATTAGCAAGGGTGTACAATCTTAATACTTCTTTCTTCATGTTGATCATTGAAGAGGATGTGGCATATGCTTTGTCAATGCTTTTCAGCATTTCCTCATCATGTCTTTGCATCTGTTCCTCTTCAATCTTTATCATTACATCATGCATTTGAGAAGCAGGAGTGATGGACATTGGTTTAGCCTTAGGCAAAGTAATAACTGCAGAGAGTGGCAGTCTGTCTTCATCCTCCTCTTCATCTTCATCAGGACTCAGTACCTTTCTTTTCTTTTGGCTAGGTACATCACTGGCAGTGGGTTTTGGGGGTAAAGGATTTGGTTTTGTGGGTTGGATGGTTGGTTTAGAGGGTAAAGGGGTTGTTTTAGTGGGTTGTGGAGATAGTGATTTTGAGGATTGAGGCTTTTCAGACTGTTTTAGCATTTTGGCTGTAAGGGAGGCTTTGGTAAATTTTGTCAGTTCTTTTCGATTCCCAACCCAGCTTCATTCAATGCCTCAATCACTAAACCTTTGGAGTATGCTTCAGACGAACAAATCTTGGTGGTTATTGCCAAGATGTTGTCCCTGGTCCAGGCCCTTATTTCATTAGAGATCTTCCCAGTATTTAGCTATAAATCTGATCATTATCTCCAGCCTTTCTCTTTCTAAGGCATCATAGCTAGCCCATCTTGAGTTGATCTCCTCCGTTTCCAACCTTCTGATCTCGGAGTCTAGTTGTTTGATGTCAAAACCCTGCCTATACAACTGCTCAATGATTTTATCCATTGAACGGTTATGGTTGGCGTCAGCTTCTTTCCCATATCCTTCAGCTCCTTCTCCTTCTCAGACTCTCCTTTTCTCTTTTGATATGTGACATGAAAGTCTTTTTGACTTTCATTCACTTCAGCTCCCTTCACACTCTCCTTCTCCTTCTCATTTACAAACTCAGATTCTTTCGCCTTCTCCCCATCTATCCTCTTCCTTTTTCCTTTAACTAACTGACTCTCCCCCTTTTTGGTTGCATTGGGTGCAAGGGTTTGAGCAGTAGAAAGGGATTTAGTCACCAACTCCTCCACCAAGGTTGTATTATTGTAGGAAGCCTCTCATCAATGGCTTTGATCACTATATCTGTGATCATGGGAGTGATGAGAGGTAGGGATTTTTGAAGGGTAGCAACTGATTGATCAGGATGGTTCTGTTCCTGAGAATCAGTGCCGAAAGCAGAGGCTGGTGGCTTGGAAGTATATACTACTGGCTCAGTGTGTAGGGGACCTTCAGAAGAAGGTGCCATCTGTGGGTGTATTGTGGTGGCAGATGGACTTGCATCCTGAGACATCTTGGCCAGCAGCTCTTTGAGTCTACTAACCTCATCCTCTAGAATGGTGTTTTGAGCAACTACATCATAGAAGAAGCTCAGGTCATCATCAGTGGATACTGAATCACCTGACCTCCTGACAGAGTCAGAATGAACATGCCTTGAGTGTAGATCAATTATAGCATGTGCCCCTTGTTCTCGGTTCTGGGGACTTCCAGCCTCAAGACTATGTCCTTCATCAGCTGTTGCCGCTGGTGAGGTCTTAGAGATGTTACCAACTGCATCCTGGTCATTTACTGAGTCAGGGGCAGTGGCAGCCTCACCAGAAGTTTGCACCTCCTTATCTACACTAGAAGATGAAACATGATAACCCCTGTGTTGTGGGTTGACAGAAGCATTGTGATCCTCCCCCTCAGGTGTTGAGGTTATCCCAGTAGTAATTGGTGTCTGGGTGGGGGGTGAGGAATGCAACTGTGTCAGCACCTTTGCAACAATTATTGTAGGGCTTTGAGGGGCGGTGCATCAGGAGAGGGTGTGGAAGCAGTGTGCACCCGGGACAGTGGTGCTCTTCAATGGTAATCCCCTCAAGTGAGGAGGATCCAGCAGTGTGGCTTCCCTTTGAGTGGTTGCTTCAGGTTCCTTTTGAGAGGAAACCTGAGCGGCTTCAGTTGGTGGAGTCATAGTCTCTACTGGGGGGTTATTTCAGCAGAGATAACCTGCGTTGGTGCAGCAGGAGCATCCACAGGGGACTCAACTCCTGAGTAGCTTTCTTAGGCTTCTTCTTGGTGGGTTTGGAGGGGACTTTGGATGTGGAAGTGGAGGCTGTGGGTTCCAGCTGCGTGGGTTTGCGCAGCTTGGCAGCCTGTTTGAGAGTTTGGTCAGTGTTGTGTCGGGAGTATACCTCCGGCAATACAGCCAAAGCAGGGACTCCCAGACCAACTAGTCCTCAGCAGAAAGCTAATTCTCTATTATGGCCATTATAAACCAGGATATAGTATCCAACGGTTAGAAAGTGGTTTTGTGGCCATATCTTGAGTTCAAGAAAAATTATTTCAGAAAAGTTTAGTGGTTCTTGTTCAAGGATAGAGAACAATACCTGTTGCCATCTGGAAGATAGTTGATCCCATGAGGAAGTCTTCGGAGCCAGGCAAACATTTACCATATGAAAATATATCGTTCAGCATCTGGAAAATGTTTCTTCAGGATTGTTGAAGCACTAAGATCACCCTATATCCATGTGTCCAAATGAAAGATCAAGTTGGCGCTTAGGATATCCAACAGGGTAGGCAGCATCATCTAACAGTAATATCTGGCGGATGGTAGTAGTAGAGATGACCCCTTATGAGAGTTGATGACGAATGGATAGATTCTCCATTAACGGTCGCATTCGTCCAAAACTGATGTACGAGCGAATCGGCATAAATCATTGGATTTAAGAGGAAAGCCGTTTTCAGTGGGGATTGGACCATAAGATCTATAGCATTATCAAATTTGGTCCAGAAAGGCGATTTTGTGAGGTACGCGACACAGTTGTGTCGAGGCTGAGTTGCATGGTCGCCATTAATGAAGGTGAAGGTTTTCAGAGCTTTTGAAATTTTTAGGTCGTGAAAGAATGAAAAACTCTGAAAGAGGGATGGGTATATATAGGGTACGGGTTATGAAACGACTGAAGGTTTTGGTGTTATTCATCAGTATTTGAAACAACTGATGACGTGGTATTAACTTTCAGAGGTTTGAAACGACTGATAGTATTAGTGTGGTCAGCAGTTATAAAACAACTGAAGACATGGTGTTTACAATCAGACGTTGAAACAACTGAAGTCTCTGATTTAGGAATCAGTAGTTTTAAAAACTACAGAAGACAAGTTAGACTTCAGATGTTGAAAAAACTGAGGACTTGGTATTAGCCATCAGTAGTTGTGAAACTACTGAAGACCGTGGTTTTGCCATCAGTTGTTGTAAACAACTGAAGACTTGGTATTAGTCATCAGTAGTTGTGAAACTACTGAAGACATGGTATTGCTTGTGTTTATAAAGAAACAGCAGTTTGTGAACTACTGAAGAGAGAGTACTCATCAGTAGTTGTCGTCAATTCATAGCCTTTCAGCTGTTTCATACTGTCCTCAACACTTACTCATCAGCCTTTTTGCTGTTTTCAGTTGTTTCATAGGACATCAGTACTTATCTGTTTCTACTGATTTCAGTAGTTGGAACTACATCAGTAGTTTAGAACAGATAAAGTACAGTACTTAAAGCATTTAGCCTTCAGTAGTTATAAAAACTACTGAGGGTAAAATAATTATCAGTACTTATATGTGACATGGTTACCAATGACCATCAGTAATTACTGAGATCATCAGTAGTTGTCACTTATTCAAGCTGCAGCATACCAAGCCTTAACACCAGGTTGTGGAAAGTTGAACTATCCAAAGGCTTAGTAAAAATGTCTGCAAGCTCATCAGCACTAGGCACAACATAGGATTAATTAGACCCTTTTCAAAACAATCTCTTATAAAATGATGTCTAATTTCTATATGTTTGGTCCTAGAGTGCTGGACAGGATTTTGACAATGCAAAGAGCTGAAGCACTATCCATTAATAATGGAGTCTTAGTCTCTGTAAGTGCCATAATCCAAAAGTTGATTCTGAAGCAGAGTATTTGGGGGTACAACTTGCAGCAGCAATGTACTCGGCTTCAGCAGTGGATGTAGCAACAGATGTTTGTTTCTTACTCTGCCAAGAAATCAAACAGTTGCCTAGGAATTGGCATCCACCAGAAGTTGATTTCCTGGTCAACTTACACCCTGCATAGTCACTATTAGAGAAAGCAACTAATTTGCAAGAATGTCCAGTGGAATACCATAAGCCTAGAGATTGTGTACCTTGCAGATATAAAAAGATCTCTTGACTGCAATCAGATGAGACTCCTTAGGTGCAGCCTGAAATCTAGCACAAACACATGTAGCAAACATAATATCTGGTCTAGAAGCTGTTAAATACATCAAGGAACCAATCATACATTGTAAAGGGTTTCATCAACACCTTTACCTTTCTGATCAAATCCAATTGTGTGGTGTTGCACATGGGAGTAGAACAGGGTTTACAGTTTTGTAAATCAAACTTATTCAAAAGATCTTTTGTGTATTAGACTGATGAATGAAAATTCCATCAGCTTTGTTTGATTTGCAAACCTAGAAAGAACGGTAATTCTCCCATTGCACTCATTTCAAACTTCTGTTGCATTAAGGTTTGGAAATTCTCACCAATTGGGGATCAGAGGATGCAAATATAATATCATCAACATAATTTGAACAAGTAGCTTATGCTGATCCACCTTCTTAATATAAAGTTTTATCTATGGAGCCTCTAGTGAAATATTCTGTAGAAGAAAGTTTGATAAGGTCTCATACCAGGCTCTAGGTGCTTGTTTCAACCCATGAAGAGCTTTATCAAGCTTATATACCCATTCTGGGTGCTTATTATCCTCAAAGCCTGGTGGTTGACACACATAAACTTCTTCTTTTTTGTACCATATAGAAAAGCACTTTTGACATCCATTTGAAAAACTTTAGTGTGGGAGTGCAGCATAGGCTAAAAACAATCTAATTGCCTCCAGTCTGGCTACAGGGGCAAAGGTTTCATCATAATCAATACCTTCTTCTTGTGCAAACCCTGCCAACCAGTCTGGCCTTGTTTAACGATTAGCCCATTTTCATCAGTTTTATTCCTAAACACCATTTAGTGCCTATTGCACACTTACCTGGGGGTAGAGGAACAAGCTCCCACACTTGCTGTTTCTTGAACTGAAGAAGCTCAAGCTGCATGGCTTCAACCCATCCATTGTCTCTCAAAGCTACATGATAGTTCTTCGGCTCTAGCTGACTGATGAAGAGAGCATAGAAGCAGAAATTGGACAACTGGCTTCTGGTTGAAACACCAGCATTGATATTACCAAGGATTTGAGACATTGGGTGATTTTTCAGCTCTTGGTAAACAATCAAATCTGTGCAAGTGTTAGTAGGATCTTCAGCAGCAGCAGATGTTGATGCAGATTCTTGAAACCATGAAGATGGTGGCAACTCAAATGAAGTTGAGGATGCAGAAATCTCATCAGCATTTGTTGTGGATGGTGCTGCTGGAGCTACAGGAGCATCAGGTTTAGAGGACTCAGGCAGTTGGTCACTAAACCTGAAGAGGTGATTACTACTATCATCATCATCTTCAGTAGTAACACCAGGTGGTGAACTGTTGATAGAGCAACAGCAGGAGATTGATAAGGAACATATTGCAGTATGTCCAAATCAAAGAGCTCCATAGGGCTTTGTGGAATCTTGTCCTTTGGAGATTCATTGAACTTGACATGTAGAGTCTCTTCAACCATCTTTGTTCTGCAGTTGAAACTCTGTATGCCTTGCAAGTTGATGAATAACCAACAAAGTACCCTGCATCCACCTTAGGATCAAATTTCTGGAGCTGATCCTTTGTGTTGAGAATGAAACAGGGACACCCAAATGCTCTAAAGAATGAAATGAGAGGGGCCAAATGATGTAGAACTTCATACGGAGTCTTCATCAACCTCTGATTTATTAGCACTCTATTTGCACATAGCATGCTGTGTTGACAGCTTCAGCCCAAAAGGTCAATGGCAGTCCAGAATCAGCCAACATAGACCTTGCAGCTTCAATGAGGGTCCTGTTCTTTCTCTCCACAACTCCATTCTGTTCAGGAGTTCTTGGAATACTAAAGTCTCTTTATTCCCTTGGAAAGGTAGAACTCATCAAGTGTATTGTTCCTGAATTCTGTTCCATTGTCACTTCTAATACACTTGACTGAGAGGGAATACTGCTTCTCAGCATACAACACAAAGTTTATGATCTTCTGTGCAGCTTCATCCTTTGAATGTAGAAAGAAAGTCCATACAAATCTGGAGTAATCATCCACAATTACCAGACAGTATTTCTTCTGTGCCATGCTCATCACTCTTACAGGACCAAAGAGATCCATGTGAAGAAGTTGTAAGCAAGCAGTGGACTTTGGTTCTTCAATAGGTGGAAATGAAACCTTGTGCTGTTTTCCTTTCAAACGAGCAGTGCAGTTGTTTTCACACTTGAACTCCTTCATAGGCAGTCCCCTTACTAAACTATGGTGTATCAGTTGATTCATGTTCTTGAAGTTAACATGTCCCATCCTTCTATGCCATAGATTAGATTCTTGAGGAGAGGCCTTGGAAAATAGGCAAGGATGGCCTTTGAGATCAATTTTCTTGGAAAGATCTAAGGCATACACTCTTCCTGTCCTGTTGGCCTTCAGGAGAGTGTGAGCATCCAATACCTTGTCAATCAAACTCAGAACTTTGGATGACAGAATCCTGCAGTTCTGGCTTGTGAAAAGGGCAACATGGCCTTTGTCACACAATTGACTGACACTCAAGAGGTTATACTTGAGATTTTCCACATGGTTGACATCATCAAACCTTATTTCCCCATTGGAAACAAAGCCCTTCCCGATGATGTAACCTCTTGCATCATTGCCAAAGGAAACAAATCCCTTCCTTCCTGGAGAGTAGTCATTAAGAAGTGAGTTGTTCCCAGTCATATGCATAGATCCCCCACTGTCTACATACCAGATGCTACTTTGGCATGTTGAGGAACCTGCATAAATAAACAGTCAGTTAGATTTGGAGACCCAAACCTTTTGGTTTTGGGCCTGGTCTCATCGACAGATGGTAAACTAACAGGTTTATTGGGCACAATAGCTTGAGGTGAAGGAGATGGTGTAAAAGAGGAATCCTTTGGCTTGGATCTCCTTTTCTGGGGTTTCAACACAGGGCCATCAAGATGGTTAACTCTTCCCAACAGATGTTGAACCATCATTACCAGCTGTGTCTGATTCTGGGAAAGAGCTTTCAGCTCTTCAGACACATTGGTATTGGTGTTAGATGATGAGTTCTTGTGTTGCACCATCTTCTTTTGAGCAACCTCAGCTATTGCCTGTTGCACTCCTTCCTTTTTAGATTTCTTTTTGGACATAGGAGTAACAGGATTTGATGCTGCTGGTACAAATTTGGACTCAAACTCAGTTTTCATTTTAGCCAAGTTTTCTTTAATTTTCTCCTTTTGTTTGAGTTTGGATCCCTTTTTGTACCAACAATCATCTGTGAGATGATTGAATAGACCACATATTTCACATGGTTTCTTCTTCAGCTTCTGTTGATCATCAACTAAAGAAGATGAAACTACTGAAGACTTGCTCTTCAGCAGTTTAGAAGCACTTTTTGCCTTCTTGTCAACTTCCTTAGTAGGCTTCAAATCCTTCCTACTGATAGCTTTCTTCTCTTCAGTGCTGTCAGTCATTAGGATTTGAACTCCAGATGTTATCCCCTGCTCTCCACTACCCTTAGTACTTCTAGGGATAACACTTGGGTTGATCAACTCATTGATCATGTGAGTGTCAGCAGTTGAACCATCAATTTCAGCTGATAGGTTCACAGAGGGATTACTACTGACTTCAACTACTGATGGTGCTTTATCAAGTAGTGAATCACATGATGAGGTGGATTGGTCATTACTTTCTCCATCAGATTCTGCTCCTGCTCTTGAAGCAAAAACTGTAGGAGGAGCAGTGTGATTATAACCAATTCCAAACTTCACATTGGAAGCTGTTTGCTTACTAAGAAGCATTTCAAAGCCCTTGCAAGATTGTACCCATCGATCACACTCTACCTGGGTGACAGCAAGAGTATCTTTGAGGTCTTTGTACTTCTCTAAGAGTACATCCTCCCTAGCCTTATCATCAGAAATTTGGCATTTTAATTTATAAATCTCATCAGTTTTCTCTTTCAGCACAGACTCAACTCAGCTTAATCATTGGAAATTATTTGTTCTAGCTCAACATTTTTATTTATTAAAGCCACATTTGCTTCTCTAATAGAGGCAAATGCTGCTATGCAAGTTTCAGAACACAATTTGGCCTTAGCCTCAGAGGATACCTGTGATACCTTTGTTGAAGAGGTACTTGAAGATGATCCATCAGAGGATTCCAAAGCCATGAGAGCTAGATTTCCAAAAGGATGCTCACCACCATGTTGACCAGCACCTGAGAACAGTTGTTCATTACCAGACACATCATCTGGTAAACTGCTCCAGTCAACAACTCCTGGTGTGAAGAAGCTGTGTTGTTAAAGTTGATTAGGTTGATGAGATTGGGATGGTTGAGGCTCAGGGAGTGCATGTGGTTGCTGAGCAGTGGGTGCTTGAACCTGGCCTGGTTGTGGCATGTAATAGCAGGGGTATGGATATGGCATTGGCCCCTGTGGAACAAAATATGCAGGAGATTGTGGTTGATGATGATAACCAGAATTGACAGGTTGTTGCCCTCTGTTTTGTTGACTATTGCCAGGGAAAGTCACAAAAGGTGCAGGAGAGTTAGATCCAGATGATCTACATTCTCTTGCAAAGTGCCCAAGCTTGTGGCATTTATGGCACTTCAACTTACTCTTGTCAAAACCAACTTTGGTTTTGCCAGAGAGTCCTGGGAATTTCCTTCCAGTTCTTTTGTAGAACTTCTGAGATCTGATATTATCAAGGCCATTTGGCTCAAAATATCCATCTCTTCTAAGTCATCATCAGCAATCCCCTTGAGATCATCCATGATGAAACATAGATTGTCACTATTACTACCAACAGAATGACTATCAACACTCACAAAGGCAGGCTCAGAAGTGTTTGTAGAAAAATCAATATGCTCATCATACTGGCTTTCAGATGGCGCATATTCTGACTCTTGATGTCCAATCAGGGCAGTGTCCCTTGGACAAAATCCTCAGTGAGCTTGCCAGATGAAACCAATTTCCTTTTCTGCTCTATCTCTCTCTCAAATGTAAGCAGTTTCCCATGAAGTTGGGTGAGAGATAGGCGATCAACATCAGCATTTGAGCGTAGAACAATGGTATATGTGTTCCATCTCTCAGGCAGTGATCTTAGGAATCTATGGTTCATCTGACTCCTGGTATATTCATGTTTAACCATTTTCAATTCAGAGATTAAACATGAAAACCGCTCAAATTGTTAAGTCAGAGTCTCACCCTTTCTATGAGAGAAAGTCTCATATTGTTGGGCGAGGATTTCCCTGTTGTTTGCTAAAACCTCATCAGTACCACCAAATTGTTCTTTGATGGCATTCCAGAGGTCATGAGCAGACTCACAATGCAGAAGCCCAGAGTAAATCTCATTAGGAATAGCCATAGCCAAAATTCCATGGGCTTTTGCATCGATTTCAAACAACTTCTTGTCCTCATCAGAGTATTGCTCCTTCTTCTTTGGAACCAACTGGTTTGTTTCCGGATCATTCACCATTGGCTTATGTGGTCCATGTACCACAGATGTCCAACAACCTGAGCTATTGACAGACAGGTGATGGAGCAATCTTCTCTGCCAAATGTTATACTCATTCCTCACCAAGATCGGAGGCTTGGTTGAGGATCCAGTATTGAAAGGATCATTCGAAGAAGTAGTCATTGTGGAAAATCAGACAGATTCAAGTAAAATCACAATAAATTTAGCTCAAAACCACACAGAACCTCAAACAAAGCGGCCAGAAGCGATACACTCTCAATCTCTATAACAGATCCTTGCGAATTTGCTAATTCAATTAAACTTAGAGCGATTGAACAGTTTCAATGATCAATTGTTAGATCGATCAATGATTAACCTGCTCTGATACCATTGTTAGGATCTCAGCCCTTGGTTTAATCGATTGAACAGATATAGCAGCGGAATAGCTCAGAATTAGACAAATTCAAACAAGAACATTCGATATAAAACGATAAGAGAATTTTGTTATAGAGAGAGAAATATCCGACAAAAGGAATATTGCACTAAGATTGTCGGCCTCAAAGGCACGATTACAGGTGAGTCATCCTTCCTTATCAAGGAAAGAGTGACGAAGGCTGATGTCACTTGAAAGTGACATGTAACCGTTTGATAACTACTGATGTTTAACAACTACTGAAGATGTCAACAACTGACATCTTCTTACAAATGTTCCTAAGTGTTAAACATCTTATTTACAACTACTGAAAAACATAAAACTACTGATACTACAACAACTGAAGAACAACCTCTTCAGTTGTTTACAAGTACTGAAAAGAAAAGTAAACAAACTACTGAAAAGAAAAGAAAACTACTGAAGAAGAAAAACCATCACAACAACTGAAGAAGCCTTCTTCAGCTGTTGTCATCAGCTGTTAACATCAGCTGATGTCTTCAGTACTTTAACATCAGACTTTGTCTTTCAGCTGTTGATCTTCAGTCTTTGTCTTCAGTACTTGTTGAAGTCTTCAGACTTTAGATCTTCAGCTGTTGTCTCAGTCTTTGTCTTCAGTACTTCAGACGTACTTCAGCAGTTGTATTCTTCAGACTTTGTAGAACAGCTGATCAGGTCTTCTTCAGCTGTTGTGATGTCCTGTGGGACTTAGAGGTTTCTCTGATCAGGCTCATTGGTTCTTTTGGTCGAACAAAACATGTACAAGATGGCTTTGCAAGAAACCTCTCCCTCTGGAGAAGTTTCATGCTTTCTGTCTAAAGCCAATAGTGATGAGTCTTTCCTATGGCATAAAAGAATGTGCCATGTAAACTTTAAGATCATGAATCAATTAATTAAGAATGATTTGGTAACTGGAATCCCAAAGAAAGAGTTTACAAGTGATGACCACTGTGTTGCATGCCTGAAAGGGAAGCAACATAGGTATCTCACAAGCCTAAGGACAAGAATTCCATCACTACACCCCTACGCTTGTTACATATGGATCTCTTTGGCCCCACCAGTGCAATGAGTTTATGAAGGACCTTATACTGTCTAGTGATCATAGATGACTTTACAAGATTCACTTGGGTTTTCTTCCTTAGAACTAAGGATGAGACTCTTGAGATTCTGAAGAATTTCATCTTAAAGATTGAGGATCAATCTGATCACAAGGTCAAGATCATAAGATATGATCAAGGAACCAAATTTAAGAACCATATCCTTGATACATTCTGTGATGAAAAGTGTATTACAAGACAATTTAGTGCTCCCAGGACTCCTCAGCAAAATGGTGTTGAAGAGAGGACAAACAGGACACTGATTGAAGCTGCAAGAACCATGCTGTCTGACTCTAAACTGCCCATCACCTTCTGGGTAGAGGCAGTCAACACTGCCTGCTATGTGCAGAATAGAGTTTAAGTAGTTCAGACTCATGGCAAGACTCCTTATGAACTTTGGCACAAGAGGAACCTTTCATTGGTTTTCTCAGGTCATTTGGATGTCCTTGCACCATCTTGAATACCAATGATCAAATTGCCAAGTTTGCTGAGAAATCAGATGATGGACACTTTATTGGATACTCTTCCCAAGCTAAGGCTTATAGAGTATACAATCTCAGAACTATAATTATTGAGGAGTCAGCCGATATGACTTTCAATGAACACACACCCTATGTTGCTGGTTCTGGTCCGGATTGGTTGTTTGATCTTGATTTGGTTACCAATTGTTTTAACAAATCTTGTGAGAATGTTTGAGGATATGTAGAAAATTTAAATATAGATGATCCTGATCCAAGATTTGAGCTAGGAAGATCCTCAAGGCATATATCTTCAGCTCTAGTTGAAACCGCTTCTGCAAATGAGGTTTCTATCATCCCAACAATGACAAATTCAGCTGATACATCTGGTATGTCTTCAAATTCAGCTCAGAGGCTCTACAACCATATAAGGACACCTCAACTGTGGAAGACAACAATGATGGTGGTGAAAGTGACCAAGAATTTCTTGATTCCACTAACCACACCATTGATGAGAACATGATGATGTCACACACTGCTTGGATCAAGTTTCACTTCAAAAGTGTGCTGATGTGGTAGGAGAAACATCCATGCCAGATCTAAATTTCTCTAATTTAGATCTTTCTCAACAACTTGCTGTGATCCCTGAACTTAGGATCCACAAGTCTCACCCTACCACAAGCATCATTGGAGATGTTGTCTCAGGGGTAAAGACAAGAGGACAAACCCATGAAGCAAATGTTTGTCTTCACTCTTGTTTTCTATCCCAGATTGAGCCAAAGAAAGTTGATGAAGCTCTAAAGGATGGAAGTTGGGTTGAAGCTATGCAACAAGAGCTGCTTCAATTCAAAAGGCAGAAAGTTTGGAATCTTTGTCCTCTTCCTTCTGGGAAGACTACCATTGGAACCAAATGGGTGTTTAGGAACAAGAAAGATGATAGAGGCATCATCATCAAGAACAAAGCTAGACTGTTGTTCAAGGATACACACAAGAAGAAGGGATTGACTACACTGATGTCTTTGCTCCAGTGGCATGGTTTGAAGCTGTTAGGATAATCCTGGCATTTGCTGCATCCAAGAACTTCAAGGTCTTTCAACTTGATGTGAAGTGTGCATTTTTGTATGGAGTGATAGATGAAGAGGTTTATATCAAACAGCCACCTGGTTTTGTAGATCCTGATCATCCTGATCATGTCTGCAAGCTTGGCAAAGCTCTCTATGGGCTGCATCAGGCACCCAGGAAATGGTATGAGACACTATCTGAGTATCTTTGTAAACATGGATACAGGAGAGGTACTATAGATGGAACTCTCTTCATCCAAGAACAAGGAAAAGACATACTGCTAGTTCAAGTATATGTGGATGACATCATCTTTGGTTCAACTTATCCAAAGCTCTGCAAAGACTTTAAGAAGCTGATGAAAGACAGATTTGAAATAAGTGCCATAGGGGAACTCAATTTCTTTCTGGGAATTCAAGTGAAGCAAGTTAAAGATGCCATCTTCATAAGTCAGTCAAAGTATGTTCAGGATATACTCAAGAGATTCAACATGACTTATTTTAAGATTGCTAAGACACCCATAGCCAGAAACAACTCTCTTGGTCCTGATCTTGAGGGGGAGTGTGTAGATGAGCATTTATATAGGGCTATGATTGGGTCTCTTATGTATCTTACTGCTAGTAGGCCTGATATCATGTTTGCTACATGTATTTGTGCAAGATATCAAGCCAACCCTAAGATGTCTCACCTTATCACTGTTAAGAGGATTCTAAGATACCTCAAAGGTGCATCAATACTTGGACTATGGTATCCTAAGAATTCTGACTTCAATCTGTATGCCTATACAGATAGTGATTATGGTGGTTGTAACATGAATGCAAAGTCTACATCTGGGGGATGCCACTTTCTTGGTGGAAGGGTTGTCTCATGGCAATGCAAGAAACAATCCTGTGTCTCTACATCAACTGCTGAAGCTAAATACATTGCTGCTGCAAGCTGCTGTGATCAAGTACTTTGGATTCAAAATCAGATGCTGGACTATGGGTTAAACTTCAAGGAGACTCCCATTCACATAGGCAATAATAATGCTATCTCAATCACAGAGAATCCTATGCAACACTCAAGGACAAAGCCATCAATATCAGGTATCATTTAATAAGAGATAACTATGAAAAGGGATTAATTAAACTGGTCAAAGTTCACACAGATGAACAATATGCTGATCTGTTTATAAAGGCCTTTGATGAACAGAGATTTAAACATCTAATATCAGCTATTGGGATGATAAACTTTGAGTAAGATTTTCTTAAAAGTAATTCTTTTTATTTCTTTAAAATCTATATGCGTCCTAAGTTGTCTAGTTCATCACTTTCATAAGTTCATGTTTTCTTTGGATAAAAAATTTCTTTTTGAAGACTTTCCTTAGAGTCTTGAAAATTTCTGATACTTTGGAAGTTATGATTTTAACTTTGGAAGTAAATCATGCCTTCAAAATAAATAACTGTCTAAGAAATTTACCTTCAAAGAGCTTTCAAATTTATCTTCCGAAGCTTAAATAGTTGTCTCAGACACTTACTCATTTTCAAGGACCATTTACTTCCGAAGCAAAATTAACTCACTGAAGCTTTGTTAGTTTATACACAAAGCACTCAAGTTTTAATTTTTTCTTCCAAAGCAAAATTCTCAAACCTCTCAGGAAATTCTTCTGAAGTCATTTTAGCTTCAGAAGCTTTTTGACATCCAAGAAAACTACTTTTTGAGCAAAAGTAAACTACTTTTTTAGAGGTGGGACCGACATCCGGATTTCAAAGTTTATCCTCTTTCATTAAACTTTATCTGAAATCCTTCTCACATATAAACCCAACGGTTTCCCCTCTCTTTCTATCATCTGTTCTTCCTCCAAACCTAAAACCCTAAATTTGTCTCTGAAAATTCTTTCTTTCTTCTTTCTTCGTCCTTAAGCTACTTCAAAATGGCCAACCTTGCTCACAGAAATGATCCCAACTTTACCATGCAGCTACACAGACAACATAATCAGGTTGCTCTGTTAAGCTCTGAGAGAGATCCTCATTTCTCAGAGCTTTTCTGTTTCCTAACTCTGTCAAACTACTTCACCTTCATAACCATTGATCCTCCACTTTATGAGGATCAGTTGCTTGAATTCTGGAAGACCTGCCAAGAGGTCATTATGGATGGGGGAGAAGGCACTATCTGCCACAGTGTAGGGGAGAACAATCTTCATCACTTCGGCCATCATCAACAGACATCTTCAGCTGGATGATGAAGAAAGTGAGGTGTTTTTCCCCAAGGAAGCTGTCAATCATTCCTTTGTGCAGATGGGATATGAGGGAGATTTTGTTGGTCCATGTGATCGATGAACAATACAATTGTTAGAATAATTTGATCAATATCAAACACACAATCCAAATAACAACAATTGAGAAGTGAATATGATGAATCAAGACATAATTGGTACTCAAATGAACAAACTCACTCAATAACAACAAGCACAATTGTATTTCAATGAAGTAACTGCTTAGAAATGGTAGCTTGCAACAAAATTCCACGATTAGGGTTTTGCAAGCTTTTTGTACAAAGTGAAATGACAATAGTATATATAGCAGTGATAGATTCGCTGATAGTTTCGCTACCAGCGAAACTGTCATGCCGAAACTATAGTTTCGTCCGGCAGAACACAAGTTCGCCGGGTAAACCAAAACAGCAAACTGTGAGTGAATGTATAGATTCGCTCACAGTTTCGCTAGACTGCCAAAACTGCTAATTACAAACAAAATACAAAATGAAACTAACAAAAGTCCTATTACAATGTAAAGTAAACATCTATACTAAAGTGAGTCCAACCTAACATGATCTTCAATACTCCCCCTAGGTTGGACCTCACTATCTTCACTTCTCTTGATTTGACTCGTCGGCTTCAGTTTCCTCTGCTGCTGTTGGTCTATCTTCATCACCTCCCGCAACAACATCTTTAGAAGCTTCAACCACTGATCCTCCAAGGTTAGTTCCTGCATCACCAGCTTCCTCAGAATGACCACTAGCTCTAGCAAACTGCCTGGTCATGTCTTGAACATCCATGGCAAATTCATCTTATGCTCTAACCTTTTCAGCCAAACTCTTTACCTCCGCCCGTACTCCTCTTATTTTGTTTGCCACATTCATAAACAAGCTTGCCTCTTTTTGTGTTTCCTCTCCTGCCCCAGCCTTAATATGATGTTCACAAAGAGTCAAGAGATCTTCATCACTGAAGCTGAATAATTCCATCGGGTCAAACACCCTAAACTCTTTTCCGTGTTTGGCTCTAATCACCGCCTCGCCAGTGTTATTATCATAAAACCACTTTTCAAAGTCCTGTAAATGTTAGGGAAGAGGATCAGCCAATCTTACCCTGTTTACAGTCTTTGGTGGTTTGACTCTCAAAACAATCCTCCCTTTGCCAGTCTCCTAGTCTTTATCTTTCTTTGATCTTTTTCGTTGAGCCTTCATGTATCCAAATGACTCAAAATAATCATTAAGTCCATTTTTAATTTCCTTCTCAAGAAATACTGCCTTGTCACTTAAATGAGCATTAATCAAAGGCAAAGTGGCCAACCGTCTCAGATCCCATTTGGGCAAGGTCTTAAAAGCCTTCCTCTTGAGCATGTAGCTGATATTACCTCCTCTTCTTTTAATCATAAACATCTTTAAACTAGGATTATAACACCAACTTATTATCTTCTTGTCTGCCTCTTTCCTGCTTAAACCTTCCATATTTTGAAACAAAGGAGTAAGTTCTTCAGCCTCCTTTTCCTTCACCAACCAGTCACTCTTATCCATCTCAAACACATCAGCTTCATCATCTCCCTTCTTAGCAACATACACCAGTGGTCTCTCATCTACTTCATAAAACTCTGCTTCAGAATCATAATCAACCAATTGCTCATCCTCCTCTTCTTTATCAATCAAACCTTTTCCTTTATCAGACATTCCCTAAGTGGTAGCAGTAACAACCACTTCTTCACCCACACTATCCTTATCAAAATCAAACTGTAGGTTAACAAACCCTGCTTCAATAATATCATCATCCTCATTTCTTCCAGCATCTTCTCTTGGGATCTCTTGTTCCCCTGCTTCAGTATTAGCTGCTCCAGAAGTGCCCTCTCCTACCTTCGATGAAGTACCCACATTCAAGAATGAGTACTTAGATATATCAGTCATATCATCTAACTCAGATTGAGTTAGTTGACTAGGTAGGCCAGCAGCAGCTTTCATCTGAGAAATTTCTTCAAACAATCTCTTAATCAAATTATTCTGGTCAACCAACATCTTTTTCATTCCTTCAATTACCTCATCCTTCTGTTTTTCCATAATCTCTTGATTCGTCAGTTTAGTCTTTATCATACTCAACTCATTGGCCAATGAAGTATTTAGACTACGAATAGCATCCTCATCAAGACCAGCACTAGCCTCTTTCCCTGCTGTGAAACCCTCGTGTCGATGTTTTGATCTCCGTTCAGGCTCAACAAAGTCAGTTTTCTTTTTAGATCTTCGTTCTTTCTCCACCCTTATCTCCTCTGCTTGTGCATCTATATCTTCTTCAAAATCATAATCTTTCTCTTTTGCATATCTCTTTCTCTTCTTAGCTGCATCAACTTGTTGCACCCTTGTTTCCTCAGTCCTTTTGTTTTCAGACTCATCGACCCATCTGATATAATTCCAGCGTTCTGGAGGGTACATATTTTCCCAGAGATGGGTGATTTTTCCACTAAAATCATGGCGGATAGCACAGCAATCAGCAAATATCAGAGGGTTCATCTGCACTAATCTCTTGACTTCACCATGTTTAGGAACATCAGGAATAAGATCATCAATAGTCATCTGAATAAAGCGAGGATATAACAACCATTTATCCTTCTTCACAGCCATCACATTCTCTGCCATACACGCAAAGATCAGTCTAGCAATGTTTGCTTTCTCCCCTTTACAACATATCACCATAGCTTTGGCCCAGTCAAGATTAAGTCCATCGGATCCACCCTTACGGTGATCTAAGCACATAATAAAAACATGAGCTATATATCTCCATTCCTTAGATAAAAAAGACTTTTTAATCTCCTTCCTCGAACCAAAAGCTGGTCCCTCATACCCCATTTGTCTTAAAGCTTGGAATACTTCAGACTCCGTCATATCCACTTCATCACCAGTATCATCTTCTGGTCTAAGAATCCTCGACACGCTCTCAGCAATAATAGTTATATCATGATCAATCACTCTAGCTGTGATTCTCTGTAAATCTCCTCCAGTGTTGTATTCTGCTGATCTCCAAAAATCTCTAATGTTAAGATCATAGATAGTGGGTGAGTGAGAGATAGCATATGCAACGGGTGATCTCTGAAGCCATCTAATGCAGTCAAGAAATCCGGCCGCCTTTGGAAAACTGTCGTCTAATATGGCAGTGATGTTATTCCTCTCATCAAACTTGAGATTCGCCATGATAACCATCCTTTCGGCAGCTAAAGCTTTATCGCACATGCATGCTGGAGTACTTGATTTCCTTTCCTCAACGGTAGTGGCCGCATCATCCTTCTATTTTCCTTTCGCAGCTTTTGAATTCCTTTCTGCATCTGAACCTGTAATTTCCTTTTTCTCCTCTCCATCTGCCTTCTCTTCTTTCTCCTTTACTGAAGATTCATTTGCTCCTTTGAATTCCTTGAACAGCACAAATCCATCTTTATCAACTTCCATCTCATCACTTTCCACAACCTCAGCAACTAACGCGTGATTTATTTCAGATCTTGTTTCTTCCACCTCCACACTCCAGTCAAAGTTTGAGATCAAAGCTGACTCCTTTTTTGAATTTCCTTCTTCCTTTTCTTTCTCTGCTGTCAATCTTGGTACTCCAGTGTTACTAGGATCTATGACAATTGGTAATGGACATTCACGTTTAAAATGTCCCAATGTTTACAGTTAAAGCACCTCAATTTTGACTTATCAAATCCTAGTTTTGAGGTAGATGATTGACCACCAAAGTTCTTTCTTCCGGTTCTTTCCATGAATCTCCTGGCTCTTAAAGTTAACATCGCCATATGCCATTGAATGTCAGTTTCTTCTAAATCATCAGGATCAACCTGATACATATCCTCTATAGTCATTCCTTTACCTTTCAATTCACCAGCAACAAGAGCTTCATAGCTCTGAACAAACATTCCAAAAAGAGCCATTGTTTCAGATGAAATTGAAGTTTCAGCATTCACCTTAGAATTTCCCAATTCTTTTCCAACATGATTACTACCACTCGAGAAATTACTTGTATTGCTCCCTCCTTGAATTGGATTTTGAATGTGAGAGTTTGCAGCGGATGACAACAAAGCAGCATTTTGAGAAAAACCAGATGTGGGCATCATAGTCTGGTTAAATTCTCTTCTTTTCATATCCAACTCAAAAGATTTCAACTTGTTAATGATATCCATCAACTTATAATCTGTAAAACCTCTTTCTTGTTTGAGCATCCTCACTTGAAGACTCCACTGTGGTGGAAGAGAATCGAGAAGCCTGTTAACTTGTTCACTGTTGGAGAGTCTTTCATCATACTTCTTCAGAGTGCTTGAGACGGTTAAGAAACGATTTGTCAGATCTGTCAAACTTTCATTCTTGTATCCTACAAACGAATTGAACTCCTTTTCAGCTTGAATACTCTTGTCTTTCACCAGATCTGCATTCCCATCATAGAATTCACACAGAGCATCATAAGGGATTTAGCATTTTTATGCTCTGCAAAACGATTGTAGATATCTGGAGCCAAGCAGAGAGTTAGAGCACCAAAACCTTTTTGATCCCGATCAATTAGTTTCAGATCTCTTTCAGTATAAGAAGATGGGTCTTTGTTCTGAGAAACGACATCACCAACCGTAACCGTAGGTATATGAGGACCTGAAATAATCGATTCCCATTGATTATGATCTGTGTAGAAAAAGAAAGCTTTGAGACATCTCTTCCAATCTTCAAAATTATCTCCATTAATGAGTCTTGGAGGTCTATTAGGAGCAACACTTTCAAGATCCGCAAGTGTAAGAGTAGTTAATTTCGACATAATAGTTTCGGCAGAAAAATTGATAATTTCGCTGACAAATTCGCTAACAAATTCGCTGAAAGAGGTGACTTGGCTAACAGTTTCGCTGAAACAATACTATCGCAGATACTTTCGCAAAAACATACACTTTCGCTTGCAATTTCAGCAGCACTTTCACTTGAACAGCGACAACAATTGCTTAATTTCGCTGCTAAATTCGCAGGAAACAAGCTTGAACTTTCGTTCAAAATAGATTCGGCAGCAATTTCGCTTGATGATTGGTCAAAAACACTAATGAACTTTCGTTCAAGGGAATACTTTCGCTGAAACTCTAGAAAACAACTTCTGATCCAAAATAACTCATAATTTCGCTGAATGAAGATGACAGTTTCGCTGTAAGAACAGTAATTTCGCTGGTCGATCTCAAAACCCTTTTTCACCTCAAAATCAATCTGAAATCATCCAAATCTCAATGAATTTGAGATCTGATGATTGTAGAATCTTCCTCAATCAAGAACAAGCATATTCAATCAATTTCCATGCCAAAACAGCTGATAATCCAATGAAAATTGATTGAAACTAGATATTGACCAAAACCACAAAAACTCAACAAATAAAGAGCACTAAGGCCCTGATACCATATTATTGGTCCATGTGATCGATGAACAGTACAATTGATAGAATAATTTGATTAATATCAAACACACAATCCAAATAACAACAATTGAGAAGTGAATATGATGAATCAAGACATAATTGGTACTCAAATGAACAAACTCACTCAATAACAACAAGCACAATTGTATTTCAATGAAGTAACTGCTTAGAAATGGTAGCTTGCAATAGAATTCCACGATTAGGGTTTTGCAAGCTTTTTGTACAAAGTGAAATGACAATAGTATATATAGCAGTCATAGATTCGCTGACAGTTTTGCTACCAGCGAAACTGTCATGCCGAAACTATAGTTTCGTCCGACAGAACACAAGTTCGCCGGGTAACCAAAACAGCAAACTGTGAGCGAATGTATAGATTCGCTCACAGTTTTGCTGGACTGCCAAAATTGCTAATTACAAACAAAATACAAAATGAAACTAACAAAAGTCCTATTACAATGTAAAGTAAACATCTATACTAAAGTGAGTCCAACCTAACATGATCTTCAGATTTCCCTGTAAAGACATTTAGGAAAGGGAAGGTATCATCCCAATGGAGATTCCTGCTCCATGTGGTCATCCACAGCTTATCAAACAAGCATGGTGGATGGGACCAGATTCCTGAGGATCTCTCCTTCATCGTCCATGGAATGGTTCAGAGGGTCAAATTCAGGTATTCACAGTTTGTTTATACAAATTTACTTGCTAATTTAGACTCCTTAGAGTATAACATGTTTCCTAGATATGTCAAGTACATTCTTAGCTGTGAACTGGGCTCACAGTTAAGGGAAACATGTAACATTCTTAAATTGGGACAGATGAAGCCCATCATCTTTAAAATACTGAGAAAGTCCACTATTGGATTCTCTGGGGTAGAAACAACCCTAGTCCCAAAAATGTTAGAGCTCATTGCTCAAGGTGACAACCTAGCAGCACAAGCTAGTGTTGAACCCACACCTGCTACTACCCAACCACCCACACAGCCTCAAATCTCCATCATCTAGCAAAGAAAATCCAAACAAACCCCTGCTCAGACTATTCAGTCTGTGGAGGCCCCCATATACTCAACCATACAGGAAGAAGTGGACACTGGAGCTCCCACTTCTCCTCAGGAGCAAACCACTCCTATCTCTTAAGGAATCAGTGCTGAGGTTCCACATGCTCAGCCTGATGAGCTCATTAGCCCTACTGCCTTAAGCCATCACTCTGAGTCTCAACACTCAAGTAATTAACCTTCAGGGGACAGTTACCATCCCCAGCCTATAGATCTCAACCAACCAATTCCCAACCTTGATTTCTATACTGATGAAGATATACGTTTCAGTGAGTATAATGAATGTCTGTTCTTTCCTTCTACTCAAAAAGAGATGTGTACTCCTGAGTCTCCTACATCTATCCTATATTAGTCACCTACAACTGAGGTGGACACTCCTGAACCTGATCAGGATGTCCATATGGAAGAGGCTCTCACTTCTGAAAGTGATTACATCATTAAGACCTCAACCATGGCAACTCAGCCCACTGACATCTCAACTGAGACTGCCAGTGAGTAGAGGAAAACCAGTAGCCGAGAACCTCAAGCTGGTGGTGAGAGAGAGGACACTAGTCCAATTATCTTATCCCCGAATGAATCTTCTAATGAGGATGAGGGGAATCTGAGACTACTGGTGCAAACACTGTCTAAAACATGCACTTATTTAGTCTCAAAGGTCAGTCACCTTGAATCTCTGGTGACTACCTTACACAACAGGATCAATGATCAACAACTTGAGATTTCATATCTTAAAGAAAAACTAGCTAGGAGACCCTTAAGGAGAGCTTAATCAGGAACACAAGAACGTGTGGATGTGATTGATCTATCTTCCAACTCACCAATGCAAGTGGTTGATGCTACCAAAAAGGGGGAGAAAGTCATTACAGCCACAGAACCTGGGAGTTCTTCGGAGAGAATGGACATTGGGGACTCACCATACTCACTTGCAACTGTGCATTCTCAGCAACCTCCTCTAGTTCACATTGATGTGGACTACACAGACTCCTTCATACAGAGTATGTTTGAGGATGGGATACCAAGGGCTATGTCACCTTCACCATCCTTAAATCACATCATTGGGTGGAGGTATGACAACAACATGAAGGCCCTTATCATCCTAAGAGTTCAAGGACAGCAAGAAGTCTTCAATTTTGAAACCTTGGACTACTATGAAGGTCTGGATCTAGTCAACATGCCACTTGTCAACCCAAGCCAATCAAGACAAGATGACAGACTAGCTAAAATAACCCAAGACAGGATCACTGCAGAGTTCAGCTTCAGAAGGAGACTTAGTCAATTAGGCAATGTCATCGGTCAACTGGATGTTGAGGCAGACCCTAAGATTAGCTTCATAAGGGAAACCTTGACTAAAGGCCTAGTGACAGAACCTGAGAGCCCTGTCTCATCATCTCCAACTACTGTAGAGATCCATATTCCTTCTGAGACACCTGCTGGTGAAGGTGCTTCTCAACCTCTCTCTGGCCTGAGCTTAGATGCTGCAACGAGCAATGAAGGCCAAAGCTCTCTCCACCCTGAGTCACAAAGGTCTGTGAGTGACAAAGGGAAAAGAAAGATGACATCTGAGGAGATTGAGGAGGAGGAGAGAGAGAGGAAAAAGAGGCTAAGGGGAGAAAGTTCCTCTGCTGAGTCTCCAAGACTCATGGAGTCTACAATCAGGGCTGCCCCCATACCAGATACTTAGAATGATGAGTTAAGGGCAGTCAAGATTAACAATCTGCAGACTAGGAACTATGACATAGATAGTGTCATTTCTCTCCCCTTGGATGAATTGAATGAACTGGTTGACCTGTAAAGGTCAAGAGAGAAGAAGGAGGCAGAAGATGCAGAACTCCTAGTACAAGTCAAAGAAGAGAGAAGAAAAAAAAGACTGTACAAAGGTATGCCTACCCTCTCACCAGTTCAAGGAAGTCCTGAATAAGAGGATGTGGCTCAACAAGAACCTCGGGTAGATAAGGAAGAAGACAGAATCAAGATGATTAACTACCTGAGTGCCACATGCCTCTATCAGGCAGATGCACTCCTTCCTTTACCTTATGACTATATTAAGTTTGAGTACTTAAAACAACTTCAGCTTGCGCTAGTCAAGGAAAGAAAGACAACAAAGAAGAAGCTAAGGGAAGAAGCTGCAAAATCAAGAGCCATCATCCAAAAAAGCATGAAGAAGTTTGCTAATAGGCAGAGGATGATGAGCTTCTTGAAGCTGTATGGATTCTCTGGAAGGAGACTTGGACCCATGTCTCTATCCACTATGGATGAGCATATCAAGATAATCAAGCAGAAGATTAAGAGTGGAGAGCTCACTGACTTACACTCCACTCCAAGTCAAGCCCCACCTGAAGTGGAGGTTAAGGTTGAACAACAAGACATAACATAACCCGTACCTCCTGCTAATGCTCAAAAGCTTCATCTTCTGATCCACAGCATGGTCAACCTCCCTCTCCATCTGAACCTGAGAGAGAGATAGGAAGTCCCAACTGAGAGAGACAGTGAAGATCAATCTGGTGCTGCAGGCTAGTCTTCTCAGTTAAAATTTGGAAAGAGAAAGAAGAGGATGGCTTCCAGACCAAAGTCTAAGAAGAAGAAGAAGCCTGCATCCCCTTCTAAACCTCAGGATGAATCAGAACATCCTGAGGATGTGCAGCCAGAGGATGCTACACTAACTCCAATTCAAACAGATCCTCTAGCATCAGGAAGACCCATCTTGTCTTGGACATACACCACAAATCCGGAAAGATGGCATGTTATTAGAGATCAAGGCATTGAAGACATTTATACATGGCAAGATATGTTTCAGTTGCCTTTGCATGACCTCTTTGACATGAGAAGACACTTTGACAACCTGAAGGATCTTGATCATCTTATGAAGAAAGGAATGGTGATCATCCTAATGAGGACTGTTAATATCTGAAGTTTCAAAGTGTTTTGGTAGCATCAGCCTAGGGGGAGTTTGTAGAGATTATGAAGAGGCTGATGCAACCTAAACATCTTTAGTCTTTCTTGCATGCTGGACAAGTGCATTAAAGAGAAGCTTAGGAAGTTTCACACATGATACAAAGAATACTCTATGTGTGAAATATTCCGAAGCCAAGACCAATATCTTCCAAAGCCAAACATGAAGTCTTCCAAAGCCTCAGAGACGAAGTCTTCCGCAGCTTCAAGTTCATGAGTACAGATTTCTTCCGAAGACTTTTACTAACATGCTTTATCTATGTATTGTTCTATAAAGCTGGACACCTTTCCGCTGCAACTCTGCAAGTCACCAACTTACATGGTTTGGTGAAAAGGTCCATGCTTTTTGACAGGATCAGTGATCACAAGTTTGATGTTTATCAGAATGTAAAGCAGCGGAATACACAAACGAATTAGACAAATTGTAGCAAGCAAACAATATATGTAAGCGTTAAGATCGCATACGTTATAGGGAGAGAATATGAATTTCTGATTTCAAGGAATGTTTATAGATGGAAATATTTCTAATCAAATCAATCAAACATTCCATTCAATTGCTCATATCACTCAATAATTACAATGGGTTGTCACTCCTTATATAGAGTGCAACAGTCACTGCTGTTATCACGGAAAGTGACAACTGGCAGATCCAATACAGAAATAACTAAATCTTAACAAACTACTGAAATGTTCACAACTACTGAGAACATATCAGCAGGTTAAGTACAAAATATAAAACTACTGAAACTACAACGACTGAAGAACAAGCTCTTCAGTCGTTTTACAAAACTACTGAAACATAAAACATAAAACTACTGATATCACAACTACTGAAGAAGTACTCTTCAGCAGTTGTGACAAACTACTGAGGCTTCAGTACTTGGTCTTCAGACTTTGACCTTCAGGCGTTTCATCAGCTGATGACTTCAGTAGATATCATCAGCTGATGTCTTCAGTCTTTGTCTTCAGACTTTGTACATCAGTTGTTGATCTTCAGCACTTGTGAACTCTTCAGCTGTTGTGCTTCAGTACTTTGGTCTTTCAGCTTCAGCACTTGTGTTCTTCAGCTGTTGTACTTCAGCACTTTGGTTCTTCAGCTGTTAAGGTCTTCAGCACTTGATCTTCAGCTGTTGAAGTCTTCAGCACTTGTCAAACTACTGATGAGGCTTTCAGCAGTTGTTGTGATACCGTGTGGGACTTAGAGGTTTTCTGATCTTGGCTCATTGGTTCTTTTGGTCCAACAAACTCCCCCTGAACCAATGCAGCCAAACCTCTAACTTATTTAACTCCCACTTATTGATGGCAAAAATGTTGGTCTTTTTCCTTCTTGATCAGTAGAGAAGATGACCCATGTACGCTCCGGCCTGGGAAGAACCTCAAATATTTGTTTGGCAGAGTATGAATGGGAACTCTGTTTTGGGGAACTGGACACAGAGTTGTTATCCCATTCATGAGATTCACTTCCCCATAATGAGTCTGTAAGACTCACGGACATAGGCCTCAAGGAGAACAATTTGTTCCTCTTGAGAGAGTTCTTCAGCTCCTCCTTCGAAGAAGAACTCTGGACCATAGTACTCTGATAAGTACTTCATGGTCCTGCCATTTTTCAGCTCCACCGTGGTTACCTCCCTGTATACAATTCATCCGATGGTTGCCTTCAAGGAGTAACTGGAGCTCATTCTTTTGGATGTCTTCAAGCTTTTGTATAACAACCCCTTCTTAATCATCTTGTTTTCTAGTAAGGCTTGAGGTGTCTTCTTTGCTTGGTGAGCTTTCTTGAATTCATCAATGATTTCCCAGGGTGAGACTACAACGGCCAACATAATGGTAGATTCTATTGTTTTTCGTACTTGGCCGTTGTATCTGTGTGGGATAGTTCTTTTATGGATTCTAGAACTCACCCTGGGGTCTGGCCATACTCTCACTCTCTCCCTCTGATACTGAAAGGTGTGTCTGAGAGTGTACAGCCTTTGAGCATGCCCTTTCATGGCTTGAATAGATGATGACTGAGGAAATTCCTTGTCAACCATCTTCAACAGTTGCTCATCGTGCTGTTTCTGCTGTTCTTCTTCTTCTATCTTTCTCTGACCATTTCCCTTTGAGAGTCGGGTGTGATCATGGATTGACTCTGGGGCTTTGGTAGCTTCAGAACAGCAGAGAGTGGCAGACTATCATCTTCATCCTCTTCTTCTGCTTCTTCTAGCCTCAACACCCTCTCTTCTTCTTCTTGGGTGCATCATCGGCTGTTGTTTAGAGGGTGAGGGAATTGGTTTTGTGGGTTGTGGTTTTGGTAGTTTTGATGTGGGAATGTTGACAGGCTGTTCTAGCATTTTGGATGTGAGTTTGGCTTTTGACTGTTTGGCTAGTTCAGTCCTGCTCCCAGCACCAGCTTCATTTAAAACTTCAACAATTAAACCTTTTGTATATTCTTCAGACGAACAGATCTTGGTGGTTATTGCCAAGATACTGTCCCTGGACCAAGCTTTGATCTCGATCAATGATCTTCCAAGATGTTTTGCTATAAATCTGATCATGATCTCCAGCCTTTCTCTTTCTGACACATCATAACTTGACCATCTTGATTGGATTTCTTCAATCTCTAGTCTTCTGATCTCAGAATCAAGTTTTTCAGTGTCATGGCCTTGCCTAAACAACTGATCAATGATGTTATCCATTGATCTGCTGTGTTCGGCATCAGCCTCTTTCACCATCAGCTCCAAGGCTTTCTCTTTTTCATCCTTCTTCTTTTTCTTGTATGTGACATGAAAGTCTTTTGAACTTTCAGTCACTTTCTCCATGGTAGCCTCCTCCTTCTCTTTTTCCTTCTCTTTCTCAGTCTCCTCAACCAACTCCTCAGTTTCCACTACTGTCTCTTCTGTTTCTTTCTCCTTCTCTTTCCTCTTTCTTTTACCTTTCACTGCTGACTCTCCCCCTTTTTGGGTGCATTGGTTGCAGGGATTGAGTAGCAGAAAGTTGTTTGCTCAGAACATTCTCCACCATGGGTTGTAAGACAGAAGAAAGTCTCTCATCAACAGTTTTGATCACCAATCAGTTAGCTGTGGGGTGATGAGAGATAGGGGATTTTGAAGGATAGCAGCCATTGCTCAGGGGGGTTCTGTCCCTGAGGAATGGTGCCAGAAACGAGAGGCAGGTGGCTGAGATTTTGTGAGTGGTTGTGTGTTTAGGAGACCTTCAGAGGAAGGTGCCATCTGTTGGGGTGATGTGTGGGGCAGATGGTCTTACTCCTTGAGAGAGTTGGTCAAGTAGGTTTTGCAGTCTACTGACTTCCTCCTCTAGGATCGTGTTCTGGGCAAGAACATCATAGAAGAAGCCCAGGTCATCATCAGCATATGCTGAATCACCTGACCTCCTGCTTGTAGCAGGATATACATGCTCTGGGTGTAGACCAGATGTAGCATGTGCCCCTTTGTCTTGGAACTGGGGACTTCCAGCCTCAGGACATTGTCCTTCATCGGCTGTTGCCTCTGGTGAGGTCTTAGTTATGTTACCAACCTCAGTCTGATCATTTGCTGATCAGAAGAGTTGGCAGCCTCACCAGAAGTTCTTATCTCCATATCAACACCAGGAGATAGAACAGTTAAACCCCTGTGCTGTGGGTTCTCAGGTGCACTGTATTCCTCCCCCTCAATTGTAGAGGTATTCCCAGTGGTAAGTGGTTTTCTGGGAGGGGGTGAGGAGTGCAATTGAGTCAGCACTTGTGCAACTATTAAAGTTGGGCTGTGAGGGGCGGTTGGTTGGGTACAGGGGAAGAAGCAGTGTGCACCTGGGGTGGATGGTGCTCTCCAATGGCAATCTCCTCAAGTGAGGAAGATCCCAGATAAGTAGGTGCCCCTTGGGTTGCTGCAGGTTCCTGTTGAGAGGAAGCCTGAGCGGCTGTGGCTGGAGGAGTCATTGTATCCACTAGGGGGTTTGGACTAGTGGATATATCCTGCGTTTGTTGTGCAGGAGCATCCTCAGGGGACTCAATTCCCTGAGTAGCCTTTTTGGTTTCTTTCTTGGGTGGTTTGGTGGGGACATTGGATTTGGAGGTGGTGGCTGTGGGTTCCAGCTGCGTGGGTTTTCGCAGCTTGGCAGCCAGTTGAGTGTCCGGTCGGAGTTGTGCCGGGAGTATACTTCTGGCAAAACAGCCGTAGCAGGGACTCCCACGCCAACAAGTCCCTCAGCATTAAGCTGGTCTATTATAATGGCCATGATGAACCGTGGATAGAGTATCCAACGGTTGGCAGTTAATTTTTGAGCCATATCTTTGAGCTCTGAAAATATTAATTCGGAAAAGTTCAGTGGTTGTTGCTCAAGGATAGAATACAATACCTGCTGCCATTTGGTGGACATTTGATCCCAAGACGATGTCTTAGGGGCCAAACATACATTGACCATGTGAAAGATCAGGCGCTCAGCGTCATTGAAGTGTTTCTTCATAATGGTTGTGGCACTGAGATCACCTTGATATCCATGCTGAGCAAATGATAGATCTATGGTGCCCTTCGGATATCCAGCAGGAGAGGTAGCATCACTCAGGTGAAGGATTTTTCGGATTGTTGCAGGAGTAATCACTACTTCTTTGTTGTTAACTACAGACCGGAGGGATTGTGTGTTGCTCTCCTCAGTTGTAACCGTAATGTTCATCCAAAATTGGTTCAAGGATTCGGCATGTAAAACAGGGTTCAGAAGGAATGCCTTGTTGTATGGGGACTGAGCCATAAGATCGATAGCAGCATCGAACTTAGTCCAGATCGGCGATTTCGTAAGGTAGGCAACACAGTTGTGTCGCGGTTTAATTGCAAAGACGCCATGGAAATTTGTTGGAGAGGAACGTTAGGTTTGAAGAAATGAAGTATGGAGAGCTCAGGTGAAGGGTATTATAGGGTACGGGTGAGGAAATGACTGAAGGATGTGGTGTTAGTCATCAGTAGTTTTAACCGACCGTTGACATGGTATTATCCTTTCAGACGTTGAAACAGCTGAAGTCGTGTTTTAGGCATCAGTAGTTTAGAAAACTACTGAAGACCGTGGTTTTGACTTCAGTGATTGAAACAACTGAGGACATGGTGTTTGTCATCAGTAGTTATGAAACTACTGAAGACAGTGGTTTTAGTCATCAGCTGTTGTAAACAACTGAAGACTTGGTATTGGTCATCAGTAGTTATAAAACTACTGAAGACGTGTTTTGCTTCAGTTGTTTAAAATGAAACAGCAGTGTTACAAACGACTGAGGAGAAAGTTCTCGTCTTGTTTTCGTCAATTCTTAGCTTTTCAGCTGTTTCAAACTGTCCTCAACACATTCATCAGTCTTTATGGCTGATTTCAGTTGTTTCATAGGACATCAGTACTTATCTGTTTTTACTGATTTCAGTAGTTATGACTACATCAGTAGTTGTAACTACTTCAGTAGTTTAGAACAGATGAAGTACTTCAGTACTTGTGAGAACTTTTAGCCTTCAGTAGTTATAAAAACTACTGAGGTTAAACGAGCTCATCAGTACTTATATGTGACAGGCACTCATGATCATCATATGAATTACTGAGATCATCAGTAGTTGTCACCTATTCTAGCTGCAGCATACCAAGCCTTAACACCAGGTTTTGGAAAGTTGAACTATCCAAAGGCTTAGTAAAGATGTCTGCAAGCTCATCAGCACTGGGCACAAACTTAGGATCAATCAGACCTTTTTCAAAACAGTCTCTTATAAAATGTGTCTGATCTCTATATGTTTGGTCCTAGAGTGCTGGACTGGATTTTTGACAATGCAAAGAGCTGAAGCACTATCCATTAACAATGGAGTCTTAGTCTCTGTAATGCCATAATCCAAAAGTTGGTTTTGAAGCCAGAGTACCTGAGATGTACAGCTTGCAGCAGCAATGTACTCTGCTTCCGCAGTGGATGTAGCAACTGAGGTCTGTTTCTTGCTCTGCCAAGAATCAAGCAGTTGCCTAGGAATTGACATCCACCAGAAGTTGATTTCCTGGTCAACTTACACCCTGCATAGTCACTGTCAGAAAAAGCAACTAATTTACCAGAATGGTTGGTAGAATACCATAAACCTAGAGATGGAGTGCCTTGCAGATATCTAAAGATCCTCTTGACTGCAATCAGATGAGACTCTTTAGGTGCAGCCTGAAATCTAGCACAAACACATGTAGCAAACATAATATCTGGTCTAGAAGCTGTTAAATACATCAAGGACCCAATCATACATCTGTAAAGTGTTTCATCAACCACTTTACCTTTCTGATCTGAGTCCAGTTGTGTGGTGCTGCTCATGGGAGTAGAACAGGGCTTACAGTTTTGTAAATCAAACTTTTGCAAAAGATCTTTTGTATATTTGGATTGATGAATAAAAATTCCATCAGCCTTTTGTTTGATTTGCAACCCCAGAAAGAACTGTAATTCTCCCATGGCACTCATTTCAAACTTCTGTTGCATCAACTTTGTAAAGGCATCACACAACTTTGGATCAGAGGATGCAAAAATAATATCATCTACATAAATTTGAACAAGTAGATTATGCTGCCCAGCTTTCTTAATAAATAAAGTCTTGTCTATGGAGCCTCTAGTGAAATTGTTTTCCAAAAGAAAGTTTGATAATGTCTCATACCAGGCTCTGGGAGCTTGTTTTAACCCATAAAGAGCTTTATCAAGCTTATACACCCAATTAGGATGTTTGTTGTCCTCAAAGCCTGGAGGTTGACATACATAAACCTCTTCTTTAACTTTTCCATACAAAAATGCACTTTTGACATCCATTTGAAAAACTTTAAGTTTTTGATAAGCAGCATAAGCTAAAAACAATCGAATTGCTTCCAGTCTGGCTACAGGGGCAAAGGTTTCATCATAATCAATACCTTCTTCTTGTGCAAACCCCTGAACAACCAGTCTGGCCTTGTTCTTAACAATAAGCCCATTTTCATCAGTTTTGTTCCTAAACCACCCATTTAGTGCCTATTGCACACTTACCTGGAGGTAGAGGAACCAGTTCCCACACTTGCTGTTTCTTGAACTGAAGAAGCTCAAGCTGAATGGCATCAACCCATCCATTGTCCTTTAAAGCAATGTGATAATTCTTTGGCTCTTGCTGACTGATGAAGAGAGCATAGAAGCAGAAATTGACAATTGACTTCTTGTTGATACTCCAGCAGTGATATCACCAATGATTTGAGACATGGGGTGATTCTTCAGATCTTGATACACAATGAGATCTGTGCAAGTGTTTGTAGCCGGTTCAGCAGCAACAGATGTGATGGTGAATCATTTCCTTGAAACCAATCAGTGGATGGTAATTCAAAGGAAGTTGAATTCGAAGAAATCTCATCAGCATTTGTTGTGGATGGTGCTACTGGCGCTACAGGAACATCAGGTCTAGTTGAATCAGGCAGCTGATCACTAAACCTGAAGAGGTGAGTACTGCACATCATCATCATCAGCAGTACCACCAGGTGGTGAACTGTTGACAGGAGCAACAACAGGAGTTTGATAAGGAACATATTGCAGTATGTCCAGATCAAATAACTCCACAGGACTTTGTGGAATCTTGTCCTTTGGAGATTCATTAAACTTAACATGTAGAGTTTCTTCAACCATCTTTGTTCTGCAGTTGAAGACTCTGTATGCTTTGCAAGTAGATGAATAACCAACAAAGTATCCTGCATCCACCTTAGGATCAAATTTGTGGAGTTGATCCTTTGTGTTGAGAATAAAACAGGGACACCCAAATGCTTTGAAAAATGAAATCAGTGGAGCCAAATGATGGAGAACTTCATATGGAGTCTTCATCAACCTCTGATTTACTAAAACTCTATTTTGCACATAACAAGCTGTGTTGACAGCTTCAGCCCAAAAGGTCAATGGCAAACCTGAGTCAGCCAGCATGGACCTTGCAGCTTCAATGAGGGTCCTGTTCTTTCTCTCCACTACTCCATTTTGTCCGGAGTCCTTGGAATGCTGAACTGCCTTTTGATTCCCTTTGAGAGATAGAAATCATCAAGTGTATGATTTCTGAACTCAGTTCCATTATCACTCCTGATACACTTGACAGGAAGGGAATACTGCTTCTCAATGTACAGCACAAAGTGGATAATCTTCTGAGCAGCCTCATCCTTTGAATGTAGAAAGAAAGTCCATACAAATCTGGAGTAATCATCCACAATTACCAGACAGTATTTCTTCTTTGCCATGCTCATTACTCTCACAGGACCAAATAGATCCATATGCAGTAATTGCAAGCAGGCAGTGGACTTGGACACTTCAATAGGAGGAAATGAGACCTTGTGCTGTTTTCCTTTTAAACAAGCAGTGCAAGTTTCATCACAGTGGAACTCCTTTATTGGTAAGCCTCTGACTAAACTATTGTGGCTAAGCTGATTCATGTTTTTGAGATTAACATGACCAAGCCTCCTGTGCCATAGTTTAGATTCTTGAAAAGAGGCTTTGGAAAATAGGCAAGGATTACCTTTAGATCTATCTTCTTAGAGAGATCTAAGGCATACACTCTTCCTGTCCTGTTGGCTTTCAGGAGAGTGTGATCATCCAACCCTGTCAATCAAGGGCAAAACTTTGATGACAGAATCCTACAGTTTTGACTTGTGAAAAGGGCAACATGGCCTTTATCACACATTTGACTGACACTCAAGAGGTTGTACTTGAGATTTTCCACATGATTAACATCATCAAATTTGATTTCTCCATTGGAGACAAAGCCCTTACCGATGATGTAACCCCTAGCATCATTGCCAAAAGAGACAAATCCCTTCTTTCCTTGAGAGTAGTCATGAAGAAGAGAGATGTTCCCAGTCATGTGCATGGATCCCCCACTGTCTACATACCAGATGCTATTTTGGCATGTTGAAGAACCCTGCAATAATAAACAATCAGTTAGTTTTAGAGACCCAAACCTTTTTGTTTTGGGCCTGGTCTCATCAATAGATGGTAAACTAGCATGTTTATTTGTAACAACAGCCTGAGAGGAAGAGATGGTGCAGAAGAGGAGTCCTTTGGCTTAGACCTCCTTTTCTGGGTTTCAACATAGGAGAATCTAGTTGGTTAACTCTACCCAACAGATGTTGTACCATCATCACCAGCTGTGTCTGATTTTGTGATAAAGCTTTCAGCTCATCAGACACATAGCTAGTGGAGTTAGATAAGGTCCTATGTTGCACCTTCTTCTTTTGAGCACCCTCAGCTGTCACCTGTTTAACTCCTTCCTTTTTGAATTGCTTTAAGGACTTAAGGTTACAGGATTTGATGTTGCTGATACAAATGTGGTCTCAAACTCATTTTTCATTTTTACCATTTTCTCATTAATTTCTTCCTTTTGTTTGAGTTTGGAACCTCTTTTGTACCAACAATCATCTGTAAGATGATTGAACAAACCACATACTTCACATGGTTTCTTCTTCATCTTAGGTTGATCATTAACTAAAGATGATGAAGCAACTGAAGACTTGTTCTTCAATGCTTTGGAAGCATTGGTTGCTTTCTTGACAGCATCTTTAGTAGTCTTCAAACTCTTTCTACTGCCAGTTTTCTTCTCTTCAGTACTGACAGCAGTTGAAGTTTGAACTTCAGGAGTTGAATCCTGCTCTCCAGTCCTTTCAGGACCTTCAGGATTGACTCCTGAGTGATCAACTTATTGATCATGTGAATGTCAGCATTTGGACCATCAACATCAGCTGATAGGTTCAAAGAGGACTTGATACTGACTGCTACTTCTGATTGTGCTGTATCAGAAGGTAGATCACATGACTTGATGGATTGGTTATCACTCTCACCATCAGATTCTACCTCTGCTCTTGGGGTAAAATCTGTAGGTGGAGCAGTGTGATTGTAACCAATTCCAAACTTCACATTTGAAGCAGATTGCTTACTAAGAAGCATTTCAAAACCTTTGCATGATTGTACCCATCTATCACACTCGACCTGGTAACTGCAAGGGTTTCTTTGAGATCTTTGTACTTCTCTAAAAGTACATCTTCTCTAGCCTTATCATCAATTATTTTGCAATTCAGTTTATAAACCTCATCATTTTTATCTTTGAGCACAAACTCAAACTCAGCTTTGTTTTTGGAATTTCTTGTTCTAGCTCAATGTTCTTATTAATTAAAGCTACATTTGCTTCTCTAATGGAAGCAAATGCTGCTATGCATTGTTCAGAACATAATTTGGCTTTTGCCTCAGAGGATACCTGTGATACCTGAGGTGTAGAGGCATTGGAAGATGAAGTATCAGCAGACTCCAAAGCCATAAGAGCTAGATTCCCAAAGGACTGTCACCACCATGTTGACCAGCACCTGAGAACAGTTGATCATGACCAGACAAGTCATCTGGTAAACTGCTCCAGTCAACAACTCCTGGGGTGAAGAAGCTGTGTTGTTGAGATGAAGGTTGTTGATGAGATGGGGAAGGCTGAGGTTCTGGTAATGCATGAGGTTGTGGTGTCATAGGAACTTGAACTTGACTTGACTGTGGCATGTAATAACAAGGGTACTGATAAGGCATTTGACCCTGAGAAACAAAATATGCCGGAGATTGTTGTTGAGGATGATGACTAGATGTGACAGGATGTTGCCCTCTGTTTTGTTGACTATTGCCAGGGAAAGTCACAAAGGTGCAGTAGAGTTAGATCCATGATCTACATTCTCTTGCAAAGTGCCCAAGCCTTGGCATTTATGGCACTTCAACTTACTCTTGTCAAAACCAACTTTGGTTTTGCCAGAGAGTCCTGGGAATTTCCTTCCAGTTCTTTTGTAGAACTTCTGAGATCTGATATTTATCAGGCCATTTGGCTCAAAATATCCATCTCTTCTAAGTCATCATCAGCAATCCCCTTGAGATCATCCATGATGAAACATAATTGTCATTATTACCACCAGTAAACTGACCATCAACACTTACAAATGCAGAATTAGAAGTGCTCGAAGAGAAATTAATATGCTCATCATACTGGCATTCAGATGCAGCATATTCTGACTCATGACCCACCAAGGCAGTGTTGCCTTGAATAAAGTCTTCAGTGAGCTTTCCAGATGAAGACAGTTTTCTCTTCTGTTCTATCTCTCTCTCAAAAGTGAGCAGTTTCCCATGGAGTTGGGTGAGAGATAGTTTGTCCAAACTTGCACTGGAGCGTAGGACAATAGTATATGTGTCCCATCTCTCAGGCAGTGATCTGAGAAATCTGTTATTCATTTGAATATTGGTGTATTCAAGTTTGACCATTTTTAGTTCAGAGATCAAACAAGAAAACCGCTCATATTGTTGAGTCAGTGTCTCACCCTTTCTATGAGAGAATGTCTCATATTGTTGGGCAAGAATTTCTCTATTATTTGCCAAGACCTCATCTGTTCCTCCAAATTGTTCTTTCAAAGCAATCCAGAGGTCATGGGCAGTTTCATGATGCATTAGCCCAGAATAGATTTCATTGGGCAAAGCCATGGCCAGAATTCCATGGGCTTTTGCATCAATCTCAAGCAACTTTTTATCCTCGTCTGAGTATTGCTCCCTCCTCTTCGGAACCATTTGATTGGTTTCCGGGTTATTCACCATAGGCTTGTGTGGACCATGTACCACTGATGTCCAACACCCTGCGCTGTTAACAGACAGGTGATGGAGCATACGTCTTTGCCATATGTTATACTCATTCCTAACCAGCATAGGAGGCTTGGTTGAGGAACCAGTATTGTGAGGATCATTGGAGGGAGTGGTCATTTTCAGTTCAAAAACAGTTTAGTTCAAGTTTTAAAAAGTTTTAGACAAACCACAACAAACTCAATGAGAACCAAGAATAAGATCTCAGGATGAATGAGCAGAATACAGAAAATTCAATCTCTATAACCGTTTCTTGCAAAAACAAAAGCTAATTCAATCTAACTTGGATCTAGAATAGCAGTTTCAATGATCAATATTAGATCGATCAATGATTAACCAGCTCTGATACCATTTGACGGATCAGTGATCACAAGTTTGATGTTTATCAGAATGTAAAGCAGCGGAATACACAAACGAATTAGACAAATTGTAGCAAGCAAACAATATATGTAAGCGTTAAGATCGCATACGGTTATAGGGAGAAATATGAATTTCTGATTTCAAGGAATGTTTATAGATGGAGAATATTTCTAATCAAATCAATCAAACATTCCATTCATTGCTCATATCACTCAATAATACAATGGGTTGTCACTCTTCATCGTTTTACAAAACTACTGAAACTAAAACATAAAACTAACTAACTGATATCACAACTACTGAAGAAGTACTCTTCAGCAGTTGTGACAAACTACTGAGGCTTCAGTACTTGGTCTTCAGACTTTGACCTTCAGGCGTTTCATCAGCTGATGACTTCAGTAGATATCATCAGCTGATGTCTTCAGTCTTTGTCTTCAGACTTTGTACATCAGTTGTTGATCTTCAGCACTTGTGAACTCTTCAGCTGTTGTGCTTCAGTACTTTGGTCTTTCAGCTTCAGCACTTGTGTTCTTCAGCTGTTGTACTTCAGCACTTTGGTTCTTCAGCTGTTAAGGTCTTCAGCACTTGATCTTCAGCTGTTGAAGTCTTCAGCACTTGTCAAACTACTGATGAGGCTTTCAGCAGTTGTTGTGATACCGTGTGGGACTTAGAGGTTTTCTGATCTTGGCTCATTGGTTCTTTTGGTCCAACACTTTTGGTAACTGTACATTGAGGTCTTGAGTCTGTAACTTTCTACTTTATGTACTTTATCCTTTTTGTAGTAGATAAGGATGTGAGCTATGGCATGTCATAGTCACAAGTCAAAAGGCAATCTGCCTTTTGACTCTACAATTGATTTTTTTTGTGTTTAGTCAATTGTATCCGGCTGGCTTTCAAAGTATAGCCGACTGTAGGATGTAGTATAAGTATCTCATATTCTTGTATATTTAGAATATGTTTTGTAACACTTGTAATAGAACATAGAGAAGGCAATATACTGTATTCTGCAAAACCAAACACTTGTGTTCTTTGAGTTCTTTGTCTCCTACATTACTTGTCTTCTTAGTATCTCAAAACTTTGTTAATCTAGTTTACTATTTGATTAAGTTTAGTTAATCTCCTTTTTGTGTTGTTGTGTTGTAACTAACCCTTCAATGATCCTGCAGTGTTGGACCCTGAAAGGATCATACTTGCCATTCAAGGGTGGTTGATGGTTGTTTTGCTAGAAATCTCCCTATGTCCAAGAAGTAATGCAGTTGAAGAATCTACACATCAGAAGAAGACAAGTGTCAGCTATAGGTATTTGTTCATGCGGATGACCATGGAAGAAATTATGACAAGTACTTGTTCTTTTGCATTAACAAATGCGGACAACCGAACAAACACTGCCAAGTACTTGTACACCCGTATTAACTAATGGAGATGTTTAGCAACATATGTGCCAAGTGTTTGTTCATCCACCTTTCTTAATGCTGATGACCAAAAGCCAATGCTAAACAAAAAAATAAAAGAAATGTTCATGAAGATCAACACATTCGAATTAGTTAAGGCGAATGAACAGAAGAAATGCTGATGAAGACTTTTGTACTTAGAATAAATTCCTTAGGGATAGTACATGGGTAGTTTAGTCTTTTTGCAAACGCATATTGTTAGCCTATAAATAGAATAAAAACCCCGCTTGTGGGATGACTTGACATTTAGAATATTTTCGATTATGTTTCAGAGGTGTCTTGAGACTATTTCATGCTAAAACCCTAGCATTCATTGTAACCTTTCACCACTGTTAATATAAAAGAATTTATGAGTATTTCAAGCATTCAATAATCTTTGTTTATAACATTCTGCAATATATTCATTTGGTTGTGGAGTATCATTTATGAGTATTTCAAGCATTCAATAAAAATTTACCACATTTATGTATAATTATCATTAAATGTTCTAATTCATATGTTTCTAATGCAGGGTACAATGACTAATCTCACCTGGAGCAAGCTCCATAATGTCAGTGGTTATCTTGACCTTGATGTACCCGAGACTGAAGGACTTAGAGATATAATCAGATTCATCTCTACCACCAGAGTTACTCATGCTATCACGGTCGCTATCATCTATGACAATTTCATTAGGTCTTTCTAGAGCACTGCTAAAGTAGCTGAGATTGATGTGGTGAAGACTCTATCTCGAAGAATTACTGATGATCATACCTTAGCTATCACTAAACATATTGTGAGACAGTGTCTATAGTTTGGCGATGATGCTAACACTCCTTCAGAATTAGAAGATGATGACATTATGAATTTCTTTGCCAATATTAGGTATGAAGGATATTAGGTATGAAGGAGGTTATGAAGGAAAACAAATAGCCAAGGGATTGGTTGATTTACAATGAAGGTTTCTCATTCACTTATACCAATATTGTTTATCAAATAGGAACACTGGATGGAATGATATCAAAGTGACCACATCATCTGCTATATGTGCTTTGTGCATAAACATACCACTCAAAATGTTAGTTTATGTATTCAATGGTTTGGTGTCCAATTTCCAAGAGGGAAGAAGGCATATGTTCATGATGCATCCAAGGCTTCTACAATGCTTCATCAATGAAGCATTTCCAGAAATAGTACCAGAAGGACTAGTGATAGATATTCCTCACTAGAATGCAAAGTCCTATAAGTATATAAAGAAGAGAGATCCAAGGAACTTTTATAGTGAAACTTTATTTCCTTTGTTTCCACGAACGTTACAAAAAATTAACCCAAAAGAAAACATAGAAGAACAAGAAACTCCTGTGGATGAGCCTGTTCAAGAAGAATAACAAGCTGCTCATGATCAACACCATATTGATGAGCATGTTGGCATGGCTGAAGAAGAACAAAGGCCAGTGTCACCACATATGGATATAGGTGGTGATCTTCACACTGGACATTTTGTTCAAGAAGCTGAGATAGCATCACCATTTATGCCTACAGGTATTCCATCACCTCATAGATCATGCCTTCACCACATACACTACCAATTATCTCACTACATATATCACCTATTCACTCACCCCATGTTTCACCCATTCATTATCACCATGTCTCACATATTCCATCATCACCTACTGCTACAAAACCTATTGATTTTGGTGAATCTACCAGCTCTTCAAAGGATTCCAAATCATCTTCTGATGAGGAGGATCATCAAGTGAGAATGAACGTAAGACTAGTCACTTCTAAGGCAGTTCCCTATGAAAGTTTTGTTGAATCAGAGGTGAACAGACCTGATGAGAAGGATGAAATGAGTTTTGAGCTCTTATAGAAAGTGACAAGAATGAAAAAACTCCTAGATAGATGATCTGGTATTATCAACGACAAACTTCTAGAGTTAGATGAAAAGGAGAAAGAGTTGAAATATCTCAAAGAAAAGTATGAAGTTGTAAAAAAAGAAAAAGATAATAAGATGAAAGAATTAAAGGCTGCTTTTCAACATGCAAGGGCTGAAGTCAGTGGTCATCTCGACACTTTGACCATCCAAACCATTGGCATGGAAGAATAGTTGGAAGAACAATCAAAAATAATCATGGATCTCCAAAGACAGATAGATTCCCTAAACAAGAGAGTTTTTGAGTTGGAATTTTTGATCATGATTAAACAAGAAATAGAGAAAGAGAAGGATGATAAGGGTGAGGAGGATGAAGTAGAAAAGAAAAGAGAAGGTGACAAGGATGTGAGTGATGAAAATTCTTCAGGAGAGAGTGGTGATGACTCTCCTCCTACTAAAAAGATGAAATCCATTGATATTTTAATAGAAGCTGAATCTAGTGGAACTAAGTTTGAAGAACAGAGTATGGCTATGGTGGTATACACAAGCAAACCATCTGAAGAATCCAAAGATGAAGAAGCTGCATTCAATGAAATGATCAAAGCCCTTGATATCTTCGCAGCAGATGTATTCATTATTGATGATGATTTATGGGATTTCATTGAAGATTAAAGACAATCTGCTGAGCCCATAGTTGTAATTCCTCAATTTCCTATGGCACTGGAAAAGAAATTGAGTATACAAATAGTACCTGTAGTGTCATTGACTGCAGAACAAAAAGAACTAATCAGAAAACTATATGAAGAATAACAGAATCAAGAAGAATTAGTAGCAACAGATAAAGAAACAGAGTAGAAATCTGCTTAAACTGTGGAGATAGCTGCTCAAACAGTACAAAAAGAAGCTGAAATTCTAGAGTCCTCTTCATCTCATCCCATATTACACACTTATACAAGAAAAAGAAAGCATCATTCTGATATGCATAAAGGAAAAGGCCTATAGTAGAAGAGGAACCAATAAAGAAAAAACAAAAGGATGATCCTAGAAGCCTAACATTGATGAATTCCTTGATGAACAAGAAAAGGCCGAGGAATAACTTAAGAAAAAGGTAGAGTTTGTAGACCTTGAAGAGGGAGAGATTGAAGAAGTCTATATGGTTGATGAACCAATATAAAAAGAAAGTCCTCAAAAGGATAAAACTTCAGTTCATGAGATGGTTGAGAAATCCTAAACTTATGATTTGATGGTCGAGGCAATGTTCCTTATCAATCATGGTTATGACGCTATTGAAGTGTTTGAAATAACATATGAAGGAATGGTTGAGGAATAAGAGAAGCTAAACGAGCTGTTGGATCCTTTTTATGTGACTGAGTATGAAAAGGTTCAAGCAATCAAGTCACCAGTTGTTCCGTCTATCTCCAAAACCAAAGAGGTTGAAGCTCCATAATCTCTATATCCTGATCCCTACACCATGACTGAGAGGGAGATGAAGGATTATCTATCTGAGCAAGGTTATAATTAAAAGAAATTGGGCAATATGAAGACTAATTCTCTAAGGGCTATAATGTTGAGATTAATAAATGAGAAGAAAGAATGAATGAAGAAGCTTGAAGAAGAGATAGTAAGAAATAAACAAAGATTAAGAGTTTCAGCCCAAGACATCCAACTCACCACAAAGATCTTGATTCTTTGGCACCTATACTACATAGAAATCTTGAGTGGTTTGCAGAGCCTTCACAACTATAGCTTCAAGAAGGTCTCGCTAGTGCAGAGATTGAAGGGATCGAGATCTAGTTTGATCAATTAGATTAGGATTTGTAGCGGAATAGCACACGAATTAGACGAAATTCTAGCAAGAATAATATGAATATTCAATCAAGCAGTAACAGTTATAGAGAGAGAGAGTTTTCTGCAAAAAGAATGTTTTCATTCATGCACAAGCTTCCCATTAGGGAAATTAGGTCAACATTCCTTTTATAAGGAATGTGACATCAGCTAAAGTCACATGATAGTGACATCTAACTGATTTATACAAACAACTGAAATTTAACTAAACTACTAAAGATGTCCACAACAACTGAGGACACCTTCATTAGAAGCTATGTATAAACTAACATTATACTACTGAAGTTATAACATCTGAAGTATAAGAACTTTAGATGTTTTACATAATATAAAACTACTGATTACAAACTACTGAAATATAAACCATCACAACTACTGAAGAGAATTACTTCAGCTGTTGTGACAACTTCTGAGAACTTGATCTTCAGACTTTGTGTTCAGCAGTTGTCTTCAGACATGTCTTCAGACTTTGTCTTCAGCAGTTGTCTTCAGACTTTGTCTTCAGCAGTTGTCTTCAGACTTTGTCTTCAGCAGTTGTCTTCAGACTTTGTCTTCAAACTTTGTCTTCAGCAGATGTAGATCACTTCAGTTGTTTTGATGTCTGTGGGACTTAAAGGTTTTTCTGATCTGGCTCATTGGTTCTTTTGGTCCAACAAACTCCCCCTGAACCAATGCAGCCAAAACCTTTAAAATTATTGAGGTCCCACTTATTGGCAGAAACAAAATCGGGATCAGCTCAGAATTCTTCGATTATAAGCTCAGGCCAGGAAGAGATTTCAGAAGGTTTGATTGGCAAAGGATGAATGGGAACTCTCTCTTGGGGAATTGGACATAGAGTTGTTACCCCATCCATAAAACCTACTTCCTAATAATGAGTCTGTAAGACTCTTTGACATAGGCCTCAAGGAAGACAACTTGTTCTTCCATTGTGAGTTCTTCAGCTCCACTTTCAAAGAAGAACTCAGGCCCATAGTACTCAGATAAGTACTTAATATGCTTTCCATTTTTCAGCTCCATAGTTGTTATCTCTCTGTATGCAAACTCTCAGGATGAGTGCCTTCAAACAATAACTGGAGCTCATTCCTTCATATTTCTTCAAGCTTCTTGTAGATTAACCCCTTCTTTACCATTTTGTTTTCTAGTAAAGTTTGTGGAGTCATTTTAGACTTATAAGCTCTCTTAAAGTCATCAAGAATTTCCCAAGGTGACACTACAATGGCCAGCATTATCATAGCATCTACAATCTTCATTACTTGGCCATTGTATCTGCTTTGAATCTTCATTTTGTGAATTCTGTCACTTACTCTAGGGTCAGGCCAAATTCTCACTCTCTCTTTCTGATATTGGAATGTAAATCTGAGAGCATACAACCTCTGAGCATGTTTCTTCAGAGCTTGTATCAGTCATCCTTAACAGTTGCTCATCATGTTGTTTGTGTTGTTCTTCTTCTTTAAGTTTGACTTTTACCATTTGCCTTTAAAAGTCAGGTGTGATTGTTGTTGGTTGACTCCTAGGCTCAGGCATTTTTATTTTGAGAACAGCAGAGAGTGGCAGACTATCATCCTCATCATCTTCTTCTTCTTCCATCCTCAACACCCTTCTCTTCCTCTTAGATGCATCATTGGTAATGGGTTTAGTAGGTTTCTTAGGTAAAGGAATTGGTTTTGAGGGTTGTGAAGGTGGTTGTTTTGGTTTGGGTGATAGTGCAGGCTGCTCTAGCATCTTGGATTTGAGTGAAGCTTTGGATAGTTTTGCCATATCAGTCCTTTTCCCAGCACCAGCTTCATCAAGAGCTTCTATGATCAATCCTTTGTTAAATACTTTAGAAGAACAGATTCTGGTGGTTATCTCCAAAATACTGTCTCTAGACCATGACTTTACTTCAATGATCGACCTTCCCAGATGTTTTGATATAAATCTTGCCATAGTTTCCAGCCTTTCTCTTTCTTTCTCACTCCAACTTGCCCATCTTTGTTCGATTTCTTGAATCTCTAACCTTCTTATCTCAGAGTCAAGTTTGGAAGTGTCAAATTCTTGTCTGAAGAGTTGATCAATAATCTTATCCATAGATCTGCTATGTTGCTCATCAGCTTCTTTGATCAATTCTTCCAACTTTTTCTCACCTTTAGTCTTTTCATAGGATTTCTTCCTTTGTAGGTGATCATTTCCTTTTCTTTCTACTCTTTTTCTGCTTCCTCTTCAGCTCTTTTTCTTTTGTTTACTTTCACTGACTTAGACTCCCCCTTTTTGGTTGCATTGGGTTCAGGGGTGTGAATGTCTAAAAGTTTCTTAGAAACCGCAACATCAACTAAAGATTGCAGAGTTGAGGAAAGCCTCTCATCAATGGCTTGATGTACAGTGTTTGTGATTATGGAAGTGATGAGAGGTAAGGATGTTTGAAAGGCAGCAACCATTTGCTCAGAGGGGTTCAGTCCCTGAGAAATGGCACCTAAAGCAGAGGCTGGTGGCAAGTTTATTGAGAGTGGCTCAGTATTTGGGATAGTTTTAGAGAAACTGCCATCTATGGGTGAATGTGGGCAGATGGACTTGATTCTTGTGACATTTTGGCAAGCAGTTCTTGTAGTCTGCATACCTCAGTCTCAAGAATAGTATTATGGGCTAGAACATCAAAGAAAAAACCCAGGTCATCATCAGTCTATGCTGAATCAGCTGACCTCCTGATGAAATCACGATGAACATGTGCTGAGTGTAGATCAGTATTCACATGTGCCCCTATTTCTCGGAACTGGGGACTTCCTGCCTCAGGATAATGTCCTTCATTGGCAGTTGCCTCTTGTGAGGACTTAGAAATGATACCAGTTTCATCCTCGTCATGTGCTGAACAAGGAGAAGAGGCAACCTCACCAGATGTTCTAATCTCCTCCTCTACAGTAGGAGATTGAACTCTATAATCCCTGTGCTGTGGGTTATCAGCTACATTATAATCCTCTCCCTCACGATTGATGTTTTCCTAGTAGTAATAGGTTTCTGGGGAGGGGTAGAGGAATGTAGTTGGGTCAACACTTGTGCAATAACCACAGTTGGGCTTGTAGGGGTGGCTTCAGTGGGAGATAGATGTGAAAAGGATTGCACCTGGGGAGAATGGTGCTCTTCAATGGCAATCCTCTCAAGTGAGAGAGATTCTAGTAATGTGGTTTCCCTATTTTTGGTTGCATCAGGATCCTGTTGAGAGGATACCTGAGCGGTTTCAGCTGGTAGAGTCCTCGAAACTACAGGGGGATTACTACCCATAGTTTCATCCTGCCTTTGTATTGCAGGGGCATTAGCAGGGGACTCAACTCCCTGAGTAGCCTTTTGGGTTGTTTGGGGAGAGGTTTGGAGGGGACTTTGAATCTGGAGGATGAGGCTGTGGGTACCTTCTGCTTGGGGTTTAGTAGTTTGCAGCCTCTTTGAGATGTGGGTCAGAGTTGTGCCTGAAGTATACCTCTGGCAAAACTACCAGAGTAGGGGCTCCAAGGCCAACAGGGCCATCAGATTGTAACTGATTCATGATTATGGCCATAAGAAACCTTGGATATAATAGCCATCTGTTAGCTACAGGTTTCATTGCCAGATCTTTTAATTCTAAAAATATAATTTCAGAAAAATTTAAGTGTTGATACATGTATGTCCCTAGATCATGATATGAAATGTAATAGACCTTGTTTATCTGATTCGGATGTAATTTGATATGATTAATGAAATGAAATGATTGTTTGTGATTTGTAATGTCTAATATTTCATTAATGAGTCGATATTGAATTGGTTAATTAGATTAGTGATTGTTTGAATGGTTACACATAATGTTTATTAATTAATACATTCAAACTTAACATAATGAAGTTCTCATGCGAATGGCCCATGCGAATGGACCACACACATGATTAACTTCATACGATTGATTCAGTCGCACGACTGAACGAGGAGACTGGATCAGTCGTATGATTGACGCATAAGATTGGCTCAGTCGCACGACTGAACACTCAGTCGTGCGGATGAATCAATCGTATGGTTCAATCGCACGACTGAATCATACTAATGGTTCAGTCGCACGAATGAACAATACTGAGCTATAAATACAACCCAATTCATGGAAAAACAAGAGCTTTCATTCTATTTCGACTCCAGACGTACCCTAGCCGTCCAGAAGCCTCTCAATTTGTTCTCCAAGTTCATAGAACACATTAGATTGATTCCCAATGGATTCCTAACGTTAGTTTCAATTCTTTATTGATTCTTCATGTGTTCTCACTGATTGGATCGCCAATCAAATAGGATTCCGCACTATTTGATCTGGTTTACATGCTAATCACTAGGTATTTCGTTCAAATACCAGGTCCTAACAATTGGTATCAGAGCTTTAGCTCTTGATTACTGTGTGATTCAATCAATATTGATAAAATTTTGTGTTTTAGCACTATAAACGCAATCTTTTGTATCAAAAGTGATCTTGGACGTTCCCTGCTCATCAAAGTTTGGTTTCTACGGACTTTTGCGATTAGACCTTGCGAAATTTCAAATTTTACGGCTAAAACACGTTTAACCTAGAAATTTTCGCAAAACAACAGCTTCAGTCACACGAGTGAGCCATTCGCACGACTGGACCTCACTCGCATTGCTCAGACACACGATTGGACCAAGTCGCATCTCCATTCGTACGATTGAACCATTCGTTCGCAGTGTCCATACGCATCAGCTTCATTCGCACGACTGAACCGATTGCTTAGTTCAGCCGCACGATTGAACCAATCGCATTGTTCATTCGCACGGATAGCCCAATCGCATCCTTCAGTCACACCAGTTGACAGTTTGTTTTAGTAGACTTAAAGTTATTCGCCATGGAGATCAGATGTCAGCATTTACCGCTGGGAAGGACTCTAGGATCCATAACCTGCTGTTACTTGAGAGTGAGGTGGGTAATCATAATAAACCACCAAAGCTCTTAACATTAGATGAGTTTCCCCACTGGAAACAATGTCTTGAGATCTATCTCAAGAGTGGATCCGAATCTGTGGGAAGCTATCGAGATTGGGTATAGTATGCCGGTGGGAGCCGATGGAGTAAAGCTAACTTAGGAGTGATGACAGACGCGCAGAAAGTTAAATATAATGCAGAGAAGAGGGTTTATGCATTGATTACACAGTCTATCCCTGAAGACATTTTCCACCAGTACTCAAAGAATAAGCAGTCCAAGAAACTTGGGATGAGCTGGAAAAGAGGAACGACGGGAATGCTTCGTTGAAGCAATCAAAGCTAAGGAGTTAAAGAAGGAATTCGATAACTTATCATCGATGGGAAATGAGAGTTTGGACGATGTTATAGATAGATTCTACCATTTGATGAGTGAACTCCATACACATGGGGTGGCTACTACCATGGAAGAGAAAGTTACTCACTTTGCAGACGGATTGCCGGAAAAGTGGGCTTCATTCGTGTCTAACCTGAGACAGAATGGAATGCTGGCAAAGCTCGATACAAATGACTTCATTCTAAAGCTGCGAGAAGAAGCTCTTAGGATGAAGTACAGAGCTCAGAAGTCTTCGTATACTCAGAATCCAGCTTTGTACAATGCCATGCCTCAAGCTAAGACATCTTAAACACCTCTCCATACTGCATTTGTGTCTAGCTCATCGGGTCCTTCACTGCTTCTCCTTCAGGATTAGACACGTCGGGCTCTTCGTGTACCCATCATATTGGATCTGAAACAAATGCTACTAGACTGAAGACCGAGAACCTTGGTAATGTGACTGTAGAAGTAGCTCGAGAACACATGAATCTTTTGGCTGCAGTGGTTCATTCTTATGATGGACCTGTTGCTGGGAAGATTGGAAACTGCCATCTGGCAGACGAGGAGTATGAGCAGGTGGATGAAATGGAGCTTGAGAGAATGGACATAATGTGGGCCTTAGCTAGTGCTCTCTGGAGGGCGAAGAAGTTTGTGAAAAAGACCGGACAGAACTTGGTAGCTACTAAGGATACCACTTTTGGATTTGACAATAGCAAAGTGGCGTGCTTTAACTGTGGAGAGAAGGGGCACTTGAAGAGAGAATGTGTTAAGCCAAAGAAGACGGGTAATGGGAACCCATTATCATCCTTCACTCGTCAAGACAAGCAAGCTACTAGTTCTACTTCATCAAGCAAGGATCCAAAAGCCTTGACTGCTCATGATGATGAAGGACAAGACTGGAGCTTTAGGTTTGTCTCTCCAGGGAATCAAACATTGTAAGTATAGAAGACATTAACGATGATTCCGCGAGTGAAGGAGATCTAGCGGTTGAGATAGCGATGTCAAATATTGAAGAGACAACTGCAACTGAGGTCAGCTATAAGCCTAAAGAGGAGACTACCACCGCAAAGACAGAAAAGGCAGAATCACCAGAACCAGAGACATCGGATGCTGCGTTGATGGCTAACTCTTCTAACCAATTCAGGTAAGTACCACTGACCAAATGTTTGTTAATCATGCTTGTTATGATTGTAATACGTTTAGAAATGCATAGATGAGAAATTTGCTAGGTTATTAGATCATAATGATAACTTAGTAAAAGAGTTGCAACTGTGCACTGAGGCTAATAGAGTTTTAAAACAAAATGAGCATAGTTACAAAGAAAAGATAGACCTTTTGACTAAACAGCTTAGGGAAACCGAAGTAGTTGCATTTAACCAAGCTAATGACATTAGGTACTATCTAAACTCCCTAGAAGACACTAAGAAGCAAAAGGTAGTTCTAGAAGTACAAGTAAACTCATTAAAACAGAAACTGCACAGTTGGACAAGTTCATCACACATAGTCCAACACTTAGTGAGAGAAAGAAACAACGGGGAGGGTTTGGGTTACAAAGTGGTTCCACCACCACCTGAGACCTTGATGAACACTAAGAGTAGACCAGAATAATAACCCATCAAGGATAATGTGGTGTCTACTCCTCTTGTTAGAGATCCAGATTCCTCATGTTCATCTATTGAATCTAGAAACAAACAAAAGGAGGTCACTTCAAAGGCAAATGGTAAATTGCTTTGTGTTAATCTGGAAAAAGAATTTGAAAAGGTTAACTTAAAGTCGTGGTCAAACAGAGTTAAATCAGAACCTAAAAGCACTTCTAATGTTAATCTTTCATAAGTTTTAAGTCAAAAACCAGTTAACCAAAAGGAAAAAGATGTTAAACATGTTAAAACAGTTAACTTTGTTAAACAAGAGAAAACATCAAAAGAACCAGAGTCAAGATGGTATTAGAGTGTCACACACATCTCCACAAAGAAATTTTAATCATAAAGTTGATAGCAGGTCGTGCTAAAACTGTGGAGAGTGTGGACACATTGCTTTCTTTTGTCCTTACTATCAGACACCTAGAAAGAAGATTGAATTTCAGAATTCAAAACCTAGGTCTTAAAAGAGGAGCTCTTTGACTCCACCTAGAAGAACTAGCGAACCTAAGTTCAATCCATCAGCCAGTCGATGTTTATCACAAACATGCATTGCACAAATCTGGATTATGGAAAGAAAAATCATCCTCTGTGTCTGGTAATGATAACAAGAAGGAACCTGAGCTACCTCACTCTCTAAGGGTTATGGGTGGAATTCATGATGTGTCATGCATCTGGGAAACCCAAGCCAGTAGAGGCTTGGGTTCCTAACCTAAACTAATCCTTTACATTGTATGTGCAGGGTGTTCGCTACAGTGGTGAAACTAACACGTGGATTGTAGATAGCGGAGCATCCAGGCACATGACAGGAAACAGGGCTCTTTTATCAAATGTAAGGCGAATAAAAGGAAGGAATGTTTCATTCGCTGGAAACAAGGGAGGCTATATCACAGCTCAGGGAGAAGTTGGAAATCAGAAAGTTAAGTTTGATAGTGTGAACTATGTCCAGCAACTTCAAAAAACTTACTTTCTATTTCCCAAATCTGTGATAAAGGTTTTAAATTCATATTTGACAACAAGAAGTGTTACGTCCTAAATAAAGATTACGTGATTCCGGAAGACCAAGTGCTGATGACAGCTTCAAGATATAAAGACCTTTATGTTTTGAATCTCTCAACAACTTCTACAACGGATCATGAAGTTTAGTGCTTTCTATCTAAAGCTACTGAGAAGGATTCCATCTCCTGGCATAGGATAATGGGACACATTAGTCAAAGAAAGATGAATCACTTGATTCAGAAGGATCTTGTGAGAGGAGTTAACGTCAAGAATTTCCAACTTTCTGATTTTTGCGTAGCTTGCAAGAAAGGCAAACAGACGAAGAGGTCTCATAAGGAAAAGAAAGTTCATTCAATAGAACTTCCTCTGACCTTCTTCACATGGATCTATTTGGCCCGGTCAGTACAAAGAGCATTGCAGGCGACTTGTATTGTTTTGTGGTTACTGATGACTACTCAAGATTCTCTTGGGTAATGTTTCTAAAGTCCAAATCAGAAACATTTGAGTCATTCATGGAGTTAGTGACCACACTGGAATCTCTCTACAAGCTAAAGGTGAGACAAGTACGCTCAGACAACGCAACTGAATTCAAGAATCAGTCGATGGCGGATTACTAGAAGGAAAGGGAATTGTGCATCAATTCACTTCTGCATACACGCCTCAGATGAATGGTGTTGCTGAGAGAAAGAACAGAAGCTTGATAGAGACTGCACGGACTATGCTGGCAGACTCGAAACTGCCTATCCAATTTTGGAATGAGGCAGTAGCTAATGCATGTTATACACTGAATCGAGTTCTGATTGTCAAGCACCACAGAAAGACATGTTACGAGCTACTACAAAGACGCAAACCGAATTTGTAGTATCTCGAACCATTTGGCGCGCCGTGCACACTTCTGAAGAAAACAGTAGAAGGTAAATTCAGCGAGAAGGAAAATGAAGGAATCTTTCTAGGATACAACATATAGAACAAGAGGGTCTACAACAAGTCAACGGGTCTAGTAGAAGTGTGGTGTAATGTTGACGTTCAGAGATATACCACACCACCTATTGGCAAAGGACCCGCCTACTTTTTCGACTATGATGGATTCTTTAAGTCCTTCAACATCCCTCTCTCTCCCTGGGATGACGAGTTAGCTACAAGGATGATGGATGATATCTTGTATACACCAACATCTAGCTCACAGGGAGAATCATCTACTCAGTCAGGGGGTGTAGTCGACAACAGTGACTCCTCCTCTGAAGATGAAGCTGAAGAAGATGACCAGAACAGTCAGGAGGAATAGGTTCCAGTTCCTGAAAGTCCACAAGCATCTACCAGTGATGCACCTTCGACTTCGAAGCCTCAAACTCCAACTACCTCAGATGCAGAACCAAATGTTCATAATCTTGGCTCTGAGGTAGCTGTTTCTACTACTCCAGGATCACGTCTAAACATCTATCATCCCTTGGAAAATGTCATTGGGGATGTCATATAGGAGTACAAACCCGAAATCAGCCGTACTCAGCTAATTATGCCTCTGTTATGGAAAAGGGATTACATGATGGTGCTTATCGGTGTTTTGTCTCGCAGTTTGAGCCAAAATACGTAAGTGATGCATTAAACGATGAGGCATGGGTGAGTGCCATGCAAGAAGAACTTCTTCAATTCAAGAAGTTAGGAGTATGGACTCTGGTAGATAGACCTAAAGGTGCTAAGTCACTGGCACCAAATGGGTCTTGAAATGCAAGAAGGATGACCAAGGGGTCATTATCAGGAACAAGGCTCGACTGGTGTTCAGGGATTCGCCAAGTCGAGGGGATTGACTACAATGAAGTGTTTGCACCAGTGGCAAGGATGGAAGCCATCCGTATCTTCCTTGCCTAGCATCGTATATGAAGATTAAGGTCTATCAATTAGATGTGAAAAGTGCATTCCTTCGTAGGGAAATTCGAGAGATAGTGTATGTCAGTCAACCTGAGGGATTTGAAGATCCTTATCATCGGGACAGAGTTTACAAACTCGACAAGGCCTTATACGGGCTTCATCAAGCTCCTAGGGCATGATATGAGAAACTCTCGACTCATCTTGTGAAACACGGCTTTCGCAGGGGAGTTATTGACTGCACACTGTACATCAAAGAAAAAGATGAAGACCCACTGCTAGTGCAAATCTATGTCGATGACATAATCTTCGGTTCAAAGAACGAAGGATTATGCAAAGAGTTTGAAGCAGTTATGAAGAAAGAATTTGAGATGAGTGCTATGGGGGAGATGAAGTTCTTTCTCGGGTTACAGGTGGATCAGACTCCAAATGGGATATTTCTACATCAGACCAAGTATGTAGGAGACATTCTCAGTCGTTTTGACATGGAGAATGCTTTGCTACTGGGACTCCACTTGCTACGAATCATGATATAGCACCTGATGACAATGGAGATCTTGTAGACCACAATGTACCGAGGAATGATTGGATCCCTCATGTATCTCACTGCCTCAAGACCTGATATCATGTATGCTACATGCTTATGTTCTAGATATCAGGCTAAGCATAAGGTCAACCATCTCATCGGGGTCAAGAGGATATTTCATTATCTGAAGGTACACCCACACGGGTTGTGGTATCCTCATGATGATGACTTTGAGCTCACGGCGTATAGTGACTCGGATTACGGGGGCTGCAAGATGAATTACAAGTCTACATCAGTAGGGTGTCAATTCTTCGGAGGAAGATTAGTTACCTAGCAGTGTAAGAAGCAGAAATCAGTTGCATTGTCAACCTGTAAAGTCGAATACGTTGCTGCTGCAAGTTGCTGTTTACAAATCATCTGGATTCAACAGAAAATGCGGGATTACGGTTTAAAGTTTTCTTCTAGTCCTATTTTTATTGATAACTCTGTGCAATTGCAGTAACTAAAAATCCGGTACAACATCCAAAGACCAAACACATTGGTATTAAATACCATTTCATAAGAGACTGTTGTGAAAAGAACTTAATAGATGTGGTAAAAATAAAACTTCTTTTCAACGCGCTGACCTCTATACTAAAGCCTTTAATAAACCACGTTTTCAATATTTGCTAGAGGTCAACGACGTTAAAAAGAAAAGTGATGTTATTCCTGATGATGATCATGTGTAGTCCGATGTAGTTTAGTTAATTTTTCTTTTTTATTTTATTTATTTTGTTATTTTAGTCTATTAATTATACTCATGTTATTTTGTTGTTTATTAAAATCCTAAAATAATTAAACCAGTTTTGATTTTCGTATTTTAGGGGGAGAATAAGTCAGCAAGTAACATTAAAAAAATAATAACAAGGGAGAAGGAGTGGAAAGCTGATATAAGGTAGATCGTATCTGTGATACCGATTCAAACCCTTTGGATATTATAGTACACATGAACAAATCAAGAGGGACTTTAAAAAAAATAATTTAGAAAAGATGCAAAAATTCAAGTATAAGTCTGTGTATAGTCTAAGCAATATAAAAGGGAAGATGATAGAAAAACTGGTAACTCCTAATGTAACACAACGAGAGTAGACCTAGAGGTTGCTAGACCACAATTGATATGTCGGTAGATTCAACACAATAGATGATTAGACCTGACTGGTGATCTCAAGATCAAACTAAGTTGTTCAACTAACTGTGGGCTTCCATCTTATCACTGGTTAACACAATCAACATATTCCAATAAGGGGCAATGAGCATGTAAATGCCACAAATGTGTGCTGATGACCATAAATAGAGCAAAGCACGAAAAAACGAAAGAAAAATGCTATCAATCTAATGACTTATGTTGTTGGTGCATTTTGTGCAAAATAAAATTAAGCTGCTCTAACAAGGAGATAGGTTGTGTGCCTCTCTGCTGTGCGATGGCACTGACCTGAGGATAAGCATAACCTAGATATTCTAGAATTCATTGTTGTTTGCCGCCTCTCTGCTGTGCGATGGCACTGATCTGAGGATTCGCTTCTCTTTGAAAGCTCTAAGAATAGTCTCTTCTGGTAAAAATACCCGTAGACCGCTCAAAAGCTCCTGAGGAATGTTGATTACCATATAAGTGTGGGATCCACAAATGTTAGTTGTGAAATAATTAAACCTAATCTATCACCAGTCTATGTCAAAAGTCTGTGTATGGATTTAAGAGACAAACATATTGACAATCATTATGGCTGCAATTCTTGAATGTTCAAATCAATGTGGTAATCTAATAGTTCCGTATGATTTCCTAAAAGTTTGCTAACGACTCTGGATGAAACCCAGAATTGAGCATCAAAAGGTTTTGATAACAAGTCCCAAATGATTTGACTTGCCTGTATGATTCCAAATTTGAATTGGTCCAGGTGTGGTCAAACTAAATTGAAGTTGCCTAGTCTGGAACCAAATCCAGTAGAAGTCTATCTTAGGATTTATCTCTCACAAAAAGTTAAAAAAAAGTTTTATTTTTGTATTTAGTTCAAATTTCGAGTTAGTGAGCCATTTTAGTTTGTTTGTTCATCAGACTATATCATGAAAATCAGTAAGGGATCAACTCACTAAAAGGGTCATGATTGAGATGACCACATGTGTTTCAAAGTTTAACAGGGTCACGTCTGAGGTGACTAAATTATGTAAAGGGATCACGTCTGAGGTGATCAAAAGTTTTTCAAGTTTAAATGATCATGTCTGAGATGATCAAATGCTCATAATGTTAATTTCAACAGGTAAAAAGAGTTTAAGTGCTAATGTTCATAAGTGTAAACCATTCGCACGACTGGATCATAAGTATGGACCAACCATGAGAATGGATCCCATTCGCACGGCTGGACATGAGATTGAGACATTCACCCGAAGGCTTATCAGAATGATCCATTCGACCGAATGAAAGGGTGCGAATAAGTCAGTCAACCGACGAGACTCAGTCAGTTAACTAAGGGTGCGAATGAAAGGGCACGAATGAGTCAGTCGACCGACTGAGACTCAGTCGGTCAACTGAATGCGACTGACTGAGACTCAGTCGGTCAACTGAATGCGACTGACTGGGCCAATCGCACGACTGAGCCTCAGTCGCCCAATTGAACTGGGCGAATGACGCCAGTCGGCCGATTGAACTCAGCTTCAGTATTTAAAGGGCCATAGTCGCTCACATTCCACTCATCACACCAAATTGCACCTAATCGCACCAAGTACCATTACTCTGCCAAAATTTCTCTAGACCTTGTTTTCACATTGCTGTTGATCTTCTGACGTTCGTTGACTTATATAAAGGTAGATGGCATTGATATCACACCAAAAAGAAAAAAGAGAACCCAAATTTGGATATTCGAGTGAAACAAGAACCGACTGAAAAATGTCCTAATAACCAACATAAACTAAGCAAAATGTTAAATTTAAGTTTATTAGGGTATTAGTGACTAAATGGCGAGTCTATTGAACCGGTAACCCATGTTAAATCACTTGTTTTAGTCAAGATTCAAACCACAGGCGACTGAACAATAGGACAGGCGACTGGTCATCTACTCTAATCGCACAATTGAAACTTGCGGTTGAATCAATCGGCCGAATGAACCATGCGAATGAGCTCAGTCGGCCGACTGAACCAATCGCAGACTCAGTCAGCAGATTAACTCAGTCGCATGTCTCATTCACCGAACGCACTCAGTCGCATGACAGAACAACCGACTGACTTCAGTCGCATTATTCAATCGCACGAATGAATCAGAATGAATTTAAACATTACCTTAGAACTGAATTTTGATGTATTATGTACTAATGGTTCTGTGTCTTGTGTTTGAGGAAATGGCTGATAGATGGTCCGTTAATCCAAAGCACAACAAATGTGCTCACTTGGATCATATTACTCCGAACGGGCCGAGTTCACAAAGATTATAACTTTCCTTAGATGTTCCCGGATACATAAGGCTATATCTACACACCTTGCACGCCCTACAGGTCATTACACCAGGCATTCTGGGAGAATGCCTCAGTTGATCGCTCTTGTGAGCCGTACAGTATACGAGCTCCATTCTGGGACATGATATCGAGGTTACTGCTGCTGATATCCAGAGAGTTCTTGAGTTTGGGGACGATATGAATCACCCCACCAGATTACATCCACTGACTGTGAGAGGCTACTCCTCAGGATCAAGTACGCTGGGGACATAACTCGGGTGTGCTCAACAAGAGCAACCTGTGCCCCGAGTACAAGTACTTGGCGCATGTGATCCTAAAGTGCATTGCTTCGAGGAGGGGTGGGTTCGATGATCTATCACACCAGATTCAGAATGCCTACGTGGCATTGGTGCTAACCACCCTTTTAGCTTTTCGAGTATGATCTTCTCCTATTTGGTGGAGAACCTGGAGGCAAAGGAAAGGAAGGATTTTGTATGTACCCCAGGTTTCTACAGCTGATCTTCAACGAGAAGCTGCCACTTCTTCCCAAGGAGAGTCATGATGCAGTTGCTTTGGAGATTATGGATAACACGACCTTGGGTCGGATGAGAGTGTATAGGGGCAAGCAAGTGAAGCCCCAGGTGAAGAGGTTGATTGGCCATTTGGCCAATAGAGATATGTGGCACCGGGAGACGCAAATGGCGTCATGATGATAGTGATTCTGATGACGAGAGGCTACTGTTCCCAGAGCATGACTCTGATGATGACGACAGTGGGGACGCTGGGGATGATATGCCTACTCCACCGAGAGGCTCAGTTTGTGATGTTATACCTCCAGTGTCCGCCCTAACTGGAGACATAGCCGAGTCTGCTGGTTTCCATTAGGATTTTGTTCCTGGTGAGGAGGAAGAGGAGTCGGAAGAGGAGCCCTTGACACGTACTGTGGGAAGCAAGGTTGTTCCCACAGAATATGGGCTAAGGGCGTTGGTGAATGCCCAGAGACTCAGGAGAGACAGCCATTTATCCTAGTTATGCACCGGAGTCAGCTAGCGGGGTTGGAGGGGGAGCATCCACCTCAACGGGAACGAGGAGGAAAAGGATGGCTCAACCCCATGGTTAGAAGAAGAAAAAGACGACTCACCTTCGTTACCACCACAACCACCACCACTACCACTTCCACAGCCACACCATCCACCACCACAGCCACACCATCCACCACCACAGCCACACCATCCACCACCACAGCCACACCATCCACTACCACAGCCCCCACAGCCACCACAACTACTACTATCACACCACAACCTCCCACCACTGTACAGATCCATCTACCACCATATCTTTCACTCCCATATCACCTCCACTATTTCACAGACCCATCTTCACTACAACCACCACCACCACCCCTACCCACCAAGCTAGATCCTCAGCCCATCCATTTCATACTTATGGATCACGTCTACCTCCAATTGGGGTAAGGAACAGTTGTCTGCGCTCAACAGGATGGTGATGCACCTATTAGCTGCAGATGAGGAGAAGGTGGCTCAGATCCGCCAGCTTGCTGATCTTACTACTGCTCAGTCTCACCAGATAGAAGAGCAGGCTCGAGTGATTGAGGAGCAGGCCCAACAGATGGCTGCTCAGAGCCATGAGATAGCCCAACTCCAAGCACATAGTGTCACATCAAAGACGAAGATAGAGGAGTTGGAGGAGGCGAAGAAGACGATCATGTTAAAGCTAAAGGGATCTAAGGAGGAGCCCTTGAAGATCAAGAGGGAGACGGAGATGATGAAGATGATGATGAGGATGATGAGGATGATGAGGATGATGAGGATGAGACAGAGGAGGATGAGGGTACAGAAGAAGAAAGAACAGAGGAGAAGGATGATGATGATGATGATAAAGCAGGAGGAGATGCAGCTGCATCGGCCTCTACTTCAGGTCAAGAAAAGAGGTCTAAGAAGAATCATGACCAACCAGCTTCTTCTTCTGCTCCACCAAGTGACGAGACGATGATACAAGACAAAAGTAAAGATTAGATGTTTATGTATTTAATTACTTTTGTATTTGAATCATGTATTGAAACCTATGTATTAAATGTTTAAATTAAGTTTAATGCATTTCTGTTTTGATTAAATACTAATGGTTGATATGTTGAATGTGTAAATCAAACAGATCCAGATTACCAAAGGGATGAGTTTGATGTTGCTCCCTTCAGCAGGTCAAGACTCAGCTAACATGATTCTTGATCTGCAAGGGATCGTAAGGAGATCGGTGAGTTATACCCCTGAAGAAGGGGAAATAATTCACGACCTATCAAACGAGCAACTCGTAGAGATCTTTAAGCTCAATCCAGATGAGATAGTGAAGGATGCTCCGACAGGCGACTCGACCAGTGACGAAGAGCTCAACGACGTTGATGAAATCGAGATTGAAGATTTCACTGCCGAGCACTACCCTCAGTACGCTGACAATGAGGGAAATGTGGTCCCCAATCTGGGTGAATCCCTCGTCGGCGATATTTTTAAGGTGTTAGACAAGATGGAGCAAGAATCAGAGAAAGTAGAGGAAATGGCCCAAGCCTCAAATGATGATGTTGATATCCGAAAGGCTGAGTGGGCTGCGTGTTTAGAAGAAGTTAGAGCCCAACACGCTGCACCAAAACAGGATGCCTACACCAAACTCTACAGAGTCAAGAAACGTCATAAGGTGACTGGCAGGATCATAGCATGGGCGTATTTTGAAGATCTTAACGTATATGCAGTTAAGAGGAGAAGGGCATAGAATACTTCAAATTCCCATATGATCTGAAGACTCTACCAGGTTTTGAGCTCAACCAGCTAGCCAAACTAAAGCTTTTGTATGCTGACCCGAGGAAGATGTCAGGCTGGTTCGAGGCTGCCCTAAGGAAGGAGTACCACACCAGGTGGATTAACTTCAGACCCCAACATCCTACAAGGTATATCAGAAGGTCTGAGGTTGATACCATTACTGGAAAGCCTAAGATAGTGTTGAAGTGGAGTCCTTGTGCACAATGTCAAGAATCCCACTCAGGGAAATGCCACAGGACTTCACTCCACACTTTAAGTGGTGGTACTATGATTGGAGAACAGCTGAAGCGGTCATAGTCCTAAACAAGAGGGCCAAATGGATACGATCAGGGTATTCAACCCAATGTGGCTTACCAACTTGTCGACAAATGATGTCTACACACTATACAGGTGGCCACTGTTCTATGATACGCAAGATATTGTACAAGCTCTCTAGTTCCAAAATGTCATAAGACTCTGCTTCGCGTTTGAGATTCATGCGGGAGTAACAAAAGAGGACAAGTACAAGAAATATGAGGAGGTGATGCAGAAAACAAGACATTAGAGAGATCTAGGTCCAAGGGGGAGTTTGTTGATACATGTATGTCCCTAGATCATGATATGAAATGTAATAGATCTTGTTTATCTGATTCAGATGTAATTTGATATGATTAATGAAATGAAAGTGATTGTTTGTGATTTGTAATGTCTAATATTTCATTAATGAGTCATATTGAATTGGTTAATTAGATTAGTGATTGTTTGAATGTTTTCACATAATGTTTATTAATTAATACATTCAAACTTAACATAATGAAGTTCTTCAGAATGGTAGTAGCACTTAGGTTGCCCTCATAGCCATTAATTAATTTTAGAATGTGTCGAGGTTTGATTTGCATGGTCGCCATTAATAGGAGATGAACGTTCGGAAAAGAATTTATTAAATGTTTGAAGTTAGGGTTAGGTATTTATAGGTTATGAAACGGCTGAAATAAAACAGCTGGAAGTTTTGGTTTTAGTCATCAGTTGTTAGAAAACGACTGAAGACATGGTTTTAACTTTCAGGTGTTGTAAACAACTGAAGACTTGGTGTTTGTCATCAGTAGATAAAAAACTACTGAAGACTTGGTTTGGCTTCAGGTGTTTTGAAATGAAACAACAGTTGTTAGAACCAATTGAAGAATAAACTTACTCATCAGTTGTTGTCGTCAATTCACATATCTCAGTTATTTCATTTGACCTTAACACTTACTCAGCAGATTATCTGATTTTCAGACGTTTCATTGGTCATCAGTACTTATCTGTTAGAACAGTTGTCAGTAGTTGTAACCACTTCAGTGCTTCGCAACAGATAAGTACTTCAGTACTTTAAGGAATTTAGTCTTTAGTAGTTATGAAAAACTGCTGAAGATAAAATAGCTTCAGTACCTATTTATGACAGCTGTATACTAATGCTCATCAGTACTTGGGAGCTGAGATCATCAGTAGTTGTCAATTTATTCAAGCTGCAGCATACCAGCCTTAGCACAAGATTTTGAAAAGTTGCACTGTCCAAAGGCTTAGTAAATATATCTGCAAGCTCATGAGCACTAGGAACAAACTTTGGATCAATCGGTCCTTTTTTCATAACAATCCCTGATAAAGTGATGTCTGATCTCAATATGTTTGGTCCTAGAATGCTGGACAGAATTCTTAATAATACAAAGAGCTGAAGCACTGTCCATTAGTAAAGGAGTCTTAGTCTCTATAATGTCATAATCCAGTAACTGATTTTGAAGCCAGAGTACCTTGCATGTAGAGGAATACCCAACAAAGTACCCTTGCAAGTAGAGGAATACCCAACAAAGTACCCTGCATCCACCTTTGAATCAAACTTCTGAAGTGGATCTTTTGTGTTGAGAATATAACAGGGACACCCAAATGCTCTAAAGAAGAAAATCAGAGGAGCCAAATGATGTAACACTTCGTAAGGAGTCTTCATCAACCTTTGATTTACCAATACTTTATTTTGTACATAACAAGCTGTGTTAACAGCTTCAGCCCAAAAGGTTAGTGGCAAACCAAAATCAGCCAACATTGACCTTGCAGCTTCAATAAGGGTCATGTTCTTTCTCTCCACCACTCCATTTTGTTTAGGAGTTCTAGGAATGCTAAACTACCTCTGATTCCCTTAGAGAAATAAAATTCATCAAGTGTGTGATTTCTAATCTCTGTGCCATTGTCACTCCTTACACACTTGACAGAAAGAGAATACTACTTTTCCACATGCAACACAAAGTAGATGATAATTTGACCAGCCTCATCTTTTGAATGTAAGAAGAAGGTCCATACAAATCTGGAATAATCATCCACAATTACGAGACAGTATTTTTTCTTTGACATACTCATCACTATTACTGAACCAAAAAGATCCATATGCAGTAATTAATTGCAAGCAGGCAGTGGACTTGGTTCTTCTATCGGAGGGAATGATACTTTATGTTGCTTTCCTTTTAAACAAGTAGAGTATCTGTCATCACATTTGAACTCCTTTAATGGTAGACCTCTCACTAACCCATGAAGGATCAGCTGGTTCATGTTTCTAAGATTCACATGACCAAGCTTTTGTGCCAAAGCTTAGATTCCTGAGGAGAGGCCTTGGAGAACAGACATGGATGGCCTTTTAGATCAATTTGCTTTGATAAGTCTATGGCATATACTCTTCCAACGCTGTTGGCTTTCAGGAGAGTATGTTCATCCAATATCTTTTCAATCATATTCGAAACATTGAAAGACAGAATCCGATAGTTCTGACTGTGAAAAGTGCAACATGCCTTTTATCACACATTGACTGACACTCAACAATTATACTTGAGATTCTCCACATGGTTGACATCATCAAACCTTATTTCACCATTTGAAACAAGCCTTTGCCAATGATAACCCTTAGCAACATTCCCAAAGATACAAATGACGGGTTTGCAAGAACATAAACTTAGTTTAACCCATTAAAGTTTCTGAAAACACAGCGGAATAACAACATTATAATAACTTACTTATAAGCTGAAAATTGTGTTCTTTAGGTGACCATATAAATGTATAAAGCAAACCCAAAATCAAAGGATCTAAATATGTGAATAAGCAAGCTATGAACACAAAAACAAGCATAATGGACAGTCATTAACAAGCTGCCATAACTACCTTTCAGCAGCTCAAGACAATGCTTCCAAAAGAGGCTGCCAAAACGTGGATTTGATGAAGATGTAGATGTGCAAAATCGGCCAAGACTCCAAGAGAAGAAGTCCTCAAGCTAGTATACCCCAAGCCTCCTTGCAAGCACCTCTTGTTAGGAGATTCAACACCAAACACAACACTTAAAACCCGAAAATTACTCTTTCTTTCTGCTGCCTTTCAGAGTTGTAGAGAGAGAGAAAGAGTTGTGTGTGTTGCATGCAAAAAGGAGATGGATCAGATTTTTTGAGTCTCCAAGATTTGTTAAGTGTGTGTGTTGTACAAGGAAAAAAGGTCCAATAAGAACAAAGGGGGGGGGCGGCCAAAAGAGATTCAAAAGGGGTTTTCCCTCTTTAATCAACCACACACACTAACAATAACTAGTCTTTTTGTCACACATTAATAAGTCATCTACTAGATTTATTTAAATGTGACATATGTCTTCTCTAATTAAACATTTAATTAAAGTACACTCTCATGTTTTTGTATTATTTAAACCCTTTAAATAACAAAAATAATAATAAACCCATCACAAATTATCCTCATATTTTGTTCCATCTCATATGCAACTTATTTAGAAAACCTTTTCGAGATTGGTGTAAATATTAATTGCATGATCATATCATCAATTAAATATTATTGGTGTTTGCTATGCTTGTTATTGGGTATAACCCGACCTGGATCATAACGTACTAACCGCATCAATATTCTATGTGTCTTGGGCACATAGAATCCACAATCTCCCACTTGCCCAAGATTCATAGAAGATTGATGCAAGCAGTAAATACCGCCTAACAACGGTTTATTACCCTTAATACGCATGACTTATAGCCATTCAATAACATCATCTTATTCAAGTATCCTACTTGAAATGATTTAGGTGAATTAATCATCCATCCTTTTGTTACAGATGTCATGTTAAATCCAAGAACACAGAGTGATCATTCCTTGTTGATTTAACTTATCAGGCCTTAGACATCTAACTCTCAACGAATAAGAGGAACAAATTCCATCTTGACTACATACGTTCTCACAAACACCTCGTGTCATACCTAAACATACCCTTATGTGTTGTCCACTATTTCAGGACAATGAAGAATGAGCTCAAGTATAATACTTGGTGAATATCAAAACAATATGTATCTCAGGTCGGAGGATACCAAATGATATTCGCCTTTACTCAAATTTACTTATGATCAATCAATAAGATTCCATGTAGTAAATTTTGAGATGCGGGTTACTCCAATATTTGTATCCCACAAATATCTATGAACCTTGGTGGCAACCCATTGCTCTATATTCATCCTTATGAATATCAACCAATCCATGTTCAAAATAATCTTACCCTCACACTTGTTCCTACATGTATGAACGACTACGGACATTTAGAGTAAACAATTTACTCATGGATTAAACATGCTAAATTGGAACATTAATTGAAACATTATAATCAAATAATTTTATTCAAATAATAAGAGTTCCATATATCCAAATACAAAATTTACAGATCAAATCCAATGACTAGAATATCGAAGTCCCATGGCACAAGTATGACCTTCATGCTTTGCCTTTTGAAGGAGCTTCGTGAGAGGATCCGCAATGTTTTGATCTGTGTGAACTTTGCGAATAAATATCTTTCCCTTTTCAACTTCATCTCGTATGTAGTTGAATCTCCGCTCAATATGCCTAGTCTTTTGATGAGCACGAGGTTCCTTGATTTGAGCAATCGCACCTCGTTATCACAAAAGATCTCTAGGGGGTCCTGAATGGAAGGGACAACCCCTAGATCGGCAAATGATTTTTCAACCATGCAGCTTCTTGGGCTGCGAATGAGGCGGCGACATATTCTGATCCGTAGTTGATAGAGCCACACATCCTGTTTGGAGCTCTTCCAAGAGACCGCTCCTCCATTCAGAATGAAAATATATCCCGATTGTGACCGAGAATCATCACGATCGGTTTGGAAACTCGCATCGTGTAACCTTTTACAACGAGTTCCTCATCACAGATCCATAGATTAGGAAAATCTCTTGTCCTCCTTAGGTATTTAAGTATGTTCTTAACAGCCATCCAATGACTATTTCCAGGATTTTGCTGGTAACGGCTTGTCATGCTTAAGGCGCATGACACGTCCGGTCAAGTGCATATCATTGCATACATGATGGATCCAATAGCAGATGCGTATGGGATTGCCTTCATTTTATCTTGCTCATCCCTTGAGCTAGGACATTGAGTCGTACTCAATATCGTTCCTCTTTGAATAGGTACGGTACCTTTCTTAGAGTTCTCCATCTTGAACCTTTTCAAGATCTTACCAATGTATGCACTTTGATTTAAACCAATCAACCGCCTCGATCTATCCCTAGAGATCTTTATTCCCAGAATATAGGCGGCTTCACCAAGATCCTTGATGGAAAAACAACTTCCAAGCCAGGTTTTTACACCTTCCAAGGTTGGAATGTCATTTCCAAATAGTTGTATGTCATCAACATACAATACTAGGAAAGTTATTGTGCTCACACTAGCCTTCTTATACACACAAGCCTCATCAGCATTTTTGATGAAGCCAAATTTCTTTACCTCCTCATCAAAACGATGATTCCAGCTTCTTGATGCTTGTTTCAATCCATAGATTGATTTCTTTAACTTGCATACTTTATTAGGATGTTTTGGATCGACAAAACCTTCAGGCTGAACCATATAGACATCTTCCTCAAGATATCCATTTAGGAAAGCGGTTTTGACATCCATTTGCCAAATCTCATAATCATAATGAGCAGCTATGGCAAACAATATCCTTATAGACTTTAGCATCGCAATAGGTGAGAAAGTTTCATCATAGTCAACCCCTTGACTTTGAGTGAAACCCTTTGCTACAAGTCTAGCTTTATAAGTATCCAAGTTTCCATACATATCGGTTTCTTCTTAAAAACCCACTTGCTTCCAACTACTTTGGAATTAAGAGGTGGTACAACAAGTTCCCAAACTTGATTGTCATACATGGATTGCATCTCAACGTTCATGGCCTCAAGCCATTTGTCACAATCCAATTTGGACACTGCATTCTGGTATGTGGTGGTTCATCTGAATCTACCACATAGCATCCATCCATGAAAAATCCATATCTTTCAGGTGGATTACTAGTTCTACCACTTCTGCGAATGTTTTGTGTGTATTGATCAACTGCTTGATCATCCTCAACATCCTCATGTTGAGTGCTAGTTTCAACCAAACATGCATCGGGTTGTGGTTCTTGATCCTCCTCAAGATCCACGTTCTACTGCTAGTTCCTTCCATAAGAAACTTTGCCTCAAAGAACTCACCCTTTCTAGCACAAACACCTTTTGTTCCAGTGGATCATAGAAATAATATCCCATAGAATCTCTAGGATATCCAATAAAGATACACTTGGTGGATCGGACTTCCAATTTGTTGGGGTGGGAGTCTTAACGTCTGCCTCACAACCCCAGACCCTTAAGTATGATAGCGATGGAACTCTTCCATGCCATATCTCAAAAGGTGTCCTTTCCACCTTTTGGTTGGGGCCATATTTAGAATACGGGCCGCGGAGAGCAAAGCGAAACCCCAAAATGATAGAGGTAATGTGCTTCTAGCCATCATAGATCGAACCATATCCAATAAGGTTCGATTCCTCCTCTCAGACACACAATTATGTTGTGGTGTTCCAGGTGGAGTGAGTTGTGAGACAATCCCACAACTCCTAAGATGATCTTGAAAAGCATCACTTAGGTATTCACCTCCTTTATTGGTACGGAGAACTTTAATCGACTTGTTGAGTTGATTTTCTACTTCATTCTTGAAGATCTTGAACATTTCAAAAGCTTCATCTTTGTGCCTTAATAACACATACCCATAGCGACTATAATCGTCAGTAAAGGTAATGAAGTATCTTTCACCATTCCTAGTCATTGGTTTAAAAGGACCACATACATTCGAATGTATGATTCCTAATAAATCTTTTGCCCTTTCATTAGTTCCACTAAAGGGTGCCTTAGTCATTTTTCCTTGTAAACAAGATTCACATACATCAAATGAATCACATTCATTTGTTTTTAAAAGACCATTCTTTTGAAGTGTTTGTATACGTTTCTTGTTTATATGACCAAGACGACAATGCCAAAGATAGGTATCACTCAAATCCAACTTGAGTTTCTTGGTGTTAGTATGGTACAATGAACTATTTAAAGCATTTTCATGAACCAATTCATAAATACCATAAAGGGAATAGCTTTAAAATAGAACATATCATTTAAAGAAACATGAATATCATTTTCAACAAAAGATAATACATAATCATAATGTCTTATTAGGATACTGAAATAATGTTCCTAGTCAAACTAGGAGCATACAAAACATTCTTCAAAATTACATCCAACCCACTTGGAATTTTTAGGATGCAGTCCCCACGAGCTTCAACTTTGACTTTGGTTCCATTGCCCATGAAGAGACTAACATCCCCTTGATTGAAGTCCCTACTTCTTTTGAACCCCTGCAACAAATTGCAAATATGAGTTCCATATCCGGTATCTAATACCCATGTGTTGAAGATGTAACATTAAGATCAATATGATTTGTATATTGTACCTGAGGTCTGCCCGACATCCCTCTTTGCCTTCAACTCTTGGAGATGGACAGGACAATTCCTTGCCCAATGTCCAATCTCTCCACACTTGAAGCATGGGTCATTAGTTGCAACCTTTTGCTTCTTCTCTTGTGGTTTGGGTGGCACCCTTGCCACCTTTTTCCCTTTTCCCCAAACGGGTCCTTACCCTTGGCAACCTTTGCCTTGGGTGCGGGATGAGGCCTTTTCTTGTTCCCACCTTCATGGATGGTGAGAACGGGTAAAACCCTTTTACCCATGGCCGCCTCGGCCGTTTTAAGCATTGAGTGAAGCTCACCAATGCTCTTGTCCCATGCATTCATGTTGTAATTCAACACAAATGTCTCGAACTTCTTGGTAAGGCCATTAAGGATCAAATCCATGGCCAATTCCTTCGAGACGGGACAATTAAGCCTCTCGAGGCGGTCAATATGTCTTTTCATCTTAAGTACATAAGATGAAACCGATTGGTTATCGTCCATACGACATGCATGGAGTGCTCAAACCGTTTCGAAGCGCTCAACCCTTGCTTGCTGTTGGAACGTTTCCTTCAGCTGGGTTATCATGTCATAAGCTCCGTGATATTCATACTCCTTTTGGAGATCCGGAGTCATGCTCGCTAGCATGAGACAAGACACTTGGACGGAGTCCTCAGTGTATTTCAGCCAATCGTTATAGGCCTCCTCATCATCCTCAGTAGGTTGATCGGGGATAGGCTCGTCTAAAACATATGATCTTCTCTCTTGCTTGAGAAAGATTCTCAAGTTTCGATACCAATCAATAAAGTTGTTATGATTTAGACGTTCCTTTTGGAGGATCGCTCGTAATGATTGGGTGGACGCGGATGAGTTATCATGATTGTCATTATTGGTGGCCATCTACAAAATTTAACAAAGATCTATTTTAGTATTTTCGATATTGCCAATTTTAATAATTAATGCCTTTTAAGGCCATTTTTATATCAAAATCTAGAACCCAACATTACATTTAAATTGTGGTTAGGTGACGTTATCCCATGATTTAAATTAAGAATGTGGTCAACGATTGACGGTTGCAACCATTTGCAACTTCTAGAGGTATCGGATCGACTTTAAACATCATATATAAAGTCGGCATGTTAATCCCATCAACACCATTTGGAAACCATATTTAGGTGACCCATTTAACATGGTTTGCAAATCAAGTTACCCTACTTGCACACACATGTGAGTTTACCCACATAAGTAGTTAGGTGACCTTTATCCCACCAATGTGGTATCCCCACCGTAAATCACAAGTTCCCTCTAAATGGTTAGGTGACCTTTATCCCATTAAGAGTTTCCAAATGACTCAAGTGTTGTGCAAAAGGACGGTGTTAAACTTGTTGGTCAAAAGTTTAGAGATTTCATAATTCTAGTTTAGAAAACTCTATGTAATTGTATTTGCATGCTTTCAAATACAAGATACCCTATGGTTCTTTTAATAAAACCCATTTTATTATAAAATCATTAATCCTTTTGATAACCATTTATTAACACTTAATGATTAAGAACCATTTTATATTAGCTTGTTAAGATCATTTTATTGAGATTGTTAATCACATCCAAATATCATACAATCATTCATAAAACCATAATTAAACAAGCATAATATAAACAACCATAATGTGAATAACCATAGCTACTATTGTGACCACACTTGTTTGCCATCACAAGTGTGGTCATTTGGTCTTTCCTAAGGGTTGAATACAACACAAAATTGAGATCAACATAGACTCCCACTTGAACTTGCATCCACATGCTTCAAGTCCTTTTCTTTTGTGTCTTCCTCTTGTGCTTCCTTCCCGAGCATCTTCTTTTACAAAATATATATCCTAATACATATTTTCTAGTAAAAGAAAAAATACTCCTAATCTATATTACATCCCAATGAATAAATAGAAAAAATACATTTTTAAACAAAGCACAAATTAATATACAACCCCATTGAAAGAATATAATCAAATAAATGCATTCAATCCAAACCAAACAACACAAGGTCAAGCTAGGTTATGCACTATCATATGAACAACCATAAACATCATACAACAAACAAAATAAACCCCATCAAACCCCAAATTTTCAGCCAACATAAACTGAAAATTAGGGTTTGTTTGTCCAAACAAAGAACAACATATCAACCAATTGACATTCCCATCTTTCAAGGTTTAATCATAAGCATGAAGATATAACTTTGAAAGACATGGGGTTTATTGAATCAACCAAAACTACCTATTATGAATTGATAATCATCCTATAAAACCAATTTTAAAGGAGAAGAACAATCAAGCTATCCACTTAACGGCTCTTGATGCCATTGACGGATTTGCAAGAACATAAAACTTAGTTTAACATATTAAAGTTTCTGAAAACGCAGCGGAATAACAACATTATAATAACTTACTTATAAGCTGAAAAATGTGTTCTTTAGGTGACCATATAAATGTATAAAGCAAACCCAAAATCAAAGGATCTAAATATGTGAATAAGCAAGCTATGAACACAAAAACAAGCATAATGGATTGTTATTAACAAGCTGCCATAACTACCTTTCAGCAGCTCAAGACAATGCTTCCAAAAGAGGCTGCAAAAACGTGGATTTGATGAAGATGTAGATGTGGAAAATCGGCCAAGACTCGAAGAGAAGAAGTCCTCAAGCTAGTATACCCCAAGCCTCCTTGCAAGCACCTCTTGTTAGGGAGATTCAACACCAAACACAACACCTAAAACACGAAAATTACTCTTTCTTTCTGCTGCCTTTCAAGAGGTGTAGAGAGAGAGAGAAAGAGTTGTGTGTGTTGGATGCAAAAAGGAGATGGATCAGATTTTTTGAGTCTCCATGACTTGTTAAGTGTGTGTGTTGTTTACAAGGAAAAAAGGTCCAATAAGAACAAAGGGGGGGGGGCAGCCAAAAGAGATTCAAAAGGGGTTTTCCCTCTTTAATCAAACACACACACACTAACAATAACTAGTTTTTGTCACACATTAATAAGTCATCTACTAGACTTATTTAAATTTGACATATGTCTTCTCTAATTAAACAATTTAATTAAAGTACACTCTCATGTTATTTGTGTTATTTAAACCCTTTAAATAACAAAAATAATAATAAACCCATCAACAAATTATCCTCATAATTTGTTCCATCTCATATGCAACTTATTTAGAAAACGCATTTTCGAAATTGGTGTAAATATTTAATTGCATGATCATATCATCAATTAAATATTAATTGGTGTTTGCTAAGCTTATTATTGGGTATACCCGACTTGGATCATAACGTACTAACCGCATCAATATTCTATGTGTCTTGGGCACATAGAATCCAACAACAAATCCCTTCTTTCCTTGAGAGTAGTCATGAAGAAGAGATCTGCTCCTAGTTATATGCATAGATCCTCCACTGTCCACATACCAGATGCTTCTATGGCATGTTGAAGAACCCTGCATATATCACAACAACTAGTTAGCTTTTGAGACCCAAACATTTTTGGTTTTGGCTCTGTTCTGATCCACAGCTTTTATACTAACTGATTTGTCATGATTAACAGCCTTTGAAGAAGGAGATGGTGCTGAAAAGGATTTCTTTGATTTTGGCTTAGGTTTCCTTTTTAGTGGTTTAATCACAGGTACATCTATTTGGTTAACTCTCCCCAATAGATGTTGAACCATCATAACAAGTTGTGTCTGATTGGTTGTTAAAGTTTTAGTTCGGCAGACACATCAGAACTTGTTTGTGAATGATTCCTGTGAGACACCATGTCCTCCTTTTTGAAAGACACAGACTTAGACTGTAGTTTTGATACTCTTTGAAGAGTATTTTCAACTGTTTTATGATAAACTTGTTTCTTCTGTTTAGATTTTTGTGAAGACTTTGGTTTATCAGGTTGAGATGTTTATGGCACAAACCTGGTTTCAAATTCATCTTTCATTTCATTAATTTTCTTTTTCATGATTTTATCCTTGTTAAATTTGGAACCCTTTCTGTACCAACATTCATCAGTGAGATGATTGAATAGACCACAAATTTCACATGGCTTTTTCTTCATCTTCTGTTGATCAGCTGCTGAAGAAGATGAAACTACTGAAAGTGTGTTCTTTAGTACTTTCTTCCTTTCAGTACTTATGTGTAGTACTGAAGGATTTGTAACAACTGAAGACTTGTTCTTCACAAATTTTCTATCAGTACATTTGGATTTCCTATAGATTCTTCAGCAGTTGTCAAACCATGTTTGGTTCCATTTGGCTTGTAATGTTCTTCAGGTGTTGTTACTTGCTCTTCAGTACTTTGAATACCTTTGAGACAACACCTGAAGGACTCAGCTTTTCTTTGATCATGTGTTCATCAGCAGTAGGACCATCAGCAGACTGATTAGCTGAGGTACTATTACTGACTTCATCCTATGATTGTACATTATCACTTGAGGATGAGACATATGATGATGTGGTTTGGGAATTGATTTCACCTTCAGATTTTACTTCTGTCATGGGAGTAAAATCTGTGGGAGGTTCAGTGTGATTATATCCAATCCTAAACTTCACATTTGAAATAGCTTGCTTACTAAGAAGCATTTCAAACCCCTTGCAAGATGTTACCCAGCGTTTATAGCCCACTTGAGTAGCTGCAAGTGTTTCTTTGAGACTCTTGTGATTTTCTAAGATGACCTCTACTTAGCCTTTTCATCAATGATTTGGCATTTTAATTTGTAAATCTCATCATCTTTTTGTTTTAAAACAGACTCAAACTCAGCTTTTGTTTCGGAAATCACTTTCTCTAGGTCAAGATTTTGATTAGTTAAAGCTACATTTGCTTCTCTAATTGAGGCAAAAGCAGCTATGCATGACTCAGAACACAACTTGGCCTTAGCCTCAAAAGATATTTGTGGTACCCGTGATAATGAAGCATTTGAGCTTGAACCACCAATAAACTCCAGGGCCATAAGAGCAAGATTTCCAAAAGGATTTTCACCACCATGTTGACTAGCACCATAAAACATTTGTTCAGAATAACCAGAGAGATCATCTGGTAAACTACTCTAGTCAACAACACCAGGAGTGAAAAAGCTTTGATGTGATTGAGATTGAGATTGAGATTGTTGACTTGATTGAGGTGGTTGAGGCTCAGGTAGGGCATGTGATTGTTGAGCTATGGGTACAGGAACCTGATTGGACTGTGGCATGTAAAAACAGGGATAAGGATATGGCATTTGACCTTGAGGAATAAAATATGCAGGAGATGATTGATTTTGTGAATGATGACCAAAACTGGTAGAATGTTGCCCTTTGTTTTATGAATTATTGCTTGGAAAAGTCACAAAGGGTGCAGAAGAGTTAGATCTAGATGATCTACACTCTCTTGCAAAATGTCCAAGTCTATGGCACTTGTGACACCTCAACTTTCTCTTGTCAAAATCAACTTTAGTTTTTCCAGAGAGACCAGGGAATTTTCTACCTGTCCTTTTGAAAAATTTTTGAGATCTGATATTAACTAATGCCATTTGGCTCAAAATCCATCTCTTCCAAATCATCATCAACAATTCCTTTCAAATAATCCATCAAAAATCATAGATTGTCACTATTACATCCTGAATTACCATCAATACCAGCAAAAGCATGATCTTCATTGTTTGAAGAGAAATCAATATGCTCATCATAGGAACTTCCTGATGTAGCATATTCTGACTCATGGCCAACCAGAGCAGCATTCCCTCGTACAAAGTCATTAGTGAGCTTCCTAGATGAAGTCAGTTTTCTTTTTTGTTCTATCTCTCTTTCAAATGGAAGCAGTTTCCCATGAAGTTGGGTGAGAGATAGATTATCTAGATTTGCACTGGAGCGTAGGACAATGGTATATGTGTCCCATCTCTCAGGCAGGGATCTGAGATATCTGTTGTTCATCTGACTGTTTGTATATTCATGTTTAACCATTTTCAATTCAGATATCAAACAGGAGAATCGCTGAAACTGTTGAGTCAATGACTCACCCTTTCTATGAGAGAATGTCTCATATTGCTGGGCAAGGATTTTTCTATTGTTTGCTAAGACCTCATCAGTTCCTCCAAATTGTTCTTTCAGAGCAACCCAGAGGTCATGAGCAGATTCATGATGCATAAGTCCAGAATAGATTTCATTAGGTAGTGCCATGGCCATAATTCCATGGGCTTTAGCATCAATTTCAAACAGTTTCAGATCTTCATCTGAATATTGCTCTTTCTTCTTCGGAACCATCTCATTGGTTTTCGGATTACTCACCATAGGCTTATATGGTCCATGAACCACAGATTTCCAACAACCTAAACTATTAATCGACAGGTGATGGAGCATTCATCGTTGCCATATGTTGTACTCACTCCTAAGAAGCATCGGAGGCTTTGTTAAGGAGCCAGTATTGTGAGGATCATTGATTGATGTAGCCATTTTCACCAATTCAAACAGGTTCAATAAGAGTTTAACGAACCTAACTCAAAAACTCAACAACACAATTTGAAATAAGAAGAATCTCAAATTGATTCACAGGAAGCAACAGAAAAACAAAACTCTATAACCAATTCTTGCAAATTTGCCAATTCGATCAAACTAAGATATCAAAAGAACAGTTTCAATGATCAATTGTTAAATCGATCAATGATTAACCTGCTCTGATACCATTTGAAGGAATCGAGATCTAGTTTGATCAATTAGATTAGGATTTGCAGCCGAATAGCACACAAATTAGACGAAATTCTAGCAAGCATAATATGAATATTCAATCAAACAGTAACAGTTATAGAGAGAGAGTTTTATGCAAAAAGAATGTTTTCAGTCATGCACAAGCTTCCCGTACAGGGAAATTAGGTCAACATTCCTTTTATAAGGAATGTGACATCAGCTGACGTCACATGATAGTGACATCTAACTGATTTATACAAACACCTGAAATTTAACTAAACTACTGAAGATGTCCATAACAACTAAGGACACCTTCATTAGAAGCTAAGTATAAACTAACATTATAACTATTGAAGTTATAACATCTGAAGTGTAAGAACTTCAGATGTTTTACATAATATAAAACTACTGATTATAAACTACTGAAATATAAATCATCATAACTACTGAAGAGAATTACTTCAGCTGTTGTGACAACTTCTGAGAACTTGATCTTCAAACTTTGTCTTCAGCAGTTGTCTTCAGACTTTGTCTTCAGACTTTGTCTTCAGTAGTTGTCTTCAGACTTTGTCTTCAGACTTTGTCTTCAGACTTTGTCTTTAGCAGTTGTCTTCAGACTTTGTCTTTAGACTTTGTCATCAGCAGATGTAGATCACTTTAGTTGTTTTGATGTCTGTAGGACTTAAAGGTTTTTCTGATCTGGCTCATTGGTTCTTTTGGTCCAACAGAGATGATTAGAGGTGTATCTACTCCCAAGGGAAAAGTTGATCAGAAAATTATTGCCTGGAAGTATGATAGTGATCGGAACATGTTCATAATTAAGAGGATCTCAGGGTTAGTTCAATTCTTCACAAAGTACACTGCTTTGGTGAACTCCTTGGAGATACATGATTTAAAAGAACTAGCCAATGCGGAATTAATCAACCATAAGGCTATGTTTAGAGGGTATGATTTTGAAGTTATTGGAAGATGTTTAAAAGGATAGAAAACTTCAAATCATTAAAGGCTATTGTATGAGGAAAGGCAGATCCTTCATCAACCACCTAGAAAAGAAGAAAATAACTAAATAGGTAGAGGAAGTCATGTTCCCTGAGCTGAAAGTAAAGCCCATAGAGTCTTTGAAGAAGAAGATTTTAGTAGGCACTCATTCCTCTAAACCAATCTCTAATGTCTTCTATGATGAGAAGACTTATGAGTTAGTCATTGAAAGGAGGTGGGGAGGAAAGGAGGGTGCTGAGATCAGACTGTTTAATGGATATGAAGTAAGGTTGGTTGATGAATCTTATATTAACTACATCTACACCAGGTACTTCAAAGACATTAGGAACAAGCTTAGAGAAATTGATATGCTTTTCTTTCTCAAGTGCATAAAAATCATGAATATGGCCTATGATAGAATAATAGCCAAGAAGGAATAGAGAAAGAAGAAAAAGACCCTTCTCCAATTAGGAAACATTGTGAAGTTAGAGGTTGAAGCTAATGGATCTTTATTAATCCACAGGGATGGGTTATCAATAGTATCTATTTGGGAGCCCATTTCCTAAGACAGTTTCCTTTGGAAGCTGTATATGCTATGAGTCAGATGAAGATTCACGTGCTAAGAAAAGAAAAGTTGGTTGATGTAAGACACTTCTCCAACATGATCAAAGCCATTTTGAATCCTTCATTCATAGACCCAGCTCTAGCTAAATCTCCTCATGTTGCTCAAGACCCAGTAGGATCTTCATAACCTCATCCACCATCACCCTTGAAGTACATAGGCAGTATAATCCTTAGGGAAGTATTGTTAGACCCTGAAAGGATCATACTTGCCAATTCAAGTGGTGGTTGATGGTTTTTCTACTAGAAATATCCCTAAGTCCAAGAAGTAATATGGATTAAGAATCTGTACATCAGAAGAAGACAAGTGTCGGCTATCCTCATTTGTTCATATGGATGACCATGGAATCAATGCTGACAGGTATTTGTTCTTCTGCACTAACAAATGTGGACAATCAAACAAATGTTGCCAAGTATTTGTACACCTACATTGACTAATGCAGATGTTCAGCAACAAATGCGCCAAGTGTTTGTTTGTCCATATTTCTCAATGCTCATGACCAAACACCAATGCTGAAGAAGAAAAAGAAATGCTGATGAAGATCAACACATCCGTATTAGTTAATGTGAATGAACATAAAAAATGCTGATAAAGACTTTACTACTTAGACTAGATTCCTTATGTATAGTTCAAGGGTAGGTTTGTCTTTTTGTATAGTCATATTGTCAACCTATAAATAGAATAGAAAACCCGACTTGTTGGATGACTTGACAATTAGACTAATTTTGATAGTCTTATCTTTCAGAGGTGTCTTGTTACTTTTTCACGCTAAAACTTAGCATTCATTGTAACTTTTCACCACCATTAATAGAAAAGCATTTATGAGTATTTCAAGCATTTAATGATATATGTTTACATCATTCGATAATATAACCACGGACTCAATCATCATATTCAGTCCAGCTGATTCACATCAACTGAAAATATCATTCTCGCACCCAATCAATGCGGTTGAAAGGGATTGCAGAGAACCATAACATCATCTTATCTACTACCCTGACCTGTCACAAAAGCGTCGTTTCGTCACCTTCCAGGAGAAACCAAGGGAGAGTTAAACTCAAGGAGGTCCATTCCACGAGACATGCTCTTCACAAGCTTTTATGTCTACTGATGAAAGCACTGCCAACTTTCTCTTCACCCTTGAAGATCTTGAGTGTATCCATCCAGATGATCTGGAGTACATGAAGATAGTTCAGCAAATGGCTCTTCTCACTCATATAGCCAAGAAGTTCTACAAAAGGACAAGGAAAAAGTTTCTTAACAATGTAGTTAGTGAAAAGTTTAGGCTGGACAAGAGCCAGGTAAGATGTTACAACTATAACAAAATGGGACGCTTTACCACAGTGTACAAGGCACCAAGGACAAATGGTGGCCAAGCATAAACCAAACCAAACTAAACTATTAAATTCAACCAGAATAAGAAGCCAAAGAAGTAAGTTGCAGTTGCTATTAAAGAAGGAGGCTTTAACCGAAGCCTTCATATGGAAGATGCATCTCCAAATCAAGAACTAATGGTCAAGCCAATGTATTGAATATCTTAAAATTTCTAAAGTTGCAGTTGCTATTAAGAAGGAGGCTTTATACACCTTAATATTGCTAAAGTTAACAAATATAGGTCCTATTACTTAGAGATGAGATTTGATCTTAAGTCTTTAAATATCTTAAAATTTGATTTCATTAGAGCTGAAATGATTACAAATGTAAAATAGAAGATTTAGAAAAAACTATTTCAACTCATAAACATGAGCACACCAACTATAGGACTCAAATTAAAGATCCCATCACTAAGTTAACTGACTACCAGTCTACGCTTATGATTAGCAATGCCAGGGTAGAAAAATGTGTTCTTGAAGAAAAGAACATCAAGAACATATTATTCTTATCCTTGCATGCAAAAGTTTGTTATCAGAATAAGCAAGGACTAGGATCTATTAAGATAGCTCCACCACACTCAATTCTATCTGTAAGATCTCCTAGGAGTGTAACTTGTAAAGAAGAGATTCCCTTCATAGACCTAATGAGTGAAGAGGATTAATAGGAGATAGTGAAGGATGATTCTAAGAAGAATAAAGAAGAGCATCTTAAGAAGGGTCACTACTCTCTTCAAAAGAAACAAAGAGTTAGGATAACCAAGCCTAGAAGGAAGAACTTGATTAGAAAGGCCAAAAGAAAATCCAAGAAGGCTTAAGAGATCAAGGCCACTTTTAACTCCATGCAAAAACAAGTTTTCATGTCCGGAAGTTTTGAGGTGGTTAAGGCTGAAGACTCAAACTTGAACTCTAGCACCACGAGTTCTAGTTCTTGTTCAAATCATCCTAACATCATGAAGAAGGCTGATAAGTTGTGTATCACTGCTACACAACCTGAACCATCTAGCTCCAAAGGTTGTTTTCAATCTAAAAAAATTGCCACATCATTTGTAAAAATGAAGATGGAGAAGGAAAGTGATTAAGTTCAATTTGTTCCCAAAGGAAGACTCTTAGAAGGAAGAAAATGGACTGTGTTATGTGTGACAGTACTTCTCATCTTGCAAAGGCTTGCCTCTGCAATCCAAAAAGTACAATCCATATGACCAAGAAAGAAAATTTTAAAAGATGAAGAAGAATAAAACTTCGGAAGGAAAATCTTTTCATTTTGGAAGCTCCAAAATGAAGAAGAAGACCAGTGAATACTTGTCTTCGGAAGAAAAGTTGGTCTCAAAAGAAAGGAATACTTTCGAAGTTCTGAAACCTTTTGTAGTGTTAGCAACATCTTCTGAAGGTCTGGTCTCCAAAACTTCTAAAGTTGTAGAAAATTCCAAAGCATTAAAGACCAAGTCTAAGCTTCAAAGCTAGTGTGGCAGACAAAGAAAGACCATGTGAGTGAAAATTATTCATCAACGTCAGCAAATGATCCCCCAAATCTGACAATAGGATCATTTACTGTTGTATTGTCTTCAACTTCTTTTGATAAGCCCACGACCAACAAGGCTTGGGTTTCCAAATGTAAATAACTATCTCTTTTGTGCAGGAACAACTCAAGAAAAACAAGAATGTATGGATCATTGATAGTGGTTATTCCAGGCACATCATAGGCAATGGTTCTCGACTCCAAATTTTGAAAAAATTAACGGAGGACCAATTGCTTTTGGAGGAGATGTTGGAGATTACATTGCTAGAAAAGCCAGGGTCACAAATGATTAACTCACCATTGAAAAGGTAAACTTTGTCAAGGAGGTTGGATACAATCTCTTGAGTGTATCTCAATATTGTGATGAGAGACATAACGTGTTTTTCATTGAGTATTAGTGTGTTGTTCTCAATCCTGGGGTGATCATTCCTCAAGAGCATATCCTGCTTAGAGCCCTAGGAAAAGGAACACGTACAAGATTGCAAGAAACAGCTCATTCGGGAGAAGTTTCATGCTTTCTATCTAAAGAAAATAATGACGAGCCTTTCTTCTAGCATAAAAGAATATGCCATGTAATCTTTAAAAACATGATTTAATTTATTACAAATGATTTTGTAACTAGAATGCCAGAGAAAGAGTTTACAAGTGATGACCACTGTGTTGCATGCCTCAAAGGGAAGCAACACAAGGTATCTCATAAACCAAAAGAAAGAAACTCTATCACTACACCCTTACACTTATTATATGTGGATCTCTTTGGCTCCACTAGTGTAATGAGTCTAGGAAGGACCTCATATTGTTTAGTGATTACTGATGACTTTACAAGATTCACTTGGGTCTTCTTTCTTAGAACTATGGATGAGACTCCTGAGTCTTGAAAAGTTTCATCATAAATATTGAGAATCAATGTGATCAAAAGGTCAATATCATAAGATGTGATTAGGGAACTAAATTTAATAACCAAATCATTGATACATTTTGTGATAAAAAGGGTATTACAAGAAAATATAATGCTACCAGGACTCCTAAGCAAAATGTTGTTGCTGAGAGGAGAAACATAACATTAATTGAAGCTGCAAGAACTATGTCATCTCACTTTAAACTACCCATCACCTTCTTGGCAGAGGAAGTAAACATTAATTGCTATGTGTAAAACAGAGTTTTAGTAGTCAAGACTCATGGTAAGACTCCTTATGAACATTGGCACAAGAGAAAACCTTTCATTGATTTTCTTAGGTCATTTGGATGTCCTTGCACCATCTTGAATACCAAAGACAAAATAGCCAAATTTGATGAGAAATCATATGATGGACACTTCATTGGATACTCTTCGCAAGCTAAGGCTTATAGAATATACAATCTTAGACCTAAAGTATTTGAGGAGTTGACCACTCCTAGTGTGAAAGGTTCTGATCCTAATTAGTTGTTTGATCTTGATTTAGTTACCAATTGTTTTAACAAATCTTCTGAGAATATTTTAGGATCCGCATGTATCTTACCAATAGGAGAATCTGATCAAAGATTTGAGTTGAGAATCCTTCAGACCATACTACTTCAGCTCTAATGGTAAGTAATCTTGTAGATGGAGTTTCTAGTAGCTCAACCATGTCAAATTTAGCAGATACTCTGAGGTGCCAACAAATTCCAGCTCGGATACACAACACTTAAAAAAGGAGCTTCAAATGTGGAAGGAATTGGTGGTGGTGAAAGGAATCAAGAGTTTCTTGATGCTGACAACCACTCCATGGAAGACAACATAAATGATGTCACACACTTATTGGATTAAGTCTCTCTTGAAAAGTGTGCTGATATGATGGGAGTTACTTTAATGCCTGATCTAAATTTCTCTAATTCAAATCTCTCTAAGCAACTTATTGTGATCCCTCAACTTAGGATTCACAAGTCTCACCCCACCACAAACATCATTGGAAATGTTGATATAGGGGTATTCATAAGAGGACAAACCAATGATGCAAATGTTTGTCTTCACCCTTATTTCTTATCCCAGATAAAGCCAAATAAAGTTGATGAGGCTTTAAAGGATGGAAGTTGGGTTGAAGCTATACATGAGGAGATTGTTTGGACTGTTTTCGCACGAAGTATTAACGGATTATGCATGAGACCAGATCAAATAGTGTGGATCCTATTTGATAGGCGATAAAATCAGTTAGAACAACAACCTGATTGATCTAATGATTAAACAAACGTTAAGAATTGAGTAGAAATCGATCAGTAACGAGCTATGAAGTTGGATACACTGCTTAGTGCGCTCTGGATGGCTAGTGTTTGTGAATATTCGAAGTCTAACGTTTTTCCATGAATTATGTGGTATTTATATGTTTTCAGTTTCATTCGTATGACTGAACCATTAGCATGGTTCAGTCATGCGACTGACTCATGCGGTTGATTCATACACAGGAGTAAAGGTTCGGTGGTGCGACTGAATCAACTTTATGTCTCAGTCATACGAGTGATCCAATTTCCTGGTTTAGTCGTGCGACTAGTCTATAAGTATGATTCATTCGTGCGTATGGTCCATGAGTATGGTCCATTAGCTTAAATAACCACCCGACTAAGTTGAACAAACCTGCTGCCCCATTGACTAAGAGGGGGCGGGCGCAGCAGCAGCTACATGGACCCCTTATTTCTCCATCATTATTGACTTAGAATTATGTACAACAACCTCAAACCTATATATGATGTTCATACATATGAATTATACTAAACACAATAATAATATGAAATACTCAAAGACAAGTAAACATCAAGATGCATAGCATATTTCATTAAGTAGTCATATTACATATGTGTATGAAATGAAAGACTTTTAGATTTAAGAACATAAACTAGGAACGTGATGTATCAACAAACTCCCCCTTGGACCTAGTTTATCATATTTTCTAACATTTTCACATGCTCTTGGAATTTCTTGTACTTCTCCCGTGTGGATCTCAAACGCGAAGTAGAGCCGTATAACATGTTGGAATTGTAGAGCTTGTACAATATCTTGCATGTCATAGAACAATGGCCACTTGTATAGAGTGTAAACGTCTTCAGCACACAAGTTTGTAAGCCACATTGGGACAAATACCCTGATAGTCTCGATCTTACCTTCTTTGTTCAAAACTATGATCGCTTCCCCCATCCTATAGTCGTAATACCACCATTTGAAGTGTGGAGTGAAGTCCTGAGGCATCTCTCGTAAAGGAATCTTAGACATTCTGCATGGGGGACTCCACTTCAACACCACCTTAGGCCTTCTAGATATAGGATCAACTTCAATCTTATGAATGAACCTCTTAGGTTGTTGAGGTTTGAAGTTTACCCATCTGGTGTGGGTTCTTTCTTCAATGATGTCTCAAACCATCCTGACATCTTCCTCTTGTTGGCATACAAAAGATCTAACAGGCCAATCTGTTTAGCTCAAAACAGGAAGATTCTTCACATCATATGGTTATCTGAAGTACTCAATGCCCTTCTCTTGTTTAACAACATATATTTCTTGATTTTCAAAATAGGTCCAGTTGATGATCTTGCCTGACACTTTCTGATGTCTTTACTCGGTAAAGTTTGGTGTAGGCAATCAACTTTGGAGGTGCATGTTGTGCCTTCATTTTTAATAAACAAGCTACCTATTCAGCCTTCTTTAGATCAATATTAGCATGTCTGGCTTGGGCTTTACTTTCATCCTTTGCTTTCTCTTTCTATATCTAATTCACCTTGTCAAAAATATAACTGCCAAATGATTCACCCAAGTCAGGGATAACATTGCCCTCAGGGCAGTGTACTAAGGATAGTAGTAAGACATGACATCCTCGATCTCTATCTCATTCACAACTTGTATGTAACACCCGAATATTTATTATTTTGAAGCCGGTGAAGAAAGAAAAGAAAATAAAGTCCAAAAGTCGAGGGACCAAACTCGCCAATGAAGAAAAGTTGGGAAATGTGGTGATAGTAGTAGGGAGAGGGCAGCCCACTCTCCCCATACACCCCACATTTCAGGTTCTTAGAGAGGAGAAGAGAGAAAAGAGGAAAAGTGTTGGTTCGAGTTGGTCGGGTCGCCAAAATCGTCGTGAAGCAAGCCAAATCGAAGCTTGTGTCGTTGTGCTCATTTATGTGAGTTCTAGAACCCCACTTTTACTTGTTTTCAAACGATTTTGGGGCTGGAAAGCATAAAACCCCTTTTTGTATGTGTATGTGTTTGACCCATTTGGGTGTGATGTGTGTGATGCGTTTCGTGTATGTTTCCGGGTTGTGTGTGCTTGAATGGTGTCGTGATACGCATCCCTAAGGTTTAGGATGGTCGATTTAGGCTTAAAATGGGTTTGGATGAGTATGGAGGACGAAAACCCTCGGCTGCAGTCGGGATGAACTGCATTCTGCATCAGTTAGGGCTAGGCGACCGACTGGAGGCCGAACGGAGGCCATACGACCGATTAGGGTGCGATTGGGGTCCATTCGCACGATTGAATGTCCATTCGCACGATTGAATGTCCATTCGCATGATTGAAGGTCCATTCGCACGATTGAAAGGCCAGTCGCATGGAGGTCATGCGACTGAAGGCCCAGTCGCATAAGTGCTCATTCGCATTAATCCCATTCGCATGAGGTCCATCCGCATTGTCCATTCGCACGACTGGATGTTCATTCGCATAGGTGTTCGTCCGCATGAGTCCATTCGCATGATGCTCAGTCGCATGGAGGCCATGCGACTGAAGGGTGTCCATACGCCCGAATAGGGCTGTCACACCCAATGAAAGTGTAGTTTGACTTCTGACTTTCGGGGAAAAGTGCAGATGTAAGTTTTGACGTAAAGGTCCCCATAAGAGCATGTAAGATGACGATTGGGGCCTTAGAGAGCATGTTGGACATGATGGTGATGATGTTGCATGTTAGGGCTTATTATGTATGCGTGATGTTGCCCTGTATGATGATGATGAACGTGTATGATATGTTCCTTATATGATGTATGTTATCTTTCTTGTGGCCTTATGTGTCATGTTAATGAACGAATGAAGTATTATGTAACGTAAAGTGAAAGATAACGAAAGTGGAACATAAAGTAAGAATGCATGCATTATTGAACGATGAACGAATGAAGGAAAGGCTTGCAAGCATACAATGAGGTGAGCAACGTGTGGTTGCAAAAGACTCGGACCACAGGCAATCATGGAGATTGCCAATGGGGTGAGCAACGTGTGGTTGCAAAAGACTCGGATCATAGGCATCATTAAGATGGCCAGAGAAAGGAGGTGAGCAACTCAGTTGTTGCAACAGACTCAGATTGTGAAGTTGCCATGAGGTGAGCAACCCTATGGTTGCAAGAGACTCGGAAAGCATGCTATCGTTAAAACTGGCAATTGGGGTGAGCAACTTTATGGTTGCAACAGACTCGGTTAGCGTGAAGTCGTTAGGATTGTTAATGAGGTGAGCGACCCTGTTGTCGCAACAGACTCGAAGGAACGAACATATGAAGGAATAAAAGAATACGTATGAAAGAACGAAGTATGAATGAACGAATGAATGAATGAAGAAGATAATAATGATATTATCTATGTGTACGTACGATGTGTGATCATGTAAAAGTAACGAATGGTTTTATATGAAAGTAAAGTATGTTTTGTAATAAAACTAGAACTCACTCAGCAACGCTAACTTTTTATATGTTTTCCAGTTGGCAGGTAATGTTTGCTGAGGATGGCACACCGTGAAGCTACTCAGCTCTTTTGGGATGGCATTCTTTTGATTAATGTTTTTGTATTGTAATGCGAACAAGCTGTTTTGTAATGAATGTTGTATTAACTTGCAAAAGCATTTACATGGAAATGAAAGATTGTTTTAGTTTTCTGCTGCGATTTATGAAACACAAATGTAATTATATGTTTTATGTGCGATGAGAACCCAGCTGTAAGCGTCCCGGGAACGGGGCCTTACAAGTTGGTATCAGAGCCAAAGTTTAAGTGAAATGGGTAAATTTTCAAAATAAACCTAATCTTAAACTGAGAATGGGACGGAAAGGGAATGGGATGCCAATCTGAGTAGCTGCGTGCCATCAGGTATTTTCGTAAAGTTAAACGGTTTTATGTGCGCATGGTATGTGTTATATGTTGTATGTGGATTTAAATACTGATGTAGTCAGGACAGGTAATGCTTAGGGTGTGAAGAGTAAAGTAAGTGGCTAATCATAACTGGCCACTGTAATTAGGGACTTACTATACTTAACATCAACTGAGTTGTTTCCTTGAATGATCGTGTTGGTGTTTAAATCTTTCAGTGTGCGTGTGATGGCCGGAGGTAGATCTTCGAAAGCTTCTAGGGGTGGAGGTCACGGTGCTGAACCGCGACCTAAGAGAGGGAGACCCAGAGTTGAGAGGGTGGTTCATGAAGAACCAGGGACCCCTCATCCGGAGGGTGGCGACGAAAGCGCCAACCTAAGAACCTCAGTAAGGGAGGCTGTTGTAGAAGAAGTCCATCAGGTCATGCAGACAATCTTACCATCTGTGGTGACTGAAGTTATTAAGGCTGTACGAGAAGGGGAAAGAAAAGAAAGAAATAGATCCTCTGGAGAACAGGAACAACCAGAGCCGGAAACGGTTCTATCTGATGACGAAGAGGAAGAAGAAGAGCCTGCGCCGGAAACGGCACGAGGTTGTAATTATTGGGCTTTTATGAGATGCAAGCCCCCTACTTTTGATGGAAACGGCACAACTGCAGCTGCTCACCGGTGGGTGAGGGAAATGGAAGCTGTTCTCGATATCAGCGAGTGCCGAGAGGACCAAAAGGTGAAGTTTGCTACCCACTCTTTTGTGCATTCAGCTTTGTGCTGGTGGGAGAACATTGTCCAAGCTGAGGGTAGTAGGGCCACTGGGAAAATGAAATGGCCTGAGCTGAGAAGGTTGGTGATTGAGGAATTTTGTCCTCATCGGGAAATGGACAAGGTCGAAAGGGAGTTCTTGCAACTGGAGGCGAGAACTATGACGCACCAGCAGTACACCACTAAATTCAACGAGATGGCACGTCTGGTGCCAGATCAGGTGACACCTTTGTCATGAAAGATTAAAAGATATATTCAGGGTTTGCCAGCGGATATTCGCAGGCACATGATAGCTGCCCGGCCGAGTACGTTTAGGTCGGCGGTGGATTTGGCAGGGAGATTGTACGATGAGAGAACAATGGTGGTGACTAAGGGTGGTAAGAAGAGCGATGGTGATCGAAACTGGCGGGGGAAGAGGTTTGGTTGGGGTGATGCCTCGACGGGTAATAAGAAGGCACGGGCGGATGATTGGTGTGTGGTCACATCAAATGCGGGGTCGAAAAGGTGTGGCAAGTGTGGAAGGGACCATGGCGGGGAATGTAGGTTTGGGTCAAACTTATGCTTCAAATGTGGGAAGGCGGAGCACCTGGCAAGGGACTGTCGTATAGTCTGGTGCTATAACTGTGGTGAAGAGGGTCACGTAAGTAAGGATTGTAAGAAGTTGAGGGCTGAGAGTTCTGGGATGAAGAGAACTGGAGGTGAAGGACCGAGGGCGAGCGCCACGGCATTTACCATGACACAGGAGGAAGCTAGGACAGACCCTGATCTCGTGTCCGGTACGTTTCTAGTGAACCAAACTTTAGCTTCTGTGCTATTTGATTCTGGTGCTAGTAGGAGTTTTATTTCTGCTGCTTTCTGTGCTAAGCTGCCTGTTAGTAGTAGGCGTGTTGATGCGCCCTTTGATGTAGAAACTGCCATAGGTAAGTCTACCAGGATTTCGGAGATGATAGAATACTGCGAGGTGGAATTAGAAGGTCACAAGTTTCCTGTTAGACCGTTCGTGATGACCTTGGGTGGTTTTGATTTGGTTCTTGGGATGGATTGGTTGGCAGACTTCGAGGCAAACATTGTGTGTCGCAAGAAGATGATTCGGTTGACAGCGCCTGACGGAAGTTTGGTAACGGTTTATGGTGATCGGGTTACTACGATCCCGAAGGTGATCTCAATGGCGGTGGCGGGAAAGTGCATGAGGCGTGGATGTAGCGCCTACTTGGCTTATGTAAAGGATGTAGATGCACTAACACCACAACTATCTGATGTACCGGTTGTGTGTGACTTTCCAGACGTATTCCCAGAAGATTTACTAAGGGTACCACCTGACAGAGAAATTGAATTTCAGATTGATATGATACCGGGTGCCCAACCTGTTGCCAAGGCACCATATGGGTTAGCTCCGACGGAGATGAAAGAGTTGATGGAACAGTTGCAAGAGTTGCTTGATAAGGGGTTCATTAGACCGAGTATCTCTCCTTGGGGTGCTCCGGTCCTGTTCGTAAAGAAGAAGGATGGTAGTATGAGGATGTGCATTGACTACCGCGAGCTGAACAAGTTGACAGTGAAGAACCGCTACCCCTTACCGAGGATAGATGATTTGTTCGATCAGCTTCAGGGTGCCAGTTGGTTTTCAAGAATAGATCTTCGGTCTGGCTATCATCAGTTGAAGGTGAAGGAACAAGATATCCCTAAAACAGCTTTCCGCACACGCTATGGTCATTACGAGTTTCTTGTCATGTCCTTTGGTTTGACCAACGCGCCAGCTGCTTTTATGGATGTGATGAACCGTGTGTGTCGGCCTATGTTGGATAAATCAGTGATTGTATTTATCGATGATATCCTGATTTATTCGAAGAGCGAGATTGATCATGCCGGTCACATTCGAGAGGTTCTAGAGACGTTGAGAAGGGAGAAATTGTATGCTAAATTCTCCAAGTGCGCGTTTTGGTTGCGCGAAGTTCAGTTTTTGGGTCATGTGGTGAATCCTGACGGGATTATGGTGGACCCTGCGAAGGTGGTGGCGGTTATGCAATGGAAGTCACCAAAGACACCATCCGAGATCCATAGTTTCTTGGGCTTGGCGGGCTACTATAGAAGATTCATCCAAGACTTCTCTAAGATTGCTTCTCCACTAACTAAGTTGACCCGAAAGGATGTGAAGCTTGTATGGGGTCAAGCTCAAGAGAAGGCGTTCGAAGAGTTGAAGGCAAGACTGACTCAAGCTCCTGTTCTGTCATTACCCGATGGAAGCGAAGATCTGGTGGTTTATTCTGATGCTTCCTACTTAGGGTTGGGGTGTGTGTTAATGCAGAGAGGGAAGGTTATAGCCTACGCATCCCGGCAGTTGAAAGTTCATGACGGTAATTATCCACTCATGACTTGGAGCTAGCAGCCGTGGTCTTTGCGTTAAAGATTTGGAGGCACTATCTCTACGGGACGAAGTGCACCATATTCACTGACCACAAGAGTCTGAAGTACTTCTTCGAGCAAAAAGACCTGAACATGAGGCAGAGGTGATGGTTGGAGCTTATAAAGGATTATGATTGCGAGATCCATTACCATCCGGGCAAGGCCAATCTAGTGGCTGACGCCCTTAGCCGAAAGGAAAGGCCCGAACCGATTCGGGTGAAATCTTATCAATTAATCATGACCTCTGATGTGATGAAGCAAGTTAAGGAGTTTCAAGATGAGGCATTGAAAGAAGATCACCTTAACTCGGAAAGAGTGAGAGGTCTGGTTGGGGAATTGGGTGAAAACACACTCGGTGTTAGGACCCGATTTGGTCGTGTGTGGATTCCTCGTTTTGGGGATCTACGGGTGAAGATCATGGATGAAGCTCACAAGACTCGATACTCCATTCATCCTGGTGCCACGAAAATGTACCATGATATGAAGAAAGATTATTGGTGGCCGGGTATGAAGCGCAACGTGGTGGAGTATGTGAGTAAGTGCCTTACTTGCTTACAGGTGAAGGCCGAGCACCAAAAGCCGTATGGGAAGATACAACCTTTGGATATACCGGAATGGAAGTGGGAGCACGTCACCATGGACTTCATTACAAAGCTACCGCGTACCCGAAAAGGGTATGACGCCATATGGGTGATAGTTGATCGTCTGACGAAGAGTGCTCACTTCCTACCGATCCGCGAGACATATTCATCTGAGAGGTTGGCTGATCTGTTCATCAGGGAAATTGTAACTCGTCATGGTGTGCCGGTGTCTATTGTGTCTGATCGCGACACTCGGTTTACATCTAAATTTTGGAAGAAATTCCACGACGCTATGGGGACGAGGTTACATATTAGCACGGCTTATCATCCCCAAACCGATGGTCAGTCAGAAAGGACCATTCAGACACTGGAAGACATGCTCCGGGCATGTGTGATCGATTTTGAGGGAAGTTGGGATGACCACTTACCGTTAGTCGAATTCTCATACAACAACAGCTATCATGACAACATTGGTATGCCACCATATGAGATGCTATACCGTAGGAGATGCAGAACACCCGTTTGTTAGGGTCATATTGGTCAGAAGGAATTGGGGAGCGTCGAGGTAATCGAGGCTACGACAGAGAAGCTTGAAAAGATTAAAGCCTTATGAAGGCAGCCAAAGATAGACAGAAGTCGTATGCTGATAAAGACATATGCCAATTGAGTTCCAGGTGGGTGACCGGGTTATGTTGAAGGTCTCACCTTGGAAGGGTATTATCAGATTCAGAAAGCGGGGCAAGTTGAGCCCAAGATATATAGGCCCTTTTCCGAATCATTGCTCGAGTAGGGAAGGTGGCCTATAGATTGGAGTTGCCAGATGAGTTAAGTGGGATTCACCCGACATTCCATGTATCTCATCTGAGAAAGTGTATAGCTGATGAAGACATGATTGTTCCACTGGAGGACATTGAAATAGATGAAAGGCTCAATTATGTGGAGCAACCAGTGGCAATCATCGATCGTAAAGAAAAGATGCTGCGAAATAAAGTGGTTCCTCTTGTGCGTGTACAGTGGAAGCACAGGAAGGGATCCGAGTCAACGTGGGAGACTGAAGAAGAAATGAGACAACATTATCCACGTTTGTTCGATGAATAACAGGTTTCAGGGACGAAACCTATTTAAGGGGGGTGGACTTGTAACACCCGAATATTTATTATTTTGAAGCCGGTGAAGAAAGAAAAGAAAATAAAGTCCAAAAGTCGAGGGACCAAACTTGCCAACGAAGAAAAGTTGGGAAATGTGGTGATATTAGTAGGGAGAGGGCAGCCCACTCTCCCCATACACCCCACATTTCAGGTTCTTAGAGAGGAGAAGAGAGAAAAGAGGAAAAGTGTTGGTTCGAGTTGGTTCGGGTCGCCAAAATCGTCGTGAAGCAAGCCAAATCGAAGCTCTTGTCATTGTGCTCGTTTAGGTGAGTTCTAGAACCCCACTTTTACTTGTTTTCAAATGATTTTGGGGCTGGAAAGCATAAAAACCAGCTTTTGTATTGTATGTGTTTGACCCATTTGGGTGTGATGTGTGTGATGCGTTTCCTGTATGTTTCCGGGCTTGTGTGTGCTTGAATGGTGTCGTGATACGCATCCCTAAGGTTTAGCGTGGTCGATTTAGGCTTAAAATGGGTTTGGATGAGTATGGAGGCTGAAAACCCTCGGCTGCAGTCGGGATGAACTGCAATTTGCATCAGTTAGGGCTAGGCGACCGACTGGAGGCTGAATGGAGGCCATACGGCCGATTAGGGTGCGATTGGGGTCCATTCGCACGATTGAATGTCCATTCGCACGATTGAATGTCCATTCGCACGATTGAAGGTCCATTCGCACGATTGAAAGGCCAGTCGCATGGAGGTCATGCGACTGAAGGTCCAGTCGCATAAGTGCTCATTCGCATTAATCCCATTCGCATGAGGTCCATCCGCATTGTCCATTCGCACGACTGGATGTTCATTCGCATAGATGTTCATCCGCATGAGTCCATTCGCATGATGCTCAGTCGCATGGAGGCCATGCGACTGAAGGGTGTCCATACGCCCGAATAGGGCTGTCACACCCGAGGAAAGTGTAGTTTGACTTCTGACTTTCGGGGAAAAGTGCAGATGTAAGTTTTGACGTAAAGGTCCCCATAAGAGCATGTAAGATGACGATTGGGGCCTTAGAGAGCATGTTGGACATGATGGTGATGATGTTGCATGTTAGGGCTTATTATGTATGCGTGATGTTGCCCTGTATGATGATGATGAACGTGTATGATATGTTCCTTATATGATGTATGTTATCTTTCTTGTGGCCTTATGTGTCATGTTAATGAACGAATGAAGTATTATCTAAGGTAAAGTGAAAGATAACGAAAGTGGAACATAAAGTAAGAATGCATGCATTATTGAACGATGAACGAATGAAGGAAAGGCTTGCAAGCATACAATGAGGTGAGCAACGTGTGGTTGCAAAAGACTCGGATCACAAGCAATCATAGAGATTGCCAATGGGGTGAGCAACGTGTGGTTGCAAAAGACTTGGATCATAGGCATCATTAAGATGGCCAGAGAAAGGAGGTGAGCAACTCAGTTGTTGCAACAGACACGGACAACGCGTTATTGTGAAGTTGCCATGAGGTGAGCAACCCTATGGTTGCAAGAGACTCGGAAAGCATGCTATCGTTAAAACTGGCAATTGGGGTGAGCAACTTTATGGTTGCAACAGACTCGGTTAGCGTGAAGTCGTTGGAATTGTTAATGAGGTGAGCGAGCCTGTTGTCGCAACAGACTCGAAGGAACGAATGTATGAAGGAATAAAAGAATACGTATGAAAGAACGAAGTATGAATGAACGAATGAATGAATGAAAAAGATAATAATGATATTATCTATGTGTACGTACGATGTGTGATCATGTAAAAGTAACGAATGGTTTTATATGAAAGTAAAGTATGTTTTGTAATAAAACTATAACTCACTCAGCAACGTTGACTTTTATATGTTTTCCAGTTGGCAGGTAATGTTTGCTGAGGATGGCACACCGTGAAGCTACTCAGCTCTTTTGGGATGTCATTCTTTTGATTAATGTTTTTGCATTGTAATGCGAACAAGCTGTTTTGTAATGAATGTTGTATTAAATTGCAAAAGCATTTACATGGAAATGAAAGATTGTTTTAGTTTTCCGCTGCGATTTATGAAACACGAATGTAATTATATGTTTTATGTGCGATGAGAACCCAGCTGTAAGCGTCCCGGGAACGGGGCCTTACATTGTAGCTCCTCATCACTCAATACAACTACTTCCGGAGCATCTTTGACAAGCTCATATGGATTTAGTCGAAACATATCTACGAGCTACTCGTTGGTCAGGTTATGGATGATTTCTCCTTCCTCTGGAGTGTAGCTCAAATACCTTCTTAGATCCCTTGCAAATCAAGAATCATAGTAAGTTGTGTCTTGACCTACTGAAGGGGAAATACAACATAATCCTCAGTATGTGGAGCTTCCTTTTTTGCCTTGATCGTGTGTCTCTTCAGCGGAGGTGCGGAGGACGAGGCTCTTTTAGTGCGCCTCTCCTTTGCTGCTTGACTTGAGGCTGATGCAGATGCATCACTTCTTAATAATCATCCTCCTCATCATCATCTCTTTTCCCATTTCCACTTCTTTGGGCTTCCTCATCATCATCTTCTTCTTCTGATTCATCATCCATCGAATCATCATCATCATCTCCACCATCAACTCCATCATCCTTAATATTCAAGGGCTCACCCTTTGTTCCTTTCAACCTCAACATAAGCTTTTTGTTATTTTTCTATAACCCCTCGATCCGTTTGATTTATGTCATCACAAGCTTATTTTGAGTCTTCAGGGCATGGTGAGCTCGAGCTAAAGCTCTCTCATGAGCAGTGTTCTTCTCTGTAAGCTAAGCTATCTGCTTGCCTTATGCGGTATTGACCGCCATCAGCTAATTCATTTGGTTGGTTCTAAGATCATCTATCACTAGCAGTTTGAGCACCAGTCTATTTAGCCTTGCCAACTGTTCCTCTAACCCAATAATGGGTAAATTAGAGCCCTGTGTATGTAGGAATTGGGTGGATGTGCCAGCTTGGGGAGTAGTGGTTTTAGTGGTGGATGTGGTGTAGATGGGAGTAGGAATGAAAGTGGATTCTGGTGGAACTGATTTAGGTATTATGTGTGAGGCAGGTGTGAATGTATGAGTCGTGGTGGGAGTGTTAGTGGTAGTAGAGGTGGCAGTAGTGATGTTAGTATGGGAATAGTGGTGGTGGTGGTGTGGGGAACATGGTGGTGGCAGTGGCTATGGTGGTGGAAGAACTGATCAAAGTAATCATCTGCCTCTTACCCTTCTTGCCATGGGTATGGGCCATCCTCTTCCTCCTGGAACCCTTGTCTGTCGGGGCTGCCGCTGAGATAATTGGCTGGTTGGGTGTGTATGTCAGATCTGTGACATCAGTGTCACCGCCCTTAGTACCAGCCTGGCGTCCACCAACTGCCTGTTTCCCCTTCTCGGTAGCCACAACCCGGCTCCAGACTCTCCTGGTGAGAGGCTCATCATCAGACTCATCCCTTTCATCAACCGAGAAGTCTTGGGGGATAGCAGAGTGCTTAGATCCACTAGGAGTAGATGATGTCCTGTGTGGTGGTGGTGGAGATATGGTAGACGTATCGGTGGCCCGTGATTGACTAGGGTTGGCATTTCCACCACCTTGACCATCATCATGGTTGTCATCATCGTTAGTAGGAAGCACTATGGGCTAAATGTCTAAGTCACTGTCATCGTGATGCTATTTCTTACGTGAGGGTGCCATGTAATCCTTATTGGCCAGTTGGCCAAAGAGTCTCATGACCGGGGCTTCACCTGCTTCCGCTAGTACTCCTTCTTCCTACTAGGGTGGTGTCATCCATGACCTCTAATATCACTGTATCGTACTTCTCCTTAGGCAGTAGAGGAAGTTTCTCGTCCATGATCATTGCAATAACCTTGGATACATGCAGAGTTCAGTCGTACGATTGAGCCTGCGACTAAGCTTATTCGTATGCTATGCCATGCGGTTGAGTTAGTCGATTGATACACTCGTGAGATTGAATAAGGCGCCTAGCTCAATCGTGCGATTGAGGTTCATATGCGTGTCTATTCGCATCTTGCATTGTTCGACACCAAAAATTTGAATCTTTGTCAAAACGTTACGTTACACTTCGTGTGTAGATTCATTAGGTTCACTGGGACTCGAAATAGCACTTAATGTCATTTAAATAAAAGTTTGTGTCCATTTAAGTGGTCTATTTAAGGTATGGTCCCGGTTCTGTTGGGGTTTAAACATGTTTATTAAAGTTCATATAACCTTATTTATATGAAAAATGCAGCGGATATAAGATTTAAAACATGTTAATAAGATGATTATTAAACCCATTTAATATGAACCCCAAAGCCATGGATCATTATACAAAATACATACAATGAAAGAAACATAAAATGTAAGAACCACAACCTTTGGAGCTGCAGAGAACCGAAATTAAAGAGATGAAAAGGATGTGTTCTTGTGGCTAAACTTCAAGGTAGAAGTTCTCAAGATAGCATACCCCAAGCCCTACCAACAAATCACCTTGAATGCTAGGATCTTTGACACCAATTTCCAGCTACAAAACACCTTTTGTTGGCTGAAAATCTCCTTCTTTTCTGCCCAAAACCGTGAGATTAGAGGAGAGAGTAGAGAGAGAGCTTTGGGTGTGTGTGTTCTTGGATGTGATAGAATGAATGAGTGTTCAAGTGTCCAAGACTTGCATGTCTTGGAACTAATAAAAATTGGGGCATCCAAGACCAAGGGGCGTCCGAAAATGGCCCCCTTTTGTTTTTCCCTCTCAATTCAAATTTTATAAAAAATATACAATCACATCCCTTGTTTTATAAAATTAAAACCATTTAATTTATATCACTAACACACACTATTATTTGCCATTGCTTAACTAATTTAAATAATGTACAAATAATCTTTTATGAACAAATTATCTATATAATGATGTTCATCTACAAAAGCAATGATTTAGAAAATCCAATTTTCTAAATTGGTGTCACTATTTATTTGTATGATCTTATCAACAAATAAATTACCTTTTGTTGTTTGTTTGGCTTGTTATTGGGTATGACCCGACTTGGATCATATTACACTAGCCACATCAATTTAATATGAATCTTGGGCAGATCAATACTTTCAGGTTCTTGATTATTACAATTTCGGTCAATGTGGGTTCGATTAATCCATTCATTTGACCCGATTTCAATTTTCAAAGTACCTTAAGTTGAATAGGATATTAGTTAGTATCACTATCGGAGAGTAATCACAATAATAGAAATTTTGAGAGTTTTTGAACTCGCGTAGGGTATACGATCAACTGACCTCTTTTTATACTGTTTTAAGTTTCAGTAGTGTGATTGTACCCATACACATGATTCATTCGTGCGACTTGTGTTCAGTCATGCGACTGACTGAGACTCCTTCATCCATTCATACGATTGGTTCATTCTTGTGATCCAATTGCATAATTGACCCATACTCATGGTCCAATCGTGTGATTGGCTTATATTTATTGTTCAAGCGCGCGATTGGCTCATACTTATGATTCAATCGTGCGGTTGGCTCATACTTATGAGTTTGACTTCATACATTTCCTTACACTCAAAATTAACTTTTGATATATAACATTATGACCAATGATCATCTTAGACATGACCTTTTTAACAGAAAATCATTTGATCACCTCAGACGTGATCCTTTTAATTGAGAGCCGATTAGTCACCTCAGACGTGACTTTTTAATTTCTAATTCACAGAGCTCATCTAGTTATAAAGTCTAACATCGACGCAAAGAAGGTAACGAAAACATAAAACAACCTGAATTAATGGAAAACAAGACATATATTTGTGTTTTTGGTTTGAGGTGGATTGAAACCTTTTCAAAATCATCTAATGAATTTTTCCTCTTGAGCTAAACAACTTTAAATTATTTTAATCAGTTCTGGAAAGATTCATATTGAATCATACAGGTATATCGTAATCATCTGGGGCCCTTTTATATGTACTTGGATACTAGATTCTTATTTGTTTGAGAGTCAATACTACTTGCAGGAAATCATATTAAAGCTGTAAGATGCACAATGATTTTGACTTTCGAGAGTTGCAGCCATGATGACTGTCAGTATATTTGTCCACTTAAATCCATACACAGATTTTTGACTCACATTGGTGATGAGTTAGGTTTTATTATTTCAACAAGCATTTGTGGATCCCACACTTATATAGTAATCAACATTCTGCAGGAGATTTTTTAGTGGTCTACGGGTATTTAACAAGAAGAAACTATTTTAAGAGGTTCCAAGCCTCGGGTCAATTCCATCCCACAAGAGAGAGGCGCAAACAACAATGAATTCTAGAATATTTAGGTTATGCTTATCATTAGGTCAGTGCCATCGCACGGCAGAGAGGCACACAACCTATCTTCTTGTTAGAGCATTTTTTTCTTTTGCACATAACACACTAATAACATTAGTCATTAGCTTGATTGCGCCTAATAGTTTTTCCATTTGCTTTTCTCATTTTTATGGTTATCTGCACACAGTTGTGGCGTTTATTTTGCTCGTCACCCCTTAATGGAAATGCGTTGATTGTGTTAACCAGGGATTAGATGAAAACCCACAACAAGTTGAACAAATTATTTTTAATTTGATTCACTAATGAAGTCTACTCGTTTATTGTGTTGAATCTACCCACACATCATATAATAAACTAGCAACCCCTAGGCCTACTTTCTCTGACTAGTTTACTATCATTTTTCCTTTATTTTTCTTAGACTTCTCAGACTTGTAATTTGAATATAGAATTTTGATCATTTAGATCCTTTTGATGTCCCAAACAATTAGTTACTTATGTATTATCATTTCCATAATTTTTGAATCAATATCACAGATTTGATTTCTTTGCTTTCAGCTTATGTGCCCGCCCCCATTTTTTAAGTAATTAAATACTGAAACTATACTATTCTCCCCCTAAAATTCTAAAACCGAAATTGTTTTTGTGTTTTTGGATTTTGAAAGACAGGAAAATAAAATTAAAAAATAAGAAAAAGTTGTCGGACTAAGAACTCGATTTTTCTGGAATCACATCACTTTTGTTTTTCCCTCTTGACCTCCAAAACATATAAAAACCGAGGTTTGTCAAAAGCTTTTGTGTCGAGGTCAGCGCGTTGAAAATCCGTTTGAATTTTAACAACATCGATTAATTGCTTTTCAAAACCATCACGTATAAAGTGATATTCAATACCGATGTGTTTAGTTTTTGGGTATTTGACCGGATTTTTAGTGACAACTATTGCAGTAGAATTATCAACAAAGATAGGGGTTTTAGAAAATTTCAAACCATAGTCTCGCATTTGCTGTTTAATCCAAATGATTTGTGAATAGTAACTTGTAGCAACAACATATTCAGCTTCACATGTTGACAGAGTAATAGATGTCTGTTTCTTACACTGCCAGGTGACTAAGCGTCTTCCAAAGAACTGAAATCCCACTGATCTTGACTTGTAATCATCTTGCAACCACCATAGTCTGAGTCACTATACGTTGTAAGCTCAAAGTCATCATCATGAGGATACCACAATCCGAGTGTTGGAGTACCCTTTAGTTACCGAAAGATCCTTTTTACCCCAATTAGATTATTCACTTTTGGTTTAGCCTAATATCTAGAACAGAGACACGTGGCGTACATAATATGAGGACAAGAGGCTGTGAGGTACATCAGAGATCCAATCATTCCTCATGTTGATGCATGTATGTCCCTAGATCATGATTTGAAATGTAATGAATCTTGTCTGTCTGAGTATGATGTAATTTGTATTGATTAATGAAATTATATAAATTGTTTGTTACTTGTGATGTTTAATATTTCATTAATGAGTCGTGATTGAATTGATTGGGTTTATGATTGTTTGAATGGTTGCACATAACGCACTAATAACATTAGTCATTAGCTTGATTGCGCCTAATAGTATTTCCATTTGCTTTTCTCATTTTTATGGTTATCTGCACACATTTGTGGTGTTTATTTTGCTCGTCACTCCTTAATGGAAATGCGTTGATTGTGTTAACCAGGGATTAGATGAAAACCCACAACAAGTTGAACAAATTATTTTTAATTTGATTCACTAATGAAGTCTACTCGTTTATTGTGTTGAATCTACCCACACATCATATAATAAACTAGCAACCCCTAGGCCTACTTTCTCTGACTAGTTTACTATCATTTTTCCTTTATTTTTCTTAGACTTCTCAAACTTGTAATTTGAATATAGAATTTTGATCATTTAGATCCTTTTGATGTCCCAAACAATTAGTTACTTATGTATTATCATTTCCATAATTTTTGAATCAATATCACAGATTTGATTTCTTTGCTTTCAGCTTATGTGCCCGCCCCCATTTTTTTAAGTAATTAATACTGAAACTATACAATTCTCCCCCTAAAATTCTAAAACCAAAATTGTTTTTGTGTTTTTGGATTTTGAAAGACAGGAAAATAAAATTAAAAAATAAGAAAAAGTTGTCGGACTAAGAACTCGATTTTTCTGGAATCACATCACTTTTGTTTTTCCCTCTTGACCTCCAAAACATATAAAAACCGAGTTTGTCAAAAGCTTTTGTGTAGAGGTCAGCGCGTTGAAAATCCGTTTGAATTTTAACAACATCGATTAATTGCTTTTCAAAACCATCACGTATAAAGTGATATTCAATACCGATGTGTTTAGTTTTTGGGTATTTGACCGGATTTTTAGTGACAACTATTGCAGTAGAATATCAACAAAGATAGGGGTTTTAGAAAATTTCAAACCATAGTCTCGCATTTGCTGTTTAATCCAAATGATTTGTGAATAGTAACTAGTAGCAACAACATATTCAGCTTCACATGTTGACAGAGTAATAGATGTCTGCTTCTTACACTGCCAGGTGACTAAGCGTCTTCCAAAGAACTGAAATCCCACTGATCTTGACTTGTAATCATCTTGCAACCACCATAGTCTGAGTCACTATACGCTGTAAGCTCAAAGTCATCATCATGAGGATACCACAATCCGAGTGTTGGAGTACCCTTTAGTTACCGAAAGATCCTTTTTACCCCAATTAGATTATTCACTTTTGGTTTAGCCTAATATCTAGAACAGAGACACGTGGCATACATAATATGAGGACAAGAGGCTGTGAGGTACATCAGAGATCCAATCATTCCTCGTGTTGATGCATGTATGTCCCTAGATCATGATTTGAAATGTATGAATCTTGTCTGTCTGAGTATGATGTAATTTGTATTGATTAATGAAATTATATAAATTGTTTGTTACTTGTGATGTTTAATATTTCATTAATGAGTCCTTATTGAATTGATTGGGTTTATGATTGTTTGAATGGTTGCACATTATGTTATATTAATTAAAACATTCAAACTTAACTTAATGAAGTTCTCATGCGAATGGCTCATGCGAGTGAACCATACACATGAATAACTTCACATGATTGACTCAGTCGCACGGCTGAACCAGGAGACTGGATCAGTCGTACGATTGTAACATAAGATTGGCTCAGTCGCACGACTGAACACTCAGTCGTACGAATAAATCAACCGCATGGTTCAATCGCACGATTGAACCAGACTAATGGTTCAGTCGCACGATTGAATAATACCAACTTATAAAGACAACTCAGTTCGTGAAAAAGAGTAACTCTCAATCAATTACGATTCCAGACGTACCCTAGCCGTCCAGAAACCTCTCAATTCGTTCTCCAAGTTCATAGAACACATTAGATCGATTCCCAATCGATTTCTAACGTTAGTTTCAATTCTTGATTGATTCTTCGTGTGTTCTCACTGATGGATCGCCAATCAAATAGGATTACGCACTATTTGATCTGTTTACACGTTAATCTCTAGGTATTTCGGTCAAATACCAGGTCCTAACAAGTGGTATCAGAGCTTTGACTCTTGATTACGTGTTGATTCAATCAAGATTGCATAAAAGTTGTGTTTTTGCACTAAAAACGCAATCTTTGGCATCAAAAGTGATCTTGGAAGTTCCCTGCTCATCGAAGTTTGGTTTCTACTACGACTTAGGCGATTAGAACTTGTGAAATTTCGAATCTTTACGGCTGAAACCCGTCAAACCAAGAAATTTTCGCAAAACAGCAGCTTCAGTCGCACGAGTGACTCATTCGCACGACTGGACTCCATTCGCATTGCTCATACGCACGATTGGACATAGTCGCACCCTTATTCGGCCGACTGAACCGTTCGTTCGCATAGCTCATACGCACCAGATTCATTCGCCTGACTGAACCAATCGCCCAGTTCAGCCGCACGATTGAACCAGTCGCAGAGTTCATACGCACGATTAAATCATTCGCATCCTTCAGTCGCATCAGTGAAAGTTTGTTTGATTAGATTCTAAGTTTATTAGTCATGGAAGATCAAATGTCAGCCTTTACTGCTGGGAAGGAAACAGAACCTACTGTTGCTTAAGAGTGAGGTGGGTAATCACAATAAACCACCAAAGCTTTTGACTTTAGATGAGTTTCCCCACTGGAAACAACGTTTTGAGATCTACCTTAATGGAGTAGATCCTAATGTGTGGAAGCCATTGAGATCGTTATAGTACACCAGTGGGAGCTTATGGAGTTAAGCTAACATTAAGCGGGATGACAGACGCACAGAAAATAAAGTACAATGCAGAGAAAAGAGTTTATGCATTGATCACTCAGTCTATCCCCAAAGACATATTCCACCAGTATTCAGAGAACAAGCAGTCCAAGAAACTGTGGGATGGAGAGAGAAGAGATATGATAGGAATGCGTCATTGAAGGCAATCAAGGCAAAGGAGTTAAAGAAAGATTCGATAACTTCTCATCGATTGGTAATGAAAGTTTAGACGAAGTCATAGGCAGATTCTACCACTTGATGAGCGAATTTCATACACATGGAGTGGAAACGACTATGGAAGAGAAAGTAAGCAACTTCACAGACGGATTGCCTGATAAGTGGCTACATTCGTGTCTAACCTGAGACGAATGGAATGCTTGTAAAGCGGATATAAATGACTTCATTCTTAAGTGTGAGAGAAGACTAAGGATAGATAATAGAGCTCAGAAGTCTTCGTACACAAAATCCAGCTTTATACAACACCACGCCTCAGCTAAGACATCTGGAGCACCACTCCAGACTGCTTTTGTGTCTAGCTCGTCAGGTCCTTCACATGCTTCTCCTTCTGGATCAGACACGCCTGGGTCATCATGTACCCATTATATTGGATCAGAAGCAAGTGCTACCAAACTGAAGATCGAGAACCTCGGTAATGTGACCGTAGAAGTAGCTCGAGAGCATATGGATCTTTTAGTAGCAGTGGTTCATTCATATGATGGACTTGTTGCCGGGATGATTGGAAACTGCCATCTCGCAGATGAGGACTACGAGCAGGTGGATGAAATGGAGCTTGAGAGGATGGATATAATGTGGGCCTTAGCTAGCGCTGTCTGAAGGGCGAAGAAGTTTGTTAAGAAGACTGGACAGAACTTGATAGCTACTAAGGATACCACATTTGGCTTTGACAAGAGCAAAGTGACCTGCTTCAACTGTGGAGAGAATGGGCACTTCAAAAGAGAATGTGTCAAGCCAAAGAAGACGGGTAATGGGAACTCGTTCTCGTCCTTTACTCGCCAAGACAAGCAAGCCTCAAGTTCTACTTCATCAAACAAGGATCCAAAAGCCTTGACTGCTCATGATGATGAAGGACAGGATTGGAGTTTTAGGTTTGTCTCACAGGAGAATCTAACATTGCCAGTGTGAGGATATTGATGATGATTCTGCGTGTGAAGGTGATCTAGCAGTTGAGATAGCAATGTCACATAGTGAAGAAACAACTGCAGAGCCGAGGTCAGTTACAAGCCAAATGAGGAGATTTCCACGTCAGAGACAGAAAAGTCAGAATCACCAGAACCAGAGACATCTGATGCTGCACTGATGGCTAACTCTTCTGAACCAACTCAGGTAAGTACTACTGACCAAATGTTAATAATCATGCTTGTTCTGATTGTGATACTTTTAGGAATAGCATAGATGAAAAATTTGCTAGGTTATTAGATCATAATGATAACTTAGTAAAAGATTTACGACTGTGCACTGAGGCTAATAGAGTACTAAAACAAAATGAGCATAGTTATAAAGAAAAGATAGACCTATTGACTAAACAACTTAGGGAAAAAAAGTAGTGGCCTTTAACCAAGCAAATGACATTAGGTACTATCTAAACTCCCTAGAAGAAACTAAGAAGCAAAAGGCAGTTCTAGAAGTAGAAGTTAATTCATTAAAACAGAAACTGCATAGTTGGACTAGTTCTTCAACATAGTTCAACACTTAGTGAGAGAAAGGAATAACGGGGAGGGATTAGGCTACAAAGTGGTTCCACCACCACCTGAGACCTTGATGAACACTAAGTCTAGACCAGTAAATAATAACCCCATCAAGGATCATGTGGTGATTACTCCTCTTAATACTGATCCAGACACCTCATGTTCATCTACTGAATGTGGACAGAAACAAAAGGAGGCCACTTCAAAGGAAAAGGGTAAATTGCCTTGTGTTAATCTGGAAAATGAATTTGAAAAAGTTAACTTAAAGTCAGGGTCAAACAGAGTCAAATCAGAACCTAAAAGGACTTCAAATGTTACTTTCTCACATGCTTCAAGTCAAAAACCAGTTAACCAAAAAGTGGAACATGTTAAACAGGTTAAAACAGTGAATTTTGTTAAACCAGAGAAAACATCAAACATACAAGAGTCAAAACCTAAAGTGATTAATGTTACTAGAGTGTCACGCACTTCTCCACAAAGAAAGTCTACTCATAAAGTTGATAGCAGGTCATGCTACAACTTTGGAGAATGTGGACACATTGCTTCCAATTGTCCTTTCTATCAGACACCTAGGAAGAAGATTGATCTTCAGGACTCTAGACCTAGGTCTTCTAAGAAAGTTCTCTAACTCCACCTAGAAGAGCTAGTGAACCTAAAGTCCAACCTGTAAGCCATACGACTGTTTATCATAAACAGGCATTGCACAAATCTGGCTTTTGGAAAGAAAAGTCAACCTACGTGTCTGATACTGATGACAAGAAGGAACCTGAGCTACCCTCACCCTCTAAGGGTCAATGGGTGGAGTTTATGATGTGTGATGCCTCTGGGAAACCCAAGACAGTAAAAGCTTGGATTCCTAACCTAAACTAATTCATTTACTTTGTATGTGCAGGGTGTTCGATACAGTGCTGAGACTAACACGTGGATTATAGACAGCGGAGCATCCAGGCACATGACAGGAAATAGAGCCCTTTTATCAAATGTCAAACAAATAAAAGGAGGGCATGTTTCCTTTGCAGGAAACAAAGGAGGCTATATCACAGCTTAGGGAGAAGTGGGAAATCAGAAAGTTAAGTTTGATAAGGTGAACTACGTTCAACAACTTCAGAACAACTTACTTTCTGTTTCCCAAACCTGTGATAAAGGATTTAAAGTCATCTTCGACAACAAGAAGTGTACATGCTGAAGAAAGAATATATGATCCCAGAGGACCAAGTTCTAATGACAGCTTCAAGATATAAAGACCTTTATGTCTTGGATCTGTCAACAGCTGCTACAACGGATCATAAGGTTCAATGCTTTCTATCTCAAGCTACTGAGAAGGATTCAATCTCCTGGCATAGGAGAATGGGACACATTACTCAAAGGATGATGAATCATTTGATTCAGAAGGATTTAGTGAGAGGAGTAAATGTCAAGAACTTCCAACTTCCTGACTTTTGTGTAGCTTGCAAGAAAGGCAAACAGACAAAGAAGTCTCATAAGGAAAAGAAAGTTCATTCAATAGAACTTCCTCTTGAGCTTCTTCACATGGATGTGTTTGGTCCAGTTAGTACAAGGAGCATTGCAGGCGACGTGTACTGTTTTGTGGTCACCGATGACTACTCAAGGTTCACTTGGGTAATGTTTCTAAAATCCAAATCAGAAACATTAGAGACATTCAAGGAATTAGTAACCACACTGGAATCTCTCTACAAGCTAAAAGTTAGACAAGTATGCTCAGACAACGGGACAGAATTCAAGAATCAAGGGATGGAGGCATACTGCAAGGAAAAGAGAATTGTGCATCAATTCACTTCTGCTTACACACCTCAAATGAATGGCGTTGCTGAGAGAAAGAACAGGAGTTTGATAGAGACAGCACGGACTATGCTGGCAGACTCGAAACTGCCTATCCAATTCTGGAATGAGGCGGTGGCAAATGCGTGTGTATACACTGAATCGAGTCCTAATAGTCAAGCGCCACGGAAAGACATGTTATAAGCTACTACAAAGACGCAAACCGAATTTGAAGTATCTTGAACCTTTTGGCACGCCGTGTACACTTCTGAAGAAGGTACAAGAAGGCAAATTCAGCGAGAAGGCAGATGAAGGATTTTTCTATGATACAACATACCGAACAAGCGAGTTTACAATAACTCAACGGGTCTTGTAGAAGTGTGGTGTAATGTCGACGTTCAGATATACCACACCACCTACAGGCAAAGGACCTGCATACTTCTTCGATTATGATGGATTCTTCAAGTCCTTCAACATCCCTCTCTCTCCCTCGGATGATGAGTTAGCTACTAGGATGATGTATGAATTCTAATACACTATCTAGCACCCAGGGAGAATCATCTACTCAGTCAGGGGGGGGTAGTAGATGACAGTGACTCCTCCTCTGAAGATGAAACTGAAGCAGATGACCAGAACAGTCAGGAGGAACAGGTTCCAGTTCCTGAAAGTCCACAAGCATCCATGAGTGATGCACCTTCGACTTCGGAACCTCAAACTCCATCTTCCTCAGATGCAGAACAAAATGTTCACAATCTTGGTTTTGAGGTGGCTGTGCCTACTACTCTAGGATCACGACTAACATCTATCATCCCCTTGAGAATGTTATTGGGGATGTCAGATCAGGAGTACAAACCCGAAATCAGCTATACTCAGCTGATTTCGCCTCAGTTATGGAAAGGTTACATTCATGATGGTGCTTATCGATGTTTTGTTTCGCAGGTTGAGCTAATAATATCAGTGAAGCACTAAATGATGAGGCGTGGGTGAGTGCCATGCAAGAAGAACTTCTGCAGTTTTAGAAGTTAGGTGTATGGACTCTGGTTGATAGACCTAAAGGTGCTAAAGTCATTGGCACCAAATGGGTACTAAAATGCAAAGGGATGACCAAGGAGTCATTATCAGGAACAAAGCTCGACTCGTGGTTCAAGGTTTTCGCCAAGTCGAGGGGATTGACTAATGAGGTGTTTGCACCCGTGGCAAGGATGGAAGCTATTCATATCTTCCTTGCCTATGCATTGTACATGAAGATTAAAGTCTACCAATTAGATGTGAAGAGTGCATTCCTTCATGGGGAAATCAGGAAACGGTCTATGTAAGTCAACCCGAGGGATTTGAAGACCCTTATCATCGGGATAGAGTTTACAAGCTCGACAAAGCTTTATATGGGCTTCATCAAGCTCCTCGAGCTTGGTATGAGAAACTCTCGACTCATCTTGTGAAACACGGCTTTCGCAGGGGAGTCATTGACTGTACACTGTTTATTAAAGAAAAGGATGGCGACCTACTGCTTGTACAGATATATGTTGATGACATAATCTTCGGGTCAAAGAACGAAGAGTTATGCAAAGAGTTTGAAGCAGTGATGAAGAAAGAGTTTGAGATGAGTGCTATGGGGGAGATGAAGTTCTTTCTCGGGTTACAGGTGGATCAAACACCTAATGAGATCTTTCTACATCAGACCAAGTATGTAGGAGACATTCTCAGTTGCTTTGACATGGAGAATGCTCTGCTGCTGGGACTCCACTTGCTACGAATCATGATATAGCACCTGATGAAAATGGAGATCTTGTAGATGCCACTATGTACCGAGGAATGATTGGATCTCTCATGTATCTCACTGCCTCAAGACCTGATATTATGTATGCTACATGTCTATGTTCTAGATATCAGGCTAAACCAAAGGTCACCATCTGATCGGGGTCAAGAGGATTTTTCGTTATCTGAAGGGTACACCCACACTTGGATTGTGGTATCCTCATGATGATGACTTTGAGCTTACCACGTATAGTGACTCGGATTACGGGAGATGCAAGATGAACTACAAGTCTACATCAGCGGGTGTCAATTCTTTGGGAGAAGATTAGTTACCTGGCAGTGTAAGAAGCAGACATCGGTTGCATTGTTAACCTGTGAAGCCGAATATGTTGCTGCTGCAAGTTGTTGTTCACAAATCATTTGGATTCAACAGCAAATGCGGGATTACGGTTTAAAATTCTCATCTACTCCTATTTTTGTTGATAACTCTGCTGCAATTGCAGTAACTAAAAATCTGGTTCAACATCCTAAGACCAAACACATCGGTATTAAATACCACTTCATAAGAGACTGTTTTGAAAAGAACTTAATTGATGTGGTTAAAATTAATACTGATTTTCAACGCGCTGACCTCTATACTAAAGCCTTTGATAAACCACGTTTTCAATATTTGCTAGAGGTCAACGGCGTTAAAAAGAAAAGTGAGGTAATTCCTGATGATAATAATGTGTAGTCCGATGTAGTTTAGTTAAAGTTATTTTATTTTATGTTATCTGTTTTATTTTCGTCTGTTATATTTCAACTCATGTTATCTTGTTGTTTATTAAAATCCAAAAATAATTGAACAGAAATGATTTTAGTATTTTAAGTGGAGAATATGTCAGCAATTAACATTAAAAAAAATAAAAAAAATAAAAAAAATAAAAAATTTAAAATGAGGGAGAAGGGGTAACTAGCTGAAATAAGGTAGATTGTGTCTGTGATACCGATTCAATACCTTTGGAAACTGATACTACACACGAACAAATCAAGTGGGACTTTAAAATTTTAAGTTTTGAAAAGATGCAAAAGTTCAAAGTATAAGTCTGTGTAGTCTAAGCAATATAAAAGGGAAGATGATAGAAAACTGGCAACTCCTAAGGTGACACAAAGAAAGTAGACTTAGAGGCTGCTAGACCACAAATGATATGTTGGTAGATTCAACATAATAGATAATTAGACCTCATTGGTGATCTCAAGATCAAACTATGTTGTTCAATTGACTGTGGGCTTCCATCTTATCACTGGTTAACACAATCAAATATATTCCAATAAGGGGTAATGAGCATTTAAATGCCACAAATGTGCGGATGACCATAATTAGAGCAAAGCAAGAAAAAAATGAAAGACAAATGCAATAAAGCTAATGACTTATGTTGTTGGTGCACATTGTGTAAAATAAAATAAGCTGCTCTAACAAGGAGATAGGTTGTGTGCCTCTCTGCTGTGCGATGGCACTGACCTGAGGATAAGCATAACCTAGATATTCTAGAATTCATTGTTGTTTGCCGCCTCTCTGCTTTGCGATGGCACTGACCTGAGGACAGGCTTCTCTTTGAAAGCTCTAAGAATAGTCTCTTCTTGTAGTAATACCCGTAGACCGCTCAAAAGCTTCTGAGGAATGTTGATTACCATATAAGTGGGGATCCACAAATGTTAGTTGAAATAATTAAACCTAAATCAGTCACCAGTCTGCGTCAAAAGTCTGTGTGTAGATTTAGTGGACAAACATACTGACAATCTTAGTGGCTACATTCTCAAGAGTTCAAATCAATGTGAAAATCTAAGAGTTCCAGTATGATTTCCTTAAGTTGCTAACGACTCTGGATGAACACCAAGAATTTAAGCATCAAAAAGTTTTAATAACAGTACCAAATGATTTGACTTACCTGTATGATTCCAAAATTGAATTGGTCCAGATATGATCAATCTAAGTTGAAGCTGTCTACTCCCGAACCAAATCCCGTAGATATCAATCTCTGGATTTATCTCTCACAAAAAGCCAAAATAAGTTTGTTTACGAAATCAGTTTAAGGTTTAAATTAGTTAGTTGGTTTTAATTTTAATCGTAGGCGTGTGTCGGGTACATCAGGAAAATGAGAAGGAATCAAATCACTAAAAGGGTCATGTCTGAGTGACCATATGTGCTTTGAAAGTTTAAAATAGTCCCGTTTGAGGTGACAAAGTGTTTTTAAAAGGGTCACGTCTGAGGTGACTAAAGTGTTTAAAAGGATCACGTCTGAGGTGATCAAAATGTTTTCAAAATAAAATGATCATGTCTGAGATGATCAAAGGCTCATAACGTTATTTCAATTAATTTAAAAGGGCTTAAATGTAAATTGGTATAAATGGCAGAAAATTAACTAAGTGTGACCCATTCGCACGATTGGACCATGAGAATGGACCAACCATGCGAATGGCTTCCACTAACACGAATGGCTCATCAGAATAGCCCATTCGACCGATTGGAAGAGGGTGAATGAGTCAGTCGACCGATTGAAACTCATTCGGTCAACTGAACATGCGAATGAAAGGCACGACTGAGCCAGTCGACCGACTGAATCTCAGTCGGTCAAGTGCATGCGACTGGTTGGGCTAATCGTACGATTGAGCCTGAGTCGCCCGAATGAACTGGGAGACTGAGGCCAGTCGGCCGACTGAGCCCAGCTTCAGTATTTAAAGGGCTCTGTCGATCGCATTTCACTCATCACTCCCAAATCGCCCTTAAATCGCACTCCCTACGTTACACTGCCAAAATTTTATTAGCCTAGTTTATCATTGCTTTTGATTCACTAACGTTCGCCATTCATTATACTGGTAGATTGAAGTCTTGTTTCATTGAAATCAGAAGGATTGAACCATAATGTGGTGAATATTCAACGAAAACAAGAAACAGACAGAACGCGACCTAATAACCTACTTAAACTATGCAAAATGTTAAAATTAAGGTTAATAGGTTATTAGTAACAAGAATGCGAGTATATTGAACCGGTAATCCATGTTAAATCACTTCTATTGATCAAGACTCGAACCACAGGCGACTGAAAAACTGAGACAGGCGACTGGTCATCCGGATGAACTTCAATCGCATGATTGAATCTGGCGATTGGGTCATTCGACCGAATGAACCATACGATTGATCACAGTCGGCCGACTAAACCATTCGCAGACTCAGTCAGCAGACTGAACCCAATCGCATGTCACATTGACCAGAATGAGTCCAGTCGCATGAAAGAACAGACGACTGACTTCAGTCGCATGATTCATTCGCACGAATGAATCAGAATGACTTTCAACTTTACACTTAGAACCGAATTTTTCATGTCTTATGTACTAATGGTTCTATGTCTTGTGTGGTTCAGGTAAATGGCAGAAAGGTGGTCCATAAATCCAAAGCACAACATCTGTGCTGATTTGGATCACACCACCAGGAACAGGGCCGAGTTTACTGACATTATAGCCTTTCTGAGACGGTCCCGGATTCATAAGGCTATCTCCACGCCTTGCACGCCATATAGATCACTCCATCAGGCATTCTGGGAGAATGCCTCGGTGGACCGATCTCGTGAGGCGTACTGTATTAGGAACTCTATAGGGGCCATGATATTGAGATCTCTGCTGCCGACATTCAGAGGGTCCTAGAGTTTGGGTACGAACTGATCATCCTACTAGACTACATCCGTTGACAGTGAGAGGATGCTTCCTGAGGATAAAGTACGCTAGGGATATCAACTCAGGTGTGCTCAACAAGAGCAACCTGAGCCCCAGTACAAGTACTTAGCACACGTGATCCTCAAGTGTGTTGCATCGAGGAGGGGGGGGGTTTGCGACCTCTCAGACCAGATTCAAAATGCCTACATGGCACTGGTTCTGAACCACCCCTTTAGATTTACCAGCATGATATTCCTACTTAGTGGAGACTTGGAGGCCAAGGGTAAAGAGGGGTTTTGTATGTACCCTAGATTCTTACAGCTCGTCTTCAACGAGAAGCTGCCACAGTTGCCCAAAGAGAATCATGACGCAGTGGCCTTAGAGATTATGGATGATACTACTCTGGGCAGGATGAGAGTTTACAGGGGAAAGCAGGTAAAGCCCCAAGTGAAGAGACTGATTGGCCACTAGGCCAACGAGAGGTATGTGCCCTGGCAGACGCAAATGGCGTCATGATGACAGCGACTCCGATGATGAGAGGTTGCTCCTACCAGATATGGATTCTGATGATGATGATAGCGGCAACGCCGGGATGGAATGCCTGCTACACAAAGAGGCACTGAGTCAGATGTTATTTCCCTGGGGTCTGACACTGCCGGAGAGGTTGCTGAGATGGTCGTTTCCATCCGGAGTTCATTGTTGGTGATCAGGAGGAGGAGGAGTCGGATGAGGAGCCCTCACTAGGACTGTGGGAAGCAAAGTAGTTCCCACAGAACACGGGCTTAGGGTGGTTGGTGAACACCCTCGGGACTCCACTGAGAGAGAGACTGACCCGAGCTATGCTCGGGTTTAGTCGGTAGAGCTGCAGGGGGAGTATCCACTTCCACCGGGACTAGGAGGAAGAGGATGGCTCAACCCCACGGACTGAAGAAGAAGAAGCGTCGCCTGACCTTCGTTACCACTGCCCACTACTTCCACCACCACAGCCACCACTACCACCTCCACTGACATACACCCATCACCACAGCCACCACTACGACTCCACTGACTACCACCCATCACCATAGCCACCACATCCACTACTGCTACCACAGCAACCACCTTACCTCCACCACTGTCCTTCCCATCCACCACCATACCATTCACACCTACATCACCAGCACCTGCTTACCGACCCATATTCACCACTGCTACTACCACCACCACCTCACATCATGCTGGACCTTCACCCAGCCATCACATGTATATAGATCTACTCTACCTCACATAGGGTAGAGGAGCAGCTGTCGGCGCTTAACCGTATGGTGATGCCCTGCTAGCTGCAGATGAAGAGAAAGCGGCGCAGATTCGCCAGTGACCGATCTGACTGCTGCCCAGTCTCAGCAGATGGCAGAGCATGCTGGGTGATAGATCAGCAGACCCAGCTAATCGATGCTAGGAGAGTCGAGATGTCCCAACTCCAGGACCAGCAGGCCAATCAGCCAACGTATAGAGGAGTTGGAGACGACCAACAAGACGATTATCTGAGGTTAAAGGGGTCAAAGGATGAGCCTTTGAAGATAAAGGAGGGTGATGGGGATGATGGAGATGGTCATGATGAAGATGATGATGACGATGAGGAAGAGATGAGGATGGAGAAGAGACAGAGGAAGAAAGGACAGAAGGTAGAGATGATGATGACGAAGCAGAAGGAGAGGATGCGGCTGCATCGGCCTCTGCTTCTGGTCAAGAGCGAAGATCGAAGAATCGACATGATCAGCCATCTACCACTTCTGCTTCTCCGAGCGACGAGCCCAGGATTCAAGACAAAAGTACTGATTAGATGTCTTATGTATTTATTTATTTTGTATTGAATCACGGAGTGAAAAACAAGTGTGTTGAATGTTTATATATTAAGTTGATATAATTCTGTTTGATTACTTACTATGGTTTATTTGTGTTGAATGTTTAAATCAAACAGATCCAAAAATTCAAAGGGATGAGTTTGACATTACTCCCCTTCAATAGGTCAAGACTCAAAACCATGACTCTTGATCTGCAAGGGATTGTAATAAGGTCTGTGAGTTAACCCCTGAAGAAGGGGAAATAATTCATGACCTATAACGAGCAACTGACAGAGATGTTCAAACTCAATCCTGATGAAATTGTCAAGGATGCTCCAACAGTTGATTCAACCAGTGATGAAGAACTAAATGACGTTGATGAAGTTGAGGTTGAAGATATTACTGCAGAAGAGTACCCTCAGTACACTACGACAAACGAGGGTAATGTGGTCCCCAATCTGGGTGAGTTCCCTAGTCAGTGATATGTTGAGGTACTAGACTAGATGGAGCAGGAAACAGGAAAGACCGAAGGAACAACCCAAGCCTCAAATGTTGACGTAGACATTCGAAAGGCTGAGTGGGCTGCCTGTTTTGAAGAAGTTAGAGCCCAGCGTGCTGCTGCAAAGAAAGATGCCTAACCAAGCTCTACAGAGTCAAGAAACACTATAAGGTGTCAGGAAGGATTATTGCATCGGCTTTGATGACGTTAACGCGTATGCAGTTAAGAGGGAACAGGGCATAGAGTACTTCAGATTTCCACATGATCTGAAGACTCTACCTGGTTTTGAGCTCAACCAGCTGGCTAAGCTAAAGCTGCTGTATGCTGACCCACGAAAAATGTCAGGCTGGTTCGAGGCTGCCCTGAAGAAGGAGTACCACACCAGATGGGTTAACTTCAGACCACAATAGCCTACAAGGTATATAAGAAGGTCTGAGGTTGATGCCAGTACTGGCAAGCCCAAGATTGTGTTGAAGTGGAGTCCTCCGCGCACTATGTTGAGAATCCCTCTCAGGGAAATGCCACAGGACTTCACTCCACACTTCAAATGGTGGTACTATGATTGGAGAACTGCTAAAGCTCTCATAGTTCTGAATAAAGAGGGCCAAATGGATACTATCAGGGTATTCGACCCGATGTGGCTAACCAACTTGTCTGCTAATGATGTCTATAGATTATACAAATGGCCACTCTTCTATGACACACAAGACATTGTACAAGCCCTCCAGTTCCAAAACGTTATACGACTTTGTTTTGCGTTTGAGATTCACGCAGGAGTCACTAAGGAGGAGAAGTACAAGAATATAAGGAGGTTATGCAGAAGACAAGAGATTAGATAGATCTAGGTCCAAGGGGGAGTTTGTTGATGCATGTATGTCCCTAGATCATGATTTGAAATGTATGAATCTTGTTTTTCTGAGTATGATGTAATTGTATTGATTAATGAAATGACATAAATTGTTTGTTACTTGTGATGTTTAATATTTCATTAATGAGTCGTGATTGAATTGATTGGGTTTATGATTGTTTGAATGGTTGCACATTATGTTAAATTAATTAAAACATTCAAACTTAACTTAATGAAGTTCTCATGCGAATGGCTCATGCGAATGAACCATACGCATGAATAACTTCACACGATTGACTCAGTCGCACGACTGAACCAGGAGACTGGATCAGTCGTACGATTGTAACATAAGATTGGCTCAGTCGCACGACTGAACACTCAGTCGTACGAATGAATCAACCGCATGGTTCAATCGCACGACTGAACCAGACTAATGGTTCAGTCGCACGATTGAATAATACCAACCTATAAATACAACTCAATTCGTGAAAAAGAGTGACTCTCAATCAATTACGATTCCAGACGTACCCTAGCCGTCCAGAAACCTCTCAATTCGTTCTCCAAGTTCATAGAACACATTAGATCGATTCCCAATCGATTTCTAACGTTAGTTTCAATTCTGATTGATTCTTCTTGTGTTCTCACTTATTGGATCGCCAATCAAATAGGATTCCGCACTATTTGATCTGGTTTACATGTTAATCTCTAGGTATTTCGGTCAAATACCAGGTCCTAACACCTCAGTACATAGTGGCATCTACCATATCACCATTTTCATCGGGTGCCACATCGTGGTTCGTGGCAAGTAGAGTCCTAGCAATCGTTGCATTCTCCATGTCAAACTGACTAAGAATATCTCCTACATACTTGGACTGATGTAGGAAGATTCCATTTGGTTTCTCATCAACTATAACCCTAGAATGAATGTCATCTCTCCCATGACACTCATCTTAAACTCAGCTTTCATCATGGATTCGAATTCTTTACACAATGCTTCATTTTTGGAACCGAAGATTATGGAATCCACATATATTTGTACAAGTAGTAAATCACCAACTTTCTCTTTGATGAATAACATGCAGTTAATAACCCCTCTACGAAAATCATGTTTCAGCAGATAAGTAGAGAGTTTCTCATACTAGGCTCGAGGGGCTTGATGAAGCCCGTAAAGAGCCTTGTCCAGTTTATAAACTCTATCCCAATGATAAGGATCCTCAAATCCTTTGGGTTGACTGATGTACACCGTTTCATGGATTTCACCATGATGGAATGCACTTTTCACATCCAATTGATAAACTTTGATCTTCATGTAGGATGCATAGCTAGAAGATACGAATTTCCTCCAACCTTGCCACAGGTGCAAACACTTCTTTGTAGTCAACGCGTTCGACTTGTCAAAACCCTTGAACGACAAGCCGCACGGTGCTTCATATGGTTCTAGAAACTCCAAGTTGGGTTTACGTCGCTGGAGCAATTCATAACACATATTTCATGATGTTTGACCGCTATGACTTGACTGAGAATGTAGCATGCATTAGCCACTTCCTCGTTCCAAAGTTGAATAGGTAGTTTAGAGTCGGCTAATATTGTCCTTTCTGTCTCTAGCAAGCTTCATTTCTTTCTTTCAGCAACCCCATTCATCTGTGGAGTGTAGGCATAAGTAAGTTGATGACCAATTCCTTTCTCTCGACAGAATGCCTCCATCCACTAATTCTTGAACTCTGTTCCGTTGTCTGATCGAATCTTTCTTACTTTCAACTTGTAGAGTGATTCTAATGTAGTGAGTAGATGCTTGAATGATTCAAATGTCTCTGACTTGGCTTTCAGAAACATCACTCAAGAGAATCTTGAGTAATCATCGGTTACTACAAAGCAGTACCAATCTCCAGCAATGCTCTTTGTGCTGACTATGCCAAACAGATCCATGTGTAGAAGCTCGTGAGGAATGTTGATTGAATTAAATTTCTTTGATCTGTGAGACTTCTTGATCTGTTTCCCTTTCTTACATGCTAGGCAGAAATCTAGGAGCTGGAAATTCTTGATTGTAACTCCATTCAACAAATCATTTTGAACCAGATGATTCATCTTCCTCGGATTAATGTGTCCTATTCTCCTATGCTAGGAGCCCGAATCCTTCTTTGTTGCCTTTGACAACAAGCACTGGCCGTAGACTTAGTTGTGGAGGCTTTGGAAAGATCCAAGACATATAGATCGTCATATCTTGAAGCCGACATTAGAATTTTATCCTCCTCGATAACATACTCCTTCTTCAACATGTAGCACTTCTTGTTGTCAAACACACCTTGAATCCCATATCACAGATTTGGGAGATAGAAAGCAAATTGTTTTGATGTTGCTGAATGTAGTTGACCTTGTCCAACTTTACTTTCTCGTTTACCACTTCGCCTTGAGCGGTGATGTAACCTTCTTTGTTCCCAGCGAATGACACGTGTCCCCTTTAATTTGCTTGATGTTGAAAAGCAGAAATGAAGTCCTGGTCATGTTCCTGGAAGCCCCACTATCAATAATCCAGGTATTAGTGATAGTGCTATAGCAGATACCCTACACATACAAAGGAATTGATTAGTTCAGGTTGGGACCAAAGCCTAACTGGCTTAGGTGTCCCAGAGGTATCACATATCGTGAACTCAACCTACTATCCTTTAGAGGATGAGGGCACATCTTTCTTCTTCTTGTTATCACTAATAGACACATTACTTGGTTTTTTCTTCCATAAACCAGTTTTGTGTAAGGCCTGTTTGTGGTAAATAGATGACTGGCTTATGGTTTGAACTTTAGGTTCACTAACAATCTTAGGTGTAACATTAGGTGACACATCCTCGCTTTGAGCTAATTATCAATGTGGCCTTGGGTATCTTGGTGGAGTATTAGATCTAATTTTAGAAAATCTTGGTATTTTCATAAAAAAGTTCAATTTTCTTTTTAGGTGTCTGATAATAAGGACAATTTGGAGAGATATGTCCTTATTTTCCACAACTGTAGCAGGATCTCCCTTCGACAGTTTGAGGAAAGTTTTTGTTGGATCAAGAAGAAGGCTAATGCAACCAAAACTAAGTTTCTTAGATAACTTTTGGTGCTGCATGCAAAGGCTTCCGAAGCGTAGCATGGAACTTCCGAAGGTTGTAGAGTTCTTTCGAAGAAAAAAGTGAAAGATCAACTTCCGAAGACAGAACTCTATTTCCAAAGTCAAGTATATACTTCCGAAGTTCAAACCTTAGAAGAATAAGATGAAGACCATTTCCAAAGTATGATGAAAAGAAAAAGTCTCCAAGCCTTGGAAGAAGCTGTCTCTTCCGAAGTATAAGTGGCTTCGAAGGTACTTACACTTCCGAAGCCATTTAACCTTCGGAAGACATTGCTATGAACCAGTGAACACAAGTATGGTCTCTGATACTATGCTACAGACCTCTGATACTGTATGGTGTCTTCCTAAAGAGCCATGCAGTTGACCATACTTTATTCAACCGTTCACCTTCTTATGATAGTACATGTTACCAACTTTAGTTGGTGACAAAAGGTAAGTCAGGGACATGTCCCAACTACCAAATCTCAGATGAGACTTTATCCGAGATACCTTAAACTTTAGTCTTGTAGTATAGACTTTAGCTATAGGATCCTAGCTGTATCAAAGTATATCCGGCTATAGGTAGTATTATATATAGGTTCTCTTTGTAACTCATTGTAACAACTGCTTGTAAGAGTCTTGTATTTTTGAGTTGAGAAGCAATATATAAAAGTACCTTGAAACTTACTTCCCGTGTTCTTTATTACTTTCTATATTGTTATCAACTCTTACTGATTCTATCTTAACCCGAGTGTTGTTCTAAGTGATTTTGAGAGAAGAACATAAGTGTTTAGTGACAAACATCGATCCTGCAATTGGTATCTGAGCTTCTCATGCTCTTGATTGCGTGATCTAACCATCCAAATTAATCTTTTTTTCACTCCTCCCTACAACCACTTGGTCAAATGGCCCTTAACAAGTCCGAGGTAGAGATGGGAACCATGACAAAGGCTCCCATCATTACTCCTGAAAATTTCAGGTCTTGGAGCAGGAGAATACAAGGCTTCATCAGATATCAAGACAGCAAGATGTGGAACTCCATTGTCAATGGCCCGTATAAGCCTAAGGTGGCATCACTTGGTGGAAATGGTGCCATCATAGAAAAGGCTGTAGAGGATTACTCTCATGAAGACAGAAAGAAGATGGACATCGATAGCAATGTTGTGACCATTCTCATTACTGCAATACTGAACTCCATTATAGTGGGATTCGAGCATTGCATGACTGCCAAAGAATTGTTTGATGCATTTTCTCAGATGTACTCGAGCTCCAATGACTCAAAGAAGGAATCGCTGAAGCAACTATTCGAGAACTTCACTCATATTGTTGGAGAGACTCTCAGCCAGCAGTACTTCAGGTACATGGATCATATCTCCTCTCTTCAGTCTGTGAAGATCACTCCTGAACTAAGAGATCTTACTAGAAAGTTCATGTGTGCTCTTCCAAACCAGTGGACATTGTACTGTGTCTTCATCAAAAGGACAGAGAACTTAAATACTCTCACCATGACTGAACTCTATGGCATCCTTGATGGATATCGCCTAGAGATGGAGAGTAAGAAGGGCCACCAAACAAGCAGACCCATGAGTCTTCCTGCTAGCAACGCATTAACGGTTGCTGAAGGTCATTACCGCCTCAACCTCAGCATTACCTGACTTATAAGCAGCCATCCTACTCCTCTGGACCTTACATCACTTTTCCTAAGACTCCAAGGTCTCAACAGGCTTAACACAATTCCTTTTAGGAAAGTTGTGCCTTTGTCTCAGGAAGTGGACACTCTGGTGATTTTCGATACTGCTTTGATGATCTTGAGAGTTTCAGTCCAGATGATGTAGAGTACGAGGACATTGTCCAACAGATGGCTCTTTTAAATTATAGAGCGAAGAAGTTCTTTAAGAGAACTAGAAGGCACTTCCCTCAAAACCCAACTACCAGCAAGTTCGGGTTTGACAAGACCAAGGCAAAGTGTTACAACTGTAACCAACTTGGTCACTTTGCAAGGGAATGCAAGGCTCCCAAGACCAATCCGGGATCCCCACAGGCCTCCACATATCCCTTAACCTCAAAGCCCGCTGAGAAGTCAACTGAAACTACTGCAATGGCTCAAGAAGTTGTCTGGAGCTTCATGGTACAGGATGTGACTCCTGCTCAAGCTCTCATGGCCGGAACAGATGATGCCCAGGTATATGAACATCTCTGCACTCCAGCCTGTATAGCTAAAGTTAAACTCTATCAGGATTACAATATGGAAATCAGATCTGATATTGAGTCTTTAAATATCTTAAAATGTGATTTTAAAAAAGCTGAATCTGACTATCAAAAGAAAATGAGGAGTTGGAGAAAACTGTCTCTTTTAAAACATGAACACACCAACTACAAGACTCAAATCAAAGATCTGATATCCAAATTGTCTGAGGCTCAAGCCTAGCTTGTCACTGCTGAGGCTCAGGCCAGGAAGCATGCTATCTCTGAGCAAAACTTCCAAGCTATTCTTCCATCATCCTCCACTCCAAACTTTGTTATCAGAACAAAGGAGGGTTAGGAACCAATAAAATTGCTCCACCACACTCCTATGAGTCTACTAGAAAACCAAGATGTGGTACTGAGGAGCAAGAAGTTCCAACTGCTGACCCTTCCTCACTAGAGTTGAAGGATGAAGCAACAATAGTGGTCACCACACGGAAGGAACAATAGATGTTCCTATCTCCTCCTGTGAAGAACAAATCCTAACCACTAAGGAAGGAAGAAGCAGAGCTAAAGCTGCTAGGAAACTGCCAAGAAGGTGGCTGAGAACAAGCTGAAAATTGACCCCAAGCAGAAGGGTGTCTTTATCTCAGCTGGATTCCAAGTGTTAGGTACTTCTGATTCAGGAAAGGAGTGTAATACCAACACTTCTGTCATGCCAAAGGATCAGAAGTTGAAGGGAAATGCTGCTGATGAAGAAAAGAAGCCCAAGAAACAACAACCCTCACATTCCCAAAGAACTAACATTGCATGCATAATGTGTGGTCTGCAAAACCACATGGCAAAAGATTGTTAATACAAACCTGCAAGCACACGTTATGCAAATATTGTTAGAAAAAAAGGAGTCAAGGAAGGTTTCACATTTGGACCTTTTCAAACGGTTCAAGTAATGAAAAAGGGAAGGCTAGTTTTGGAAGCCAGGTTGCTTTCGGAAGAAACTCCTTCTTCCGAAGGGAAAATGGCTTCGGAAGCAAAAGCTACTAAGGTTCGGAAGAACAAGAAAGTTCCATTGAAACCTTCCCAGAAGAAGACTGCTTCGGAAGAAAAGGTGGTGAAGACTTCTTCCGAAAAGAAAGAAGCCTCGGAAGATAGCCACGTTGCTAAAGCTTCAACAAGCTCATCCTCCAAGATCAATCAAAGGGTGGACTGGAAGATCAAGGAAGATGTTGCAGTCTAAACCTCTTCTTCAAAGACCTCTATTGAACCCCCATGCATAACATTTGGTCCAATTATGTCATTATCTTTGGAAGAACCCAAGACCAGCAAGGCTTGGGCTTCCAAACAAAACTACCAATCTCATCTTATGTGCAGGGACATCCATATGACAAAAACAACAATATCTGGATTGTAGATAGTGGATGCTCCAGGCACATGACAGGGAACAAATCTCTCCTTCAACAGTTTCAGAACTATGATCGAGATCCTGTCCAATTTCGAGGTGAGGCTGGAGGATATATTCTGGTAGAGGGAGTATATCCAATGGTAAATTAAAGGATGACAAAGTTCACTTTGTCAAACAGCTTGAACACAATTTGTTAAGTGTTTCTCAATTCTGTGATCAAAAGCACCAAATGCTTTTCACAGAACGTGAGTACATTAACCACAAACCTGGGATGACAATTCCTCCGGAATCGGTGCTTCTTAGATCTCCCAGAAAAGGGGATATGTACAAGTTTGATATGAACAATGCTTCCCCAATTGGAAAAGTTTCATGCTTTCTTTCCAAAGTTTACAGTGATCGGTCAACACTGTGGCATAAATGTATGTGTCATGTAAGTTTTAAGACAATGAATAAATTGACTAAAATTAACTTGGTACATGGTTTTCCTAAAAAGGATATTTTCTGCAAAGATAACTATGTTGCATGCCTCAAAGGGAAACAACACAGGACATCTCCCAAATCCATATGTGTTAACTCTATCACTACTCCATTACACTTATTGCACATGGATCTTTTTGGTCCCACAAGTATAATGAGCATTGGAAGGAAATCATATTGCCTTGTGATAGTTGATGATTTAAAGATGAAACTGCTGAAACACTAAATATTTTATTCTTAAAATAGAAAATCAAATTGATCACAAGGTTAAAATCATTAGAAGTGATCAAGCGACTGAGTTTAAGAACTTCGTTCTTGACACATTTTGTAACTCAAAAGGGATTGCCAGACAATATAGTGCTTCCAGAACTCCTCAACAAAATGGTGTTGCTGAGTGGAGGAATAGGACACTTATTGAGGCTGCTCGAACTATGTTAGCTGACTCAATACTACCTCTAACAATCTGGGTAGAGGCAGTCAGCACTGCATGCTATATGCAGAACAGAGTTCTTGTAGATAAGCCCCATGGAAAAACCCCTTATGAGCTATGGAACAAGAGGCCACCGTTCATTGGCTTTCTAAGGTCCTTTGGCAGCAGGTGTACCATACTTAACACAAAAGACAATTTAGCAAAATTTGCTGAAAAGTCAGATGATGCTATTTTTGTTGGATACTCTTCTAGCTCCAAAGCTTAGAGAGTATACAACATTAAAAATCAACAATTTGAGGAGTCATCCAATATAGTTGTTAATGAGCACACTCCTTGTGTTAGGGGGAATGGCCCTGATCATGTCTTTGATTTAGAATTGTTTCCAAACTATTCTAAGCCATCTTGTGAGAATGTTTCAGTTGGAATAGGTGCTTAAAATGATGTTGATGCTGCTGCTGATGATCAATTGTTTGAGCTACCCAGACCTAGTCCAAATTCACCAAGAGCTGCAATAAATGAAGTTTCCACCATTCACAGATCTGATAGCTTGACCATATCAAGGAATAGTGAAGCTTCAACAAGTGAATCACTTGCTGAGCCTCAAAACTCATCAGGTGATCTACCACAACACGAGGCAGAAGGAAGTAGTGGTTTGAAGGAACAGGACACTGTTAATACTACTTCACAACCGACCATTGATGATGTTTTTCACTCATTCGATTAGTCCTCATTGAATGGTTTTGAAACAACGGCAGGACAGGGTGTTCCAGTTCCTAAGCAGAATATGTCCAACTTGGATCTATCTCTGCCACTAGAAGTGATTCCTTGCCTTAGGATTCATAACACTCATTCTACTGAGAACATCAAAGGGGATGTCATTGAGGGTGTGAGAACAAGAGGACAAACTCATCATAGGAATGTCTGCTTGTACTCATGCTTTCTATCCCAGATGGAACCCAAGAAGGTAGAAGATGCCTTAAAAGATAGTAGCTGGCTTGAATCGATGCAAGAGGAGCTGCTTCAATTCAAGAGAGAGAAGGTATGGAACCTATGTCCGCTACTATCTGGTCAAGTACCAATAGGCACCAAATGAGTTTTTAGAAACAAGAGAGATGATAGAGGCTTGATCATCAAGAACAAAGCAAGATTTGTAGTTCAAGGATACACACAAGAGGAAGGAATTGATTATACTGATATCTTTGCACCAGTTGCAAGACTTGAGGCAGTTAGGATCTTCCTTGCTTATGCTGCATCCAAGGACTTCACTGTCTATCAACTTGATGTCAAGTGTGCATTTTTATATGGGGATATAGATAGGGAAGTCTATGTATGCCAACCTCCAGGATTTTAAGACCCACAGCACCCTAACTATGTGTGCAAATTGGATAAAGCTCTATATGGGCTGCACCAAGCACCTAGGTTGTGGTATGAGACATTGTCTTAGTTTCTTCTGAAGAACATCTACGCTAGTGGTACCATTGACAAGACTCTTTTCATCAAAAAGTCTGGAAAGGAAATCTTGCTTGTTCAAGTCTATGTTGATGACATCATATTTGGTTCTTCAAATGACCAAATGTGTAAGGACTTTGAGAACATTATGAAGAAGAAGTTTGAAATGAGTTCCAAGGAAAAAATGGACTTTTTCCTTGGAATTTAGGTGAAACAAATGAAGAAAGGGTTCTTCATTAATCAATCTAAGTATCTCTCTAACATCTTAGAAAGATTTGAAATGAAGGATTGCAAGCCTGCAAAGACACCCATACCCAAAACCATAATCTTTGTCCTGACCTTGACGGGGAAGATATTGATCAAAATCAGTATGGGGCAATTATTGGTTCTCTGATGTATCTTACTGCTAGTAGACCTGATATCATGTTTGCTACTTGCATTTGTGCAAGATATTAGGCTGCTCCAAAGGTGTCTCACTTAGCTGCTATCAAGAGAATTCTCAGACACCTCAAAAGAGCACCTAAACTAGGTCTCTGGTATCACAGAAACAAGGATTTTAATCTCTATGGATACTTTGACAGTGACTATGGTGGCTGAAATATTGACAAGAAATCAACATTAGGAGGATGTCAATTTCTTGGTGGAAGGATCATCTCATGGCAATGCAAGAAACAATCCTGTGTATCTACATCAACTGCTGAAGCTGAATACATAGCTGCTACTAGCAGCTGTGCTCAACTGCTATGGATTCAGAATGAGATGTTAGACTATGGATTCAACTTTATGAGTGCTCCTATCCATATTGACAACAACAGTGCTATCTCCATTACTATAATCAGGTGAAGCACTCCAAGACAAAGCATACTGACATCAGGTACCATTACATAAGAGATATTCATGAGAGAAATCTGATTAAACTAATCAAAGTTGACTCAAATGAACAATATGTTGATTTGTTCACCAAAGCTTTTGAGGAGCAAAGATTTAAGTATCTGATAACAACTATTAGGATGATAAACATTGATTAGATCACCTCTTTTGAAAACCTTTTAATATGTAATGTCTTCTTTCAATACAATTTAAGCCATGTTACAAAAGATCTTTTTGAAAATTTTCTAAGTGTAAATTTCTTCCGAAGAGAAATTAACCCTCGGAAGTTATTTTTATATCTTCTGAAGCATAATTTCTCAAAGGATAATTTTTCTTCTTGGAAGAACTTTTGGTCTTGGAAGAAGCGATTGATTACATATCAGATCTACTTCCGAGGTTTACAAACTCTCCATTCGGAATGCTACTCTAACCTTCAGAAGCAATGTTTTAGCTTCGGAAGTAAGAATTTCCTCCGGAAGACAATTACCTTCGGAAATGTTTTACATTCGGAAGAAAGATTCTACTATGTAACGTAAATCTCTAAAGCCCCACACTGTGAAAAGCAAAGATTTTGTTAATGATGTCAGATTATTTAACTGATTTTAACCTTACCGCCACTGCCATTTCATCCACTAAACCATCACATCACCTTATCCTAACCCCCATTATCGCCTTCTCACCCTCTTTTAAATAATCTCGACTATTCAATCTGATCTTCTTACTTGAAATATTTACTGCCCTAGAAAATTTTCTCCTCTGTAACTTTACCAAGTTCAAAATCAACCACATTCACCTTTCTCCAAATGGTACTTAACCCTCAGCACAACCAGGTCGCACGCCTTGATCATCAAGGGACGCTGACTTCTCTGAAATCATCTCCTTTCTCACCCAATCTCCTTACTATACTGCTCTTACCGTTAACCCCACTATTTACTCCAACCACATGGCCGAATTTTGGGGAAATGGTCAAGCCGAAACCCTAAATGAGATTCGAGTACTGAGGTCCAGCATTTGTGGATAGGAGTTGATCATTACTGAACAACTCATGAGGGAGCATCTAGAGCTTCATGATGAAGGAGCTCCTACTAAGTTCCCGAAGGCAGATTTGGACAACACCTACATCCTTATGGGATATGGCGGAGACATAAGCAGGTCAACGGTATACAAGTTCAGCTTCTCCTACAACTGGAAGTCTCTCTTGCATGTTGTTCTCCACTGCTTGCCCAACAAGTTCGGCGGATAGGATAAAATCCCATATGAACTAGGATGCTTAGTTCATGGACTGGTGAGAGGCCTGCGCTTCAATTTCTCACGATTTGTGTTCACTAATCTGATTGGGAATCTACAAAGGGAGACATTCTATATGTATCCTAGATTAATTCAACAAATCATCAACTGTGATTTGGACCAGGGCATGCTTGTCTGTGTAGCTGCTCTGACTGTCCCCCACATGCAGCCTACCATCTTCAAGACCTTGAAGAAGGTATCCACCAACTTCACTTGAAGGTACACCACTCTGCTTCAATGTATGATTGAGCGTATAGCTCTTGGTGACATCCCTGTTCACCTATAGGTGATGAACCCACACGAGCAACCATAACCACAATGCCAACACTGCCTTCTCCACCCATCACCATCACATATCAAAGAGGCCCCAAACGAACCCTTGTTCAATCTACTCTGATGAACAAGCCCATCCTATTCCATCCAAAAACACTAGAGTGGAAACATAGGCTCCCACTCAGTCTTTGGTCTCTCCATCCTTCTCTTTTGACCTCAATATAGATTTTGAGTCTCCTCAGTCTCAAACCTAGGAGCCCGACACCCAAACCAACAGCCTTCAGAATGAGTATTTACACTCTTCTAAACAGCAAGAAGGGATAGCCCCACCAGAGGCTCAATGCCTATATACATTGATCAAGGTCCCGTGTTAGTAGGCTTAAACTCCTTACCTTTTAATGACCATCTCTTCAAAACTAATCAAGAGATAACATCTCTCCATGGAAATGAAGTTGATCTACAACACCATCCTCAAGATCAACAAAGCCCGGAGAAATCTCTTATCTCTAGCCCCCATCAGCAAGCTATAACTGAGGTGAGTCCCACTGATGTGGAGGGGACTCATGCAGAATCAGCTGCCACTACAGAAGGTGCCTCAATGGACCTTGTGGACAGTGGTAACATATTTCAGACTGAATCTGCAGCATTCGAGCACGTTGATGACTCTGAAAGAGACATCATTGAGCACGGGAAACCAGGGTGCCAAGAAACCACATCTGGCGGTGAGGATGAACATACCAGCTATGGTACCTCATCTCCGTGTGATTCTTCAAAAGAAGATGAGGGAAGCATGAAACTTCTCATTCACGGCCTGCTATCTAAAGTCTCAAACCTTGAATCTTTGGTTAGGACTTTAGAAGCAAGGTCCGCCACTCAGCAACTTGAGATTAACAATCTCAAGGCCAAACTAGCTGAGAAACAGACAGAGGTCTGTCAGACATGTATGTGTTAGGTCTCATTGACTTTTTCCTCTAGCTCATCTAGCTCTCAAGATGATGCTACCAAAAAGGGGGAGAATGTTCAGAGACAAACACTTGAGAACCCACAACAGAGCCACACTTCAACTTCAAATTCAACTTCATCTACTCCTATCATTACTGTGTCTGAGCCACCTCAAGTCATTCTGCAGATTGACTCAAAGATGCTCAGTGATCTCTACAGACTATTCACCAAGTTTCTGTTGAGATCCTCCACAGATCAACCAAGCCCAGATGCTGCAATGCTCTACTTTCGAGCTGAAGAGCTTCAGAGGCTGACTGCACCTTCTACCACTATGGAAGAAGTTGGTCAACCTAAGGTCCACATGGAACCTAAGATTCATTTCGTCGGGGAAATGGGGACTGATGGCCGAGCAACTGAAATAGTTGGGACAGAATCTGCATCTCCTCCAACTTCCGAAGCTGAAGTTAACGCGTCGGAAGAACAAGCTGAATCTTCCGAAGCTAAAATGGAAGCTGCGGGAGGACTGTTTAAAATGTCCGAAGAACTGATCATGACAGATGCTTTACTTGAAATGGCATCTGAGGTGAACAGCAAGGACTTTCCGAATCTACCTCCATCCCAAACACCATCTCTGCCTCTCTCACAATCAGAATCCACTCTCCAAGAACCACCACTGTCAGGATCATCAAAAGATAAAGAGAAAAGAAAGATGACTGTGGAAGAGCTTTAGGAAGTGGAAAAGTTTGAGAAACTTAAGAAGAAAGGAAGACTTCCAACTGAGAAGTTGCTAGCTTCTAGTACAAAAGCAACGCCAACCAATCAGGAGGCTGTCAACGACAAGAAAAGGGAAGAGATCATTAACCAGCTTATTCAAATGGGAGCTGCTAGTGAAGAGACACTCCTGCTACCACTAGAGGAGTTGGTGAATCTGGAGAAGGCAACCTGGCTGAAACTTGAAGAAGAAGCCAGGATGGCCTTGGAGAAAGAAGAAGAAAAACAGAAGGAGGCTGAACTACAGCTGAGGAGAGACATGATAAACTTCCTACTCTCAGAGGCTTTAATCTTCAAGAACATTCTCCACACAATGATGATACGATCCTCTGGCTCTACAACAAATAACAATATCAAATAGATAAAGAAAGGAAGAAGGCTGCTAGAGAAAAGGCAAAGGAGAAGAAGAAGAAGGAAGAAAAGACTAGGGACACTGCAACTTGGAAGCTCAATGAAAAGGCCTGGATAAAAGACTATCTTTTGGCCCATGGCTTCTCTGGCAGGCAGGTGGGTCCCATGTCTGAGAAGACACTTCAACGGATTGCCAGTGAAATCAAGGCTAACATCCGGTTGGGGAAGAGAAAAGAGATGTACTCAAGGGTAAAAGCGATGACCTTCAATGCAACCACTCCACCTCAACCTGAATCCTCACCCTCACCCTTCACCATTAAAACTGAATCTTTCACCCCTGAACCCACACCATTACCCACATCTTCACCCTCACCACAACCACCCAAATTTCCAATCCTTCAACCCAAAACACTCGCCAGAACCTCTAAACCTCAACCTACCCAACTACCATCCAAACCATCCCCTCAGCCTTCTCAACATCTCTCTCTTGAGGAGTTCAAGGTAATCAAGACCAAGCTCATCAACTGTACAACTCTGAGCGAAGTCTCATGTGATGGAGATTCTGTCAACATTACCTATGTTGATGGATCCTCTTGTTCCCTCACAAGAGATCAATTTCTTGATTTACCTAGAGGAACACTGGACCAGGCAGCTAGACTTCTAGGCCTCAACTCAGATTAATAAATGATGAAGAGAAGAAACTTAGAAGGAAACTGGTGACTCTACTGGACACTAGACAGAGGACAAGATTCCCAGGCAGTCTTTTGTGCCTAGAAAGAAAATAGTCCAGTGGAGGTTCGATGAAACTTCTCAGAACTTTGTTGTGGAAAGGGAAAATGACGAAGTCAATAGACTTAATGCAACCTCTCTGCTACACTCCAGCAGGTTTGATATTGCTGAGTTAGCAGAGAAGCCATTCTCCAACCCCTCCAACTCTTCAGTTGCTGCACTCATCAGAAATCATCTTAGCAGCCTTCACCTAGCCGAGCTAATTGCAAAGGCCAAGATTGAAGAAGAGTTGAGATTAAGAAGACAGGAAGACAAGGAAAGACCTCCCACCAAAGGCACTGCCTTTCTACAGATGGTGGAGGGTCCAGAATTGGAACCTATCGTCAGATGGGAATATGATTATAGTTCCCATCAACTAACTCTTTTCAGAGGGCAACAACAAAGGGTACATGTTATCCAAGGTGACAGACTGGATTTCCTACCCACCAAGGATTTGTACAAACTTCTCAGCACCATATCAGGGAAGAACAAGGAGACAGACGAATATTTATTCTCCTTGGTGCTGAAAGTTTTGAGAAGCAGAAACAAGTGAAGTTTTGGTAGCATCAGCCTAAGGGGATTTTGTTTGATCAACCAGAAGGCTAATGCAACCAAAACTAAGTCACTAAGAGAGATTTTGGTGCTGCATGCAAAGGCTTCCGAAGCTTAGCATGGAACTTCCGAAGGTTGTAGAGTTCTCCGAAGACAAAGTGAAAGATCAACTTCTGAAGACAGAACTCTACTTCCGAAGTCAAGTATATACTTCTGAAGTTCAAGCCTTAGAAGAATAAGCTAAAGACCACTTCTGAAGTATGATGAAAAGAAGAAGTCTCCAAGCCTTGGAAGAAGCTGTCTCTTCGAAGTATAAGTGGCTTCGGAAGTACTTACTCTTCCGAAGACATTTAACCTTCGGAAGAAATTTCTTGAAACAGTGGACACAAGTATGGTCTCTGACACTCCGCTGCAGACCTCTGATACTATATGGTGTCTTCCTAAAGAGCCATGCAGTTGACCATACTTTATACCATTGTTCACCTTTTTATGATAGTACATGTTACCAACTTTAGTTGGTGACAAAAGGTAAGTCAGGGACATGTCCTGACTACCAAATCTTAGATAAGACTTTATCCGAGATACCTTAAACTTTAGTCTTGTGGTATAGACTTTAGCTATAGGATCCCAGCTGGTATCAAAGTATATCCGGCTATAAGTAGTATTATATATTGGTTCTCTTTGTAACTTATTATAACAACTGGTTGTAAGAGTCTTGTATTTTTGAGTTGAGAAACAATATATAAAAGTACCTTGAAAATTACTTCCCGTGTTCTTTATTACTTTCTATATTGTGATCAACTCTTACTGATTCTATCTTAACCCGAGTGTTGTTCTAAGTGAGTTTGAGAGAAAAACATAAGTGTTTAGTGACAAACATCGATCTGGCAGTTTTGATGTGGGGTTGAGTTTGGTTGGGGTTTGAGATATGTCTACTTGTGTTGTTTATCTTCCTTTTTAGATGTTTCACCTTCTTTAACAAACTTAATTGTTTTGACATTTTGAACATATTTCACTTTCATTTTATTAGGATTTTGATGATTAACACGTTTAAGGTTCATTGGATTAGACCTTTTAGGTTTTGAAATAGATGTTTGTGAACGCGATCCTAATTTAACTTTTTCAATTTTATCATCCAAATCCTCAGCAGGTATCTTATCTTCTTTATCCCAAAGTAGAATTCTTCTGTTTAGTGACATATTTCACAAGTTTACCTGTAAATCAGGATCACAGACAAGAGGAATAGACACCACATGATCCCTTACTGGGTTATTATTAATCGGTCTAAATTTAGTGTTCAAAAGGATTGCATATGGTGGCGGTACTACCTTATAACCCAGACCTTCCCTGTCATTCCGTTCTTTCACTAGGTTCTGAACTATGTGAGAAGAACTTGCCAAACTATATAGTTTTTGTATTAATGATTCAACTTCGACTCGTAAAACTACTTTTTCCTTTTTATTTCCTCTAAAGAATTTAAATAGAACGTGATGTCACTTGATTGATGCAGGACGGTGAAGGGTGGTCACTTACAACACACCAACACTATAAGGAGATTAACTTGACTAATCAAACAGTGAAACTAGATTAACCACAATAATGATACTAAGAACACAAGTGAATAATAGACAAAACAAGATAGCAAAATACACAAGGAGATGGTTTTTAAGATTCCATTATATTGCCTTATTAAGTTCTATTACAAGTGTTACAAAGCATAAAGTAAAGTTACAAGTACTTGAGATACATATACTACATCCTATAGCCGGCCATACTTTGAAGGCCAGTTGGATACAATTGACACAAACAAAATCAATTGTAGAGTCAAAAGGCAGATTGCCTTTTGACTTGTGACTATGACATCCCATAGCTCATATCCTAATATATTACGAAAAGGATAAAGTACATGAAGTAGAAAATTACAAACTCAAGACCTCAATGTACAGTTACTAAAAGCATGGACCTTTTCACCAACTCATGTAAGTTGGTGACTTTATAGAGTTGCAGTAGAAAGGTGGTCTAGCTTTATGTAAAGTACATCAGATAAAGCATGCATACTAAAAGTCTTTGGAAGAAATCTATCTTCAAGTGTTGGCTTCGGAAGACTTCATCATTGGCTCCAGAAGATATTAGTCTTGGCTTCAAAAATTTTCACACATAAACTTCAAGTGTTTGAGTTTCATTAGCCTTAACAGATAATCCTTACAATTGATTTAAGGCAACAACCCTGGTTTCCCTTAGTTGTTTCCCCAACAGTTCTATCTTTTCTTTGAAGCTAGACTCAATTTGTTTTAAAACACGATTTGCTTGAGTGTAGAGTTGTAAATCATTTACTAGATTATCATTACATTCTAATAACCTAGAAAATTTTAAATCAATTCTTTCCCTAAATTTATCACATTCAGTACATGCATGTTTTTCAAGTAATTTGTCTTTACAATATACCTGTGTAGAACCAGATGAATCAGCCATCAAAGCAGTGTCAGACTCTAGAGGAGCTGTTTGAATAGGAGATGATGGAGCATCCTCTGGCTGCACATCCTCTGGATGTTCTTCTTTGGCTTTGGCTTTGAAACCATCCTTTTTCTTTCTTCTTGTTCCTTTTAACTGAGAAGACTGGCCTGCAGCACATGGTTGATCTTCTTTGTGTTTCTCAGTTGGTTCTTCCTCCCTCACAAGATTAGAAGGAGAGGGAATCTGACCCTGCTATGGCTCAGAAGATGAAGCTTGCTAAGTCTTAGCAGGAGGTTCAAGTTGTGTAGTCTCAGGTTGTTCAACCTTAACCTCCACTTCAGGTGGAGCTTCACTTGGAGGAGAATGTAAGTCTGTTAGCACTCACTCTTTATCTTCTGCTTGATTACCCTGATGTGCTCATCCATAGTGGATAGAGACTTAGGGCCAAGTCTCCTTCCGAAGAATCCATACAGTTTCAAGAAGCTCACCATCCTCTGCATATGTGCAGACTTCTTCATATTCTTCTGGATAGGGCTCTTGACTCTGCAGCTTCATTTCTTAGTTTCTTTTTGATGATCTTTCTTTCCTTGACTATCTCATGTTCAAGTTGTTTGAGGTACTCAAACTCAATATAGTCAGGATAAGGGAAGAAGTGCATCTGCCTAATAGAGGCCTGTGGCACTTAGGTATTTGATCATTTTGATCCTATCTTCTTCTTTGTCTACTTAAGGTTCTTGTTGAACCGCATCCTCATGTGCAAGCCTTTCTTGAACTGGGGAGAGAGTAGGCACATGCTTGTATAACCTTTTCTTTCTTTTCTCTTCTTTGATTTGAATCAGTAGCTCTGCATCTTCTGCCTCTTTCCTTTCCATTGACACCTCCACGTCAACTAGTTTATTCAATTCCTCTAAGGGGAGAGAAATGACATTATCAATGTCATAGTTCCTAGTCTGCAAGTAGTTTATCCTGAGTGCCCTCAACTCATCATCCTGAGTGTTTGGTCTAGGGGCAACCCTGATAGCAGTTTCCATGAGTCTTGCAGACCCAGTAGAGGAACTTTCTCGCCTCAGTTTCCTTTTTTCTCTCTCTCTCTCTCATCCTTAGTCTCCTTACACGTCATTTTTCTTTTCCCTTTGTCACTCACAGGACCTTTATGACTCAGGGTGGAGAGAGCTTTGACCTTTATTGCTTGGTGTAGCCTCCAAGCTCTGCCAGAGAGAGGTTGAGATGCACCTTCACCAACAGGTGTCTTAAAAAGGGTATGAATCTCTGCAATAGTTGATGATGATAAAAAAGGGCTCTCAGGTTCTACCATGGGGCCTTCAGTCAAGGTTTCCCCTATGAAACTAATCATAGGTCTGCCTCAACATCCAGTTGACCGATGGAATTGCTTGATTGGCTTAGTCTCCTTCTGAAGCTGAACTCTGTAGTCATTCTGTCCTAGATTCTTTGAGCCAGCTTGTCTTGATTGGCTTTGATTGAGAAGTGGCATGTTGACTAGATCCAGACATTCTAGAAGTTCAAGGTCTAAAAAATGAAGACCTTTTGTTGTCTTTGAACTCTAAGAATGATGAGGGCTTTTCTGCTTTCATCATACCTCCACCGAATGATGTGATTTGAAGTTGGTGAGATAACATAGCCCTTGGTATTCCTTCCTCAAACTGACTTTGTATGTAGGAGTCTATGGAGTCCACATCAATGTGAACTTGAGGAGTTGTTGAGTATGCACAATTGCAAGTAAAGATGGTGAGTCCTTAATGTCCATACTCTCTGAAGAACTCCCAGGTTCTGTGACTGTAATGACTTTCTCCCCTATTTTGGTAGCATCACCCTCTTCAATAGGTGAGCTAGGAGTTAGGTGAATCACATCCACATGTTCTTGTGTTCCTGGTTGAGCTCCTCTTAAAGGTCTCCCAGCTAGTTTTTCCTTAAGATAAGAAATCTCAAGTTGCTGATCATTGACCCTATTTTGCAAGGTAGTCACTTGAGATTCAATAAGAATGACCTTGGAGACTAAATAGGTGCATGTTTGGATAGTTGTTGCACCTTTAGTCTCAAATTCATCTCATCTTCATGAGAAGAATCATTGGGGGATGAGATGATTGGACCAGAGTCCTCTCTCTTATCACCAGCTTCAGGTTCTTGGCTGCTAGATTCCCTCTGCTCACTGGAAGCCTCAGTTGAGGTGTCAATGGGCTGACCTTCCATGGTTGAGGTCTTAATGATGGAGTCACTTTCAAAAGTCAGAGCCTCTTCCATATGGACATCCTGAATAGGTTGAGAAGTGTCCACCTCAGTAATGGGTGACTGATGTGGGCTAGATGTAGGAGACTCAGGAGCACTCATCTCTCTTTGAGTAGGGGAAAAGAAGGGAGACTCATGGTACTAACTGAAACTTAAATCTTGATTAGTATAAAAGTCAAGCTTAGGAATTGGTTGGTTTAAGTCCAAAGGCTGGGGATGGTAACTATCCCCTCAAGGCTATTCACTTGAGTGGTGAGACTCAGAGTGAAGGCTAAAGGCATTTGGGCTTGTGAGCTCATCAGGCTGAGCATGAAGAGCCTCAGCACTCATCATTGAAGTAATGAGAGTGGTCTGCTCCTCAGGAGAAGTGGGACCTCTAGTGTCCACTTCTTCCTGTGTGGGTGATTATATGGGGACCTACACAGACTGAATAGTCTATGTAGGGGTTCATTTGTATTTTATTTGGTAGTTGAGGGTGATTTGTGGCTGCTGAGGTGGTTGGGATGGAGAAGGTGTGGGTTCAACACTAGCTGGTGCTACTAGGTTGTCACCTTGAGCACTGATGTAGATATATGCGTACCTAATTTATGTGCTTAATTGTAAAAGTCTTTCATTTCTTACGTATGTGTAGTTTAACAATGTAATGAAATATGATATATAATTTGATGTTTATTTATCTTTAATCATATGTATGACTTCTTATATATGTTTGAGGTTGTTGTACACAATTCTAAGTCAATAATGATTGAGTAATGTGTTCAACATAGTCGGATGAGTATTCATGCTAATGGCCCATAATTATGGACCATACGCATTAATACATCATGCTTATTGACCAGTCGCACGACTGAACCAGGCGACTGGAGCAGTCGTATGATTGAGACATAAGATTGACTCAGTCGCACGATTGAACTTTCAGTCGTGTGTATGGATCAATCGCATGATTTAGTCGCACGACTGAACCATGCTAATGATTCAGTCATATGAATGGAAACCACTAACTATAAATGCCACCTAATTCTTGGAAAACATAACACTTGAAGAGATATTACGCATACACATAAACTCTAGCCGTTTAGAACGTCCCAAATAGCTTGTCCAAGTTCATAGTTCGTTCCTGATCGATTCCTATTTGTTCTTAACATTTTAGTTCAATCATATATCGATTGGTATATCGTTCTCATTAATTGGATTGCCAATCAAATATGATTCCACACTATTTGATCCGGTAAAAACGTAGAATCAGTTAGTACTCCGTACGTACATGGTCCTAACCTAACAAGTGGTATGAGAGCTTTCGCTATTGATTTTGCATTTGATTTAATTAGTTTTGGTGTCAAAACCTACATTTTAATCAAAAAAGTCACCACGTTTGCTTTAACAGGTGTTTTGGACATTTTCAGGCGTTAAAGCTGCGATTTTTCTCTATACCGAAGATTAGGGTTCTTATAAAAATCATATTTTGTGTCTAAGTGTCAAAATCTTCGATTTTGAAAAAATAGTAGCCTTCAGGCGCATGACTAGCTCATTCGTACGATTGAATCTATTCGTTCCCTCCATTCACACAACTGAACTCAGTCGTATAGCTCATTCGCGCGACTGAACAACACCAGTTGCCTACTTCCAATCGCCCTATTCATACGAATGAGTGAATCCAATCGCATGATTGACTTCATTCGCACCCTTCATTCGCACGAGTGATCCATACTCATTATCCATTTGTACAATTGAATACGTCTGTTCATACAATAAACCGCCAAGTTGTTAACGTTAGACGAATATCCTTAGTGGAAACAACGGTTTGAGATTTACCTAAATGGAGTGTATCCTGATCTTTGGACCTCTATAGAGACTGGTTACATGGTACCAGTCAGTGCAAATGGAGTCAAGTTGACGTTGGGTGGAATGAGCAAAGCTCAAAAGATACTTTTCAATGCTGAGAAGAAAGTTTATGCCCTGTTGACTCAGTCAATACCTAAAGACATCTTTCATCAGTTTTCTGAGAACAAGCAGGCCAAAAAGCTATAGGATATTAGAGAAGAGATATGATGGAAACGCGATGTTAAAGGCACTGAAGGCTAAGGTGTCAAGAAGGAGTTTGATAATTTCTCTTCGATAGGAAACGAGAGCTTAGATGATATTATCAATAGATTCTATAATCTAACGTGTGACTTGCACACTCATGGCGTAACCACCTTAATGGAAGACAAAGTTTCAAGTTTTACTAATGGTTTGCTTGAGAAATGGGACTCATTTGTGTCTAACCTGAGACAAAATGACATGTTTGTGACATTAGACATAAATGACTTCATCTTGAAGTTAAGAGAGGAAGAACTAAGGATGAAGTACAAGTCGAAGAAAGGATCCAATGTTTAGAATCCTTCACTTTACAACTCCGTTCCCACTCCAACGGGTTCAGGAGCACCACTACAAACAACATTCGTGTCCAGTTCCAGGGCTCCTTCCCAATCCAATGCTTCAGGACCAGAAACGTCAGGGTCATCTGGAACCCAATACATAGTGCCTGAAGCCAATACTACGAAGTTGAAGACTGAGAATCTCGGTAATATAACAGTGGAAGTTGCAAAGGAGCATATGGATCTTCTAGCATCAGCGGTTCAATCCTATGATGGTTTAGTTGCTGGGAAGATTGGAAATTCTCATCTTGCAAATGAAGTCTACGAGCAAGTTGACGAGAACGAACTAGAAAGAATAGACATTATGTGGGCTCTAGCGAGTCCAGTTAGAAGAGCTAAAAAGTTTGTCAAGAACATGGGGCAAAATCTAGTAACAACGAAAGATATGACTTTTGGTTTCGACAAAACCAAAGTTACCTACTTGAACTGTGGTGAAAAGGGGCTTTTTAAATGTGAATATGTAATAGCCAAGAAAACTGGAAATGGTAACCCATTTCCTACTTTCAACCATCAAGGCAAAGAAATGGTTGGAACTAGTTCTTCAAGTAAAGAGACAAAGGCATTAACTGCTAAAGGTGATGAATTCCGATTTGTTTCCCCTAGAGAATCAAATAATGCTTTTGTCGAAGCATTGGATGATGGATCTACCAGTGAAGGTGAGATTGCAGCTGAGCAAGAGATGTCAGATACAGAAGAAGCTGTGAACGTGGTAAATCACTTGATTGACGAAGAGCTAAGCGCAACAAGTTTAGAATCTCAAGCCACCGAAGGGTCTAACTCTGCTTTGATGGCTGATTCAACTGACTCCTCATAGGGTGTCCGCTACAGCGCTACCACTAACACCTGGATTATTGATAGTGGGGCGTCCAGGAACATGACAGGAAATTCGTCCCTCCTTTTCAACATCAAACAAATCAAATTGGGACATGTTTCATTTGCTTGGAATAAAGGAGGATACATCACCGCTCAAGGCAAAGTAGGAAACGAGAAAGTGAAATTTGATAAGGTCAACTACGTTCAACAACTACAAAACAACTTGCTTTCAGTCTTCCAGATCTGCGATGAAGTATTCATTGTTATATTTGACAACAAGAAGTGCTACATGTTGAAGAAGGACTATGTGATTGAGGAGGACAAAGTTCTTATGTCAGCTTCAAGATACAACGACTTGTATGTCATGGATCTATCAAAAGCCTCCACAACTGATCACACTGTTCAATGCTTCTTGTCAAAGACAACTAAGAGGGACTTAGTCTCATGGCATAGTAAAATGGGACACAAGTCAAAGAAAGTGACTTATATTGATATGCCTCTCGAGCTTCTACACATGGATCTGTTTAGCCTGTAAGTAGAAAGAGCATTCCCGGAGATCTGTATTGCTTTGTAGTAACACATGATTACTCAAGATCTCTTGGGTGATGTTTCAAAAAACTAACTCAAAAACTTTCGAATCATTCAAACATCTTGTAAGTACTTGGAATCACTCTACAAGCTGAAAGTACGGCAGATTCAATTAGACAACATCACAGAGTTCAAGAATCAGTGGATGGAGGCATACTGTAGAGAGAGAGGAGAATCGTACGTCAATTTACTTCTGCCTACACTCGACAAATGAATGGCGTCGCTAAAAGGACAAATAGGAGCTTGATAGAGACAGCCGAGACAATGCTAGTCGACTTGAAACTGCCTATTCAATTCTGGAATGAGGCAGTGGCTAAGGCTTGTTACACGCTCAATCGAGTACTAGTGGTCAAACAACATGGGAAAACATGTTATGAGCTGCTCCAGCAAAGTAAAACCAACCTGGAGTATCTAGAACTGTTTGGCGCATCATGCACATTATTAAAGAAGATTTAGACTGGGAAGTTCAGCTAGAAGGTAGAAGAATGTATCTTTCTCGGACACAACATACCAGACAAGAGAGTACAATAACTCAACGGGTCAGGTAGAAGTGATGTGCAACGTTGATGTTCAATGATACACCACCCCCTTACTGGGAAAGGCCCCTTATTCTACTTCGACTATGAAGGATTCTTTAAATCCTTCAATCTGTCACCTTCTAATACTGATGACAAGTTTTTTGCTAGGATGATATACGATGTTCTAAACACTCCCCCACCAGACTTGCCAACTGGTACATTAGATGATACTTCTAGCCTTTCAGGGAAGACCATGAAGTAAGTGATTCATCAACTGATGATGAAGCAGTTGAAACTGCTAATATGGACCAGGATGACCAGGTTCCCACCAATGAAAGTACACAAGCATCAAATCTTGATGCCACTGCACTTCAGAACTCATACCCCAACAACTATAGAGATTGAACCTGAGTTTAACAATTTGGATAATGAGGTAGCTATTCCAACCACTCCCGGATCTTGGCTAAATGTGTATCATCCCTTGGACAATGTCATTGGGATGTTCGATTGCGAGTACAAACAAGAAATTAGCTATACTCAGCTGATTATGCATCGGTAATGGGAAAGGGATATCTTTGTGATGGTGCATATCGATGTTTTGTGTCTTAATTTGAGCCAAAATATGTAAGTGAAGCGTTAAACGATGAGGCATGGGTGAGCCCAATGCAAGAAGAACTCTTACAGTTCAAGAAATTAGGAGTATGGACCCTTGTGGAGAAACCGAAAGGTGCTATGGTGATTGGCACTAAATGGGTGCTGAAGTGCAAGAAAGATGACCAAGGGGTCATAATCCGGAATAAGGCTCGACTTGTAGTTCAAGAACTTTGACAAGTCGAAGGCATAGATTACAATGAAGTATTTGCACCGGTAGGAAGGATGGAAACAATACGTATATTTCTAGCCTGTGCATCCTACATGAAGATTAAAGTTTATCAACTAGATTTGAAGAGTGCATTCCTTCATGGTGAAATCCGTGAAACGGTTTATCTCAGTCAACCCGAAGGATTTGAGGATCCTTATCATCGGGAGAGAGTTTACAAGCTGGATAAGGCTTATTACGGGCTCTATCAAGCCCCTAGAGTCTGGTATGAGAAACTCTCAACTCATCTTGTGAAACACGGTTTTCCCCAGAGGAGTGATTGATTGTACATTGTTCATCAAAGAAAAAAAGGGAGGTTATTGTTGGTACAGATTTATGTGGATGACATAATCTTCAGTTCCAAAAATAAAGAATTACGTAAAGAATTCGAATCTGTAATGAAAGCAAAGTTTGAGATGAGTGCCATGGGGGAGATAAAGTTCTTTCTCGCCTTATAGGTGGATCAGACACCAAAGGAAATCTTCCAACATCAGACCAAATATATAGGAGATATCCTCAGTCGATTCGACATGGAGAATGCTTCAGCAGCTGGAACTCCACCTGCGATAAACCATGATGTGGCACCCGATGAAAATGGTGATTTGGTTGATGCCACCATGTACAGAGGAATTATCAGATCTCTCATGTACCTCATAGCCTCGCATCTTGATATCATGTACACCACAGGCCGTTGTTCTAGATATATGGAAAAACCAAAAGTAAATCATCTCATTGGGGTTAAAAGGATTTTTCATTATTTGAAGGGTACTCCAACACTCGGGTTGTGGTATCTTCATGAGGATGACTTTGAGCTTAGAATGTATCGTGATTTGGATTATGGTGGCTGCAAGATGAATTACAAGTCAATATCAGCGGGATGTCAGTTCTTTGGTAGACGGTTAGTCACCTGCCAGTATAAGAAGCAGACCTCAGTTGCTTTGTCAACATGTGAACCTGAATACATTGTTGCTGCAAGTTACTGCTCGCAAATCATTTGGATTCAACAGCAAATGTGTGACTACGGTTTGCAATTTTCTAACACCCTTATCTTTGTTGATAATTCTGCAGCAATTGAAGTAACCAAAAATCCGGTCCAACATCATAAAACAAAACACATCGGTATTAAATATCACTTTATACGTGACTGTTTTGAAAAGAAATTAATTGATGTGATTAAAATTAACACTGATTTTCAATGCGACGACCTCTACACTAAAGCATTTGACAAAACGAGGTTTTTATATCTTTTAAAGGTTAATGGCGTGAAAAAAAAGTGATGTGATTCAAGAAGAAGAAAGTTTGTAGTCCGACTAGTTTATCTTATTTTCTTTTAATTTATTTTATTTTATTTTCCTGTCTATTAAAATCCAAAAACACAAAATGATTTTAGGTATTAGTATTTTAGGCGGACAATAGTTTAGGTTAGTATTATATTGCAATACTTATTTACAAAAAGAGAAGGGGGAAGGGTAGGTTAGCTCAATGAAGTGAAATCAAATCTGTGACTATAATTCAAAGGCTACGGAAAATTATAGTACACTGGGAACAAATTAATTGGTTGGGACTTCAAAACTAGTCTTCTCAAAATGCGAAATTCAAACTACAAGTCTCAGAAGTCTAACCACAACTAAAGAAAAATAATAGTTAAAGTAGTCTACTACTGAGGTAATATAGAGAAAGTAGACCTAGAGGTTGATAGTTCATTATTTGATGTGTCAGTAGATTCAACACAATAGATGAGTAGAACCATTGGTGAACTAAAATTCAAATTAAGTTGTTCAACTTGCTGTGGGTTCTCATCTTATCCCTCGTTAACACAATCAACACATTTCTAATAAGGGGTGACGAGCAAAATAAACACCACAAATGTGCGCAGATGACCATAAATATGAGCAATGCACATGTAAAAACTGCTAAAAGCAATCAAGCTAATGACTAATGTTGTTTGTGTCTTGTGTGCAAAACAAAAATAAATGCTCTAACAAGAAGATAATTTGTGTGCCTCCGTGTTGTGCGGTGGCACTGACCAGAGGATAAGCATGACCTAAATATTCAAGAATACATTGTTGTTTGCGCCTCTCTGCTGTGCGATGGCACTAACCTGAGGCTTGGCATCTCTTTGAAAGCTCTTAGAATAGTTTATTCTTGTCAAATACCCGTAGACCGCTCAAAAATCTCTTGAGGAATGTTGATTATCATATAAGTGTGAGATCCAAAAATGCTTGTTGAAATAATTAAACCTAATTCATCACGAATGTAAGTCAAAAATATGTGTATGTATTTAAGTGGACAAACATACTAACAATCATCGTGGCTGCAATTCTTGACAGTCAAAATCATTGTTTGCATCTTATAGCCCTAGTATGATTTCTTGAAAGTGCTATTGACTCTCAGACAAAACAAGAATCTATCATCAAAGTGTATATTAAAAATGGGTTCCTAAACGATTCTCATATACCTGTATGATTCCATAATGAATCGTTCCAGAAATGATCAAATCAACTTGAAGCTGTTTTGCTCAAACCCAAATCAACAAAAATATGTCTTGTTTTCTTTTAAATTTCAAAGTTTTTTTCTATTTTCTAGTCTTTTGTAGTGTAGATGTCAGACTATACAACTGGATGTAATCTGTGAAGCACGTACTAAAAGGGGTCATGTCTGAGGTGACCATTAGTTTTAACTTAAAGGATCATATCTGAGGTGATCAAATGGTGTTAAAAGGTCATAATGTTATATTAAAAGTTAAACTTGAAGTATTCAAAAGTGTATGAGTTCAAGCTCATAAGTATGAGCCAATCGTACGATTGAATCATAAGAATGAGCCATCACACGATTGAACCATAAGTATGAGCTAGTCATATGATTGGACCATGAGTATGGGACAACCATGTGATTGGACTACAAGACTAAACCAATCGTACGAGTGAATGATTGAGTATGAGCGAGTCGCACGACTGAACCCCAGTCGTACGACTGAAACATGAGTATGGGCCGAGTTGCATGACTAGAGCATAAGTATGGGTGCAGTCGCATGACTGAAATTTAAAAGAGTATAAATAAGGGGGTCAGACGATCATAACCCTTACCACCCTTCAAGTTCTCTGAAATCGCCCATACTCATAGAAACTCTGCCAAAAATTCATCTGCTTGTGATTTCTGCCTGATTAGTGTTTCTAACAGTTATTCTACTTATCTATAGGTACGCTGCAACTGAAATCGGTCAAAATGAATGTCCGAATTGCATCTTTAAGGGCTAAAGATGCTAAAACCTAGAACTGAGACTACTCTTAAGAATAGACCACTTAAATGGTAACACATGTTGGTTTAAATGAATCTAAGTGCTAATTCGTGTCTCCGCAGTCCAAATGAATCTAAACACGAAGTGTAATATCATGTTTGACAAAGATTAAAATATGTGGTGTTCAACAGTTTGATATACAAATGGATACGTTGATGAACTTCAATCGTCAAAAATGGGTCATACGCAATACCTAATCGAATGAGTGAATTATGCGTGTGGGTTCAGTCGCATGACTGACTCAACCGCATGGCTCATTGTACGGCTAAGCTCAGACGCAGGCTCAATCGTACGACTGAACTCAATCGTATGACCAGAATCAATCATATTGTTTAGTCGCACGATGGAATCAGTAGAACAAAATCATTCAAAACTCTCTTGTTAATTCTAGCAACAAATCTAATACATAAATTTCTTGTGTTGCAGCAATATGGTTGAACGAGGTATAATGAATACCAACCACAACATATGTGCACACGTAGATGCTTTGCTGAGGATGATATACACTGGGGACATCAACACAGGTTTGCTCAACAAGAGAAACTTGTGCCCCCAGTTCAAGTACTTAGCTCATGTCATCATTAAATGCATAGCATCAAGGAGAGAAGGAATTGATGAGATGTCCGACCAAATCCAGAATGCATACATAGCACTTATGTTAAACCACCTGTTCAAGTGCTCTCACGTGATCTTCTCCTACTTGATGGAGAGGAAGGAGATGATGTTTGGACAGAGATAGGAATAATGCTATGCAAATGGGTGGTGGTATAGATGATGAAGATTCTCAAGAAGCTAACGAGGTTATGTCACTTAATGTACAAGACGTTGATGCTTATTGGCTCCAATGGAATATCTCTTAGGCTCATGAATAGCAGATTGATCCATAATAGAGCCAAAAGCTTGCTGAAGAAGTACTAAAGCTCCTAGAAGAATTTGATGACCATGAAGTTGAAACAAAGGTCCTAGTTCATCTGCAGTGTGATAATTTCAGCCCGATCAAGTATCCTTTAAGGAACTGATTGAAGATTGTGTGGTGTACTCATCTGGCTCAAGCTGAAAAGACTACAGATCAAGACAGAAGTAATGATTAGATGTTTATGTATTTGAAACTTTAGTACTTAAATTATGTGTTACATTAATGTATTTAATGATTATTTATGTTTAAATGTCTTGATTAATGATTAATGTGTGATGAGTTGAGTGTTTAAATCAAACCAATGACCAGCTAGCTGAGATATTCCAACTCAATCCTGATGAAATTATCAAAGATGCCCCAGAAGTGGATGTTATGAGTGATGGTGAGCTGAACAATGTAGCTGAGATCGAGATCGAAGATGTCATAGCTGAGCATTATCTAGAGTACGCTAACCATGAAGGCAATGTTATCCCCAACTTGGGTGATACTTTTGGTAGGGCTATATTTAAGGAGCTGGAAGATATGGAAAAAGAGAAAGGAAAAGATGAAAGCCAAGCCCAAGCTTCGGATGCTAATATAGATATCAAGAAAGCTAAATGGGAAGCTTGTTTTGTAGAGATAAAAGCCCAACACACGCCCCAAAAGAAGAATGCCTACACAAAACTTTATAGTTTCAAAAGACATCAGAAAGTGTCTGGAAAGATTATAGCATGGGCTTATTTTGAAGATTTGGCCGTATATGCTGTGAAAATATAAACGGGGATTGAGTACTTCAGATATCCTCATGATCTGAAGACTCTTCCTGGTCTTGAGCTCAACCGACTGGCATGCTTAGATCTGTTGTATACTAATACAAGGAAGATGTCAGGTTGGTTTGAGGTTGCATTAAAGAAGGAATACCACGCCAGGTGGGTAAACTTCAGACCTCAACAACCTAAGAGGTTCATCCGTAAGTATGAAGTGGACCCCGTATCTAGAAGACCTAAAATGGTGCTGAAGTGGAGTCCCCTGCACAGACTGTCAAAGATTCGTTTACGGAAAATGCCTCAGGACTTCACTCCACACCTCAAATGGTGGTATTATGATTGGCGGCCAGGGGAACAGAGATGGACAAATTTAGACTATCAGGGTATTCGACCGAATGTGGCTGACTAACTTGACGGCTGAAGATGTCTATACATTATACAAATTGCCACTGTTATAAGACACGCGGGATATTGTACAAGCTCTACAGTTCCAACACATGATAAGACTCTGCTTTGCATTCGAGATACATGCAGGAGTCGCAAAAGGGGAGAAGTACAGGAAATTCCAAGAACATGTTAAGAATGTTAGACGATAGAGTAAACTAGGTCCAAGGGGGAGTTTGTAGATACATGTGTACCTAGTTTATGTGCTTAAATGTAAAAGTCTTTCATTTCTTACGTATGTGTAATTTGACAAGTTAATGAATTATGATATATGATTTGATGTTTATTTATATTTCATTCATATGTCTGACTTCTTATATAGGTTTGAGGATATTGTACACAATTCTAAGTCCATAACGATTGAGTAATGTGTTTAACATAGTCGGATGAGTATTCGTGCCAATGGCCCTTACTTATGGACCATACACATGAATACATCATGCTTACGGACCAATCACACGAGTGAACCAGGAGACTGGATCAGTCGTATGATTGAGACATAAGATTGACTCAGTCGCACGACCGAACTTTCAGTCATGCGTATGGATGAATCGCATGATTCAATCGCAAGACTAAACCATGCTAATGATTCAGTCGTACGAATGGAAACCACAAACCTATAAATACCACCTAATTCCTGAAAACACATAATATTTGAAGAGATATTACACATACACATAAACCCTAGTCGTCCAGAACACCCCAAACAACCTATCCAAATTCATAGTTCGTTCCTGATCGATTCCTATTGGTTCTTAACATTTTAGTTTAATCATATATCTATCGAGTTATCGTTCTCACTGATTAGATTGCCAATCAAATAGGATTCCGCACTATTTGATCCAGTATAAGCACATAATCAGTTAGTACTCCATACGTACATGGTCCTAACCTAACAAATGAGGTCTAACATTTTTCGGACAAGGGTTGTTTCTACCCTAGAGAAGCCAATAGTGGAGTTTATCAAGATTTTAAAGATGTTAGGCTTCATCTGTCCTAGTTTAAGAATATTACTTGTTCCCCCTAACTGTGAGCCCAGTTCATAGTTAGGAATGTGTTGAACATATCTTGGGAATATGTAGTCTTCTAAGGAGTCCATGTTTGCAAGTAAATTTGTATAAACAAACTAAGAGTACCTGAACTTGACTCCCTGAACCATCCCACGAAAAATGAAGGAGAGATCTTCAGGAATCTGATCGTATCCACCATGCTTGTTTGATAAGTTATGGATAACCACATGGAGCCGGAATTTCCACTGGGATGAGACCTTCCCTTTCCTGAAGGTCTTTACAGAGAAATTTCCCTCATAGCCTATCTGCTCAAAGGACTGGTTAACAAAATCTTTTGGGAAGAACACCTCACCTTCTTCATTATCCAGCTAAAGATGAGTGTTGATGATGGCCGGAGTGATGAAGACTGTTCTCCCCTGCACTGTGGCAAATAGTTCCTTCTCCCCATCCATAATGACCTCTTGATAGGTCTTCTAGAATGCAAGCAGATGATCATCATATAGTTTAGGATCAATGGTTAGGGAGTTGAAGTAGTTGGATAGAGTTAAGAAACGACAAACCTCTGAGAAATATGAATCTTTCCGAGAGTGTAACAGAGCAACCTGGTTGTGTTGCCTGTGCAACTGCATGGAGTAGTTTGGTTCATTTTTGCGATTGAGGTTGGCCATTTTGAGGAAGCTTAAGGATGATGAAAGATGAGCGAAGGTAATTTCAGTAGAGAAATTTAGGGTTTAGGATTGGAGGAAAGAAAAAGATGATAGAAAGAGGGGAAACCGTTGGGTTTATATGTGAAAAGGATATAGGACAAAGTTAATGAAAGAGGATAAACTTTGAAATCTGGATGTTGGTCCCATCTCTGAAAAGTAGTTTGCTTTTGCAAAAAAATTAGTTTTCTTGGAAGTCATAAAGCTTCCAAAGGTAAATTATCTTCGGAAGTTTTAATGAAAAAGCTTCCAAAGAAAAAATGACTTCGGAAGATTTTCCTAAGAGTGGTGAAAATTTTGCTTCGGAAGTAAAATTAAAATTTTAATGCTTTGTTCAAAGGAACAGAGGTTCCAAGAGTTAATTTTGTTTTGGAAAAAAATGGTCGTGAAAACATATAAGTGTCTGAGACAAGTATTAAGCTTCGGAATATATTTTAGAAATTTCTTCTGGAGATAAATTTCTTAGACAGATATTTGTTTTGAAGGCATGATTTTCTTCGAAGGTAAACACATATCTTCCGAAGTATCAAAATTTTAAAAAATCTAAGGAAAGTCTTCAAAAGATTTTCATCCAAAGAAAACAATAGCTTATGAGAGTGATGAACTAGACAACTTAGGACACATAGATTTTAAGAAATAATAAGTATTAGTTTAAGAAAAACCTACTCAAAGTTTATCATCACAATAGCTGATATAAGATATTTAAATCTCTGTTTATCAAAAGCCCTTGTAAACAGATAAGCATATTGGTCATTTGTGTGGACTTTGACTAGTTTAATTAATCCCTTTTCAATATTATCTCTAATTAAATGATACCTAATGTTGATGTGTTTGGTCCTTGAATGCGGCACAAGATTCTTTGTGATAGAGATAGCATAGTTGTTGTCTATGTGAATGGGAGTCTCCTTAAAGTTTAATCCATACTCAAGCATCTGATTCTGAATCCATAGCACTTGAGCACAGCAGCTTGCAAGAGCAATGTACTCAGCTTCGGCAGTTGATACAGAGACACAAGATTGTTTCTTACATTGCGATGAGACAACCCTTCCACCAAGAAACTGGCATCCCCCAGCTGTGGACTTTGTAGTCATGTTGCAACCACCATAATCACTATTTGTATAAGCATAAAGATTGAAGTTAGAACTCTTAGGATACCAAAGACCAAGTGTTAAAGCACCTTTGAGGTATCTTAGAATTCTTTTGACAATGATGAGGTGAGACATCTTAGGGTTGGCTTGATATCTTGCACAAATACATGTAGCAAACATGATATAAGGCTTGCTAGTTGTATGATACATAAGAGACCCAATCATAGCCCTGAAAAGGTGTTCATCCACACATTCCCCCTCAAGATCAGGTCCAAGGGAGTGGTTTCTTGCTATGAGTGTCTTAGCAATCTTACAATCAGTCATGTTGAATCTCTTAAGTATGTCTTGAACATACTTTGATTGACTAATGAAGATGCCATCTTCAACTTGCTTCACTTGAATTCTCAGAAAGAAATTGAGTTCCCCCATGGCACATATTTCAAATCTGTCCTTCATCACCTTCTCAAAGTCTTTGTAGAGCCTTGGATTAGTTGAACAAAAAATGATGTATCTACGTATACTTGAACTAGCATTAAGTCATTTCCCTGTCCTTTGATGAAGAGAGTTCCATCTATAGTATCCCTTCTGTATCCAAGTTTGCAGAGATACTGAGATAGAGTGTCATACCACTTCTGGGTGCCTGATGTATCCCATAAAGAGCTTTGTCAACCTTGCAGATATAATCAGGATGATTAGGATCTGCAATATCAGGTGTTTGTTTACATACACCTCTTCATCAATCACTCTATAAAGAAAAACACACTTGACATCAAGTTCATAGACCTTGAAGTTCTTGGATGCAGCAAATGCCAAGAATATCCTAACAGCTTCTAGTCTTGCTACAGGAGCAAAGACATCAGCGTAGTCAATCCTTTCTTCTTGTGTGTATCATTGAACAACTAATCTAGCTTTATTTTTTATGACAATGCCTTTATCATCCTTTTCATTCTAAACACCCAGTTTGTTCCAATAGTACCCTTCCCATGAGGAAGAGGACAAAGGTTCCAAACTTTCTGTCTTTTGAATTGAAGCAACTCTTGTTGCATAGCTTCAACCCAACTTCCATCCTCATAGCATCATCAATTTTTTTGACTCTCTCTAGGATAAGAAACAAGAGTGAAGACAAACATTTGCTTCATGGGATTGTCCTGTTGTTGTTACCCCTATGTCAACATCTCCAATGATGTTTGTGGTGGGGTGAGACTTGTGGATCCTTAGCTAAGGGATCACAGCAAGTTGCTGAGTGTGATCTAAATTAGAGTAGTTTAGATCTGACATAGATGTTTCTCCCACCACATCAGCACACTTATCAAGAGATAATTGATCCAATGAGTGTGTGACATCATTGATATTCTCATTTATGGAGTGGTTATCAGCATCAAAAATTTCCTGATCACTATCACCACCTCCATTGTTTTTTTCTACATGTGAAGAATCTTTATCTAGTTGTAAAGCCTCTGAGCTAGAATTTGAAGGCATCCCAGATGTATTAGCTGAGTTTGTCATTCTGGTGCTAATAGAAACTTCATTTGTAGAAGTAGTTACAACTGGAGCTAAAGATGTGTTACTTGAAGGTCTCCTTGGCTAAAATCTTGGGTCAGGATCACCTGTAGGTAAGATTTCTGAAGATCCTGAAACAGTCTCACAAGATTTATTAAAACAGTTGGTATCTAAATAAAGATCAAACAACCAATCAGGACCAGAACCAGCCACACAAGGTGTGTGTTCATGGAAAGTCACATTGGCTGACCCTTCAACAATTCTAGTTCTAAGATTGTATACTCTATAAGCCTTAGCTTAGGAAGAGTATCCAATAACGGGTCATCATTTGATTTCTCAACAAATTGTCTATTTGTTCTTTGGTATTCAAGATGGTGCAAGGATATCCAAATGCCCTGAGAAAACCAATGAAAGGTTTTCGCTTGTGCTAAAGTTTATAAGGAGTCTTGCCATGAGTCTTAACCACTAAAACTCTATTCTGCACATAGCAGGCAGTACTGACTGCCTCTGCTCAGAAGGTGATGGCAGCTTAGAGTTAGACAACATGGTTCTTGTAGCTTCAATCAGTGTCCTGTTTCTCCTCTCAGCAACACTATTTTGTTGAGGAGTCCTGGGAGCATGTATTGCCTTGTAATACCCTTTTCATCACAGAATGTATCAAGGATTCGATTCTTAAATTCAGTACATTGATCACATCTTATGGTTATGACCTTGTGATCTGATTTATTGTCATTCTTTAGGATGAAATTCTTTAAAATCTCAGTAGTTTCATCCTTAGTTCTAAGGAAGAAGACCCAAGTGAATCTTGTAAAGTCATCTTTGATCACAAAACAATAAGAGGTCCTTCCTAGACTCATTACACTGGTAGGGACAAAGAGATCCATATGTAACAAGTGTAAGGGTGTAGTGTTGGAGTTCTTTCCTTAGGCTTATGAGATACCTTATGTTGCTTCCCTTTCATGCATGCAACACAATGACCATCACTTGTAAACTCTTTCTTTGGCATTCCAGTTACCAAATCATTCTTAATAGTTTATTCATGTTTTTAAAGTTACATGCACATTCTTTTATTCCATAGGAAAGACTAATCACTATTGGCTTTAGATAGAAATCATGAAACTTCTCCAGAGGGAGATGTTTCTTGCTAATCCATCTTGTACATGTTCCTTTTCCTGAGGGCTCTAAGCAGAATATGCTCATGAGGAATGACCACCTGGGCTTGAGAATAATGCACTCATGCTCAGTAAAAAGGATGTTATGACTCTGATCACAAAATTATGATACACTTAAAAGATTGTACCCAAGCTCCATGACAAAGTTTACATTTTCAATACTGAGCTTACCATTTGTGACCTTGCCCCATCAAGAAATGTAACCACCTTCATCTCCTACAAAAGCAACTGGCCCTCCATTAATTCTTTCAAAGTTCTGGAGTAGTGACCTATTGCGTGTCATGTGCCTGGAACAACCACTGTCAATGATCCAGACATTTTTGTTTGTCTTGGGCTATCCTTGCACAAAGAAAATTATTAGTTACATTTGGGAATCCAAGCCTTACTTGTCTTGGGCTCACTAAGAGAAACAGAAGGTAATGCAATAGTAATAGATCCTATAGTTGTGCTATGAGAATCTTGAGCTGTTGTTGATGTAGAACATCGAGTCACTTGGTCTTTCTTTGACTTCGACACCACCTTTGGAAGTTTGGACTTGACCTTCAACACTTCGGAAGCTTTTGATACTTCGGAAGTTTTGATGACCGGAGCTTCAGAAGATTCTGCAAACACTGCAGCAGACTTCACTGCTTCGAAAGTATTCCTTCTTTCCGAGACCAAATTTTCTTCCGAAGGCATTTTCCACTTGCCTTCTTCTTAGTTTTGGAGCTTCCGAAGGAAACAAATTTTCCTTTCGAAGCTTGAATCTTCTTGGAACTCTTGGAAGTCCTTGTCTTGGTCATGTGAAGAGTACCTTTAGGATTATATGGACAATCCTTAGCAAGATGGGTAGTACTTTCACACATGACATACTCCATTTTCTTCTTCCTAAGAGCCTTCTGCTGAGAACAAGACTGACTTTGATCACATCCGTTCTCCACCTTCATGTTTGTAGATGCTGAGATAATCCTTCTGGGCTAGAACTATTCTTAGAGTTGGATGGTCCATGCTATGTAGCAGTGGTACACAACAGATCATCCTTCTTCTTGGTGCTAAGATGATTTAAACATGAACCAGAACTCTTGACAGCATAGTTTAGGTTGATGTCTTCAGTCTTCACTACTTCAAACCTTAAAAAGATAAAAACTTGTTTCTACTTAAAGTCAAAAGTAGCCTTGATCTCTTGAGCCTTTCTAGCTTTTCATTTACTCTTTATGATCAAGTTCTTTCTTATTGATTTGGTCATCACAGTCTTCTTCTTCTTCTAAGAAGGATAGTGGCCCTTCTTAGAATCCTCCTCTTCACTCCTCTCAGAGGAATTCTTCACTATCACTTCTTCATCCTCTTCACTTAAAGGGTCTATGAGAGGAAGCTCATCTTCACAAGTTCCACACCTGGGTGATCTGACAGGCAAGATCTGCCTTAGTTCTTGGTTTGGAGAAGCATCTTCAAGCCTGAAAGCTCCAGTCAAAGCCTCCTTCTTCAACAGCAACAGCAGCTTGCTGCTTTGGCTTCTCATTTTGGGTATCCTTGATAGTGTAGTTTGGTCTGGATTGTGCTTGGCCACCATTTGTCTTTGCTGCCTTACACTTCCTAGCAAAGTGGCCCATGAATTTATAGTTGTAACATTTTACTTTGCTTTTATCCAGTCCAAACTTTCCACTGGTTGCATTGCTAGGGAACTTCCTTCAGTCCGCTTATAGAACTTCTTGGCTTTGTGAGTGAGAAGAGCCATCTGCTGGACTATTTCCATGTACTCCAGATCATGTGGATGGATACAGTCCAGGTTTTCAAGGGTGGAAAGAAACCTGCCACCGCTTTCATTAGAAGACACAAAGCTTCCTTGAGTATAGTTCTCCCTTGGTGTCTCAGGGAAGGTGATGAAAGGACCCTTTTATGAGTTTTTAGGTTAGCATAAGAGATGATGTTGGGGTTCTATGCTATCCCTTTCAACCACATGAAGGGATGAACCCATTTGATTATTGGAATTTCTACATGAACCTTGCATGTTCATCTCCATCTAGTAGCCACTGAGAATCCCATATAATTCTATCAGAGTGAGAGTTTTAAGACTCTCAGTTATCTTGATAACCACACAGTAGTATGTCCAATGCCTAGGAAGTAAGGACATGAACTTCCTTACAATGTCTATGTTTTCAAGAGCAACTCCTCCATCCACTAGGATATCCACAATCTTCACATACCTGAAGTATTTTTGAGTCATGGTCTCACCTATTTTAAAGGTGAAATTTTCAAACTACTGCTTCAGGAGATCCTTCTTGTTCTCCTTTCCTTTAGAGGAACCCTCATACATTAGTTTCAATGCATCCCACAACTGCTTAGCTGTTTGAATTTCTTAAAACCTCTATACACAGAGTTTGGAAGAGCAGTCTAAAGGGTTGTCATGGCGTTCTTGTCAAACTCTACTCTCTTTCTATCTTCATTTGAGTAGTTAGCCACAGCCTTGGGGATCGTACAACCACCAGTAGCAAAGAGGGTGCTTCGTATATAAGGTCCATTTTCAATAGACTCCCAAGAGACCTGATGAAACCTTCCATTCTTTGGCACCATGTGTCAATGTCATCAAGAGTAATCAGTAGGGACTTGTTCATAGTTCTAGTTTCCATATCAATTTTGTAAATGGTAGCCATTTGATATCAAAATCATGTAAGTTGGTGACTTTACAGAGTTGCATTGGAAAGTGGGTCCAGCTTTATGTAAAGTACACCAGATAAAGCATGTATATTAAAAGTCTTCGGGAGAAATCTGTCTTCAAGTGTTGGCTTCGGAAGACTTTGTCTCTAAAGCTTTGAAAGACTTCATCTTTGGCTTCGGAAGATATTGGTCTTGGCTTTGAAAGATTCACACTTAGAATATTTCTCTTGTTGGTGTGAAACTTTGGAAGCATTCTTCTTCAATGCACTTGTGCATGCATTCAGGAGACTTTAAGTGTTTGAGTTGCATCAACCTTAACATATAATCCTTACAATTGATTTAAGGCAACAACCTTGGTTTCCCTTAGTTGTTTCCCCAACAATTCTATCTTTTCTTTGAAGTTGCACTCATTTTATTTTAAAACAAGATTTGCTGCAATGTAGAGTTGTAAATCATTTACTAGATTATCATTATGTTCTAATAACCTAGCAAATTTTAAATCAATGCTTTCCCTAAATTTATCAAATATAGTACATGCATGTTTTTTAAATAATTTATCTTTAGAATATACATGTGTAGAACCAAACGAATCAGCCATCAAAGCGGTGTTAGACTTTTCGATGACTGAAGATTCTGAGAAGTAGAAGGGTCTGGATACGTGAGTCTTTCCAACAGTGAATGCAGTATACTGGCCTTCAACTGCTTCAAACTTGGTAAACCTAGAACAAGACAGATTTACTTGTGCAAGTGATCTATGCGAATATGTCACTTGTGCAAATGAAAGATACGAATGAATTCAATCGTATGAATGAGAGAATACAAATTGGTTCAGTCGTACGAATGGTCAAATCATGCGACTGAAGGCGGCTGTGTTTGAACACTCGAATATTTGAACACTTTAACACAAAATACAAATTTTCCAGAAACTCTAATATGTTGTTTGATGAACAATTGAAACTTAACACATGCAATCATCAAAAACATTTTTTGAAGCAAAAAGGTGACTCTTTTGATTGAAAACATTGGTTTTAACACCAAAAGCAATTGAATCCACGCAAAATCATGAGCATAAGCTCTCATACCACTTTTTTGGACTGGTTTTGTACTGAGTACTAATGGATTCTGCGTGAGACCAGATCAAATAGTGCAGAATCATATTTGATAGGCGATCTAATCAGCGAGAACGATAACCTGATCGATCTAACGATGAAACAAACATTAAAAATTGAGTAGAAATCGATTAGGAACGAACTATGAAGTTGGATAGGCTGCTTAGGGCCCTCTGGACGTCTAGGGTTTATGAATATTCGAAGTCACACATGTTTCCATGAAATATGTGGTATTTATAGGTTTTCAGTTTCATTCATACGACTGAACCATTAGCATGGTTCAGTTATGCGACTGACTCATGCGGTTTATTCATACACACGACTGAAGGTTCAGTCGTTTGACTAAATCAACCTTATGTCTCAGTCATACGACTAATCTAGTCTCCTGTTTTAGTCATGTGACTGGTTCATAAGTATGATTCATTCATGCGTATGGTCCATAAGTATGGTCCATTAGCATAAATAACCACCTGACTAAGTTGAACACATTTCTCCATCATTATTGACTTAGAACTATGTACAATAAACTCAAACCTATATATGATGTTCATACATATGAATTATACTAAATACAATAATAATATGATATACACAAAGAAAAATAAACATCAAGATGCATATCATATTTCATTAAGTAGTCACATTACATATGTGTAAGAAATGAAAGACTTTTAGATTTAAGAACATAAACTAGGAACGTGATGTATCAACATAGCTACTTCAATTGCAAAAAGTTTGGAACCTATGTCCTCTCCCTCAAGGGAAGACTTCCATAAGAACCAAGTAGATGTTTAGAAACAAGAAGGACGATAAAGGACTTGTCATCTAAAACAAGGCAAGAGTAGTTATCCAATGGTACACACAAGTAAGATGGAATTGATTACATAGATGTCTTTTCTCTTGTAGCAAGACTTGAAGATGTCAGAATATTTCTAGCTTTTACTGAATCCAAGGATTTCAAGGTCTACCAACTTGATATCAAGTGTGTTTTTCTATATGTGGTGATTGATGAAGAGGTGTATGTTAAACAACCACATGGTTTTGAAGATCCTAATCATACTGATTATGTCTGCAAGCTTGATAAAACTCTTTATGGGATGCACCAAGCTCCAAGAAAGTTGTATGAGACTTTATTTCAGTATCTCTATAGATGGAACTCTCTTCATCAAAGGAATAAGGAATAACTTAATGCTAGTTCAAGTATATGTAGATGGCATTATCCTTAGTTTAGCTAATCCAAAGCTCTGAAAAGATTTTAAGAAGCTGATGAAGAATATATTTGAAATGAGGGTCATGAGGGAACTTAATTTTTTCTAGGAATTCAAGTGAAGCAAGTTGATAGTGGCATCTTTATAAGTCAGTCAAAGTATGTACAAAATAGACTTACAAAATTCAACATGACTGATTGTAAGATTACAAAGACACACATAGATAGAATCACTCCCTTGGACCAGACATTAAGGGGGAGGGTGTGAATGAACACCTTTACTGGGCTATGATTGGGTCTCCTATGGATCTTACAGCTAGCAGGCCTGATATAATGTTTGCCACATGTAGTTGTGCAAGATATCAAGCCAACCCCAAGATGTCACACCTAGTCACCATCATGAGAATTCTAAAATACCTCAGATTCTGCATGATCTTCCCTCTCATCCGGCAGCACCAAGGCCCCACGCAGACTCCTCAAACTTTCTACACAATGGAACTGTTATTTATAGGCCTCAGCCCATATCAGATGCGACTGGGCCCATTCGTACGATTGGGCCATGCGTATGGTTCAGTCTTATGAATGGCCGAATAGCATCTCTCAGTCACACGACTAGTCCATTTGCATGGCTTAGTCGCACGACTGAATCTCATTCGCATATGCTCCTACAAATGACCCAGTTTTATGTGTTTACAACATATCAGGTGTATTACGCTAAGCCTAAACTATTCGTCAAGCAACGAACACACTATATATGACAATATATGCTCCAACAAATTCCCCCTTATACGTTGCTTGCGAATAGTAGATAACACCTCTTACAATCTTCAGTCAATCTTTGCTCTGGTTGCCAATAGAATCAAACAAAACACTATATTAGCCAACATTGTTAATCAGTTAGGTTGCTACAGTATCCCTGAAAATGAATTTAGGCACAATAGCTTTAGTTTACTTTGTAGAACACCATCATGGCAGCAAGATTTCCCATATGACTGATTTTTCCAGATAATGACATTAACAGTTTTCCATTGCTCCAATCTTCACACATGCTAACCTGATTAACATTAACACCTATAGAAATTCCCCCTCAAATTCAGCATATCCCAATATATAAACATTTTACTCTCATGGCGTCTTCATACGGTGTATTGGGCAAAAGGTAGAAGGTTCCAATCCACAGCTGACAATCTCAAACAAATCAACATGCACTCATATTTATCATCAGAAACCAGCTCACATCATCATTTTCTAATTGAGTCTTCAATTTCTCTATACATGGATTCCCCCTAAGAATGAGAATCCTCTCTGTGCGGATAAATATAACTTGATTGGCCCATAAATATTCAGATACACCTGACTACCCCCCAAAATCAGCACCGACTGCTGACATCTTCTCTTCTCTCTTTGGTGTTCTAACTAGATTCATCTATTCTGGAAGTCCAACGAATAATGCGGTATCCATAGAACTTATTTGACAAAAGAATCTCAAGGTGAATGTGCTTCGCTCATCCTCAAATCTATGCAAAAGGTAGTTCCAAAACCTTTTTTCATTCGTATCACATGTAGTACAATTATCACATTCTTGTGAGTGGATAATACGAATGATATCATCATGAGACTAGTCATAAGACTGCTCCAGTAGTATGACTGGTCATAAGACTGGTCCAGTAGCATGACTAGACATAAGACTGGTCTAGTAGGATGACTGGTCCAGTCGCATTCCAGTCATACGAATGGTCCAGTCACATGATCCAGTGTTACGAATGGTCCATTAGCATGGTCCAGTCATACGAATGATCCATTCGCATGGTCCAATCGTACGAATGGTCCATTCACATGGTCCAGTCGCATGAGCGGATCTGCACGCAGATTTTCAGATCTGCAGCCGCCATGGCCGCCAAAAACCAAAATCTAATGAATTTTACATGAACCAAAACAAAATAGACATCATCAGATTCACAAAGGTCATAAGAACATGTTTCCAAGTTTGATTTTAACCAAGAACCAACACATGTAACAAGATTTGAACAAAACAAGAATAACACAAGGTGGGTTTAACATCAAGGAACCTGAAATAGATCCAGAAATCAAGAGCTCGGGTTTCTAGAATGATTGTTAGATCATTCTAGCAGTAACCTTGCTCTGATACCAATTGTGAAGTCGTTAGATCGGTTGACATTTGAGCGCATTCTTGACGGAAGAAAGACGAATACCAAGAGAGAAACAAGATAACGAATAATAATTCAATGGTTTCATTGATAAAACCTAATGAATACAAGCTTGTTTAAACAAAAGAGTCATGACTCTTGGCAAGGGGAGATCGAGCACGATCTCCCCTCTCATCCGGTAGCACCTAGGCCGAGGCAGACTCCTCAAACTTTCTACACAATGAAACTGATATTTATATGCCTCATCCCATATCAAATGCGACGGGACCCATTCATATGATTGGGCCATGCGTATGGTTTAATCTTACGACTGGACCATACTTATGTTTCAATCTTACGAATGGCCCAATAGCATCTCTCAATCACACGACTGGTCCAATAGCATGGCTCAGTCCTACGACTGAGTCTCATTCGCATATGCTCCTACGAATGACCCAGTTTCATGTGTTTATAGCGTATCAGATGTATTACATTAAGCCTTGACTATTCTTCAAGTGATGGACACACTATATATGACAATATATGCTCCAAAAAATCCCTTGGTGGAAGGATTGTCTAATGGCAATGTAAGAAACAATCATGCGTGTTTGTGTTAGATCTAGGATCAATAGATCTTGTCCATTTTGTATAGGCTTAGAACTTCAACTAATATTTGTAATGAATACTTGTAATTAATTATTATGTATGCATTAAATGTATATGTTAACCCATATATGTGTGTTGATTTATGTATGTTTGCAGGGAAGACATTATAATTGGTAAAATATTCCCTAAGTGTAAGAAACATCTTCGGATGATCATTTTGCTCTTCCGTAGATATGTCTCTTACAAGTAAAATCATCAGAAGATCTTCTACGGATGAACAACCAGCTCTAAGGATGGAAGAACAAGATTGCTTCAAAAGAACAAGATTGCTTCCGAATAACAAGATTGCTTCGAAGGAATATTGTTCCCTCGGAAGAACAGGATTCCTGCGGAAGAACAAATATCTATCGAAGAAAATATTCCGGCAGAGTCCGAACACTTGTATTTAAATAATACAAGTGATACAAGTCAACAAATCAACAAGTCAACAAGGTAGTTATGCGAATCCCAAGAGATCCGGTAATTCCATAACATAAACAATTTCAAATCACTAAAGATATGGTGTTTCTTTAATAGAAACATTATTGTCTATAAATATGGATCCTAGGTTTCAAATCCAGGACACGGCTTTGACGGCAAACATCCAAGCAATAATACAACAACCAAACATCACATCACATCACACAAACCAAAACCCTAGCAGCCCTCACATCATCAACCATTCAAATCAATATCATTCTATCATTCATTGTTTATTTGTAGTCATTAACTAGTTTTAATGAAATACATTAATTGTGTTATATTCATTGTGTTCAACTTAATTATTAATCATTATTGATATTGAAATTAATAAAAACAATTAAACCAATTTAACGTTGATTCCGCAAATGTTAATTTGACTTTCAATTAACACTGATAATTCCTGATTGCAATCCTTGGATTCATATGTGGTATCAGAGCCAAGTGCTCATTGATTTAGATTAATTGATATATCAGTGTTATTTGTGTTTAATTGTATGCTGAATTCACTAGATTTGTTAGTTTTTACTGATTAGATATATTGTTTTTCTTTTGAGCAAATAGTTTATGTGTGATTAGTGATTTATCATTCAACAAGTACAGTTATATTGCTTGATTAACTTGGATCAATATTCAAATCAATTGAATTGGAGATCTTGGTTATTGATCGACATTGATAAATTGTTCTCAATAATTGAACAAATTATTTGTTAAAATCTTAGATCTTAACTACTCATGAGCAACTTTGGTGGATCATCTTACCAACCTCCAAAGTTGGAAACAAAAGCAGATTTTAAATCCTAGAAAATCAAGTTCATGAATCATGTCAATTTTACAGATGCTGGCTTATGGGTCTCAATAAAAGAAGGTGCTTATATTCCACCCACTCTTCGGCCGGATTATAATGACCATAATCAACCTATGAGTACAAAAAATCTGTCACCTAATGATGTTAAGAAGGTTAAAGTTGATATTAAGGCATATAGTTTGGTTACTTTGGCTTTACCTGAGGAAATATTAATCAGGTATGAGAATATAAAACAGCAAATTCCTTGTGGAAGACTCTTCATACACTTTGTGAAGGGTGTGAGGAAATCTGAAACATTAGGAATGACACCCTTCGTTCACAATATGAAACATTTCATCATATTGGAGGTGAATCAATTCCTCAAAAACTCCATAGGTTTATGCAACTTGTTACAAAGATGAATATCTTGAAGTTGAAATACACAAATGAGGAATTAAACAAGAAGATGCTACATACGTTACAAGAAAGTTGGAAGCAAACTGTATCCATGTTCAAGAACACCATGGACCTCAAAACAACTGGTTTAGATACTCTAGTAGCTAAATTTGAGGCTCTTGAAATGGATGAGAAATCAAGAAACAAGGGTGTGAGAACTCTTGTATCACCTTATCACTTTAAAGAAACAAGAAGTGCTAGAACTACCTTTATTTCCAACAATTATGGTGATAACTCTTGTACTTTGAGTGAAGATGATGAGGAAGTAAGTTTCTATGCTTCAAAACCTCCTAAGAAATCTTCTCAAGTAAGTCAAGAAAAGAGAAAGGCAGAAATAATGATCAAAGAGATACATCAACAGAAAAACCTTCAATCAATAATCAATCAGAGTCCATGACTGTCATTCTGGACTCTAAAGAACAAAAAGCAGCTTTTGCAGCTTTCAATTCAAGTTTTCAAGCTTACCTAGGAAGCTCATTAACCTCTGCCAATATGTGCCAACAAGACTTGGAAGAACTACCTCTAGATGTAGTGGAGGAGATGGATCAACAATGGCAAATGGCAATGATTGGTTATTGAGCCAAACAATATCTCAGAAGAAACAAGACTTTGGTTGCTGCAAGTAAATCATCACGGATTGGTGTGGATAATCAAAGGTAAGATGCTTAAAGTGCAATCTCTATGGAAATCTTCTAGAGAATGCAATCAACAAAATTCTAACTCAACATAACATCAACAACATCGGTCTAAAAAATATCATCATCTCAAATATCCTTTAGGCAACCACAACTTACCAACTCATCCCCACCAGCCACTAATACATCAGTAGAAACAAGCAACTCAAAAGAATCTGGGCTGATCATTCTTCAAGATGGAACCTGTGACTAGAGTATGTATGAGAAGGAAGTCTTGGAAGAAAATCAAGCTTTAATGGCACACATGGAAAAAAGAGTTTCACCCATGGTAAGTGAGGAACAATTTTGGAGAGTTGACAACAAGTGGTATGTTCACAGTGGTTGTACCAGGCATATGACATCTCTTCTCCATGACTTCAAACATAAAAATGCTTCTTATGTGGCGTTTGGTGGGGATAAGAAAGGAGGTAAATTTATTGGTGAAGGAATGGTATCAAATGGTAAGCTCAAGTTTGAGAAAGTAACTATTGTGAAAATTTACAGTATATAATCTACTGAGTGTGTCTGAAATTTGTGATCAAAATTATACCACATTATTTATAACACTAACTGTTACATTCTGCAGGACCGGTGAAGGGTGGTTAGTTACAACAGAACAACACAAAGAGGAGAGTAACTTAACTTAATCAAACAGTGAACTGGATTAACCACAAGTAAATACACTGAGAACACAAGTAATTAAGAGACAGAACAAAAGAACAAGATACACAAGGAGATGGTTTTCAAGATTGTAGTATATTGCTTTTTCAATGTTCTATTTCAAGTGTTAGGAAGCATAAAAGGAAAGTGACAAGAACATGAGATACTTATACTACATCATACAGCCGGCCATACTTTGAAGGCCAGCTGGATACAATTGACTAGACACAACACAAAATCAATTGTAGAGTCACAAAGGCAGATTGCCTTTTTGACTTTGTGACCATGACATGCCATAGCTCACATCCTTATCTTTTACAAAAAGGATTAAGTGCATGAATTTGAAAGTTTACAGACTCAAGACCTCAATATACAGTTACCTAAAGCATGGACCTTCTCACCAACTCAAGTAAGATGGTGAATTTACAGAGTTGCATCGGCAAGGGGTCCAGCTTTGTGGAAAAGTACATCAGATAAAGAGTGTTGTTAAAGTCTTGAAAGAAATCGGCCTTCAAGTGTTGGCTTCAGAAGACTTTGTATCTGAAGCTTTGGAAAACTTCATCTTTGGCTTCGGAAGATATTGGTCTTGGCATTGGAATATTTTACACTTAGAATATTTTTGTTGCTTGTGTGAAACTTCCAAAGCATTCTTCTTCGGTACTTGTGCAGCATGCATGCAGAAAGACTTTGGGTGTTTGGTCACTTCAGCCTCTTCATATAATCTCTACAAACTCCCCCTATGCTAATGCTACCAAAACACTTAGAGACTTCAAATATCAACAGTCCTATTTAGGATAATGACCAGCCTTTTCTTCATAAGATGATCAAGATCCTTCAGACTATCAAAGCGTCTTCTCATGTCAAAGAGATCATGCAGGGCAAATTGAACTTTTCTTGCCATGTGCAGACATTCTCAATGCCATGATCTCTAATAACATGCCACCTTTTTGGATTTGTAGTGTATGTCTAGGACAAGATGGGTCTTTTTGATGCTAGAGGAGCTATTGGAATGGGAGATGATGGAGCATCCTCTGGCTGCACATCCCTAGGATGTTCTGACTCATCGTGAGGTTGAGGAAAGGATGCAGCCTTCTTCTTCTTTGGCTTTGGCTTTGATGCCATCTTTTTCATTCTTTTTATCACTTTTAACTTAGAAGACTGTCTTCAGCACTTGATTGATCTTCAATGTCTTTCTCAATTGGGTCTTCCACTCTCACAGGTTCAGAATAACAGGGAGTCTTACCTTGTTGTGGATCAGAAGATGAAGCTTGCTGAGATTCAGCAGGAGGTCCAGGTTGTGTTGACTCTGGTTGTTCAACCTTAACTTCCACTTCAGGTGGAGCTTAACTTGGAGGGGAATGTAAGTCAATCAGCTCACTACTCTTTATCTTCTACTTGATCACCCTAATATGCTCATCCAAAGTTGATAGAGACATGAGACCAAGTCTCCTTTCGGAGAATCCATACAGTTTCAAGAAGCTCATCGTCCTCTGCCTGTCTGTAGATTTCTTCATATTCTTCTAGATGATGGCTCTTGACTTAGCAGCTTCTTCCCTTAGCTCCTTTTTAGTTGTCCTCTTTCCTTTACTATCTCCAATTTGTGTTGTTTGGATACTCAAACTCAATATAGTCATAAGATAAGGGTAGAAGTGCTTCTGCCTGATAGAGGCCTGTGGCACTCAAGTAGTTGATCATTTCGATCCTTTCTTCTTCTTTATTTACCTAAGGTTCTTGTTGAACCACATCCTCATATGCAGGACGTTCTTGAAGTAGGGAGAGAGTAGGCACGCGCTTGTATAATCTTTTCTTTCTTTTGTCTTCTTTGATTTGTACTAAAAGCTTTGCATCTTCTGCCTCTTTCTTCTCCTTTGACCTTTCCAAGTCAACCAGTTCATTTAGTTCCTCTAAGGGGAGAGAAATGACATTGTCCATGTCATAGTTCCTGGTTTGCAGGTAGTTTATCCTCATTGCCTTTAACTCATCATTCTGAGTATCTGGTCTGGGGGAAGCCCGAATAGTAGAATCCATGAGTCTAGCAGACTCAGAAGAGGAGCTTTCTACCCTCAGCTGCCTTTTCCTCACTCTCTTCTCCTCCTCATTCTCCTCAAAAGTCATTTTTCTTTTCCTTTTGTCACTCATAGACCTTTGTGACTCAGGGTGGAGAGAGTTTTGGCCTTTATTGCTTGGTGTCGTTTCCAAGCACTGGCTAGAGAGAGGTTGAGAAGCACCTTCACCAGCACGTGTCTCAAAATAGGTATTGATCTCTACAATAGTTGATGGTGATAAGACAGGGCTCTCAGGTTCTATCACTGGGCCTTAATCAAGGTTTCTCCTATGAAACTCATCTTAGGGTCTGCCTCAACATCCAGTTGACCGATGACATTGCCGGATTGCCCTAGTTTTCTTCTAAAGTTGAACTCTATAGTGATCCGGTCTTGGATCCTTTAAGCCATCCTATCAGCTTGTATTGATTCTCTTTGATTGAAAAGTGGCATGTTGACTAAATCCAGACCTTCATAGAAGTTTAATGTCTAAAAGTTGAAGATCTCTTGCTGCCCTTGAACTCTAATAACGATAAGGGCTCTTCTGTTGCTGTCATACCTCCACCCAATGATGTAAATGGAAGATGGTGGAGATGACATAGTCCTTGGTATCACTTCCTCAAACAAACTCTGTATGTAGGAGTCCATAGAGTCCACATCAATATGAACTTGAGGAGTTGCTGAGTATGTACAATTGCAAGGGAGGATGGTGAGTCCTCAACATCCATACTCTCTGAAGAACTCCCATGTTTTGTGATTGTAATGACTTTCTCCCCATTTTTAGTAGCATCACCCACTTGCATAGGTGAGCTAGGAGTTAGGTAAATCACATCAATAGGTTCTTATTTTCCTGGTTGAACTCTTCATAAAGGTCTCCCAGCTAGGTTTTCCTTAAGATTTGAAATCTCAAGTTGTTGATCATTGACCATGTTCTTCAAGGTAGTCACTTAAGATTCAAGATGACTAACCTTAGAGACTAAATAGGTGCATGTTTTAGATAGGTTTTACACCCTTAGTCTTAAATTACCCTCATCTTTAACAGAAGAACCATTGGGGGATGAGATGATTGGACCAGAGTCCTCTCTCTCACCACTAGCTTGAGGTTCTTGGCTGCTGGATTTTCTCTACACACTGGCAACCTTAGTTGAGATGTTAGTGGACTGAGTTGCCATGGTGAGGTCTTAATGATGGAATCACTTTTAAAAAGTGAGAGCCTCTTCCAAATGGAAATGTTGACCATGTTCAGGAGTGTCCACGTTAGTAGTAGGTGACTGATGTGGGCTAGAAATAGGAGCCATAGAAGCAGTCATCTCTCTTTGAGTACAGGAAAAGAAGAGAGAATCATGGTAATCACTGAAACGTAATCTTCATTAGTATAGAAGTTATGTTTGGGAATTTGTTGGTTTAAGTCCAAAGGCTGGGGTTGCTAACTGTCCCTTGAAGGTGATCACTTGAATGTTAAGACTAAAAGTGATGGCTTAAGGCATTTGGGCTTATGAGCTCATCAGGCTGAGCATGAGGAACCTCAACACTGATCATTGAAGTAATAGGAGTGGTTTGCTCCTCAAGAGAAGTAGGAGCTCAGTGTCCACTTCCTCTTGTGTGGGTGAGTGTATAAGGGCCTGCACAGACTAAATAGTCTGAGTAGGGGTTCGTTTGGATTTTCTTTGGTAGGTGAGGGTGATTTGTGGCTGTTAAGGTGGTTAGGAGGTAGAAGTTGTGCGTTCAACAATAGCTGGTGCTGCTAGGTTGTCACCTTGAGCAATGAGCTCTAATATTTTTGGGACCAGGGCTGTTTCTACCCCAGAGAAGCCAATGGTGGGCTTTCTCAAGATTTTAAAGATGTCGGGCTTCATGTGTCACAATTTAAGAATATTACCTGTTCCCCTTTACTGTGAGCCTAGTTCACAATTAAGAATGTATTGAACATAACATGTAATACTGTAAGGAGTCTAAGTTAGAAAGCGAATTTGTATATACAAACCGAGAGAACCTGAACTTGACCCCCTGAACCATCCATGGACAATGAAGGAGAGATCCTCAGGAATTGGTCTTATCCACCATGCTTGTTAGATATGTAACAACCCAAATTTTTATTTAAAGGAAAGGAAAAGGAAAGTAAATAGAAATAATAGATAACGGGCACAAGTGGAGGGGATAAAGTGTAGAAAGTACACAAGGCTAATATTTTATATTATATATGGGTATGGCCGCCCATATTAAAAGCAGGAAACTGCTTTTGATCTCAAAGGATGAAGAAGAGAAGAAAACTCTCGGTTTTAGAGAGAAAAAGGAAGAAGAAGCTGTAAAAGGTAAGTTTTCTTGATGTTTGTTTGGTTTTAAACTGAATTCACAACCTCTTGACCGAGATTCTTGATGATTAGAGTTGTTTTCAAGAACATGGAGTTTAATTTGCTAGTAGAAGTGACTAGCACGAAGACCTGCTTCAAGTTGAGTTTCTAGAACCCCTCTTTACTGATTTTCAACTTGTTTGGGGCAATTATGCATACTAAGTAAACATTTTGAAAGTAATCGTGGGTCTACAGCCTTATGTAGAATGTTGTATGTATGTTTTAGTGTCAATTATGGGTTAGTGATGATGTGTAGCATGCTTAGATGCCCTTAGTATGTCAGATATATGCTTGGGTATCATTATAATGATAATCGGGTGATGTTGGTAGCATAGTAAATATTTTAGTGTTCTGATGAACATGATAGTGGTCTATGCGCCCAGAGGTGGCTCATGCACCTAAATAGTGGCAATGTGCCCAACATGAGTGGCCAGACGCCTAAGTGTTGGCCATGCGCATAAACAGTGGCCCATGCGCCTAAGTGTTGGCCATCCGCCCAAGTGTTGGCCATGTGCCTAAACAGTGGCCCATGCACCTAGGTGTCGGCCAGGTGCCCAAGTGTTGGCCATGCGGCCAAGTGTCGGCCATGGGCCTAAATAGTGCCTGTGCGCCGAAGTGCCAAAATGGCTAAGTGTTGGTGATGCACCTGAACAGGTGCCATGCGCCTGCATAAAGGCAAAGCGCCTGAACGGGGGAGAAGCGCCCAAATAGTGCCCATGCACCTAGACTATTTTACACTTAGAATTTTTATGCTCATGCGCCTAGAAGGCACCATGCGCCCAATTTCGACTTAAGGTTTTCTAAGTCGTTTTTAAGGGGTAATATGGGGAGATAGGTCTGGTTATGATGTGATGGCTTGTGTGTTATGTATGTATGATGTTGCCTGTATGGTGATGGTGTATGTATGATTATGTGTATTTCATTATTATGTACGTATGTCTTCCCTTGGCTCTGCATTGAACGTTAATCAATGTAATGAAGTATTATGTAATGTAAAGTGGAAGATAATGAAAAGAGGAACGTAATGAATGAATGCATGCATTAATTAATCAACGAGACCGTGAGAGGCTTGCAAGCAAAGTATAGTGAAGTGCACGGCTCTAAATGCCTAAGCTTTACTGTTAGGACCTGGTATTCGACTGAAATACCTAGAGATCACGTGTATACCGGATCAAAAAGTGCGGAATCCTATTTGATTGGCGGAACACACGAAGAATCAATCAAGGATTGAAACTAACGCTAGAAATCGATAACGAATCGATCTAATGTGTTCTATGAACTTGGAGAACGATTTGGAAGGTTTCTGGACGGCTAGGGTTCGTATGGAATTGAACTTGATCGAATCTACTGTTTTTCACGAATTGAGTTGTATTTATAGGTTGGCACTCTTCAATCGTGCGACTGAACCATTAGTTTGGTTCAGTCGTGCGATTGAACCATGCGGTTGTTCATTCGTGCGACTGAGTGTTCAGTCGTGCGACTGAGCCAATCTTATGTTACAGTCGTACGACTGATCCAGTCTCCTGGTTCAGTCGTGCGACTGAGTCAATCGTATGAGGTTCTTCATGCTTATGGTTCATTCGCATGAGCCATTCGCATGGGAACTTCATTAAGTTAAGTTGATTGTTTTAGTTAATTAATATAATATTATATGTAATCATTCAAGTAATCATAAACTCAATCAATTCATTTACGACTCATTAATGAACTATTAAACATTATAATGTCAGTTCATTAATCATACCAAACAAGATCTATTACATCACATATCACGATCTAGGGACATACATGTATCAACAAACTCCCCTTGGACCTAGATCTCTCTAATGTCTTGTTTTCTTCATTTCCTTCTCATATTTCTTGTACTTGTCCTCTTGTGCGACTCCCGCGGGATATCAAACGCGAAGCAAAGGCGTATACATTTTGGAACTGGAGGGCTTGTACAATGTCTTGTTGTCATAGAACAGTGGCCCTTGTATAATGTATAGACATCATAGCACAAGTTGTTTAGCCACATTGGGTCGATTACCCTGACAGTATCCATTTGATCCCCTTTGTTCAGACTATGACAGCTTCAGCAGTTCTCCAATCATAGTACCACCATTTGAAGTGTGGAGTGAAGTCCTGGTCCTTTCCCCTGAGGGGAGTCTCGACATAGTGCGAGGAGGACCTCCACTTCAACACAATCTAGGTTTTCCAGTAATGGCATCCATCTCAGACCTTCTAATGAACATGTAGGTGTTGAGGTCTGCGTAAAATATCCATCTGGTGTGGTACTCTTTCTTAGGGCAGCCTCAAACCAACCTGACATTTTTCTCGGGTCAGCATACAACAGCTTCAATTTGGCCAGCTTGGTTGAGCTCAATCCAGGTAGAGTCTTTAGATCATGTGGAAATCTACAGTACTCTATGCCCTTTTCCCTCTTAACGGCATAAACGTTAAGATCATCAAATGACAGATCAGCGATCAACACTTGATGTATTAGGATACAAAGCAGCGGAATACAAAGTAGAATTAGACAAATTGTAGTAAGCAATCGATACTTGTAAGCATTAAGATCGCATATGGTATAGGGAGAGAATATATATTTCTGATTTCAAGGAATGTTTATAGATGTAGAATATTTCTCAATCAATCATCATTCATTCCATTCATTCCACCCGGTTACAATAAGTTGTCACTCCTTATATAGAGTGCAACAATCACTGCTGTTATCACGGAAAGTGACAACTGGCAGATCTAATACAAAAATAACTAATTCTTAACAAAATACTGAAATGTTCACAACTACTGAGACATATCAGCATGTTAAGTACAAAATATAAACTACTGAAACTACACGACTGAAGAACAAGCTCTTCAGTCGTTTACACAAACTACTGAAACATAAAACTACTGAAACTAGAAAATAAAACTACTGATATCACAACTACTGAAGAAGTACTCTTCAGCAGTTGTGACAAACTACTGAGGCTTCAGTACTTGATCTTCAGACTTTGACCTTCAGGTGTTTCATCAGCTGATGACTTCAGTAGATATCATCAGCTGATGTCTTCAGTCTTTGTCTTCAGACCTTGTACATCAGTTGTTGATCTTCAGCACTTGTAAACTCTTCAGCTGTTGTACTTCAGTACTTTGGTCTTTCAGCTTCAGCATTTGTGTTCTTCAGCTGTTGTACTTCAGCACTTTGTTTTTAGCTGTTGAGGTCTTCAGCACTTGATCTTTAGCTGTTGAAGTCTTCAGCACTTGTCAAACTACTGATGAGGCTTCAGCAGTTGTTGTGGATACCATGTGGGACTTAGAGGTTTTCTGATCTTGGCTCATTGGTTCTTTTGGTCCAACAAACTCCCCCTGAACCAATGCAGCCAAAACCTCTAACTTATTTATTCTCCCACTTATTGATGGCAATGTTGGTCTTTTTCCTTCTTGATCAGTAGAAGATGACCCATGTAAGCTCCGGCCTGGGAAGAACCCTCAAATATTTGTTTGGCAGAGTATGAATGGAACTCTGTTTTGGGGAACAGGACACAGAGTTGTTATCCCGTTCATGAGATTCACTTCCCCATAATGAGTCTGTACGACTCTCTTGTGTAGGCCTCAAGGAAGTGATTTGTTCCTCCATGGTTAGCTCTTCAGCACCTCCTTCAAACAATGATTCCGGCCCATAATCAGACAGGTATTTGGCCTGTTTCCCATTCTTTAGCTCCACAGTTGTTATTATTCTGTAAGCAAACTCATCCGGGTGATTACCCTCTAGGAACAACTGGAGCTCATTTTTCCTGACTTCCTCAAGCCTCTTTTAAACTACCCCTTTTTCACTATTTTGTTTTCCAGCATCTTCTGAGGTGTTAGAGTAGCTTTGTAGGCCTTCTTGAAGTCTTCTAGGATTCCCAGGGTGAAACTACAAAGACCAGAGAGATCACTTCATCTACGATCTTTTTCACCTGGCAATGTATCTCCGAGGTATATTGTTCTTATGAATTCTGTGAGAGACCCTGGGATCAGGCCAAATCCTCACTCTTTCCTTTTGATATTGAAAGGTATGCCTGAGAGTGTAAAGTCTGAGGGCTTGCTCCTTCATATTGATGATAGAAGATGTGGCTGCATAAGCTTTGTCAACTCTCTTCAGCAATTCCTCATCATGCTGTTATGAAGCTCTTCTTCTTCTAGCTTCACTTTAACCATTTGTCTCTGGACTTCAGGAGTAATTGCTGAGGAGTGACTTGTGGCCTTAGGCAACTGAATCACAGCTGAGAGCGGCAGCCTATCTTCATCATCTTCTTCATCTTCTTCTAGCCTCAATATCCTTCTCTTCTTCTTCAAGGGTATATCATCGGCTATGGGTTTTGAGGGTAAGGGAGTTGGTTTGGTGGGTTGTGTTTTGGGTGGTTTTGGTGTGGGAATGTTGACAGGCTGTGCTAGCATCCTTGAGGTGAGTGTGGCTTTTGATTGCTTGGCTAGCTAAGTCCTGCTCCCAGCACCCGCTTCATTCAAAGCTTCAATAACAAGCCCCTTAGTATGCTTCAGACGAACAGATCTTGGTGGTGATTGCCAAGATACTGTCCCTGGACCAAGCTTTGATTTCAATCATCGATCTTCCAAGATATTTTGCAATAAATCTTATCATGATTTCAAGCCTTTCTCTTTCTAACACTTCATAACTTACCCATCTATTCTGGATTTCTTCAATCTCTAGTCGTCAAATCTCAGAGTCAAGTTTGTTGGTGTCATGGCCTTGCCTAAACAACTGATCAATGATGTTGTCCATTGATCTGCTGTGTTCGGCATCAGCCTCTGTTATCAGTAGCTCCAAGGCTTTATCTTCAGCAATGTGCTCATCAGCACCTTTCTTCGCTTGTAGTGAGCATTGGTTGCTGTTCTTTCTCCCCTTTTGGGCTTGCTTTGCTTCCTTCTTTCCTCGGATCTTTTCCTCTTCTTTTCTTTCACTACAGTACTCCCCCCTTTTTGGTTGCATTGGAGGAAGGGGTTTGTACCGCAGAAAGAGTCTTTTGGACAGCAGCATCAACCAAGGGCTGTAAAGTTGAGGAAAGCCTCTCATCAATGGCTTTGATCACTATATCATGATTATGGGTGTGATGAGAGGGAGGGAATTTTGGAGTGCAGCACCTATTTGCTCAGGAGGGTTCTGTTCTTGAGAAGTAGTGCCTGAAGCAGAGACAGGTGGTTGATTTTGGAGTGGCTCGGTGTTTGGGAAACCTTCAAGTGAAGGTGCCATCTGTGGGTGGATAGAGGCAGATGGTCTTTCTCCTTGTGAGAGTTGGTCAAGTAGGTTTTGCAGCCTACTGACTTTCTCTTCAAGGATTGTGTTCTGGCAAGAACATCATGAAAAAGCCCAGGTCTCATCAGCCGAAGCTGAATCAGCTGACCTCCTGCTTAGAGCAGGATTTACATGCACTGGGTGTAGACCAGTTGGTGCATGTGCCCCTTGTGCTTGTACTGGGGACTTCCAGCCTCAGGACAATGTCCATCATCAGCTGTTGCCTCTAGTGAGGTCTTAGCAATGTTACCAGCCTCACTCTGGTCATGTGCTGAGTCAGAGGAGGTGGCAGCCTCACCAGATATTCTAAGCTCCTTGTCTACACCAGGAGATAGAAGTGGGAAACCCCTGTGCTGTGGGTTCTCAAGTGCACTAGTTCCTCCCCCTCAATTGTAGAGGTTTCCAGTAGTAAGTGGTTTCTGGGGAGGGGTGAGGAGTGCAATTGAGTCAACACTTTTGCAACTATTAAAGTTGGAATGTGAGGGGGGCGGTTGTTTGGGGTGAAGGGTAGAAGCAGTGTGCACCCGGGGAGGTTGGTGCTCTTCAATGGCAATCTCCTCAAGTGAGGAAGATCCCAGATATGTAGGTACCCCTTGGGTGGTTGCTGCAGGCTCCTGTTGAGAGGAAGCCTGAGCGGCTATGGCTGGAGGAGTCATTGTATCCACTAGGGGGTTTGGACTAGTGGATATATCCTGCGTTTGTGTTGCAAGGGCATCCTCAGGGGACTCAATTCCCTGAGTAGCCGTTTTGGGTTTCTTTTTGGTGGGTTGGTGGGGACTTTGGATTTTGAGGTAGTGGCTGTGGGTTCCAGCTGCGTGGGTTTTCGCAGCTTGGCAGCCATTTTGAGTGTCCGGTCAGAGTTGTGCCAGGAGTATACTTCCGGCAGAACAGCCGTAGTAGGGACTCCCAAGCCAACAAGTCCCTCAGCATTAAGCTGGTCTGTAATAATGGCCATGATGAACCGTGGATATAGTATCCAACGGTTGGCAGTTAGTTTTTGAGCCATATCCTTGAGCTCTAAAAATATTATTTCAGAAAAATTAAGTGGTTGTTGCTCAAGAATAGAATACATTACCTGCTGCCATTTGGTGGACATTTGATCCCAAGACGACGTCTTAGGGGCCAAACATACATTCATCATGTGAAGATCAGCGCTCAGCTCAGCGTCATAAAGTGTTTCTTCATGATAGTGGAGGCACTGAGATCGCCTTGATATCCATGTGAGCAAAGATAGATCTATGGTGCCCTTCGGATATCCAGCAGGAGAAGTAGCATTATTCAGTGAAGAATTTTGCGGATTATTGCAGGAGTGATGACTACTTCTTTGGTGTGACGACCGACCGGAGGGATGGTGTGTTGTTCTCCCCAGTGGTAACAGTAACGTTCATCCAAAATTGGTGCAGGATTCGGCATGTAAAATGGGATTCAGAAAATGCCGTGTTGTATTGGGACTGAACCATAAGATCGATAGCAGTATCGAACTTAGTCCAGATGGGTGATTTTGAGGTAGGCAACGCAGTTTTGTCGCGGTTTAATTTGCATAGACGCCATTGAGAAGAGGGAAGTTTTGGAGAGGAACGTTAGGTTTGAAGAAGATGAAGCAATGAGAGCTAAGGTTAGGGATATATATAGGTTACGGGTAAGGAAACGACTGAAGGATGTGGTGTTAGTCATCAGTAGTTTTAAACGACCGTTGACATGGTATTACCCTTTCAGACGTTGAAACAGCTGAAGTCGTGGTGTTAGGCATCAGTAGTTTAGAAAACTACTGAAGACCGTGGTTTTGACTTTAGATGATTGAAACAACTGAGGACTTGGTGTTTGTCATCAGTAGTTATGAAACTACTGAAGACAGTGGTTTTGTCATCAGCTATTGTAAACAACAAAGACTTGGTATTAGTCATCAGTAGTTATAAAACTACTGAAGACGTGGTTTTGCTTCGGTTGTTTAAAATGAAACAGCAGTTGTACAACGACTGAAGAGAAAGTTCTCTTCAGCTATTTTCATCATTCTTAGCTTTTCAGCTGTTTCAAACTGTCCTCAACACATTCATCAGTCTTTTTGGCTGATTTCAGTTGTTTCATAGGACATCAGTACTTATCTGTTTTTACTGATTGTAGTAGTTGTAACTGCATCAGTAGTTGTAACTACATCAGTAGTTAGAACAGATTATAAAAACATTTAGCCGTCAGTAGTTATAAAAACTGCTGAGGGTAAAGAGAGCTCATCAGTACTTATATGTGACATAGGTACTCATGATCATCAGTATGAATTACTAAGATCATCAGTAGTGTCACTTATTCTAGTTGCAGCATACCAAGCTTAACACCAGGTTTTGGAAAGTTGAACTATCCAAAGGCTTAGTAAAAATGTCTGCAAGCTCATCAGCACTAAGCACAAACTTAGGATCAATCAGACCTTTTTCAAACAGTCCCTTATAAAATGATGTCTGATCTCTATATGTTTGGTCCTAGAGTGCTGGACTGGATTTTTGACAATAAAAGAGCTGAAGCACTATCCATTAACAATGGAGTCTTAGTCTCTGTCATGCCATAATCCAAAAGTTGGTTTTGAAGCCAGAGTACCTGAGATGTACAACTTGCAGCAGCAATGTACTCTGCTTCAGCAGTTGATGTAGCAACTGAGGTCTGTTTCTTGCTCTGCCAAGAAATCAAGCAGTTGCCTAGGAATTGACATCCACCAGAAGTTGATTTCCTGGTCAACTTACACCCTGCATAGTCACTGTCAGAAAAAGCAACTAATTTACCAGAATGTCCGTAGAATACCATAAACCTAGAGATGGAGTGCCTTGCAGATATCTAAAGATCCTCTTGACTGCAATCAGATGAGACTCTTTAGGTGCAGCTTGAAATCTAGCACAAACACATGTAGCAAACATAATATCTGTCTAGAAGCTGTTAAATACATCAAGGACCCAATCATACATGTGTAAAGTGTTTCATCAACCACTTTACCTTTCTGATCTGTGTCCAGTTGTGTGGTGCTGCTCATGGGAGTAGAACAAGGCTTAGTTTTTGTAAATCAAACTTTTGCAAAATATCTTTTGTATATTTGGACTGATGAATAAAAATTCCATCAGCCTTTTGTTTGATTTGCAACCCCAGAAAGAACTGTAATTCTCCCATGGCACTCATTTCAAACTTCTGTTGCATCAACTTTGTAAAGGCATCACACAACTTTGGATCAGAGGATGCAAAAATGATATCATCTACATAAATTTGAACAAGTAGATTATGCTGCCCAGCTTTCTTAATGAATAAAGTCTTATCTATGGAGCCTCTAGTGAAATTGTTTTCCAGAAGAAAGTTTGATAATGTCTCATACCAGGCTCTGGGAGCTTGTTTTAACCCATAAAGAGCTTTATCAAGCTTATACACCCAATTAGGATGTTTATTGTCCTCAAAGCCTGGAGGTTGACATACATAACCTCTTCTTTAATTTTTCCATACAAAAATGCACTTTTGACATCCATTTGAAAGACTTTAAGGTTTTGATAAGCAGCATAAGCTAAAAACAATCGAATTGCTTCCAGTCTAGCTACAGGGGCAAAGGTTTCATCATAATCAATACCTTCTTCTTGTGCAAACCCTGAACAACCAGTCTGGCCTTGTTCTTAACATTAAGCCCATTTTCATCAGTTTTGTTCCTAAACACCCATTTAGTGCCTATTGCCACTTACCTGGAGGTAGAGGAACCAGTTCCCACACTTGCTGTTTCTTGAACTGAAGAAGCTCAAGCTGCATGGCATCAACCCATCCATTGTCCTTTAAAGCAATGTGATAATTCGTTGGCTCTTGCTGACTGATGAAGAGAGCATAGAAGCAGAAATTTGACAATTGACTTCTTGTTGATACTCCAGCAGTGATATCACCGATGATTTGAGACATAGGGTGATTCTTCAGATCTTGATACACAATGAGATCTGTGCAAGTGTTTGTAGCAGGCTCAGCAGCAACAGATGGTGATGGTGAATCATTTCCTTGAAACCAGTCAGTGGATGGTAATTCAAAGGAAGTTGAATTCGAAGAGATCTCATCAGCATTTGTTGTGGATGGTGCTTCTGGAGCTACAGGAACATCAGGTCTAGCTGAGTCAGGCAGCTGATCACTAAACCTGAAGAGGTGAGTACTGCAATCATCATCATCATCAGCAGTACCACCAGGTGGTGAACTGTTGACAGGAGCAACAGCAGGAGTTTGATAAGGAACATATTGCAGTATGTCCAAATCAAATAACTCCACAGGACTTTGTGGAATCTTGTCCTTTGGAGATTCATTAAACTTAACATGTAGAGTTCTTCCACCATCTTTGTTCTGCAGTTGAAGACTCTGTATGCCTTGCAAGTAGATGAATAACCAACAAAGTACCCTGCATCCACCATAGGATCAAATTTATGGAGTTGATCCTTGTGTTGAGAATAAAACAGGGACACCCAAATGCTTTGAAAAATGAAATCAGAGGAGCCAAATGATGGAGAACTTCATATGGAGTCTTCATCAACCTCTGATTTACTAAAACTCTATTTTGCACATAACAAGCTGTGTTGACAGCTTCAGCCCAAAAGGTCAGTGGCAAACCTGAGTCAGCCAGCATGGACCTTGCAGCTTCAATGAGGGTCCTGTTCTTTCTCTCCACTACTCCATTTTGTTCTGGAGTCCTTGGAATGCTGAACTGCCTTTTGATTCCCTTTGAAAGATAGAAGTCATCAGTGTATGATTTCTGAACTCAGTTTCATTATCACTCCTAATACACTTGACTGGAAGGGAATACTGCTTCTCAATGTATAGCACAAAGTGAATAATCTTCTGAGCAGCCTCATCCTTTGAATGTAGAAAGAAAGTCCATACAAATCTGGAGTAATCATCACAATTACCGGACAGTATTTTCTTTTTGCCATGCTCATTACTCTCACAGGACCAAATAGATCCATATGCAGTAATTGCAAGCAGGCAGTGGACTTGGACACTTCAATAGGAGGGAATGAGACTTTGTGCTGTTTTCCTTTTAAACAAGCAGTGCAGGTTTCATCACAGTGGAACTCCTTTATTGGTAAGCCTCTGACTAAACTATTGTGGCTAAGCTGATTCATGTTTTGAGATTAACATGACCAAGCCTCCTGTGCCACAGTTTAGATTCTTGAGAAGAGGCTTTGGAACATAGGCAAGGATTGCCTTTGAGATCTATCTTCTTAGAGAGATCTAAGGCATACACTCTTCCTGTCCTGTTGGCTTTCAAGAGAGTGTGATCATCAACACCTTGTCAATCAAGTGCAAAACTTTGGATGACAGAATCCTACAGTTTTGACTGGTGAAAAGGGCAACATGGCCTTTATCACACATTTGACTGACACTCAAGAGATTGTACTTGAGATTTTCCACATGATTAACATCATCAAATTTGATTTCTCCATTGGAGACAAAGCCCTTACGATGATGTAACCCCTAGCATCATTGCCAAAAGAGACAAATCCCTTCTTTCCTTGAGAGTAGTCATGAAGAAGAGAGCTGTTCCCAGTCATGTGCATAGATCCCCCACTGTCTCTAACAGATGCTACTTTGGCATGTTGAAGAACCCTGCAATAATAAACAATCAGTTAGTTTTAGAGACCCAAACCTTTTGGTTTTGGGCCTGGTCTCATCAGTAGATGGTAAACTAACAGGTTTATTTGAAACAACAGCCTGAGAGGAAGAAGATGGTGTAGAAGAGGAGTCCTTTGGCTTGGACCCTTTTCTGTGGTTTCAACATAGGAGAATCTAGTTGGTTAACTCTACCCAACAGATGTGTGTACAATCATCACCAGCTGTGTCTGATTTTGTGATAAAGCTTTCAGCTCATCAGACACATTGCTAGTGGAGTTGATAAGTTCCTATGTTGCACCTTCTTCTTCTGAGCACCCTCAGCTGTCACCTGTTTAACCCCTTCCTTTTTGGATTTCTTTAAGGACTTAAGGGTTACAGGATTGATGTTGCTGATACAAATGTGGTCTCAAACTCAGTTTTCATTTTTACCATTTTCTCATTAATTTCTTCTTTTTGTTTGAGTTTGAACCTCTTTTGTACCAACAATCATCTGTAAGATGATTGAACAAACCACATACTTCACATGGTTTCTTCTTCATCTTAGGTTGATCATCAACTAAAGAGGGTGAAGCAACAGAAGACTTGTTCTTCAATGCTTTGGAAGCATTGGTTGCTTTCTTGACTACCTCTTTAGTAGTCTTCAAACTCTTTCTACTGCCAGTTTTCTTCTCTTCAGTACTGACAGTAGTTGAAGTTTGAACTTCAGGTGTTAAATCCTGCTCTCTAGTCCTTTCAGGACCTCATGATTAACTCCTGAGTTGATCAACTGATTAATCATGTGAATGTCAGCATTGAACCATCAACATCAGCTGATAGGTTCAAAGAGGGCTTGATGCTGACTGCTACTTCTGATTGTGCTGTATCAGAAGGTAGATCACATGATGTGATGGATTGGTTATCACTCTCACCATCAGATTCTACCTCTGCTCTTGGTGTAAAATCTGTAGGTGGAGCAGTGTGATTGTAACCAATTCCAAACTTCACATTTGAAGCAGACTGCTTACTAAGAAGCATTTCAAAACCTTTGCATGATTGTACCCATCTATCACACTCGACCTGGGTAACTGCAAGGGTTTCTTTGAGATCTTTGTACTTCTCTAGAAGTACTTCTTCTCTAGCTTATCATCAATTATTTGGCAATTCAGTTTATAAATCTCATCATTTTTATCTTTGAGCACAAACTCAAACTCAGCTTTGTTTTTGGAAATTATTTGTTCTAGCTCAATGTTCTTATTAATTAGAGCTACATTTGCTTCTCTAATGGAAGCAAATGCTGCTATGCATGGTTCAGAACATAATTTGGCTTTTGCCTCAGAGGATACCTGTGATACCTCTGGTGTAGAGGCATTAGAAAATTAAGTATCAGTAGACTCCAAAGCCATAAGAGCTAGATTCCCAAAAGGACTGTCACCACCATGTTGACTAGCACCTGAGAACAGTTGGTCATGACCAGACAAGTCATCTGGTAAACTGCTCCAGTCAACAACTCCTAGGGTGAAGAAGCTGTGTTGTTGTGGTTGAGCTTGTTGATGAGATTGGGAAGACTGAGGTTCTTGTAGTGCATGAGGTTGTGGTGTCATAGGAACTTGAACTTGATTTGACTGTGGCATGTAACAACAAGGGTACGGATATGGCATTTGACCCTGAGGAACAAAATATGCCGGAGATTGTTGTTGAGGATGATGACTAGAGGTGACAGGATGTTGCCCTCTGTGTTGTTGACTATTGCCAGGAAAAGTCACAAAGGGTGCAGTGGAGTTAGATCCAGTTGATCTACACTCTCTTGCAAAGTGTCCAAGCCTTTGGCATTTGTGACACCTCAGCTTGCTCTTGTCAAAACCAACTTTGGTTTTGCCAGAGAGTCCTGGGAATTTTCTTCCAGTTCTTTTATAGAACTTCTGAGATCTGATATTTATCAAGGCCATTTGGCTCAAAATATCCATCTCTTCTAAGTCATCATCAGCAATCCCCTTGAGATCATCCATAATGAAACATAGATTGTCATTATTACATCCAGTAAACTGACCATCAACACTCACAAATGCAGAATCAGAAGTGCTCGAAGAGAAATAATATGCTCATCATACTGGCATTCAGATGAAGCATATTCTGACTCATGACCCAACAAGGCAGTGTTGCCTTGTACAAAGTCTTCAGTGAGCTTTCCAGACGAAGACAACTTTCTCTTCTGTTCTATCTCTCTCTCAAAAGTGAGCAGTTTCCCATGGAGTTGGGTGAGAGATAGTTTGTCCAAACTTGCACTGGAGCGTAGGACAATAGTATATGTGTCCCATCTCTCAGGCAGTGATCTGAGAAATCTGTTATTCATCTGAATATTAGTGTATTCAAGTTTGACCATTTTTAGTTCAGAGATCAAACAAGAGAACCGCTCATATTGTTGAGTCAGTGTCTCACCCTTTCTATGAGAGAATGTCTCATATTGTTGGGCAAGAATTTCTCTATTATTTGCCAAGACCTCATCTGTTCCTCCAAATTGTTCTTTCAAGGCAATCCAGAGTCATGGGCAGTTTCATGATGCATTAGCCCAGAATAGATTTCTTTGGCAGTGCCATGGCCAGAATTCCATGGGCTTTTGCATCAATTTCAAGCAACTTCTTATCCTCATCTGAGTATTGCTCCCTCCTCTTCGGAACCATTTGATTGGTTTCCGGGTTATTCACCATAGGCTTGTGTGGACCATGTACCACTGATGTCCAACACCCTGCGTTGTTAACAGACAGGTGATGGAGCATACGTCTTTGCCATATGTTATACTCATTCCTAACCAGCATAGGTGGCTTGGTTGAGGAACCAGTATTATGAGGATCATTGGAAGGAGTAGTCATTTTCAGTTCAAAAACAATTTAGTTCAAGCTTTTAAAAGTTTTAGACAGACCACAACAAACTCAATGAGAACCAAGAAAAGATCTCAGAATGAATGAGCAGAAATACAGAAAATTCAATCTCTATAACCGTTTCTTGCAAAAACAAAAGCTAATTCAATCAAACTTAGATCTTGAATAGCAGTTTCAATGATCAATTATTAGATCTATCAATGATTAACCTGCTCTGATACCATTTGACAGGATCAGCGATCACACGTTTGATGTATTAGGATACAAAGCAGCGGAATACAACTAGAATTAGACAAATTGTAGCAAGCAATCGATACTTGTAAGCATTAAGATCGCATACGGTTATAGGGAGAGAATATATATTTCTGATTTCAAGGAATGTTATACATGTAGAATATTTCTAATCAAATCATTCATCATTCCATTCATTCCACCCTTGTTACAATAAGTTGTCACTCCTTATATAGAGTGCAACAATCACTGCTGTTATCACGGAAAGTGACAACTGGCAGATCTAATACAAAAATAACTAATTCTTAACAAACTACTGAAATGTTCACAACTACTGAGAACATATCAGCATGTTAAGTACAAAATATAAAACTACTAAACTACAACGACTGAAGAACAAGCTCTTCAGTCGTTTTACAAAACTGCTGAAACATAAACTACTGAAACTAGAAATATAAAACTACTGATATCACAACTACTGAAGAAGTACTCTTCAGCAGTTGTGACAAACTACTGAGGCTTTAGTACTTGATCTTCAGTGTTTCATCAGCTGATGACTTCAGTAGATATCATCAGCTGATGTCTTCAGTCTTTGTCTTCAGACCTTGTACATCAGTTGTTGATCTTCAGCACTTGTAAACTCTTCAGCTGTTGTACTTCAGTACTTTGGTCTTTCAGCTTCAGCATTTGTGTTCTTCAGCTGTTGTACTTCAGCACTTTGTTCTTCAGCTGTTGAGGTCTTCAGCACTTGATCTTCAGCTGTTGAAGTCTTCAGCACTTGTCAAACTACTGATGAGGCTTTCAGCAGTTGTTTGATACCATGTGGGACTTAGAGGTTTTCTGATCTTGGCTCATTGGTTCTTTTGGTCCAACATCAAATTATCCCATGCTATAATCCTGCCTGACACCATAAGATGTTTCTTGACGCTGTAGAACTTGGTGTAGGCATCCCTCTTTGGTGCATCACGTTGGGCTCTGACTTCTTTAAAACATTCAGCCCACTCAGCCTTTCGAATGTATACATCATTGTTTGAGGCTTGGGCTGTTCTTCGGTCTTTCCTGCTTCCTGCTCCATCTTGTCTAGTACCTCAAACATATCACTGACTAGGGACTCACCTAGATTGGGGACCACATTACCCGCGTTGTCAGCTTATTGAGGGTACTCTTCAGCAGCAATATCTTCAACCTCAACTTCATCAACGTCATGTAGTTCGTCGTCACTGGTTGAATCAACTGTTGGAGCATCCTTGACAATATCATCAGGATTGAGTCTGAACATTTCTGCCAGTTGCTCGTTAGATAGGTCGTGAATTATTTCACCTTCTTCACGTGTATAACTCACTGACTTTCTGACAATCCCTTGCAGATCAAGAATCATTGTGAGTTGAGACTTGACCTGTTGAAGGGGAGCAATATCAAACTCATCTCTGTGGTACTTTGGATCTGTTTGATTTACACATTTCACATTCAAATCATTAGTAATATATCAAACAAAATGCATTAAATTAATATAAACATTCAGTACATCGTTTTTTCAATACAGAATACAAAAGTAATTAAATACATAAACATCCACTATTTACTTTTATCCTGTATGCTAGTCTCTCGTGTGAAGGTGCAGAAGTAGAAGCTGACTGATCCTGTCGGTTCTTTGTTCTCTTCTCTTGACCGGAGCTGAGACAGATTCAGCTGCTTCTCCTTCTTCAGTGTCTTCATCTGCACACCCTCTTCTATTTTCTCTTCATCAGAATCACTGTCATCATCATCATCATCATCACCCTCACTATCTCTTTCTCCATCCTTTATCTTTAGAGGTTCCTCCTTTGATCCTTCAATTTTAGCAAAATGGACCTCTTCGCCTTTTCCAACTCCTCTATCTGCTTACCTGCTATGACGCTTTGGTGCTCGGAGTTGGTCCAACTGAGTGTTCTGAGCAGCCAATTTCTGGGCCTGCTCCTCAATAGCTCGATCCTGCTCTGCAATTTTCTGCGATTGTGCAGCAGTCAGGTCGTGAGCTGGCGGATCTGAGAGGTCTTTTCCTCATCAGCCGCCAGCAGTCGTAACACCATTCTATTTAAGGCTGCCAGCTGTTCTTCTACCCCGATTGGAGGTAGAGGAGATCTAGAGGTGTGTGAGGGGTAGGCCGAGGGCTCGGTTTGGTGGCTAGTGGTGGTGGTGGAGGTGGTGAATATCAGGTAAGGTTTGGATGATGGTGGTGGTGAGTATGGGGTGAATGAAGTAGTGGTGGGAGGGGTCTGGCTTGTGGTGATCGGTATGGTGGTGGTTGTGGTTGCTGTGGGGAGAGGTATGGTGGTGGAAGGTGTGTCTGCAGAGGTGGTAGTGGTGGAAGGTATGTCTGCAGAGGTGGTAGTGGTGGAAGGTATGGGGGATGTGGTGGTGATGAAGGTTACCTTACGCTTCTTCTTTTTCTGGCCATGGGGTTGAGCCATCCGTTTTCTCCTCGTTCCCCTCGAGGTGGATGCTCCCCCTTCAATCCCGCCTAAGGACTCCGGAGCATATGATGGATCAGTCTCTGTATCTCTGGAGCCTCTCGGTTGTTCACCGACAACCCTCAACCCGTGTTCTGTGGGAACCACTTTCCTTCCCACAGTCCGGGTCAATGGCTCCTCATCAGATTCATCTTCATCTTCCTCGATAAGCACAAAATCTTGATGGAATCCTGCTGACTCAGTTACCTCAGCAGGTGAGACAGACACCGAGGGAACAGAGTCAGACACGGTGCCTTGGGATGGAACAGCCTCATCCTCAATGTCATCCTCCTCAGAATCATCAGTAGGGAGGACAATTGGCTCCACGTCGGAGTCACTGTCCTCGTGACGCCATTGGCGTCTCCCCGGTGCCACATAGCTTTCATCTGCTAAGTGGCCAATCATTCTCTTCACTTGGGGCTTAATCTGCTTTCCCCTGTAAACTCTCATCCTGCCCAGAGTAGTGTCATCCATTATTTCAAGGCCACTGCGTCATGACTCTCTTTGGGCAACTGAGGCAGCTTCTCGTTGAAGATGAGCTGTAAGAATCTGGGGTACATACAGAACCCCTCTTTTCCCTTTACCTCCAAATTCTCCACCAAGTAGGAGAATATCATGCTGGAAAAACTAAAGGGGTGGTTCAGAACCACCCTCCCCTCCTCGAAGCTACAAACTTTAGAATCACGTGTGCTAAGTACTTGTACTGGGGGCTCAGGTTGCTCTTGTTGAGCACACCTGAGTTGATATCCCCAGCGTACTTTAGCCTTAGGAAGCATCCTCTTACAGTCAATGGATGTAGTTTTGTAGGATGATCAGCATCCTCCCCGAACTCTAGGACCCTCTGAATATCGGCGGCAGAGATCTCAATATCATGGCCCAGTATGGAGCTCCTGATACAGTAAGGCTCACGAGAGCGGTCCACCGAGGCATTTTCCCAGAATGCCTGATGGAGTGATCTGTAAGGAGTGCAAGGAGTGGAGATCGCCTTATAGATCCGGGACCATCTCAGAAATGTAATTATGTCGGTAAACTCAGCCCCGTTCCTGGTGGTGTGATCCAAGTGGGCATAGATGTTGTGCTTGGGATTTATGGTCCACTTTTCTGCCATTTATCTGTAACACACAAGACATAGAACTATTAATACATAAGACATGAAAACTTCTGTTCTAAGTGTAAAGTTGAAAGTCATTTTGATTCATTCGTGCGAATGAATCATGCGACTGAAGTCAGTCGCCTGTTTGAGACATGCGACTGAGTTCAATCGGGTGTTTGAGACATGCGATTGAGTTCAATCGGCTGATTGAGGCATGTGATTGAGTTCAATCAGCTGATTGAGGCATGCGATTGAGTTCAGTCTGCCGACTGAGACATGCGATTGAGTTCAATCTGCCGACTGGACTCATTCGGTGGTTCAGTCGGTCGAATGATCCAATCGCAAGGTTCAATCGTGCGATTGGAATTCATTCGAACGACCAGTCGCTTGCCCCACTGTTCGATCCTGTGGGTCGAATCTTGACCCTTCTAAGTCTTTTAACAGTGTGTAATGGTCCATTAGTCTCGTATACTTGTCACTAATAACCTATTAAACTCAATTTTAACATTTTGCTTCATTTACATAGGTGATTAGGTCGATTCGCAGTTCGGTTCTTGATTTAATCCAATGTCGCTATTGTAGTTCGGTGATGTACTGATTTTGTAGGATTCAAGGAGTAGTGTACCTGTAAAACGTCACTGGAATGTAAGAATCTTAACCGCAATGTATATCAGAATCGGAGGCAATTTCGACAGGGTAACGGTAATGAACGCGATTCGGGGTGTTTTGGGAGTGATGAGTGATATGCGATCGATTAAGACCCTTAAATACTAAACCTAGGTTCATTCGGCCGACTGGCCTCAGTCGCTCAGTTCAATCGGGCGACTGAGGTTCAGTCGTACGATTTGCCTAGTCAATCGCATTCAGTCTGCCGACTGAGTCTCAGTCAGTCGACTGACTCATTCGGTCTCCTTCATTCGCCCCTTTAGTTGACCGACTGAGCCTCAGTCGGCCTACTGTTTCATTCTCCCCCTTCCATTTGGTCGAATGAATCTATTTCATGTCCATTCGGCCGATTGGAAGCCATTCGCATAGTTGGCCGATAATCCTGATCCACTAGTGCGAATGGGTCGCACTTTGTGAGTTTACAGTCATGTTTAACATTTACTATTCAGACCCTTTTCACTTTTGATAATAACATTGTAAGCTCTTAACCAATTCAGTCACTTCAGACGTGACCTTTTATATTTTAAAACCATGTGGCCATCTCAGACATGACCCTTTTTAGGTAAGTTAATTCCCTTCTGATTTCCCTGATGTAGTCCGACAGACACACAAATTAAAAGATAAACATAGTAACTTAAACTAACTACACAACTAAAGTTTATGCTTGGACTTTTTGTGAGAGATAAAAACCCTAAGATGAAAATCTAAGGGATTTGATTAGGAGTAGACAGCTTTAACTTAGATTGATTATATCTGGACCAACTCAATTTTGGAATCATACAGGAATATCAACTCATTTTGGGACTTGTTATTAAAGCTCTTTGATGCTGAAATTCTCGGTGTTCATCCAGAGTCATTAGCAACTTAAGAAATCATACTGAAACTCTTAGATCTTCACATTGAGTTGAACTTTTGAGAATGTAGCCACTAAGATTGTCAGTATATTTGTCCACTTAAATCCATACACAGACTTTTGACGCAGACTGGTGACTGATTTAGGTTTAATTATTTCAGCTAACATTTGTGGATCCCACACTATATGGTAATCAACATTCCTCAGAGGTTTTGAGCGGTCTACGGGCATTATTACAAGAAGAGACTATTCTTAGAGCTTTCAAAGAGAAGCCTGTCCTCAGGTCAGTGCCATCGCACAGCAGAGAGGCGGCAAACAACAATGAATTCTAGACTATCTAGGTTATGCTTATCCTCAGGTCAGTGCCATCGTACAGCAGAGAGGCACACAACCTATCTCCTTGTTAGAGCAGCTTATTTTATTTTACACAAAATGCACCAACAACATGAGCCATTAGCTTTATTGCATTTGTCTTTCATTTTTTTTCTTGCTTTGCTCTAATTTGGTCATCCGCACAGTTTTGTGGCGTTTAAATGCTCATTGCCCCTTATTGGAATATATTGATTGTGTTAACCAGTGATAAGATGGAAGTCCACAGTCAGTTGAACAACTTAGTTTGATCTTGAAATCACCAATCAGGTCTAATTGTCTATTGTGTTGAATCTTCCAACATATCATTTGTGGTCTAGCAGCCTCTAAGTCTACTTTCTCTGTGTCACCTTAGGAGTTGCCAGTTTTCTATCATATTCCCTTATTTTATTGCTTAGACTACACAGACTTATACTTTGAACTTTTGCATCTTTTCAAACCTTAAATTTTAAAATCCTTCTTGATTTGTTCCTGTTACCTATCATATTCCAAAGGTATTGAATCAGTATCACAGACACAATCTACCTTAATTCAGCTAGTTACCCCTTCTCCATCTCTCTCTCTTTTTTTTTTAATATTAACTTGCTGACATATTCTCCTCCTAAAATACTAAAATCATTTCGGATTTAATTATTTTTGGATTTTAATAAACAGCAAGATAGCCTGAATTTAAATATAACCGGCAAAAAAAACATATAACATACGATAAAATAAACCTTAACGAAACTACATCGGACTACACATCATTCTCATCAGGAATTACCTCACTTTTCTTTTTAACACCGTTGACCTCTAGCAAGTATTGAAAACGTGGTTTATCAAAGGCTTTTGTATAGAGGTCAGCCCGTTGAAAATCAGTATTAATTTTAACCACATCTATTAAGTTCTTTTCAAAACAGTCTCTTATGAAGTGGTATTTAATACCGATGTGTTTGGTCTTAGGATGTTGAACCGGGTTTTTGGTTACTGCAATTGCAGCAGAGTTATCAACAAAAATAGGAGTAGACGAGAATTTCAAACCGTAATCCCGTACTTACTGTTGAACCCAAATGATTTGGAACAGCAACTTGCAGCAGCAACATATTCGGCTTCACAGGTTGACAATGCAACCATGTCTGCTTCTTACACTGCCATGTAACTAATCTTCTCCCAAAGAATTGACACCCTGCTGATGTAGACTTGTAGTTCATTTTGTAGCCTCCATAGTCCGAGTCACTATACGTTGTGAGCTCAAAATCGTCATCATGAGGATACCACAACCCCAGGGTGGGTGTACCCTTTAGATAGCGAAAGATCCTTTTGACCCCGATCAGATGATTGACCTTAGGTTTAGCCTGATATCTGGAACATAAACATGTAGCATACATGATATCAGGTCTTGAGGCAGTGAGATACATGAGGGATCCAATCATTCCTCGGTACATAGTGGCATCTACAAGATCTCCACTCTCATCAGGTGCTATATCATGATTGTAGCAAGTGGAGTCCCAGCAGCAGAAGCATTCTCCATGTCAAAGCACTGAGAATGTCTCCTACATACTTGGTCAGATGTAGAAAGATCCCATTAGGTGTTTGATCCACCTGTAACCCGAGAAAGAACTTCATCTCTCCCATTGCACATCATCTCAAACTCTTTCTTCTCACTGCTTCAAACTCTTTGCATAACTCTTCGTTCTTTGACCCGAAGATTATCATCAACATAGATCTGTACAAGCAGTAGGTCACCATCCTTTTCTTTAATAAACAGTGTACAGTCAATGACTCCCCTGCGAAATCCGTGTTTCACAAGATGAGTCGAGAGTTTCTCGTACCAAGCTCGAGGAGCTTGATGAAGCCCATATAAAGCTTTGTCGAGCTTGTAAACTCTATCCCGATGATAAGGGTCTTCAACCCTCTGGTTGACTACATAGACTGTTTCCCTTATTTCACCATGAAGGAATGCACTCTTCACATCTAATTGGTAGACTTTAATCTTCATGTACGAGGCATAGGCGAGGAAGATACGAATAGCTTCCATCCTTGCCACGGGTGCAAACACTTCATTATAGTCAATACCCTCGACTTGGCGAAAACCTTGAACCACCAGTCGAGCTTTGTTCCTTATGATGACTCCTTGGTCATCCTTCTTACATTTTAGTACCCATTTGGTGCCAATGACTTTAGCACCTTTAGGTCTATCTACCATGTCCATACACCTAACTTCTTAAACTGCAGAAGTTCTTCTTGCATGGCACTCACCCACGCCTCATCATTTAGTGCTTCACTGACATATTTTGGCTCAACCTGCGAGACAAAACATGATAAGCACCATCATGAATGTAACCCTTCTCCATAACTGAGGCGTAATCACTGAGTATAGCTGATTTCGGGATTGTACTCCTGATCGGACATCTCCAATAACATTGTCAAGGGTATGATAGACGTTTAGTCGTGATCCTGGAGTAGTCGGCACAGTCACCTCCGAACCAAGATTGTGAACATTTTGGTCTGCATCTGAGGAGGTTGGAGTTTGAGGTTCCGAAGTCGAGGGTGCATCACTTGTGGATGCGTGTGGACTTTCAGGAACTGGAACCTGTTCCTCCTGACCATTCTGGTCATCTGCTTCAGCTTCATCTTCAGAGGAGGAGTCACTTTCATCGACTACCCCTTCTGACTGATTAGATGACTCTCCCTATGTGCTGGATGGAGTGTTTAGTATATCATACATCATCCTAGTATCTAACTCATCATCCGAGGGAGAGAGAGGGATGTTGAAGGATTTGAAGAATCCATCATAATCGAAGAAGTATGCAGGTCCTTTGCCTGTAGGTGGTGTGGTATATCTCTGAACGTCGACATTACACCACACTTCTACAAGACCCGTTGAGTTATTGTAAACTCGCTTGTTCGGTATGTTGTATCCTAGAAAAATTCCTTCAACTGCCTTCTCGCTGAATTTTCCTTCTTGTGTCTTCTTCAGAAGTGTACACGGTGCGCCAAAAGGTTCAAGGTACTCCAAATTCGGTTTGCGTCTTTGAAGTAGCTCATAACATGTCTTTCCGTGGCGCTTGACTATTAGGACTCGTTCAGTGTATAGCAAGCATTTGCCACTGCCTCGTTCCAGAATTGGATAGGCAGTTTCGAGTCTGCCAGCATAGTCCGGGCTGTTTCTATCAAGCTCCTGTTCTTTCTCTCAGCAACTCCATTCATCTGAGGTGTGTAGACAGAAGTGAATTGATGCACAATTCCCTTTTCCTTGCAGTATGCCTCCATCCTTGATTCTTGAATTCTGTCCCGTTGTCTGAGCGTATTTGTCGAACTTTGAGCTTGTAGAGTGATTCCAGTGTGGTTACTAATTCATTGAATGTCTCTAAAGTTTCTGATTTTGATTTCAGAAACATTACCCAAGTGAACCTTGAGTAGTCATGAGTGACCACATAGCAGTACGCGTCGCCTGCGATGCTCCTTGTACTAACTGACCGAACAGATCCATGTGAAGAAGCTCAAGAGGAAGTTCTATTGAATGAACTTTCTTTGCCTTATGAGACTTCTTTGTCTGTTTGCCCTTCTTGCAAGCTACACAAAAGTCAGAAAGTTGGAAGTTCTTGACATTCACTCCTCTAACTAAATCCTTCTGAATCAAATGATTCATCTTCCTTTGACTAATGTGTCCCATTCTCCGATGCCAGGAGATGGAATCCTTCTCAGTAGCTTTAGATAAAAACACTGAACCTCATGATCCGTTGTGGCAGCTGTTGACAGATCCAAGACATAAAGGTCTTTATATCTTGAAGCAGTCATCAGAACTTGGTCTTCTGGGATCATATATTCTTCTTCAGCACGTAACACTTCTGATTATCAAAGACGACTTTAAATCCTTTATCACAGATTTGGGACACAGAAAGTAAGTTGTTCTGAAGTTGTTGAACGTAGTTCACTTTATCAAACTTAACTTTCTGATTTCCCACTTCTCCCTGATGATGTGATATAGCCTCCTTTGTTTCCTGCAAAGGAAACATGCCCTCCTTTTATTTATTTGACGTTAGATAAAAGGGCGCTATTTCCTGTCATGTGCCTGGATGCTCCGCTGTCTATAATCCACGTGTTAGTCTCAGCACTATATCGAGCACCCTGCGCATACAAAGTAAAAGAATCAGTTTAGGTTAGGAACCCAAGCTTTTACTGTCTTGGGTTTCCCAGAGGCATCACACATCATAAACTCCACCCATTGACCCTTAGAAGGCGAGGGTAGCTCAGGTTCTTTCTTGTTATCAGTATCAGACACGAGGGTGGATTTTTTTTTCCATAAGCCAGATTTGTGCAGTGCCTGTTTATGATAAACAGTCGTCTGGCTTACAGGTTAGACTTTAGGTCACTGCTCTTCTAGGTGGAGTTAGAGAACTCTGCTTAGAAGACCTAGGTCTAGAGTCCAGAAGATCAATCTTCTTCCTAGGTGTCTGATAGAAATGAAAGTCGGAAGCAATGTGTCCACATTCTCCACAGTTGTAGCATGACCTGCTATCAACTTTATGAGTAGACTTTCTTTGTGGAGAAGTGCGTGACACTCTAGTAACATCAATCACTTTAGTTTTTGACTCTTGGATGTTTGATGTTTTCTTTGGCGTAACAAACTTTACTGATTTAACCTGTTTTCCTTTTAGGTGAACTGGTTTTTGACTTGAAGCATGTGAAAAAGTAACATTTGAAGTCCTTTTAGGTTCTGATTTGACTCTATTTGGCCCTGACTGTAAATTAACTTTTTCAAATTCATTTTCCAGGTTAACACAAGGCAATTTACCTTTTGCCTTTGAAGTGGCCTCCTTTTGTTTCTTACCAGATTCAGTAGATGAACATGAGGTGTCTGGATCAGTAACAAGAGGAGTGGTCACCACATGATCCTTGATGGGGTTATTATTTACTGGTCTAGACTTGGTGTTCATCAAGGTCTCAGGTGATGGTGGAACCACTTTGTAGCCTAATCCCTCCCCGTTGTTCCTTTCTCTTACTAAGTGTTGAACTATGTGTGAAGAACTAGTCCAACTATGCAGTTTCTGTTTTAATGAATTAACTTCGACTTCTAAAACTGCTCTTTGTTTCTTAGTGTCTTCTAGGGAGTTAAGATAGTACCTAATGTCGTTTGCTTGGTTAAAACCCACTACTTCAGTTTCCCTTAGTTGTTTAGTCAATAGGTCTATCTTTTCTTTATAACAATGCTCATTTTGTTTTAGTACTCTATTTGCCTCAGTGCACAGACGTAAATCTTTTACTAAGTTATCATTATGATCTAATAACCTAGCAAATTTTTCATCTATGCTATTCCTAAACGTGTCACAATCAGAACAAGCATGGTTATTAAAAGTCGGTCAGTGGTACTTACCTGAGTTGGTTCAGAAGTATTAGCCATCAGTGCCGCATCAGATGATTCTGGTTCTGTCGACTCTGGCTTTTCTGTCTCTGAGGTGGAAACTTCTCATTTGGCTTGTAGCTGTCCTCGGCTGCAGTTGTTTCTTCACTATGTGACATTGCAATTTCAACTGCTATATCACCTTCACTCGCAGAATCATCGTCAATATCCTCAACACTGGCAATGTTAGATTCTCCTGGTGAGACAAACCTGAAACTCCAATCCTGTCCTTCATCATCATGAGCAGTTAGTGCTTTAGGGTCCTTGTTTGATGAAGTAGAATTAGAGGGTTGCTTGTCCTGGCGAGTAAATGATGAGAACGGGTTCCCATTCCCCGTCTTCTTTGGCTTGACACATTCTCGTTTGAAGTGCCCCTTCTCACCACAGTTAAAACAGGTCACTTTACTCTTGTCGAAGCCAAAGGTGGTGTCCTTAGTAGCAACCAGGTTCTGTCCAGTCTTTTTCACAAACTTCTTCGCCCTTCGAACAGCACTTGCTAAGGCCCACATTATATCCCTTCTTTCAAGCTCCATCTCATCCACCTGCTCGTAGTCCTCATCTGCCAGATGGCAGTTTCAATCTTCCCAGCAACAAGTCCATCATATGAATGAACCACTGCTGCTAAGAGATCCATATGCTCTCGTGCTACTTCCACGGTCACATTACCGAAGTTCTCCGTCTTCAGTTTGGTAGCGTTTGCTTCTGATCCAATATGATGGGTACATGATGACCCAGACGTGTCTGATCCAGAAGGAGAAGCATGTGTGGGACCTGACGAGCTAGACACAAAAGCAGTCTGGAGGGGTGCTCCAGAGTCTTAGCTTGAGGCGTGGCGTTGTATAAAGCTGGATTTTGTGTGTACGAAGACTTCTGAGCTCTATACTTCATCCTTAGTGCTTCTTCTCGCAATTAAGAATGAAGTCATTTATATCCAGCTTTACAAGGATTCCATTCTGTCTCAGGTTAGACACGAATGTAGCCCACTTATCGGCAACCCGTCTGCGAAGTTGCTTACTTTTTCTTCCATGGTAGTAGCCACTCCATGTGTATGCAATCGCTCATCAAGTGGTAGAATCTATCTATGACGTTGTCCAAGCTTTCATTACCAATTGATGAGAAGTTATCGAATTCCTTCTTTAACTCCTTTGCTTTGATTGCCTTCAATGATGCATTACCATCATATTTCTCTAGCGCATCCCATAGTTTCTTGGACTGCATGTTCTCGAAATACTGGTGGAATATGTCTTTGGGGATAGACTGAGTGATCAATGCATATACTCTTTTCTCTGCATTGTACTTTACTTTCTGTGCGTCGGTCATCCCGCTTAATGTTAGTTTAACCCCATCAGCCCCACCGGTGTACTATAACCTGTCTCAATGGCTTCCCACAGATTAGGATCTACTCCATTAAGGTAGATCTCAAAACGTTGTTTCCAGTGGGGAAACTCATCTAAAGTCAAAAGCTTTGGTGGTTTATTGTGATTCCCCACTCACTCTCAAGCAGCACAGATTCTGTATCCTTGAGTCCTTCCCAGCAGTAAAGGCTGACATATGATCTTCCATGATGAATAAACTATAATCTAATCAAACAAACTTTTACTGATGCGACTGAAGGATGCGACTGAGCTAATCGTGCGTATAAGCTCTACGATTGGTTCAATCGTGCGAATGAACTGGGCGATTGGTTCAGTCGTGCGAATGAATCTGGTACGTATGAGCTATGCGAACGAATGGTTCAATCGGCCGAATGAAGATGCGACTAGGTCCAATCGTGCGTATGAGCAGTGCGAATGGAGTCCAGTCGTACGAGTGAGTGAGTCGTGCGATTGAAGCTGTGGTTTGCGGAAATTTCTAGGTTTGACGGTATTCAGCCGTAAAAACTCAAAATTTTACAAGTTCTGATTGCTTGAGTCCGTAGTAGAGAAACAAACGTCGATGAGCAAGGAACTTCCAAGATCACTTTTGATGCCAAAGATTGCGTTTTTAGTGTAAAAACACAAACTTTATGCAATCTTGATTGAATCAACACGTAATCAAGAGCCAATGGCTCTGATACCACTTGTTAGGACCTGGTATTCGACTGAAATACCTAGAGATCACGTGTATACCGGATCAAATAGTGCGGAATCCTATTTGATTGGCCATCCAATGAGTGAGAACACACGAAGAATCAATCAAGAATTGAAACTAACGTTAGAAATCGATAAGGAATCGATCTAATGTGTTCTATGAACTTGGAGAACGATTTGAAAGGTTTCTGGATGGCTAGGGTTCGTATGGAATTGAACTTGATCGAATCTACTGTTTTTCACGAATTGAGTTGTATTTATAGGTTGGCACTCTTCAATCGTGCGACTGAACCATTAGTTTGGTTCAGTCGTGCGATTGAACCATGCGGTTGGTTCATTCGTGCGACTGAGTGTTCAGTCGTGCGACTGAGCCAATCTTATGTTACAGTCGTACGACTGATCCAGTCTCCTGGTTCAGTCGTGCGACTGAGTCAATCGTATGAGGTCTTCATGCTTATGGTTCATTCGCATGAGCCATTCGCATGGGAACTTCATTAAGTTAAGTTTGATTGTTTTAGTTAATTAATATAATATTATATGTAATCATTCAAGTAATCATAAACTCAATCAATTCATTTACGACTCATTAATGAACTATTAAACATTATAATGTCAGTTCATTAATCATACCAAACAAGATCTATTACATCACATATCACGATCTAGGGACATACATGTATCAACATTTACCGTGTGAGGTTCAGCAAATCCTAAAGTGTGCACGTAAGGGTTCCAGTCTTTGTGGTTGACCTGCAGTATAGTTACCCATTTTGATGGGGGTGTTGTTACCCATTTTGGTGGGGGTGTAGTTACCCATTTCGATGGGGGTGTTGTTACCCATTCTGATGGGGTGTTGTTACTCATTTTGATGGGGGTGTAGTTACCCATAATCTTGGGGGTGAAATATATGATGGTTACCCGAGTTACGTATACCTTCGGGGGGTGGCATAAGCCCAAAAATATGTATGAGGTGAGCTACTTTGTGTTGCAACAGACTCGGATAGAGTTCAATCCTTGTGATTGACTCGTATGGGATCTTCGTCACATATCCCATGTTGTGTAAGTCTTCGGACATGAGTCGGGGGTTTGTGTACAGGCCCCGGCACAACATTAGCTTTCGAGCATGAGTCGGGGATATTGCACGAGACAAGATTCGAGTAATAAAGAGTAATGAGCAAAGAGATGAATGAATGAACGAAAGATAATGTATGAAAGAACGAACGTATGAAATGAACGTTAATGAATTATCATAGTAATGTACGATGCAGACCCGTGTCATTCGACCTTAGTAATCATGGCTGAGTGCCACGAAGAGGGTAAAGTCTGGCCGGATCTCAAGAGATAAGTGTATGATAATGGAATACATTAAAGTAACGGAAGTTAATGAACGTAATGACGAAGATAATAATGATATTATCTGTTTGTACGTATGATATATGATCACGAACGATTGTAAAGTATAGTATGATTTTGAAATAAAGTAAAGAATAGTTTGATGAAAGTAAAGTATGTTTTATTATAAAACTAGAACTCACTCAGCGTCACTGACTTTTCTATGCATGATAGTTGGCAGGTATTTGTTGATGCTGAGGAGTTGCAGGCATGGATGCATAAGCTACTAGGAGCATTTTGAGGCTGGCATCCGTATTTTGGCATGTCTTTGTATTTTGAGATGAAAACAATATTGTAAATGAATGAAATGACATGTTTTTTAGTTATTAATGAATGGTTTAAATTCCACTGCAAAATAAATGTACTTTTATAATGTTTTAAGTGCATGAATGACCAACTGTGAGGTGCCCAGTAACGGGGCCTTACATGATAAGCTGTGGATAACCACATGGAGCAGGAATTTCCATTAGGATAAGACCTTCCCTTTCTTGAAGGTCTTGACAGAGTAGTCTCCCTCATAGCCCATCTACGCGAAAGACTGGTTAACAATTTCACTGGGAAAGAACACCTCACCTTCTTTATCATCTTGCTGAAGATGCATGTTGATGATGGCCGAGTGATGAAGATTGTTCTCCCCTGCACTGTGGTAGATAGTGCCTTCTCCCCATCCATTACTACCTCTTGGTAGGTCTTCTAGAATTCTAGCAGTTGATCCTCATAAAGTGGAGGATCAATGGTTAGGGAGGTGAAATAGTTGGACAGAGCTAAGAAACAGCAAACCTCTGAGAAATGAGGATCTTTCTCAGAGCTTAATAGAGCAACCTAGTTATGTTTCCTGTATAACTGCATGGTAAAGTTCAGATCATTTTTGTGATAACGGTTGGCCATTTGGATGTTGGACCTTATATGCCCAAGACATATACAAGATTGACGTGGTTAGTACGTTATGATCCAAGTCGGGTCATACCCAATAAAAAGCTATACAAACACCAATTAGTATTTATTTGTTGATAGGATCAAACAAATAAATACCGACACCAATTTAGAAAATTGGGTTTTTCTAAAACGTTGCTTTTGTAAAAGAACAACATTATGTGGATAATTTGTTGATGAGAAATTGTTTGTTTCATTATTTAAGTTGGTTAGGTAAGAGTGTAACATTTTTATAAAACTAAAATGGGGGGAAACCCATTTGGATGGGCACATTTTCGGCCGCCATATGGGGGCATTCGGACTCCCCTTTGTCTTGGCTTTTGCAAGTAATTTCTACGACAACACTCTTCCATCATTTCACCTTTCTCTCACACACACTTATGCAAAGAAAAGCTCTCAACAAGGCTGAATATTTTTGGATTTCAGCTCCAACAAGACAAAAATTTCGGATTGTGAAGGTGCCTTTGGTGTAGGGTTTTTGTGTAAAGCTTCCTTACTAGCTAAGTGATTGAAGAGCTTGTGGGTATTACAAGCTTGAGGTCTTCTCCTTTGAACGCTAGCAACTCAAGAACATCATCTTCTTGATCTTATACATCTACAACAACTTGTACAAGAAAGGTTGTATCTTTGAACACCCTATGGTTGTCATGTTTTTGTTTGATAGCACACTGTTTCACATATGTTTATATGATCCTCATTCTTGGGTTTTGTTTACATTATAAATGGTGAAAATTTTCAGATTACTAACCATTTGTTAAACCTATATTCCCCTATGATTTTTCAAGTTTAAATGGTTAAACTAGCTTGTTTTACATGTGAAAAAACCCAACAATGGCATCTAGAGCCGGTTATGTGGAACATGTGCTTCAAAAGGTCTTGAAAAATTAGTTTTCATAGACTTTTTCCACCCATTAGGAGCTGTTTTGTTGTGGCTGTATGAATCCCTTATGTTTCAAGGTTTAATCTTGCATGCTTTAGTGTAAACCTTGAAAGATTTACATCAAATGGTTGATTGTGTTGTTTGGACAAACCTTAAAGTTTTAGTTTATGTTGGCTGAAACTTTAGGGCTGAAATAAGGGGTTCATTATTGTTCTTGGATGTTGAATATGTTTCTTATTATGGTGAATAACATAGCCTTGGCCTTATGCTTTTGGTTTTGGTTGATTTTTGTATGTCATGTTGGTTTTGTTTCTTGAAATGGTTGTAAGTTGTGTTTTGCATCTTGGTTGTAATTTATTTATTCATTTGGTTATGTAATAAATAGATTAGGTGCATTTCTTTTATTAGAAAAAATTGTATTAGGATATGATTTTTGTAAAAGAAGATGCACAAGATGAAGACTCAAAGAAGGATACAAAAGACATGGACACTTGAAGCTTTTGTATGTGGTTTCAAGTGGGAGTTCATGGACACATTTTGATGTGTCATCTCAACCCTTAGGAAGGACTTTATGACAACACTTGTGATGGCAAAGAAGTGTAGTCAATTAGTGGCTGTGGTTATGCACCCATGTTTGTATGTTTATGCTTGTTTGGATATTTGTTATTTGATTGTTTGGTTGATATTTGGATATGCATTACAAACTCATTTACAACTTAACAAGCTGAAAATTTTATGGTTCTTTATCATTAAGTGGTTAACAAAAGGTTATTAAAAGGATTAATGGTTTTAATAATGGAGGTTTTATTAAAAGTGAACCATAGGGTACCTTGTATTTGATAGCATACAAATATAAGGTACATTGAGTTTTCTTAACTAAGATTATGAAAACTTTAAATTTCTTTTATAAACAAGTTTAACACCATCCTTTTGCACAACATTTGAGTCATTTGGAAACTCTTAATGGGATAAAGGTCACCTAACCGTTTTGAGGGAACTTGTGACTTGAGGTGGGGACACCATATTTGTGGGACAAAGTTTACCTAACCACTTATGTTGGAAAACTCACATGTGTGTGCAAGTAGGGTAACTTGATTCGCAAACCGTGTTAAATGGATGTGAAGTCGGTTTTTTTTGGATCGATAAACATCCGAGCATGATCTTGACGGATGGATAAACAACAACACAAACCAAAAGTCAAACAATAATACGAACTATATTTGAATGGTTCATTGATAAAACCTAACGATTACAAGCTCGTTAAAACATAAGAATCAAGACTCTTGGCAAGGGGAAGATCGAGCATGATCTCCCCTCTCATCCGGCAGCCCTAGGCTCCGGGCAGACCTCCTCTCAAAATCCTTAATCTCTCTACACACCGAAACTGGTATATATAGGCCTCGGCCCATATTAGATGCGACTGGACCCATTCGTGCGATTGAACCATGCGTATGGTTCAATCGTACGACTGGACCATGCGTATGGTTCAATCGTACGACTGGACCATGCGTATGGTTCAATCGTACGACCGGACCATACTTATGGTTCAGTCTTACGAATGTCCCAATCGCATCTCTCAGTCGCACGACTGGTCCATTAGCATGGCTCAGTCGTACGAGTGTGTCTCATTCACATATGCTCCTGCAAATGACCCAGTTTAATGTGTTTACAACATATCAAGTGTATAACATTAAGCCTAGACTATTTGACAAGCAACGAACACACTATATATGACTATATATGCTCCAACAAATTCGCCGTAGGACGTTGCTTGCGAATAGTAGATAACACCTCTTACAATCTTCAGTCAATTTTTGCTCTGGTTGCCAATAGAATCAAACAAAAACCATATTAGCCAACGTTGCCGATCTGTCAGGTTACACACATCCCTGAAAATGAATTTAGGCACAACAGCTTTCGTTTACTTTGTAGAACACCATCATAGCAGCAAGATTCCCTGTATGACTGATTTTTCAAGATAATGACATGAACAGTTTTCCATTGCTTCAATCTTCACACAAGGTAACGTGATTAACATTAACACCTGCAGAAATTCCCCCACATTCAGCATATCCCAATATATAGACATTATGCTCTCCTTGCATCTTCACACGGTGTATTAGGCAAAAGGTTGAAGGTTCCAATCCACAACTGACAATATCAAACAAATGAGCATGCATGTAGATTCATCATTAGAAACCTGCTCACATCATCACTTCGTGATTGCGTCTTCAATTCTCTATACATGGATTCCCCCTAAGAATGAGAATCCTCTCTGTGCGGATAAATATAACTTGATTGGCCCACAAGTAGTCAGATGCTCCTGACTACCCCACAAAATCAGCACCAACTGTTTACATCTTCTCTTCTCTCTTTCGTGTTCCAAATACATTCACCTATTCTGGAAGTCCAATGAATAATGGTGTACACATCAAAATTATTTGACAAAAGAACCTCAGGGTGAATATGATTTGCTCATCTTCAAATCTGTGCAAGAAGCTGTTCTAGACTTCTTTTTTTTGGTCTGGAACAAATGCGGATGAGTCAATGCGGATGGCTCATTCGTGCGATGGAACATACGACTAGTTCAGTCGCATGACTGAACATACGACTGGTCGAGTCGTACGAATGGTCCATTCGCATGGTCCACTCATACGAATGGTCCATTCGCATGGCCCAGTCGCTTGAACGGGTCTGCACGCAGATTTTCAGATCTGCAGCCGCCAAGGCTGCCCAAAACCTTAATCTAACGAATTTAACATGAACCGAAACAAAGTAGGCATCATCATATTCGAAAGGGTGATAGGAATGTGGTTTCGAATTTGATTTTAACATAGAAGCAACACACGTAACAAGATCTGAGCAAAACATGATGAACACAACGTGGGTTTAACGTCAAGATCTGAAATTTGATCCAGAAATCAAGAGCTCAGGTTGCTAGAATGATTGTTAGATCATTCTAGCAGTAACCGGCTCTGATACCAATTGTGAAGTCGGTTTTTTATTTAATTTTTTATTTATTTATTTTTTCATACCTATTCTCCCCTAAAATACTAAAACCTCTAAGGATTTGCGTTTTAGGATTTTAATGAGCAAGAAAAGACATTAAGTGTAATTAATGAACTAACATGAACAAAAAAAAGAGAATTAAACTTAAATAACACCAAAATTTAAAAATAAAGGAACCTAGACACGACGCATCGGACTATACGTGGTCATCTTCAGGAATGACCTCACTTTTCTTTTTAACGCCATTGACCTCTAACAGATATAGAAAACGTGGTTTGTCAAAAGCCTTTGTATAGAGGTCATCGCATTGAAAATCGGTGTTTATTTTTATCACATCGATTAAATTATTTTCAAAACAGTCACGTATGAAGTGATATTTGATTCCGATATCTTTGGTCTTAGGATGTTGGACCGGGTTCTTAGTGACTGCAATCGCAGAAGAGTTATTAACAAATATAAGAGTGTAAGTGAAATGCAAACTGTAATCCCGCATTTACTGTTGAATCCATATGATTTGGGAACAGCAGCTTGCAACAGCAACGTATTCTGCTTCACAGGTTGACAAAGCAACCGAGTTTTGCTTCTTACACTGCCAGGTTACTAATCTTCTCCCAAAGAACGGACACCCTACTGATGTAGAATTGTAGTTCATCTTGCAGCCGCCGTAATCCAAGTCACTATACGCTGTAAGTTCAAAGTCATCATCATGAGGATACCACAACCCAAGTATGGGTGTGCCCTTCAGATAACGAAATATCCTTTTGACCCCAATTAGATGATTCACCTTAGGCTTTGCCTGATATCGTGAGCATAAACATGTAGCATACATGATATTTGGTCTTGAGGTAGTGAGATACATGAGAGATCCAATCATCCCTTGGTACATAGTGGCATCTACTAGATCACCATTCTCATCGGGTGCCACATCATGGTTTGTAGCCAGTGCAGTGCCAGCTGTGAAAGCATTCTCCATGTTAAATCGACTGAGAATATCCCCTACATACTTGGTCTGATGTAGAAGATTCCATTTGCTGTCTGATCTACCTATAACCCGAGAAAGAACTTCATCTCCCCCATTGCACTTATCTCAAACTCCGCCTTCATTACTGCTTCGAATTCATTCCATAAATCTTCGTTCTTTGAGCCAAAGATTATGTCATCTACATAGATCGGTACTAGCAGTAAGTCTACATCTTTTTCTTTGATAAACAGTGTATAGTCAATGACTCCCCTGCGAAATCCGTGTTTCACAACATGAGTAGAAAGTTTCTCATACCAAGCCCGTGGAGCTTGATGAAGCTTGTATAGAGCCTTGTTGAGTTTGTAGACTCTATCCTGATGATATGAATCCTCAAATCCCTTGGGTTGACTGACATACACTGTTTATCTGATCTCACCATGAAGGAATGCACTCTTCCCATCAAGTTGATAAACTTTGATTTTCATATAAGATGCATAGGCAAGAAAGATGTGGATGGCTTCCATTCTTGCTACTGGTGCAAATACTTCACTGTAGTCAATACCTTCACTTATCGAAAACCCTAAACAACAAGCCGAGCCTTGTTTCTGATGATCACCCCTTGATCATCTTTCTTGAATTTCAAGACCCATTTGGTGCCAATGACTTTAGTACGTTTAGGTCTATCGACTAGTGTCCATACACCTAACTTCTTAAACTGAAGAAGTTCTTCTTGCATGGCACTAACCCAACCACATCATTTAATTCTTTCCAGACATACTTTGGTTCAAACTGAGACATAAAGCAGCGGTATGCACCGTCATGAAGGTGTTCTTTTTCCATCATGGAGGCATAATCAGCTGAGTATAGCTGATTTCTAGTCTGAACCCCTGATCTCACATCTCTTATAACATTATCCAATGGATGATAGACGTTTAGACGTGATCAAGGAGTTGTTGGAACAACCACCTCAGAGTCAAGATTATGAGCATTTGGTTCTAGGTCGGAGGCAGTCGGAGTTTGAGGTTGTGATGATTCCGAAGTATCACTAGTCAATGCTGGTGAACTTGTGGTAGTCGGAACCTGTACATCCTGGCTGATCTGATCATTTTCTTCATTGTCTTCATCAGAGGACGAATCACTCACATCAACTGCTCCCCCTTAGTTGGTAGTATCATGACTTGTTGAATCTTGAGATGGTGTGTTCAAAACATCGTAGATCATCTTGTTTGCCAACTCGTCTTCTAAAGCGGGAACATGTATATGGAAGGTCTTGAAGAATCCATCATAGTCGACAAAGTAGGCAGGCCCTTTTCCAGCAGGTGGTGTGATATATCTCTGAACATCAACATTACACCACACCTTTACTTGGCTTGTTGAGTTGTTAAGCCCTCTTGTTCGGTATGTTTTATCCTAGAAAGATACCTTCATCAATCTACTCACTGAATTTTCCCTCCTGAGTCTTCTTCAGCCGGGTGCACGGAGCGCCAAAGGGTTCAAGATATTCCAAGTTAGGTTTACATAGCTTTAATAACTCGTAGCACGTTTTTCCATGGCGTTTTACGACCAGACTCGATTAAGAGTATAACATGCATTTGCCACTGCTTCATTCCAAAATTGGATAGGTAGTTTCGAGTCTGCCAGCGTTGTCCGTGCCGTCTCTATCAAGCTACGGTTCTTTCGTTCAGCAACACCATTCATCTGTGTTAGGATCAGTGATCTACGTTTGATTGATTAGAAAGTATTGCAGGGGAAATCAAACAATGAATTAGACAATTAGACAATTCACAAGAATTCAGTTGATATTCAAAGTAAGAACAAACGATTATAGAAAGAATTCTGCAAATCAAAGATTTCATTCAATACGTGCTTTCGTGGTGGCAAAATGTCACACATACAATCACGTCAATCATCCCTTATATAGGAATGTCGTGGTGGAACATTCCTTATATAGGAGATGTGACGTCTGCATGATAGTGACATGTAACAGAATTATTCAAACTACTGAAAGTTAACATAACTACTGAAGATGTCAAAACAGCTGACATCTTCTTACAAAAATACTAAGTGTTAACTGTCACTACAACTACTGAAAAGAAACTATTGAAACTACAATGACTGAAGAACATGCTCTTCAGTCATTTTACAAATACTGAAACAAACAGAGAAAACTACTGAAAGCAAACCATCACAACAACTGAAGAATGCTTCTTCAGCTGTTGTAACAAACTCTGAAGGCTTCAGTACTTGTACTTGAACTTCAGCTGTTGTCATCAGCTGATGTCTTCAGTCTTTGTACTTCAGCTGTTGATCTTTGGTACTTTGTTCTTCAGTTGTTGATCTTCAGACTTTGGTCTTCAGCTGTTAAAGTCTTCAGTACTTTAGTCTTTAGCTATTGATGTTCAGACTTTGGTCTTCAGCTGTTGAAGTCTTCAGTACTTTAGTCTTCAGCTGTTGAAGTCTTTAGACTTTATCAAACAGCTGATCAAGTCTTCAACAGTTGTTGTGATGTCTGTGGGACTTAGAGGTTTTTCTGATCAGGCTCATTGGTTCTTTTGGTCCAACAAACTCCCCCTGAACCAATGCAGCCAAAACCTCTAAATTTATTGAAGATGTCCCACTTATTATGGCAGAAAGATTTGGTCTTTTTATCTTCTAGATCAGCTCAGAAGTGACCCATGTAAGCACATGCCTGGGAAGAAGTCTTAATGATCTGTTTGGCAAAGGATGAATCGGAACTCTGTCTTGGGGAACTGGACATAGAGCTGTTACCCCATCCATGAGATCTACTTCCCAACAATGATTATGTATGACTCCCTTGTATAGGCCTCAAGGATGGTTATCTGTTCCTCCATGGTAAGCTCTTCAGCTCCTCCTTCAAAAAGTGATTCTGGCCCATAATATTCAGTGGGGTCAGGTTAGCTTTATAGGCTTTCTTGAAGTCATCTAGGATTTCCCAGGGTGATACTACAACGACCAGTGAGATCACTTCATCTACAATCTTCTTCACTTGGCCAATGTATCTCTGTGGAATCTTTTTCTTGTGAATCCTATGAGACACCCTGGGATCAGGCCAAATCCTCACTCTCTCCTTTTGATATTGAAATGTATGTTTAAGAGTGCATACTCTGAGAGCATGCTTCTTCATGTTAATGATTGAAGATGTGGTAGCATATGCTTTGTCAACCCTCCTCAACAATTCCTCATCATGTTGTTTGTGAAGCTCTTCTTCTTCTAGCTTCACTTTCACAATTTGTCTTTGAGTTTCACGAGTAATTGTTGGAGAGTGACTTGTGGCCTTAGGCAACTGTATAACAGCTGAGAGTGGCTGCCTATCTTCATCCTCATCATTATCTTCGTCATCTTCTTCTAGCCTCAGTACCCTTCTTTTCCTCTTCTAGGGTACTTTATCGGCTACTGGTTTTGTGGGTAAGGGAATTGGTTTAGTGGGTTGTGGTTGTGGTGGTTTTGGTGTGGGAATGTTGACAGGCTGTTCTAGCATTCTCAATGTGAGGTCGGCTTTAAATTGCTTGACTAGTTTAGTCCTGCTCCCAGCACCAACCTTGATGCTATCCCTGGACCATGCCTTGATCTCAATCAATGATCTACCCAGATATTTCGCTATGAACTTGATCATGATTTCTAGCCTTTCCCTTTCCAACACATCATAACTTGCCCATCTAGCTTGGATTTCTTCAATCTCTAGTCTTCTGATTTCTGAGTCAAGTTTTTCAGTGTCGTGACCTTGCCTAAACAACTGATCAATGATGTTATCCATTGATCGGTTGTGGTCGGCATCAGCCTTCTTCACCATTGTCTCCAAGTCAGTCTCCTTCTCATTCTTCCTTTTCTTGTATGTGACATGAAAGTCTTTAGTACTTTCAGTCACTTTGTCCATGTCAGCATCCTTCACCTTCTCCTTTTTAGTTTCTTTCCTATCTGCCATCCTCTTTCTTTTTGCTTTCACTGACTGAATCTCCCCTTTGTTGGTTGCATTGGTTGCAAGGGGTTGATTGTCAGAAAGCCTTTTGCTCACAGCATCCTCTATCAAGGGTTGTATAACTGAGGGAAGCCTCTCATCAAGGGTTTTAAGCACCATATCAGTGATAGTTGAGGTGATGAGAGGTAAGGAATGTTGAAAGATAACAGCTATTTGCTCAAGGGGGTTCTGTCCCTGAGAAATAGTGCCAGAAGCAGAGGCAGGTGGCTGAGTGTTTTGGAGTGGCTCAGTGTATGGGAGACCTTCAGAGGAAGGTGCCATCTGTGGGTTTTGAGGGGTAGATGGTCTTTGATCCTAAGAAATTTTGGCAAGAAGCTCTTTGAGTCTGCTCACCTCATCCTCGAGGATGGTGTTTTGGGCTAAAACATCATAAAAGAAGCCCAGGTCATCATTAGTGTTTACTGAATCACCTGACCTCCTGATAGAATCAGGATGAACATGCTCTTAGTGTAGATCAGTAGTAGCATGTGCCCCTTGGTCATGGTACTGGGGACTTCCTGCCTCAGGATCATGTCCTTCATCAGCAGTTGCCTCTGGTGAGGTCTTATGAATGTTACCAACTTCAGCTGATCATATGCTGAAGCAGGAGAAGTGGCAGCCTCACCAGAAATTCGAATCTCCGTTCTACACCTGGAGATTGAATATGGTAACCCCTGTGCTGTGGGGTGTCAGAAGCACTTTGGTCCTCCTCCTTAATGGTTGGAGCTATCCAGTTGTGATTGGTATCTGGGGAGGAGGTGAGGAGTGCAACTGAGTCAGCACTTTGGCAATTATGATGGTAGGACTTTGGGGGGCGGTTGCAGTGGGAGAGGGTATGAAGGCAGTATGCACCCGGGGAGAGTGGTGTGTTTCAATGGAAACCTCCTCAAGTGAGGAAGGTTCCAGATGTATAGGTGCCCAAGAGATGGTTGCTACAGGCTCCTGTTGAGAGGAAACCTGAGCGGTTGAGGGTGAGTGAGTCCGTGTATCTACTAGGGGGTTATGACCAGTAGATATAACCAGCGTTTACGTTGCAGGGGCATCCTTAGGGGACTCAATTCCCTAAGTAGCCTTTTTGGCTTTCTTGTGTTTGGGTTTGGTGGGGACAATGGATTTGGAGGTGGTGGCTGTGGGTTCCAGCTGCGTGGGTTTTCGTAGTTTGGCAGCCTGTTTGAGTGACTGGTCTGGGTTGTGCCTGGAGTATACTTCAGGCAATACAGCCGTGGCAGGGACTCCAAGGCCAACAAGTCCCTCAGCTTTCAGCTGGTTTACTATAATGGCCATTAGGAACCGAGGATATAATATCCATGGGTTAGCTATAGGTTTGGAGGCCATATCCTTGAGTTCAAGGAATAATATTTCAGAAAAATTTAAGCTTTGTTGATCAAGGATAGAGAATAATACCTGCTGCCACCTCGTCGACATTTGATCCCAAGAAGAAGTCTAAGGAGCTATGCAAACATTCACCATGTGAAAAATTAGTCGTTCCGCATCATGGAAATGCTTCTTTAGGATGGTAGAGGCACTGAGGTTACCCTGGTATCCATGTTGGGAAAATGATAGATCAGTGGTGCCCTTTGGATACCCAGTGGGGAAAGTGGCATCATCCAGTTGTAGGGTTTGGCGAAGGATTTCCGGAGTGATGACCACCTGACAATTGTTGACGAACGACTGGAGAGAGTCGGTGTCATTCTCCAGTGATGAGGGTGACGTTCGTCCAGAACTGATGGAGGGATTCGGCATGAATGGTAGGATTTAGAAGGAAAGCCGTTTTGTATGGAGAGTTGATCATTAGATCAATGGCATTGTCAAACTTTGTCCAGAAGGATGATTTGGTAAGGTAAGCAACACAGTTGTGTCGTGGTTTAAGCTTCATGTTCGCCATTGATGTGAGAGAAGGTTCTGAGTTTTTGAACGTTAGGTTTGAGATAATGAAGCTCTGTAAGACAAAGTATTTATAGGGTATGGGTTATAAAGCAACTGAAGGGTTGGTAGGAGTCATCAGTAGTTTTAAGCGACTGATGACGTGGTATTAACCTTCAGATGTTGAAACAACTAAAGTCTTGGTTGTAGGCATCAGTAGTTATAAAACTACTAAAGACCATGGTTTTAGCTTCAGATGTTGGAAACAACTGACGACGTGGTGTTAGTCATCAGTAGTTTAACTACTGAAGACATGTTTTGTCATCAGTTGTTGTAAACAACTGACGACGTGGTGTAGTCATCAGTAGTTATGAAACTACTGAAGACATGGTTTTGTCATCAGTTGTTGTAAACAGCTGATGACGTGGTGTTAGTAATCAGTAGTTGTGAAACTACTGAAGACGTGGTTTTGTCATCAGTTGTTTAGATGAAGTAGCAGTTTTAGAAACAATTGAAGAGAAAATTCTCATCAGTAGTTTTCGTCAATTCATAGCTTTTCAGCTGTTTCATACTGTCCTCAACACTTACTCATCTGTCTTTTTGGCTGTTTTTCAGTTGTTTCATAGGACGTCAGTACTATCTGTTTGTACTTATATCAGTAGTTATGACTGTATCAGTTCTTGTAACAGAATCAGTACTTATTTGTGATATGGTTACAAATGATCATCAGTACTTATTTACTGAGATCATCAGTAATTATCACTTATTCTAGCTGCAGCATACCAAGCCTTAACACTAGGATTTGGAAAGTCGAACTATCCAAAGGCTTAGTAAAAATGTCTGCAAGCTCATCAGCACTAGGCACAAACTTTGGATCAATCAGACCTTTTTCAAAACAATCCCTAATAAAATGATGTCTGATCTCTATATGTTTGGTCCTAGAGTGCTGGACAGGATTCTTGACAATGCAAAGAGCTGAAGCACTGTCCATTAATAATGGAGTCTTAGTCTCTGTAATGCCATAATCCAAAAGTTGGTTCTAAAGCCAGAGTACCTGAGAAGTAGAGCTTGCAGCAGCAATGTACTCTGCCTCAGCAGGGATGTAGCAATAGATGTTTGTGTCTTACTCTGCCAAGAAATCAAACAGTTGCCTAGAAATTGACATCCACCAGAAGTTCACTTTCTGGTTAACTTACACCCTGCATAGTCACTATCAGAAAAGGCAACCAATTTGCAAGAGTGTCCAGTGGAATACCATAAACCTAGAGATTGTGTACCTTGCAGATATCTAAAGATCCTTTTGACTGCAATCAAGTGAGACTCTTTAGGAGCAGCCTGAAATCTAGCACAAACACACGTTGCAAACATAATATCTGGTCTAGAAGCTGTTAAGTACATCAAGGACCCAATCATACATCTGTAAAGTGTTTCATCAACAACTTTACCTTTCTGATCTGCATCCAGTTGTGTGGTGTTGCACATGGGAGTAGAACAGGGCTTACAATTTTCTAAATCAAACTTATTCAAAAGATCTTTTGTATATTTAGACTGATGAATGAAAGTCCCATCAGCCTTTTGTTTGATTTGCAATCCTAGAAAGAACTGTAATTCTCCAATTGCACACATTTCAAACTTCTTATGCATTAAATTGGGAAAGTCATCACACAACTGGGAATTAGAGGATGCAAAAATAATATCAATAACATAAATTTGAACAAGTAGCTTATGCTGATCTACTTTCTTAATGAATAAAGTTTTATCTATGGAGCCTCTAGTGAAATTATTTTGAAGAAACAAATTTGATAATGTCTCATACCAGGCTCTAGGAGCTTGTTTCAACCCATAAAGAGCCTTATCAAGCTTGTATACCCAATCTGGATGTTTATATCCTCAAAACCTGGTGGTTGACACACATAACCTCTTCTTTTATTTTACCATAAAAAATGCACTTTTAACATCCATTTGAAAAACTTTAAAATGTGAAATGCAGCATAGGCTAAGAACAATCTAATTGCCCCCAGTCTGGGTACAGGGGCAAAGGTCTCATCATAATCAATACCTTATTCTTGTGAAAACCCCTGAATAACCAGTCTGGCCTTGTTCTTAACAATAAGCCCATTTTCATCTGTTTTCTTCCTAAACACCCATTTGGTGCCTATTTCACACTTACCTGGGAGTAGAGGAACCAATTCCCACACCTGCTGTTTCTTGAACTGAAGTAGCTCAAGCTGCATGGCTTCCACCCATCCATTGTCTCTCAAAGTAACATGATAGTTCATTGCCTCTTGCTGACTGATGAGGAGAGCATAGAAGCACAAGTTAGACAATTGACTTCTTGTTGAGACGCCAGCATTGATACCACCAATGATTTGCCACATGGGGTGATCCTTCAGCTCTTGGTGCACAATAAGATCAGTGCAAGTGTTTGTAGCCGGTTAAGCATGAGCAGATGTTGATTCAGATTCTTGAAACCAAGTATTAGATGGCAAATCAAACGATGTAGAGGAATCAATCTCATTAGCATTTTTTGTGGATGGAGCTGCTGAAGGTACATGAACATCAAGTTTAGCAAACTCGGGCAGTTGGTCACTGAACTTGAAAAAGTGAGCACTGATATCATCATCATCTTCAGTACCACCAGGTGGAAGACTTGCTGCAGAAGATGATTTAACAACATGATCTGCAACAGCTAGAGTTTGATAAGGAGCATATTGCAGTATGTCCAGATCAAACAACTCCACAGGGTTTTGTGGAATTTTATCCTTAGGAGATTCATTGAATTTCACATGCAAGGTTTCTTCAACTATCTTTGTTCTGTAGTTGAAGACTCTGTAAGCCTTGCAAGTGGATGAATAACCTACAAAATACACTGCATCCACCTTAGGATCAAATTTATGGAGTTGACCCTTTGTGTTGAGAATGAAACAAGGACATCCAAAGGCTTTGAAGAATGAAATCAAAGGAGCCAAATGACGTAGAGCTTCATATAGAGTCTTCATCAACCTCTGATTTACTAACACTCTATTCTGCACATAGCAAGCTGTATTGACAGCTTCAGCCCAAAAGGTCAAAGGCAAACCAGAGTCAGCCAACATGGACCTTGCAGCTTCAATTAAAGTCCTGTTCTTTCTCTCCACTACTCCATTTTGTTCTGGAGTCCTTGGGATGCTAAACTGCCTTTTGATTACTTTTGAAAGATAAAAATCATCAAGTGTATGGTTTCTGAATTCAGTACCATTGTCACTCCTTATACACTTGACTGATAGGGAATACTGCTTCTCAACATACAACACAAAGTTTGTAATCTTCTGAGCAACCTCATCCTTTGAATGTAGAAAGAAAGTCCATACGAATCTGGAGTAATCATCCATAATTACCACACAGTATTTCTTCTTTGCCATGCTCATCACTCTCACAGGACCAAATAGATCCATGTGCATTAACTGCAAGCAGGTAGTGGACTTAGGTTCTTCAATGGGAGGAAATGAGACTTTGTGTTGTTTTCCTTTCAAACAAGCAGTGCAGGCTTCATCACAGTGGAACTCCTTTATTGATAAACCTCTCACTAAACGATTGTGGATCAGCTGATTCATGTTTTTGAGATTGATATGACCCAGCCTTCTATGCCATAGTTTAGATTCCTGAAGAGAGGCTTTGGAGAACAGGCATGGATGACCCTTCAGATCAATCTTCTTTGACAAATCCAAGGCATACACTCTTCCGATCTTGTTGGCCTTCAGGAGAGTATATTCATCCATTACCTTGTCAATCAGCCTCAGAACTTGGGAAGATAGAATCCTGCAGTTCTGGCTTGTGAAAAGTGCAACATACCCTTTATCACACATCTGACTGACACTCAGCAGATTATACTTGAGATTCTCCACATGGTTGACATCATCAAACCGGATTTGTCCATTAGACACATATCCTTTCCCAATGATGTAACCTCTGGCATCATTTCCAAATGAAACAAATCCCTTCTTTCCTTGAGTAGTCATTAAGAAGAGAACTGCTCCCAGTCATATGCATAGATCCTCCACTGTCCACATACCAGATGCTCCTTTGGCGTGTTGAAGAACCCTGCATAAAAGAGAAGTAGTTACATTTTAAGACCCAAAACTTTTTGGTTTTGGGTCTGTTTTCATCAACAGATGCAACCATAACTTGTTTCTTATGATTAACAGCTGAAGAAGGAGATGGTGCTGAAAATGGATTCCTTGGATTTGGGCTTGGAATGCCTTTTCAGTGATTTGATCACAGGTGCATCTAGTGGTTAACTCTCCCTACCAATGCTGAACCATCATAACAAGTTGTGTCTGATTTGTAGCCAAAGCTTTCAGCTCTTGTGACATATCAGTACTTATGTTATGAGTTCCTGTGATCCACCATTTCCTCCTTAAAATTAACAGACTTAATCTGATGTTTATCATGAGGAGCACCATCAGCTGTTTTGTGATTAACCTTATCCTTCTTTTTCAATTTGGTTGAAGGCTTAGGTTATCACAATGGAATGATTGCGGTACAAACTTAGTCTCAAACTTAGTTTTCATTTCATCCATCTGGATTTTAATGAGCTTATCTCTGTTCAGTTTGGAACCCTTTCTGTACCATCATTCATCAGAAAGATGATTGAATTTACCACATATTTCACATGGCTTATTCTTCATCTTGGATTGATCAACTGGTGATGAGGAAACTACTAAAGGTGTGCTCTTCAGAACTTTCCTCCTTTCAGTAATTTTGTTTAGTACTGAAGAATCTGTAACAACTGAAGAGTTGTTCTTCAGCTGTTTATTGTCAGCAGTTGTTAATCCATTTTTCAGCTGATTTGAAATGCTTTTCAGTTGTTGTAACTTGCCCTTCAGTACTTAAGTTACTTTGAGGGACAACATTGAAATACTCAGCTTCATGTGCTTATTAGTAGTTAACGCATCAGCCAATTGACTTGCTGAGGTATCAACCCTTATTTCATCTTGTGATTTTGGGAGATCACTTGTGGATGATTCACATGATAATGTGGTTTGGAGATTGCTTTAACTTTCAGATTTTACTATGGGTTTTGGAGTAAAATCTGTTGGAGGTGCAATATGGTTGTAACAATTCCAAACTTCACATTCGAAGCAGATTGCTTACTAAGCAGCATTTCAAATCCCTTGCAGGATGACACCCAGCGGTCACACTCAACTTGGGTAACTGCAAGTTTTTCTTGAGTTCCTTAGGGTTCTCAAGAATGACCTCTAGCTTAGCCTTTTCATCATTAATTGGCATTTAAGCTTATAAATCTCATCATCTTTGTCCTTAAGGACAGACTCATATTCAGCTTTTCTTTTGGAAATAGTTTGCTCAAGCTCTAGATTTTGATTAATTACAGCTACATTTGCTTCTCTAATAGAGACAAATGCATCTATGCAAGATTCAGAACAAAGCTTGGCCTTAGCCCCAGTGGATACCTGGGTTACCTGTGAAGAAGATGCATTGGAGCAAGAACCCTCAGTAGATTCCAGGGCCATGAGAGCTAGATTCCCAAAAGGATGTTCACCACTATGTTGACCATCACCAGTAGATAATTGCTCAGTACCAGAGAGATCATCTTGTAAACTGCTCCAGTCAACATTACCAGGGGTGAAAAAGCTGTGATGAGGTTGTGATTGAGATGGTAGAGGCTCAGGTAATGCTTGTGGTTGTTGTGCAGTAGGAACTTGAACTGGATTTGGCTGAGGCATGTAATAGCAGGGATACGGATATGACATTGGACCCTGAGGGACAAAATATGCAGGCGAAACAGGTTATGAATGATGACCAGAACTAGCAGGATGTTGCCCCCTATTTTGTAGACTAGTGCTTGGAAAAGTCATAAAGGGTGTAGAGGAGTAGATCCAATGATCTACACTCTCTTGCGAAGTGTCCAAGCCTTTGGCATTTGTGACACCTCAACTTACTCTTGTCAAAACCAACTTTGGTTTTACAGAGAGTCCTGGAAATTTCCTGCCAGTCCTCTTGTAGAACTTCTGAGATCTGATATTGATCAAAGCATTTGGCTCAGAATATCCATCTCTTCTAGATCATCATCAGCTATTCCTTTCAAATCATCCATGATAAAACATAAATTGTCACTATTACAGCCTGAGTGACTATCAATACCAACGAATGCATCATCTGAACTGTTTGAAGAGAAATCTATATGCTCATCATAATTATTTTCACATGCAGCATATTCTGACTCATGACCAACCAAGGCAGTGTTCCTGGTACAAAGTCATCAGTGAGCTTTCCTGATGATGCCAGTTTCCTTTTCTGCTCTATCTCTCTCTCAAATGTAAGTAGTTTCACATGAAGTTGGGTGAGAGATAGTTTATCCAGATTTGAACTGGAGCGTAGGACAATTGTGTATGTGTCCCATCTCTCAGGTAGTGATCTATGGAATCTGTTATTCATCTGGCTATTGGTATATTCATGTTTGACCATTTTTAGCTCAGAGATCAAACAGGAAAAATGCTCAAACTGTTGAGTCAGTGTCTCACCCTTCCTATGAGAGAATGTTTCATATTGTTGGGCAATGATTTGTCTGTTGTTTGCTAAGACCTTATCAGTTCCACTGAGTTGTTCCTTCAGTGCATTCCAGAGGTCATGAGCAGTTTCATGATGCATAAGCCCTGAATAGATTTCATTCAGCAGTGCCATGGCCAGAATTCCATGGGCTTTAGCATCAATCTCAAACAGTTTCCGATGTTCATCTGAGTATTGTTCCTTCTTCTTTGGAACCATGTGATTGGTTTCCGGATTGTTCACCATAGGCTTATGTGGACCATGTACCACTAATGTCCAACAACCTGAACTGTTAACAGACAGGTGATGAAGCATTTTTCGTTGCCATATGTTATACACAGTCCTAACCACATCGGAGGCTTGGTTGAAGAACCGGTATTGTGAGGGTCATTAGAAGGAGTAGTCATTCTCAGATTCAACCAAAATCAATTAAGTTTTAACAGATTTAGAACAGAACACAACAAACCAAATAGAACCAAAAGAAAACAGAAAGCAATAAAACGAAAGCAGCAGAAATTCAATTTAACTATAACCAATTCTTGCAAATATGCCAATTCAATCAAATGCAGATATCGATTAGCAGTTTCAATGATCAATTGTTAGATCGATCAATGATTAACCTACTCTGATACCAATTGTTAGGATCAGTGATCTACGTTTGATTGATTAGAGAGTATTCCAGTGAAAATCAAACAATGAACTAGACAATTCACAAGAATTCAGTTGTAAGAACAAACAGTTATAGAAAGAATTCTGCAAATAAAAAATTTCATTCAATACGCGCTTTCGTGGTGGCAAAATGTCACACATACAATCAGGTCAATCATCCCTTATATAGGAATGTCACGGTGGAACATCCTTATATAGGAGATGTGACGTCTGCTAATGTCATTTGATAGTGACATCTAACAGAATTATTCAAACTACTGAAAGTTAACACAATTACTGAAGATGTCAAAATAGCTGACATCTTCTTACAAAAATACTAAGTGTTAACTGTCACTACAACTACTGAAAGAAACTACTGAAACTACAACGACTGAAGAACATGCTCTTCAGTCGTTTTACAAATACTGAAACAAAAAATGAAAACTACTGACAAGAAACCATCACAACAACTGAAGAATGCTTCTTCAGCTGTTGTAACAAACTCTGAAGGCTTCAGTACTTGTACTTGAACTTCAGCTGTTGTCATCAGCTGATGTCTTCAGTCTTTGTACTTCAGCTGTTTATCTTCAGTACTTTGTTCTTCAGCTGTTGATCTTCAGACTTTGGTCTTCAGCTATTGAAGTCTTCAGTACTTTAGTCTTCAGCTGTTGAAGTCTTCAGTACTTTAGTCTTCAGTTGTTGATCTTCAGACTTTGGTCTTCAGCTGTTGAAGTCTTCAGTACTTTAGTCATCAGCTGTTGAAGTCTTCAGACTTTGTCAAATAGCTGATCAAGTCTTCAGCAGTTGTTGTGATGTCTGTGGGACTTAGAGGTTTTTCTGATCAGGCTCATTGGTTCTTTTGGTCCAACAATCTGAGAGGTATAGGCCGAGGTAAATTGATGTACAATTCCCTTTTCCTATAATAGGTCTCCATCCTCTGATTCTTAAACTCGGTTCCATTGTCTAAGCGCACCTGCCGTACTTTCAGCTTGTATAGGGATTCCAATTTAGTTACCAATTCCTCGAAGGTTTAAAATGTTTCTGATTTGATTTTAGAAACATTACCTGAGAGAACCTTGAGTAGTCATCAGTAACTACATAGCAATATAAGTCGCCAACGATGCTTCTTGTATTGACTGGACCAAACAGATCCATGTGAAGAAGCTCAAGAGGAGTTCTATAGAATGAACTTTCTTTTCCTTATGAGACTTTTTCGTCTGTTTACCCTTTTTGCATGCAACACAGAAATCCGAGAGTTGGAATTTTTTGACATTTACTCCCCTCACAAGATCATTCTAGATCAAGTGATTCATTTCCTCGGATTTATGTGTCCTATTCTCCTATGCCAGGAGATGGAGTCTTTCTCAGTAGCTTTGGACAGGAAGCATTGGACTTCACTATCCTTGTGGATGCCTTTGAGAGATCCAAGACATAAAGATCATTATATCTTAAAGATGACATTAGGGTCTGGTCCTCCTGGATCATGTAGTCTTTCTTTAGAACGTAACACTTATCAAACTTAACCTTCTCATTTCCCACTTCTCCTTGGGCTGTGATATACCCACCTTTGTTTCAAGCAAATGAAACATTCCCTCCTTTAATTTGTCTAACATTTGATAAGAGAGCTTTGTTCCCTGTCATGTGCCTAGATGCTCCGCTATCAACAATCCACGTGTTAGTCTCAGAACTATAGCGAACACCCAGCACATTCAATGAAAACATTAGTTCATGTTAGGAACCCAAGCCTTAAGAGGCTTGGGTTTCCCTGAGGCATCACATATGACAAACTCAACCCACTGACCATTTGAGGTTATGCATTGATCATATTTCTGTTTGTTCTCATTTTCAGCCACTGAGGAGTTTTTTCTTTCCACAATCCAGATTGTGTAAGGCCTGTTTGTGATAAACAGACGACTGGCTGATGGGTTGAACTTTGGGTTCACTATCCCTTTTAGGAGGCGTTACGGAGTTCCTCTTAAAAGATCAAGATGTAGATGTAGAAAGTTCAACTTTCTTCCTCGATGTCTGGTAATAAGGACAGTGAGACACTATGTGACCAACTCTCCATAATTATAGCAGGATCTGCTTTCAACTTTATGATTTATTTGTTTTTGTGGAGATGTAGATGTCACATGGTCAACCTTATTATGTTTGGATTGAGACACTACTTTGTTAGATGTATGAGTTGGTTTTGCAAACTTAATTGCTTTACCTGGTTTTACATCTTTAATCTCTTGTTTCCCTGGACTGTGACATGATGCACATGATTGATTAGATTTTATAGTCATTTTAGGTTCTTGTTTGACTTTGATTGACCCTGACTTTAACTAACTTTTCCAATTCTTTTTCCAGGTTACCACATGGCATCTTTCCTCTTGCCTTTGAAGTGTCCTCTTTTTGTTTAGAATCGGATTCACTTCATTTACTTATGGAATCTGGATCATTTACATGAGGCGTAGACACCACGTGATCCTTGATGGGGTTATTGTTAATTGGTTTACCTTTGATGTTCATCAAGGTCTCAGGTGGTGATGGAACCACTTTGTATCCCAGTCCCTCTCTATTATTTCTCTCTCTCACTAAGTGTTGGACAATGTGTGATGAGCTTGTCCAACTATGCAGTTTTTGTTTTAATGAATTGACTTCTACTTCTAAAACTGCTTTTTGCTTCTTAGTGTCCTCAAGAGAGTTCAGATAGTACCTAATGTCATTTGCTTGGTTAAAGGAAACTACCTCAATTTCCCTAAGCTGTTTATTTAATATGTCTATCTTTTCCTTGTAACAGTGCTCGTTTTGTTTTAACACTTTATTCGCTTCTGTGCACAGTTCCAGATCCTTTACTAAGCTATCATTATGATCTAATAGCCTCACAAATTTTGAATCTATAACTTCTCTAAATTTATTACATTCTAAGCAAGCATGATTATTAAACAGTTGGTCAGTAGTACTTACCTAGGATGTTGAAGAAGAATCAGCCATGAGTACTGACTCGGTTGTCTCTGGTTCTGGTGATTCAGATGATGATGCAGATTTTTCTTCTTCAAGCAGGTAGTTGACCACATTTGCAGTATCTTCAGAATTTGAAATCGCGAGCTCTACTGCTATATCTCCTTCACTTGCAGAATCGTCATCAATATCCTCCACACAAGCTATATTGGACTCTCCTGGTAAGACGAACTGAAAGCTCCAGTCCTGTCCTTCATCCTCATTAGCAGTTAAGGCTTTTGGATACTTACTTGATGAGTCAGAATTAGTAGATGTGGCCTTGTCTTGACGACTAAATGACGAGAAGGGATTTCCATTACCTGTCTTCTTTGGTTTTATACACTCCCTCTTGAAGTGTCCCTTCTCATCGGTGTTGAAACATGTAACCTTTGACTTATCAAACCCAAAGGTTGTGTCTTTTGTTGCAACCAGGTTTTGTCACAAACTTTTTAGCTCTTCGGACAGCACTTGCCAGAGCCCACATTATGTCCACACGTTCCAACTCCATTTCATCCACCTGCTCATAATCTTCATCTGCCAGGTGGCAGTTACCTATCTTTCCAGCAATTAATCCATAGTAGGATTGAACCACCGCAGCTAAAAGGTCCATATGTTCTCTGGCCACCTCCACAGTTACATTCCCGAGGTTGTCAGTTTTAAGCTTTGCTGCATTAGCTTCAGGTATCATATATTGGGTGATAGAAGACCCTGACATTTCGGATCCTGAAGTTGAGAGTTGTGCTCGAACTGCTGCTCTTGAGATGAAGGCGGTTTGCAGTGGTGCCCCAGATGTCTTGGCTGAAGGAGTAGCATTATTGAGTGCAGGATTGTGATCGTAGTTGGCCTTTTGGGCTCGATACTTCATCCTAAGCTCCACTTCTCTCAGTTTCAGAATGAATTCATTTATATCTAACTTCAAGAGCATTCCATTCTGTCTAGGATTTGAAACAAACAAAGCCCATTTTTCTGGTAATCCATCAGCAAAGTTGGATACCTTATCTTCCATCAAAGTAACCACTCCATGAGTGTGCATCTCACTCATCAAGTGGTCGAATCTATCGATCACATCATCAAGGCCTTCTTTTCCCATAGAAGAGAAGTTGTCAAACTCCTTCTTCAAGGCTTTTGCCTTGATAGCCTTCAAAGAAGCATTTCCATCATACCTCTTCTCCAACACATCCCAAAGTTTCTTTTCATGAGTATACTTCGAATACGGATGGAAAATATCCTTCGGAAAAGACTGAGTAAGAAAAGCGTAGACTTTCTTCTCATCGTTGTGTTTTACCTTCTATGCATCCGACATGCCACTTAGAGTAAGTTTTACTCTGTCAGCTCCTACCGGCATGCTATACCCTGACTCTATTGCCTCCCACAAATTTGTATCCACTCCATTTAAGTAGGTTTCAAAACGTTGCTTCCATTGTGGGTAGTCATCTAATGTGATAAGCTTCAGGGGTTTATTGTGAATCCCTACTTCGTGCTGCTACAGTAGTAGATTCTGAATACGTGTATCTCTACTTGCTGTGTATGCTGAAAACTGATCCTCCATTTCACTTAACTTTACTATTTAACAAACTGCTGATGAATGCGAATGAAGGTATGCGATTGGGCTTATTCGGGCGATTGAACAAGTGCGGATGGTTTAATCGTGCGACTAAACAAATGTGGATGAGTCAGTCGTCCGAATAAACTAATGTGGTTGAGCAGTCCGAATGAAAATCTCAGTCGTACGAATGAACTCGGTCGTGTGGTTGAAGAATGCGAATGAACTCAGCCGTGCGATTGAGCCAATCGTGTGACTAAACTTGCTGATGTTTGATAATTCGTAGGTTAAACTTTTTTTGGCCATAAAAACTCAAACTTTACCAAACCCTAATAGCCGTATGCCGAAAAAACTAAACTTTTCGATCAGGAAATGTCAAAGACAATATTAGACACAAAAAGATTGCGTTTTTGATGCAAAAACACAATATTGTATCAAAACTATTGAATTAAAACGTAATCAAGAGCCAAAGCTCTCATACCACTTGTTAGGAGTGGTATTTGAACGAAACACCAACTGATTAACGTGTTCAACCAAATCAAATAGTGCGGAATCCTCTTTGATTGGCGATCCAATCAGTGAGAATGTACGTAGACACATAATGTATTGAATCTAACGTCAAGAATCGATTAGGAATCGATCTACCATGTTCTATGAACTTGGAGTACGAACTTTGAGGCTTCTAGATGGCTAGGGTATGTCTGGAGTCGAAGTGGATTGAATGCTTACGTTTTTTCACAAAATAGGTGGTATTTATAGGTTAGGGTTGCTCATTCAGGCGACTGAACCATTAGCATGGTTTTTTCGTGCGATTGAGCAATGCGGTTGATCCATTCGCACAACTGAGTGTTCAGTCGTGCGACTGAGGCAGACGTATGAAGATGTTCTGGCGTATGAACCATTTAGGCGCATGCACACTCAGTCGCATGGCCATTCGGACGCATGACCACTGTTGGGGCGCATGGTCTAGTCGGACACATGAGAACTTCACTACACCAAGTTTGAATGTATTGAATATTATAACATTAAGCATAACAATTCAAACAATCACAAACCTATATAATCCTGTCAATATGCATTAAACACTCATTAATGAAATATTAAACATTATAGACACAACCAAACATTTTGTATTTCATTAAGTACCCAATAATTACATAAGTGTAAGACATATTACATTCGGCTCAGGATCTAGGTACATATATGTATCAACAAACTCCCCCTTGGACCTAGATCTATCTATCGTCTAACATCTTTCATGATTTCCTCAAACTTCTTGTACTTAGCTTCTTTGGTGACTCCTATGTTTATATCAAAAGCAAAACAAAGTCTTATTACTTTCTGGAACTGTAAACTTTGTACAATATCTTGTGGGTCGTAGAACAGTGGCCACTTGTATAAAGTATAAACATCTTGTGCTGACAAATTGGTGAGCCACATCAGGTCAAACACCCTTATGGTTTCCATTGTGCCATTCCTGTTCAAGACTATTACAACCTCTCCCGTTCTCCAATCGTAGTACCACCATTTGGAGTGTGGAGTGAAGTCCTGAGGCATCTCACTTAGTGGGATTTTTGACATTGTACGTGGTGGACTCCACTTCTGCACTACTCTAGGATTGCCAGTTATGGCATCAACCTCAGATCTTCTGATGTACCTCGTTGGTTGTTGAGGTTTGAAGTTGACCCATTTGGTGTGGTACTCCCTCTTTAGAGCAACTTCAAACCAGCCTGACATCTTACAGGGTCAGCATATAACAAGTTTAACTTTGCTAACTGGTTGAGCTCAAAACCTGGAAGAGTCTTTAGATTGTGTGGAAATCTGAAGTACTCTATTCCCTTCTCACGTTTAACCGTGTAAACATTGAGGTCTGCAAAATGTGCCCACGCTATGATTCTACCTACCACCTTTTGATGTTTCTTGACCTTACACAGTTTGGTGTACACAGTTGACGTTGTAGCGCTACGTTGGGCTCTGATTTCTTCAAAAAATGCTGCCCATTCAGCCTTTTTGATGTTGACTTCTGCATCTGAGGCTTGGGCCTTCCCTTTATCCTTTTCTGACTCTTGCTCCATTTTATCCAGAGTCTCAAAAGTGTCTCTAACAAGAGTTTCTCCCAGATTAGGAATGACATTTCCCTCATTTTCAGTGTTCTCTTGATAGAGTTGTGCAGTGACATCTTCAATCTCGATCTCATCGACATCCTGAAGCTCATCGTCACTCTCCTTTTGCACAGTTGGAGCATCTTTCACAATCTCATAAGGAATGAGTCGGAACATTTCAGCCAGTTGCTCGTCGTGCAGATCAAGAATCATTGTGAGTTGAGTCTTGATCTGTTAGAGGGTAGCAACATCATATTCATCTCCTTGAAAACGTGGATCTGCTTGATTTAAAACATGTAACACATCAATCATTTAGTCAACAAACAGAATAGTAAACATTAATAATAACCATAAACATTAATTACATTTATTAGATACAATATTCAAATACACATAGTTTAAATAACATAAACAGCTTTACATTACTCTTGTCTTGAATAGTTGATGTGTCAGTAGGATCAGCAGAAGATGATGGGGCTCCTTGGTCTTGATTTTTCTTTGTGCGCCTCTCTTGACCTTGAGCTGATGTAGATGCAGCTGCATCTCCTTCTTCATCATCATCATCATGATCGACATTATCACCTGCATCAGTGTCATCCCCTTGACTATCACAGTCCTCATCATCATCATCATCATCACTGTCATCGTCATCACCATCATCTCCATCTCCTTCTCGGATCTTTAGGGGCTCATCTTTGGATCCCTTCAGTCTCAGCATAAGCTTCTTCTTCTGGGCCTCTGAATCTTGTATCCTCTGTACTAAGGATGTATGCATCTCTCTTAGCTCTGTGATCTCTTGGCTCTGGGACTCTATCCTTTGGTCTTGGGATGCATTAAGCTCCATCAGCTGATTAAGCTGAGAGGCTCGCTGTTCATCCGTCGCTAGTACTTCAGCACTAACCGGTTAAGGTTATCTAGCTACTCCTCCAACCCGACAGATGGGTAAAAGGATCCAAAAATAGGTGGGACCTGTGTGGAGGTCCTAACTCCATGGCCTGTGGTGGTGGTAGTGGATGTAGAGAAGATTGGGGTTGGTATCGATGTGGATGGCTGTGGATGAGCTGTAGTGGTGGTGGATGGGAAGTGTGTATCCGGTGGAATAGGTATGGAAGTGGTGTATGAGCTGGTGGTAGTGGTGGGTGGTATGTGGTAGTGGTGGTTGGAATGGTGGTAGTGGTGGTAGTGGATGTAGTGGTAGTGCTGGTAGGTGGAATGGTGGTAGCTGTGGTGGTGGCTGTGGTGGTGATAAAGGTGATTCTGTGTTTCTTCCTTTTCAAGCCATGGGGCTGACCCATCCTCTTCTTCCTCGATCCAGTCGAGGAGGATGCTCCCCCTAAGCGCGGCTTGGCAGATCAGGAGTATAAGTAGGATCATCATAGTCTCTCCCAATCCGCCTAGGCGTTCACCAACTGCCCGGAGCCCTCGTTCTGTGGGAACGACTTTACTTCCTATAGTCCGAGTCAGAGGCTCGTCATCTGACTCCTCCTCTTCCTCACCAGGCATGAATCCTGGTGGAACCCAGCATTCTCTCCTCTCCATCTCTATGGAGCAGATGCTGGAGATGTAATATCACAGTGGGGCCCCTTTGTTGAGTGGGTGCTACATCTCCAGCATCCCCGCTATCATCGTCATCAAATTCATGCTCTGGGAGCAGTAGCTACTCATCGTCAGAGTCGCTGTCTGTGTGACGCCACTTACGTCTCCCTGGCGCCACAACTCTCATTGGCCAGAGGCCTATCAGTCTCTTCACCTAGGGCTTTACTTGCTTACCCCGGTAGACTCTCATACGACCCAGGGTCGTCTCATCCATGATCTCTAAAACCACAACATCGTGACTTTCCTTAGGAAGTGATGGCAGCTTCTCATTGAAAATCAGTTGTAAGAATCTGGGGTACACGCAAAAACCCTCCTTACCCTTTGCCTCTAGATTCTCCACAAGGTAAGAGAAGATCATGCTCGAGAAGCTGAAAGGGTAGTTCAGCAGTAGTGACACATAGGCATTCTGGATCTGGTCTGAAAGATCATCAAACCCACCTCTTCTGGAAGCGATGCACTTCAATATGACATGTACCAAGTACTTGTACTGGGGACACAGGTTCCTTTAATTGAGCACACCTGAGTTGATGTGCCCAACATACTTAATCCTTAGAAAGCATCTTCTTACTGTCAGTGGATGTAGCTTGTGAGATGATCAGTATCGTCCCCCAGCTCAAGTACTCTCTGAATATCGGCAGTAGTGATCTCGATAGCCATCCCACAGATAGAGCTTCGTATGCTATACGGCTCTTGTGATCGATCAACAGAAGCATTCTCCCAAAATGCCTGGTGTAAAGACCTGTATGGAGTGCAAGGAGTAGAAATGACCTTGTGCATCCTTGATCGCCTAAGAAATACGATGATCTCTGTAAACTCGGCGCCATTTCGAGTAGTATGGTCTAGATGAGCACATATGTTGTGCTTAGGGTTGATTGACCATCTAGCAGCCATCAATCTGAACACAAGACACCTAATCATTAGATACTCACATAACATATACCCATTCTAAGTAACTTGATAACATTCACTCTGATTCATTCATGCAATGAATTTTAGTGACTGAGTTCAGTCGGCTATTCTAACATGCGACTGGACTCATTCGGGTGAATGAACATGCAGCTTAGTTCAATCGGTTGGCGGAGCCTATGATTGATTCAGTCGGCTGACTGAGCTCATTCGTATGTCACATTTGGCCGATTGACATATTCGGCCGGCTCAATCGTGCGATTGGAGTTCATCAGACGACCAGTCGCATGACCCACTCTTCGATCGACTAAGGTTCGAATCTTGATCAATTCATGAAATTAAACGTGGTTTAATGGTTCTTTAGACTCGCAATCTCTTAACTAATGACCTATTAAACTTAGTTTTACATTGTACTTAGTTTTAGTGGTTATTAGGTCATTTAAAGATTCGGTTCTTGTTTCAATCGACCATTACAAATTAGGGCACCATTTCTCCTGATTTCTGTGAGATTTCATCTCAATACCTGTATGGATGCAAACACACTTCAGAAGATCAAGAAGGAAGTATATTCGAGGACTAGAGAATTTGGGCAGAGAACGGTATGATGTACGATTTAAGGCGATTGGGAGTGGTGAGAAGAGTGATGAACTAGACAACTTAGGATACATAGGATACAAAAAGTTTTATCCAAAGAAAACAAGAGCTTATGAAAGTGATGAACTAGACAACTTAGGACACACATATTTTATAAGAAATAATAAGAATTAGTTTAAGAAAAACCTACTAAAAGTTGATCATCCCAATAGCTGATATTAGATGTTTAAATCTCTATTCATCAAAGACTTTGTAAACAGATCAACATATTGTTCATCTGCGTGAACTTTGTCTACTTTAATTAATCCCTTTTCATAGTTCTCTCTTATTAAATGATACCTGATGTTGATGTGTTTAGTCTTTAAGTGCTGCACATGATTCTCTATGATTAAGATAGCACTATTGTTGTCTATGTGAATGGGAGTCTCCTTGAAGTTTAACCCATAGTCCAGCATCTGATTCTGAATTCAAAGCACTTGAGCACAACAACAACGTATTCGGCTTCAGCAGTTGATGCAAAGACACAGGATTGTTTCTTACATTTCCATGAGACAACCATTCCACTAAGAAATTGACATCCCCCAAATGTAGACTTTGCAATCATGTTGCACCCACCATAATCACTATCTGTATATGCATATAGATTAAAGACAGAATTCTTAGGATACCATAGACCAAGTGTTGAAGCACTTTTAAGATATCTTAGAATCCTTTTGATAGTGATAAGGTGAGACATCTTAGGGTTGGCTTGATATCTTGCACATATGCAAGTGGCAAACATAATATCAGGCCTGCTAGCTGTAGGATACATAAGAGACCCAATCATAACACTGTATAAGTGTTCATCTATACACTCCCTCTCAAGATCAGGTCTAGGAGAGTGGTTTCTACGTATGGGTGTCTTAGCAATCTTACAATCGGTCATGTTGAACCTTTTGAGTATGTCTTGAACATACTTTGACTGACTAATAAAGATGCCATCTTCAACCTGCTTCACTTGAATTCCATAAATAAATTGAGTTCCCCCATGGCACTCATTTCAAATCTATCTTTATCAACTTCTTAAAGTCTTTGCAGAGCTTTAGATTAGTTGAACCAAAAACAATGTCAGGTAGCTGTTTGACATACATGTTTGCAAAGATATTGAGATAGAGTCTCATACCACTTTTTGGGTGCCTGATGTCGGCCCATAAAGAGCTTTGTCAAGCTTGCAGACATAATCATGATGATGAGGATCTGCAAAATCAGGTGGCTGTTTGACATACACCTCTTCATCAATCACCCCATACAGAAAAGCACACTTTATATCAAGTTGATAGACCTTGAAGTTCTTGGATGCAGCAAATGCAAGAAATATCCTAACAACTTCCAGTCTTGCTACACGAGCAAAGACATCAGTGTAGTCAATCCCTTCTTCTTGTGCGTATCCTTGAACAACTAGTCTTGCTTTCTTCTTGAGGATAACGCCTCTATCATTATACTTCTTCCTAAACACCCTTTTGGTTCCAATGATAGTCTTCCCATGAGGAAGAAGACAAAGGTTCCAAACTCTCTATCTTTTTAATTGAAGCAACTCATCTTGCATAGCTTTAACCAACTTCCATCCTTTAGAGCCTCATCAAATTTCTTAGGCTCTATCTGGGATAAGAGAGAAGAGTGAAGCCAAACATTTTCTTCATAGGTTTGCCCTCTTGTTCTTACCCCTGTGACAACATCTCCAATGATGTTTGTGGTGGGGTGAGACTTGTGGATCCTTAGCTGACGGATCACAGCAAGTTGCTAAGAAAGATATAAAATAAAGAAATTTAGATCTAGCATAGATGTTTCTCCCACCACATCAGCACACTTATCAAGAGAGACTTGATCCAATAAGTATGTGACATCATTGATATTGTCATCTGTGGCGTGGTTATCAGCATCAAGAAATTCCTTATCACTGTCACCGCCACCATTGTCTTCTTCTGCATTTGAAGCTCTTTATCTGGTTGTAAAGCCTCTAAGCTAGAATTTGAAATCATCCCAGAGTATCAGCTAAGTTTGTCATTGTGGTGCTCATAGAAACCTCATTTGCAGAAGTAGTCCCAACTGGAGCTTAAGATGTGTACATGAAGGTTTTCTTAGCTCAAATATTTGATCAAGATCACGTACATTTAAGTTTTCTATTGATCCTGAAACAATCTCACAAGATTAGTTAAGACAGTTGGGAACTAAATCAAGATCAAACAGCCAATTAGGACCAGAACTAGCCACACAGCGTGTGTGTTCATTGAAAGTCACATTGGCTGACTCCTCAACAATTCTAGTTCTGAGATTGTATACTCGATAAGCCTTAGCTTGGGAAGGGTATCTAATAAAGTGTCCATCATCTGCTTTCTCAGCAAATTTGGCAATTTGATCTTTCGTATTCAAGATGGTGCAAGGACAACAAATTACCTGAGAAAACCAATGAAAGGTTTCCTCTTGTGCCAAAGTTCATAAGGAGTCTTTCCATGAGTCTTAACCACTAAAACTCTGTTCTGCACATAGCAGGCAGTGTTGACTACCTTTGCCCAGAAGGTGACGGGCAACTTACGGTTAGACAACATGGTTCTTGCAACTTCAATTTGTGTCCTGTTTCTCCTCTCAGCAACACCAATTTGCTGAGGAGTCCTGGGAGTACTATATGTCTTGTAATACCTTTTCATCACAAAATGTATCAATGATTTGGTTCTTGAATTCTATTCCCTATCATATCTTATGATTTTGACCTTGTCATCAGATTGATGCTCAATCTTTAGGATGAAATTCTTCAGAATCTCAGGAGTCTCATCCTTAGTTCTAAGGAAAAACACCCAAGTGAATCTTGTAAAGGCATCTATTATCACTAGACAGTAAGAGGTCTTTCCTAGACTCATTACACCGGTGGGGCCAAAGAGATCCATAGGTAACAAGTGTAGGGGAGTAGTGATGGAGTTTCTTTCCTTAGGCTTGTGAGATACCTTATGTTGCTCCCTTTCAGGCATGCAACACAATGGTCATCACTTGTAAAGTCTTTCTTGGCATTACTGTTACCAAATCATTCTAATCAGTTTATTCATGTTCTTAAAGTTTACATGGAACATTCTTTATGCCATAGGAAAGACTCATCACTATTGGCTTTAGACAGAAAGCATGAAACTTTTCCCGAGGGAGATGTTCTTGTAGATCCATCTTGTACATGTTCCCTTCCTAGGGGCTCTAAGAAGGATATGCTCATGAGGAATGACCACCCCAGGCTTGAGAACAATGCACTCATGCTCAGTAAAAAGCATGTTGTGACTTTGATCACAAAATTGGGACACCCTTAGAAGATTGTACCCAAGCTCCTTGACAAAGTTTACCTTTTCAATGCTGAGCTAACCTTTGTGACCTTGCCCCTTTCAAAAATGTAACCACCTTCATCTCCTCCAAAACCAACTGGCCTTCCATCAATCCTTTCAAAGTTCTGGAGTAGTGACCTATGTTTGTCATATGCTTGAAACAGCCACTGTCAATGATCCAGACATTCTTGTTTGTCTTGAGCTGAACTTGCACAAAGAAAATGATTAGTTACATTTGGAAACCCAAGCCTTACTTGTCTTGGCCTCACTAAGAGAAACAAAGGTAATGCAATAGTAATAGATCCTATGGTTGTGCTTGGAGGATCTTTAGCAGTTGTTGATGGAAAATTTTCAGTCACTTGGTCTTTCTTAGACTTCCACACCACCTTTGGAAGCTTTGAGTTGACCTTCAATACTTTGGAAGCTTTTAAAACTTTGGAAGTTTTGATGACTGAACCTTCGGAAGATTTTGCAAACACTACAACAGACTTCAATGCTTTGGAAGAATTCCTTGCTTCCGAGACCAACTTCTCTTCCGAAGGAAATTTTCCACTCGCCTTCTTCTTAGATTGGGAGCTTCCGAAGGAAAAAAAATTTCATTCTGAAGCTTGAATCTTCTTGGAACTCTTGGAAGTCTTTTTTTGGTTATGTGAAGAGTACCTTTGGGATTGTATGGATAATCCTTAGCAAGATGAGTAGTAATTTCACACATAACACACTCCATTTTCTTCTTCCCAAGAGCCTTCTGCTGGGAACAAGACTGACTTTGGTCACATCCCTTCTCCACCCTCATCTTTGCAGATGTTAAGATAGTCCTTTTGGGCTGAGAACTATTGTTGGAGTTTGATGGTCTAGGTTGTGTAGTAGTGGTACACAACAGATCAGTCTTCTTCTTGGTACTGAGATGATTTGAACATGAAACAAAACTCTTAGCAGAAGAGTATAGATTGATGTCTTTAGTCTTTACCACTTCAAACCCTGCAAAGATAAAAACTTGTTTCTTCTTGGAGCCAAAAGTAGCCTTCATCTCTTGAGCCTTCCTAGCTTTTCTTTTGCTCTTTCTGATCAAGTTCTTTCTCATTGACTTGGATATCACAATCTTCTTCTTCTCCTTAGACGGATAGTGGCCCTTCTTAGAATCCTCCTCTTCATTCTTCTTAGAGGAATTCTTCACTATCACTTCATCATCCTCTTCACTCAAAGGATCTATGAGAGGAAGCTCATCTTCACAAGTTCCACACCTAGGTGATCTTAGAGACAAGATTGTGTGTGGAGGAGCTATCTCATTTGATCCCAGTCCCTGCTTGTCTTGATAGCACACTTTGTTATGCTGGGATGAGGATATCATGTTATTGAAGGTCTCTTCTACTAGAACACACTTTTCTACCATTGCTTTGCTGATCACAAGCTTAGTCTGGCACTCAAACATCTTTGTTATGTGATCCTTGATCTGAGTCCTAATGTTTGTATGCTCATGTTTTAGAACAGAAATGGTTTTCTCTAAGTCCTCTATCTTTAGTTTATAATAATTTGCAGACTTTCTAAAATCAGCTTTTAAGATGTTTAATGACTCAAGATCAGATCTCATTACTAAGTTGTAGGACTTGTATCTGTTTACTTTAGCAATGCATTTAGGGGTACAAAGTGTTCCAATACATTGGCTTCATCATGATCTGCCATAAGTGCTTGGTTTGGAGAAGCAACTTCCACCTGAAAGCTCCAGCCAAAGCCTCCTTCTTCAACAGCAACAATAGCTTGTTGCTTTAGCTTCTTATTCTGGGTGGCTTTATCAGTGTAGTTTGGTCTGGACTGTGTTTGGCCACCATTTGTTTTTGGTGCCTTACACTCCCTAGGAAAGTGACCATCAAGTTACAGATGTAACACTTGACTTTGCTTTTGTCCAGCCCAAACTTTCCACTGGTTGCATTGCCATGGAACTTCTTTCCAGTTTGCTAGTAGACCTTCTTGCTCTATGAGTGAGAATAGCCATCTGCTAGACTATCTCGATGTACTTCAGATCATATGGATGGATACAGTCCAGTCATCAAGGGTGAAAAGAAAGCTGCCACAACTTTCATCAGAAGACATAAAAGCTTAAGAAGAGCTTGTCTCTTAGAATGGGCTTCATTGAGTGTAGTTCTCCTTTGGTGTCTCTGGGAAGGTGATGAAAGGACTCTTTGGTGAGTTTTCAGGGTAGCATATGAGATGATGTTAAGGTTCTATGCTATCCCTTTCAACTACATGAAGGGTAGAAGACATTTGATTGTTGGAGTTGCCGGATGAACCTTGCATGTTCATCTCCATTTGGTAGCCACTGAGAATCCCATACAACTCTGTCAGAGTAAGAGTTTTCAGGTTCTGAGTTCACTTGATAACCACACAGTAGTGTGTTCATTTCCTAGGAAATGAGGACATGAACTTCCATACAATGTCTTTGTATTCAAGTGCAACTCCTCCATCCACAAGGGTATCCACGATCTTAACATACCTGAAGTATTGCTGAGTCATGCTTTCACCTGCTTTGAACATGAAGTTTTCAAACTGCTACTTTAGGAGATCCTTCTTGTTCTCCTTAGTTTTAGAGGAAACCTCATACATCAGTTTCATTGCATCCCATAGCTGCTTAGCTGTTTTGCATTTCTTGAAACCTCGATCTATAGTGTTTGGTATAGCAGTCTGAAGGCTGTCATGGCACTACCAGTAGCAAAAGCGGTGCTTGGTATGTAAGGTCCATTCTTAACAGACTCCCACATTCTTGAGTCTAGAGACCTGATGAACCGTCCATTCTCACGCACCAGGTGTCAAAGTCATCAAGAGTGATCAGTGGGGACTTGTTCATGGTTCCAGTTTCCATATTAGTTTTACAAGTACTCAAATAGAAAAGATAACTACTGAAAGGAAACCATCACAATAACTAAAGAATGCTTCTTCAGCTGTTGTGACAAACTCTGAAGGCTTCAGTACTTGGACTTCTTGAACTTCAGTTGTTGTCTTCAGCTGATGTCTTCAGATGTTGTCTTCAGTCTTTGTACTTCAGCTGTTGATCTTCAGTACTTTAGTCTTCAGCTGTTGATCTTCAGACTTTGGTCTTCAGCTATTGAAGTCTTCAGTACTTTAGTCTTCAGCTGTTGATCTTCAGATTTTGGTCTTCAGCTGTTGAAGTCTTCAGTACTTTAGTCTTCAGCTGTTGATCTTCAGACTTGGTCTTCAGCTGTTGAAGTCTTCATACTTTAGTCTTTAGCTGTTGAAGTCTTCAGACTTTATCAAACAGCTGATCAAGTCTTCAACAGTTGTTGTGATGTCTTGTGGGACTTAAAGGTTTTTCTTATCTCGCTCATTGGTTCTTTTGGTCCAACAAACTCCCCCTGAACCAATGCAGCCAAAACCTTTAAGCTTATTGAAGATGTCCCACTTATTATGGTAGAAAGATTGGTCTTTTGGTCTTCTAGATCAGCTCAGAAGTGACCCTTGTAAGCACAGGCCTGGGAAGAAGTCTCAATGATCTGTTTGACAAATGATGGATGGGAACTCTGTCTTGGGGAACTGGACACAGAGCTGTTACCCCATCCGTGAGATCTACTTCCCAAATATGAGTCTGTCAAACTCCCTTGTATAGGCCTCAAGGAAGGTTACTTGTTCCTCCATGGTAAGCTCTTCTGCTTCTCCTTCAAAGAGTGACTCTGGCCCATAATACTCAGAGAGGTATTTGACCTGCTTCCCATTTTTTAGCTCCACAGTTGTTATGACTCATATGCGAATTCATCTGGGTGAATACCCTCTAAGAACAACTGGAGCTCATTCTTTCTAACTTCCTCAAGCCTCCAATACACTAACCCCTTTTTCACCACTTTATTCTCCAGCATCTTTTGTGGGGTCAGTTTAGCTTTATAGGCTTTCTTGAAGTCATCTAGGATCTCCCAAGGTGATACTACAAAGGCCAGTGAGATCACTTCATCTACAATCTTCTTTACTTGGCAATGTATCTCTGTGGAATATTTTTTTTTGAATCCTATGAGACACCCTGGGATCAGGCCAAATCCTCACTCTCTCTTTTTGATATTGAATGGTATGTCTGAGAGTGTATAATCTCTAAGCATGTTTCTTCATATTAATGATTGAAGATGTGGTAGCGTATGCTTTGTCGACTCTTCTCAACAATTCCTCATCATGTTGTTTGTGAAGCTCTTCTTCTTCTAACTTCACTTTCACAACTTGCCTTTGAGATTCAGGAGTAATTGTTGGAGGGTGACTTATGTCCTTAGGCAACTGTATAACAGCTGAGATTGGCAGCCTGTCTTCATCTTCATCATTATCTTCTTCTTCCTCTTCTAGCCTCAGTACCCTTCTCTTCATCTTCTGGGGTACATCATCGCTATTGGTTTTGTGGGTAAGGGAATTGGTTTAGTGGGTTGTGGTTGTGGTGGTTTTGGTGTGGGAATTTTGACAGGCTGTTCTAGCATTTTGGATGTAAGTGAGGCTTTAGATTGTTTGACCAGTTCAGTCCTGCTCCCAGCACCAGCTTCATTCAAGGCTTCAATGACCACCCTTTGGTATATACTTCAGACGAACAGATCTTGGTGGTTATTGCCAAGATGCTATCCCTGGACCATGACTTGATTTCAATCAATGATCTTCCAAGATACTTAGCTATGAACCTGATCATGATTTCTAGCCTTTCCTTTTCCAGCACACTATAACTTGCCCATCTTGCTTGGATTTCTTCAATCTCCAATCATCTAATTTCTGAGTCAAGTTTTTCAGTGTCAAGACCTTGCCTAAACAGCTGATCAATGATGTTATCCATTGATTGGCTGTGTTGGGCACCAGCCTCCTTCATCATTTCCTCCAACTCCTTCTCCTTCTTTCCACTCTTCCTTTTCTTTATGTGACATGAAAGTCTTTAGTACTTTCACATCTTTCTCCATTTCAGCTTCCTTCTCCTTCTCCTTCTCAGTCTCTACACCCAACTCCCTCTCATTTTCCACCTCTATCTGTTTTTCTTTCTCTTTCGCATCTTCAATCCACTTTCGTTTTGCTTTCACTGACTGAATCTCCCCCTTTTTGGTTGCATTGGTTTCAAGGGTTTGATTGTCAGAAAGCCTTTGCTCAAAACTTCCTCTATCAAGGGTTGGATACCGAGGGAAGCCTCTCATCAAGGTTTTAATTACTATATCAGTGATAATTGGTGTGATGAGAGGTAAGGAATTTTGAAAGATAGCAGCTATTTGCTCAGGGGGGTTCTGTCCCTGAGAGATAGTGCCAGAAGTAGAGGCAGGTGGCTGAGTGTTTTGGAGTGGCTCTGTGTATAAGAGACCTTCAGAGGAAGGTGCCATCTGTTGGTGTATTGGGCAGATGGACTTAGATCCTGAGACATTTTGGCAATCAGCTCGTTGAGTCTGCTTACCTCATTCTCTAGGATGGTATTTTGGGCTAAAACATCATAGAAGAAGCCCAGGTCATCATCAGTGTTTGCTGAATCACCTGACCTCCTGATAGAATCAGGATGTACATGCTCTGAGTGTAGATCAGTATCAGCATGTGCCCCTTGTGCTTGGTACTGGGGACTTCCTGCCTCAGGACTATGTCCTTCATTGGCAGTTGCCTCTGGTGAGGTCTTATGGATGTTACCAACTTCATCCTGATCATATGCTGAAGCAGGAGAAGTGGCAGCCTCACCAGATGTTCTAATCTCCTTTCTACACTTGGAGATGAACAGTGTAACCCCTGTGTTGTGGGTTATCAGAAGCATTTGGATCCTCCCCCTCAATTGTTGAGGCTATCCTAGTTTTGATTGGTATCTAGGGAGGGGGTGAGGAATGCAACTGACTCAGCACTTTTGCAACTATTATGGTAGGACTTTGGGGGGCGGTTGCAGTGGGAGATGGTGTAGAATCAGTATGCACCCGGGGAGAGTGGTGCGTTTCAATGGCAACCTCCTCAAATGAGGAAGGTTCCACATGTATAGGTGCCCCAAATGTGGTTGTTGCAGGCTCCTGTTGAGAGGAACCTGAGCGGTTGAGGTTGGGTGAGTACTTGTAGCTACTGGGGGATTATGGCCAGTAGATATATCCTGCGTTTGTGTTGCAGGGACATCCTCAGGGGACTCATTTCCCTGAGTAGCCGTTTTGGGATTCTTGTGTTTGGGTTTGGTGGGGACTTTGGATTTGGAGGTGGTGGCTGTGGGTTCCAGCTGCGTGGGTTTTCGCAGCTTGGCAGCCTGTTTGAGTGACTGGTCTGAGTTGTGCCTGGAGTATACCTCAGGCAATACAGCCATGGCAGGGACTCCAAGGCCAAAAAGTCCCTCAGCTTTCAGCTGGTTCTCTATAATGGCCATTATGAACCATGGATATAATATCCATCGGTTAGCAATAGGTTTTGAGGCCATATCCTTAAGTTCAAGAAATATTATTGCAGAAAAATTTAAGTTTTGTTGCTCAAGGATAGAGAAGAATACCTGCTGCCACCTGGTTGACATTTGATCCCAAGAAGAAGTCTTAGGGGCTAGGCAGACATTCACCATATGAAAAATAAGGCGTTCCGTGTCATGGAAATGCTTCTTTAGGATGGTAGAAGCGCTGAGGTTACCCTGGTATCCATGGTGGGCAAAGGATAGATCAGTGGTGCCCTTTGAATATCCAGCGGGAAAGGTGGCATCATCCAGTTGTAAGGTTTGGCGAATGATTGCCGGAGTGATGACCACCTTACGGTAGTTGACGAACGACTGGAGAGACTCGGTGTCATTCTCCCCAGTGGTAAGGGTGACGTTCATCCAGAACTGATTTAGGGATTCGGCATAAATGGTAGGATTGATAAGGAAGGCCGTTTTGTATGGAGAATGGACCATTAGATCAATGGCAGTATCAAACTTCGTCCAGAAAGGTGATTTGGTATGGTAGGCAACACAGTTGTGTCTTGGTTTAAGCTGCATGGTCGCCATTAATGTGAGAGAAGGTTTGGAGTTTTTGAAAGTTAGGTTTGAGATATGAAGCTCTGTAGAATTAGGTATTTATAGGGTATGGGTTATAAAACAACAGAAGGGTTTGTGTTAATCATCAGTAGTTCTAACGACTGATGATATGGTATTAACCTTCAAGGAGTTGAAACAACTGAAGTCTTGGTTTTAGGCATCAACAGTTATAAAACTATGAAAACCATCGTTTGACTTTAGATGTTGGAAACAACTGAGGACATGGTGTTAGTCATCAGTAGTTGTGAAACTACTGAAGACATGATTTGTCATCAGTTGTTGTAAACGACTGAAGACTTGGTGTTTGTCATCAATAGTTGTGAAACTACTGAAGACATGGTTTGTCATCAGTTGTTGTAAACGACTGAAGATTGGGTTAGTCATCAGTAGTGTGAACTACTGAAGACATTGGTTTTGCTTCAGTTGTTTAAGATGAAACAGCAGTTGTAAAACGACTGAAGAGAAAATTCCCATCAGTAGTTTTCGTTAATTCTTAGCTTTTCAGCTGTTTCATACTGGCCTCAACACTTACTCATCAGACCTTTTAGTTGTTCTTAGTATTCATAAGACATCAGCACTTATCTGTTTTTATGACATCAGTAGTTATAACTGCATCAGTTCTTTTAACAGAATCAGTACATATTTGTGACATGTTTACTAAGAATCATCAGTACTTGTGTACAGAGATCATCAGTAGTTGTCACTTATTCTAGTTGCAGCATACCAAGCCTTAACACTAGGTTTTGGAAAGTTGAACTATCCAAAGGCTTAGTAAAAATGTCTGCAAGCTCATCAGCACTAGGCACAAACTTTGGATCAATCAGACCTTTTCAAAACAGTCCCTAATAAAATGGTGTCTGATCTCTATATGTTTGGTCCTAGAATGCTGGACAGGATTCTTGACAATGCAAAGAGCTGAAGCACTGTCCATTAATAATGGAGTAGTCTTAGTCCTGTAATGCCATAATCCAAAAGTTGGTTCTGAAGCCAGAGTACCTGAGATCTACAACTTGCAGCAGCAATGTACTCTGCTTCAGCAGTGGATGTAGCAAGAGATGTTTGTTTCTTACTCTGCCAAGAAATCAAACAGGTTCCTAGGAATTGACATCCACCAGAAGTTGACTTTCTGGTTAACTTGCACCTTGCATAGTCACTATCAGAAAAAGCAACTAATTTGCAAGAGTGTCCAGGGGAATACCATAAACCTAGAGATTGTGTACCTTGCAGATATCTAAAGATCTTCTTGACAGCAATCAAATGAGACTCTTTAGGAGCAGCCTGAAATCTAGCACAACACAAGTTGCAAACATGATATCTGTCTAGAAGTTGTTAAGTACATCAAGGACCCAATCATACATCTGTAAAGTGTTTCATCAACAGCTTTACCATTCTGATCTGCATCCAGTTGAGTGGTGTGGCACATGGGAATACAACAGGGCTTGCAGTTTTGTAAATCAAACATATTCAAAAGATCTTTTGTATATTTAGACCGATGAATGAAAGTCCCATCAGCCTTTTGTTTGATTTGCAATCCTAGAAAGAACTGTAATTCTCCCATTGCACTCATTTCAAACTTCTTTTGCATAAATTGGTAAAATCATCACACAACTGGGGATCAGAGGATGCAAAAATAATATCATCAACATAAATTTGAACAAGTAGCTTATGCTGATCCACCTTCTTAATGAACAAAGTTTTATCTATGGAGCCTCTAGTGAAATTATTTTGAAGAAGAAAATTTGATAATGTCTCATACCAGCCTCTAGGAGCTTGTTTCAACCCATAAAGAGCCTTATCAAGTTTATATACCCAATCTGGATGTTTATTATCCTCAAAACCTAGTGGTTGACACACATAAACCTCTTCTTTTATTTTACCATATAAAAATGCACTTTTAACATTCATTTGAAAAACATTAAGATTGTGGAATACAACATAGGCTAAGAACAATCTAATTGCATCCAATCTGGCTACAGGAGCAAAGGTTTCATCATAGTCAATACCTTCTTCCTGTGCAAACCCCTGAACAACCAGTATGGCCTTGTTCTTAACAATAAGCCCATTTTCATCTGTTTTATTCCTCAACACCCATTTAGTGCCTATTGCACACTTACCTCGGGGTAGAGGAACCAGTTCCCACACTTGTTGCTTGTTGAACTGAAGTAGCTCAAGCTGCATGGCTTCACCCATCCATTGTCCCTTAAAGCAATGTGATAGTTCTTTGGCTCTTGCTACTAATGAAGAGAGCATAGAAGCAGAAATTGGACAATTGACTTCTTGTTGAAACTCCAGCATTGATATCACCAATGATTTGAGACATTGGGTGATTCTTCAGCTCTTGATAAACAATGAGATCTGTGCAAGTGTTTGTAGGACCTTCAGCAGCAGCAGATGGTGATGCAGACTCTTGAAACCAAGAATGAGATGGTAAATCAAAAGATGTAGAGGAATCAGAGATCTCATTAGCATTTGTTGTGGATGGAACTGCTGAAGCTACTGGAACATCAAGTTTAGTGGACTCAGGCAGTTGATCATTAAACTTGAATAGGTGAGTATTGATATTATCATCATCATCATACCACCAGGTGGAGAACTGTTGACAGGAGCAATAGTTGAAGCCTAATAAGGAACATATTGCAGTATGTCCAAATCAAATAACTCCGCAGGGTTTTGTGGAATCTGGTCCTTTGGAGATTCATTAAACTTCACATGCAGAGTCTCTTCAAGTATCTTTGTTTAGCAGTTGAAGACTTTGTATGCCTTGTAAGTAGATGAATAACCAACAAAATACCCTACATCCACCTTAGGATCAAATTTATGGACTTGATCCTTTGTTTTGAGAATGAAACAAGGACACCCAAAGGCTCTGAAAAATGAAATTAGAGGAGCCAAATGATGTAGAACTTCATATGGAGTCTTCATCAACCTCTGATGTACTAAGGCTCTATTCTACACATAGCAAGTTGTGTTAACAGCTTCAACCCAAAAGGTCAGTGGCAAACCAGAGTCAGCCAACATGGACCTTGCAGCTTCAATTAGGGTCCTGTTCTTTCTCTCTATTACTCCATTTTGTTCTGGAGTCCTTGGGATGCTAAACTGCCTCTTGATTCCCTTTGAGAGATAAAAATCATCAAGTTTATGGTTTCTGAATTCTATCCAATTATCACTTCTGATACACTTGACAGATAGGGAATACTGCTTCTCAACATACAACACAAAGTTTATAATCGTCTGAGCAGCCTCATCCTTTGAATGCAAGAAGAAAGTCCATACAAATCTAGGGTAATCATCCATAATTACCAGACAGTATTTCTTCTTTGCCATACTTATTACTCTCACAGGACCAAAGATATCCATGTGTAGTAATTGCAAGTAGGAAATGGACTTAGGTTCTTCAATAGGAGGGAATGAGACTTTGTGTTGTTTTCCTTTCAAACAAGCGATGCAGTTGTCTTCACATCTGAACTCCTTCATAGGCAATCCCCTTACTAAACCATGATCTATTAGCTGATTCATGTTTTTAAGATTCACATGACCCAGCCTTCTATGCCATAGAATAGATTCTTAAGGAGAAGCCTTGGAAAATAGGCAAGGATGGCCTTTGAGACCTATTTTCTTGGAAAGATCTAAGGCATACACTCTTCCTGTCCTGTTGGCCCTTAGGAGAGTATGATCATCCAACACCTTATCAATAAAACTCAGAACTTTGGATGATAGAATCCTGCAGTTCTGACTGGTGAAAAGAGCAACATGGCCTTTATCACACATTTGACTAACACTTAAGAGATTGTACTTGAGATTCTCCACATGGTTAACATCATCAAACCTTATTTCCCATTGGAGACAAAGCCTTTGCCAATGATGTAACCCTTAGCATCATTGCCAAACGAAACAACCCCTTCTTTCTTTGAGAGTAATCATGAAGAAGAGAGTTGCTCCCTGTCATATGCATAGATCCTCCACTTTCTACATACTAGATGATACTATGGCATGCTGAAGAACCCTATAATCATAATAAATTAGTTAGTTTTTGAGACCCAAACCTTTTTGGTTTTGGTCTGTTCACATCAACAGATGGTAAACTAACAGATTTTCTATGAAGAACAGCCTAAGGGGATGGAGATGGTGAAGAAGAAGAATCATTTGGCATGAATTTTATTCTCTGTGGTTTCAGCACAGGAGCATCTAATTGGTTGACTCTCCCCAATAGATGTTGAACCATCATAACAAGTTGTGTCTGATTCTGTGATAAAGTCTTCAGCTGATCAGACACATTAGTGCTTGAGATTGATGGATTCCTGTGTTGTACCGTCTCCCTTTGAGCAACCTCAGCTGTTGCCTGATTAACCCCTTCCTTTTTGGATTTCTTTTTGGATTTTGGGGTGACGGGTTTTGATGTTGCTGGTACAAACTTGGTTTCAAACTCAGTTTTCATTTTATCCATTTTCTTTTTAATGTTCTCATTGTGTTTGAGTTTGGAGCCCTTTTTATACTAGCGATCATTAGTAAGATGATTGAATAAGCCACATATTTCACATGGCTTTTTCTTCATCTAAGTTGATCACCTGCTGAAGAAGATGAAACTACTGAAGACTTATTCTTCAGCAGTTTGCGACCAGTACTAGCAGTTTTCTTCCTTGCAGTACATGCTTTCTTGATATCTTCTTCAGTAGTTTTCCCACTGGCAGTTTTCTTCCCTTTAGTACATGCAGTAGTTGGGTTTGTTCTCCAGGTGTGATGACTTGCTCTTTAGTACTTTTAGTACTTTGTGAAATACCACCTGGAGTGATCAACCTTTTGATCATGTGAGTGTCAGCATTTGAACCATCAACATCAGCTGATAGGTTTTGTAAGGAATTAATGCTGACTCCAACCTCTGATGGTGATGTATCAGATAGTAGATCACATTTTGAAAAGGATTGGTTATTGCTCTGCTCTGGGAGAAAAATCTGTAGGAGGAGCAGTGTGATTATACCAATGCCAAACTTCACATTGGAAGCAGACTGCTTACTGAGAAGCATTTCAAAACCCTTGCAGGAATGTACCCATCGATCACACTCTACCTGGGTAGCTGCAAGTGTTTCTTTGAGGTCTCTGTACTTCTCTAGAAGTACCTCTTCCCTAGCCTTATCATCAGTGATTTGGCATTTAAGTTTGTAAATCTCATCATTCTTATCATTAAGCACACACTCAAATCAACTTTTCTTTTGGATATTATTTGTTCTAGCTCAATGTTCTTGTTAACAAAAGCTACATTTGCTTCTTTAATAGGTGCAAATACGGCTATGCATGTTTCTGAACATAGCTTGGCTTTGGCCTCAGAGGATACCTGTGATATTTGTGGTGTGGAGGCATTAGAGGATGAGGTATCAGCTGACTCTAGGGCCATAAGAGCAACGTTTCCAAAAGGATTGTCACCACCATGTTGACCAGCACCAGAAAACAGTTGTTCATGGCCAGACATATCATCTGGTAAACTGCTACGGTCAACAACTCCTAGGGTGAAAAAGCTGTGTTGTGAGGTTGAGATTGTTGATGTGATTGGGAAGGTTGAGGCTCAGGAAGAGCAGGTGGTTGTTGAGCAATCGGTACTTGACCTTGACTGGTTTGTGGCATGTAATAGCAGGGATATGGATACGACATTGGACCCTGAGGGACAAAATATGCTGGAGATAGAGGTTGTGATTGATGACCAGAACTAGCAGGATGTTGCCCTCTGTTTTGTTGAATATTACTTGGAAAAGTCACAAATGGCGCAGAGGAGTTAGATCTAGATGATCTATACTCTCTTGCAAAGTTCCCAAGCCTGTGCCATTTGTGACACCTCAACTTACTCTTGTCAAAACCAACTTTGTTTTTGCCAGAGAGTCCAGGAATTTCCTACCAGTTCTCTTGTAGAACTTCTGAGATCTTATATTAATTAAGGCCATTTGGCTTAGAATATCCATCTCTTCTAAGTCATCATCAGCTATACGTTTCAAATCATCCATAATGAAGCACAAATTGTCACTATTACAGCCTGACTGACTATCAACACTCATAAATGCATGATCAGAACTGTTAAAAGAGAAATCTATATGCACATCATAATTACTTTCTGATGCAGCATATTCTGAATCATGACTGACAAAGGCAGTGTTCCCTGGTACAAAGTCTTCAGTGAGCTTTCCTGATGATGCCAGTTTCCTTTTCTGCTCTATCTCTCTTTCAAATATAAGCAGTTTCCCATGAAGTTGGGTGAGAGATAGGCTATCTAGATTTGCATTAGAGCGTAGGACAATTGTATATGTGTCCCATCTCTCAGGCAGTGATCTGAGGAATCTGTGGTTCATCTGGCTATTAGTGTATTCATGTTTGACGATTTTCAGCTCAAAGATCAAACATGAAAAACGCTCAAACTGTTGAGTCAGAGTCTCACCCTTCCTATGAGCAAATGTCTTATATTGTTGGTCAAGTATTTCCCTATTGTTTGCTAAGACCTCATCAGTACCACCAAATTGTTCTTTCAGTGCCTTCAAGAGGTCATGAGCAGTTTCATGATGCATAAGCCCAAAATAGATTTCATTAGGCAGTGCCATGGCCAAAATTCCATGAGCTTTAGCATCAATCTCAAACAGTTTTCAATCCTCATCAAAGTATTGTTCCTTCTTCTTTGGAACCATTTGGTTGGTTTCCGGATTGTTCACCATAGGCTTATGTGGACCATGTACCACAGATGTCCAACAACCTGAACTGTTAACAGACAGGTGATGGAGCATTCTTCGTTGCCATATGTTATACTCAGTCCTAACCAGCATCGGAGGCTTGGTTGAGGACCAGTATTGTGAGGGTCATTAGAAGGAGTAGTCATATTCAGAATTCAGACAAATTCAAGGTAAACAAAGTAAATCTAGCTCAAAACCACTTAGAACCTCAAACAAAATGGCGAGAAGCAACAGAAACTCAATCTCTATAACCGATTCTTGCAAATTTGCTAATTCGATCAAACGTAGATAGCAAAAGAACAGTTTCAGTGATCAATTGTTAAATCGATCAATGATTAACCTGCTCTCATACCATTTGTTAGGATCTCAGCATCTACTTTGATCAATTAGATTGGATTTACAGCGGAATGAGCTCACGATTAACAAATTTAAACAAGAACACACGAAATTTATCAATGAAACAGTGTTTGTTATAGAGAGAGAATTTCTTCCAAAAGGAATATATTCATTTAATACACGCTTCAGCTGGCTTTCACGCACCGTTACAATTAGGTCATCTTTCCTTTTATAAGGGAAGCTGACGTTAGCTGATGTCACTTGACAGCGATATCTAACTGTTATTTAACTACTGAAAGTTAACACAACTACAGAAGATGTCAAACAGCTGACATCTTCTTACAAAAATACCAAGTGTTAACTATCACTACAACTACTGAAAAGAAACTACTGAAACAACGACTGAAGAACATGCTCTTCAATCGTTTTACAAGTACTGAAATAGAAAAGATAACTACTGAAAGGAAACCATCACAATAACTAAAGAATGCTTCTTCAGCTGTTGTGACAAACTCTGAAGGCTTTAGTACTTGGACTTCTTGAACTTCAGTTCTTGTCTTCAGTTGATGTCTTCAGATGTTGTCTTCAGTCTTTGTACTTCAGCTGTTGATCTTCAGTACTTTAGTGTTCAGCTGTTGATCTTCAGACTTTGGTCTTCAGCTGTTGAAGTCTTTAGTACTTTAGTCTTCAGTTGTTGATCTTCAGACTTTGGTCTTCAGCTGTTGAAGTCTTCAGTACTTTAGTCTTCAGCTGTTGATCTTCAGACTTTGGTCTTCAGCTGTTGAAGTCTTCATTACTTTAGTCTTCAGCTGTTGATCTTCAGACTTTGTCAAACAGCTGATCAAGTCTTTAGCAGTTGTTGTGATGTCTTGTGGGACTTAAAGGTTTTTCTGATCTGGCTCATTGGTTCTTTTGGTCCAACATCTCATAAATCCAAAACTATCAATACAAATACTACACCACTCAATTGATTCACATGGATTTGTTTAGTCCTACCAATGTGATGAGCATTAGAAAGAGACAATATTGTTTGGTGATAGTTGATTATTTCACTAGGTTTACTTGGGTATTTTTCTTAAAACAAAAGAGTACATTAGAAACATTAATGGACTTTGTCATCAAGATAAAGAATCAACTTGATGTAAAAGTTAATATCTTTAGGAGTGACAATGGTATTGAATTTGTCAATTCAGATTTGGATTCCCTTTGTAGGATAAGGGTATAGCAAGGCAATTCAGTGCACCAAGAACTCCACAACAGAATAGAGTTGCTGAAAGAAGAAATAGAACACTTATTGAAGCAGCCAGAACAATGCTAGCTGACTCATAATTGCCTATCACCGAATGGGCTAAGGCAGTGAATACTGCATGCAATGTTCAAAATAGAACATAATTGTCAAAAACATAACAAAACACCTTATGATCTATTATTTAATAGAAAAACTTACCTAGGATATCTTAGAGCTTTTGGGTGTCATATATCTGTTTTAAACATAAAAGAATCATTGGGAAAATTTTCAAAAAAAGATTCTTTGTTGGATATTCTTCAACATCTAAATCTTATAGGATCTATATTCCATAACATAACACTATGGAAGAAAGTCCTAATGTATCTTTTGATGAATTTGTATTTTCTAAATCAGTTAAAGGATCATCATGGTTGTTTGGTATAGATGCTTTAACAGAGTCATTTAACTATGATTATTTGAAAAATGCAGGATCTAATGATACATGCTATCCATTTGTTCCACCTAATATGAATGAAGTGACATTATCTTTTGATCCTCAAATGATTCACACATCCTCAGATGGAAACACTTCATCAGCAGCTGTTGACGCTGCATCCACAGATATACATGGTGCATTTGACGATGTGAATGTTGTCCCTGCAACTTCTCCATGCTCTCATGTGGATGCAACAAACATTGTAAATGTTTCATCAAGTCCTCACTTATCATCCGGAGAAGTTTTTGTAACCTCAAAGGAAGAACAAAATGATTCTGGAAAAGTTCCACTAACTCCTACGGAAGAGCAAAATGCTTCTGGAGAAGCTCCTACACCTCTTAGGGAAGACACTCTTGATGCTAATGATATTCAACCTACGGAAGATCATTCAACATGAAATGTTGAACACTTTGACTACTTCCTAAACTCTCAATCTGGTTTGGATTAGTCTGTAACAATTGAGATGACTAACTTGGAATCATCCATTCCATTGGAATCAACTCCATCACCAAGAATCCATAAGACTCATCCAGTCAACAACATCATTGGAGTTCCTGCAAAAAGAACTACAAGAAGCCAAAGCGGTACTGCCAATTTTTGTCTTTTCACTTGTTTTCTTTCATAAGTGGTTCCTCCAAACATCCCTGCTGCTCTAAAAGACAATAGCTGGATTGAAGCTATGCAAGAAGAACTTCAACTATTTAGAAAGCAAAAAGTGTGGACTCTAGTCGATTTAGCTGAAGGCCAACATCCTATTGGAACTAGATGGCTCTTCAAAACTAAAGTAGATGATAGAGGCATCATTGTAAGAAATAAACCAAGGTTGATTGCTCAAGGATACACACAAGAAGAGGGAATAGACTACGATGAAGTTTCTGCACTAGTTGCAAGAATTTAAGCTATAAGAGTGTTCATAGCATAACCATCATATAAGAATTTCACTATGTATCAAATGGAAGTCAAGTGTGCCTTCTTATATTGGAAAATTGATGACGAAGTCTATGTATCACAGCCCCCTGGATTTGAGGATCATCATTACCCACACAGGGTATAAAAACTTGATAAAGCTTTGTATGGTCTTCACCAAGCGCCAAGAAAGTGGAATGAAACACTATCATCTTTCCTACTCAAACATGGGTATAAAAGGGGAACCATTGATCAGACTCTCTTCCTTAAACAAGAACATCAAGATCTCTTGGTTGTTTGAATATATGTTGATGACAATATATTTTGATCAACTAACAAGAGATTGTGTGTAAGTTTTGAAGAACTGATGAAATTAGAGTTTCAAATGAGCTCAATAGGAGAATTAAATTTCTTTCTTGGTCTTCAAGTTCATCAAAAGAAAGATGGAATATTCATCAATCAATAAAAATACATAAATCAAATATTGAAGAAGTACAACCTTGCTGATGTATCTTCGTGCAAAACACCAGCCTCAACAATTGAAAAGATTGTACCTATCCTTTAGGAAAATCTATTGATCAAAGATTATATAGATCAATGACATGATCCCTTATGTATTTTACTGCTAGTAGACATAACTTTATGTTTGTTGTGTGTGTCTATGCTAAGTACCAATCAAATCCATAAGAGTCCCATCTGAATGTTGTGAAAAGGATCTTCAGATATCTCAAAGAAAACCCCAGAACTGGGACTGTGGTATCCAAAAGATGGTGACTTCACACTCTACTCATATTCAGACAGCGACTATGGTGGATGCAACCGCAATAGAAAATGCACAACTGGTGGATGTCAATTCATCGGACCACGTCTAGTATCATGGCAGTGCAAGAAGCAAAACAATGTATCTATATCGATAGCTGAGGATGAGTACATAGCTACTTCAGCTGGTTGTTCTCAAGTCCTTGGGTTGTAAAACCAATTGCTTGACCATGGTTACAATTTCCTTCAAACTTAAATTTACATTGATAATTCAGCTGCTATGTTTATAACTGCTAATCCGGTGTAACATAGTAAAACAAAGCATATTGAAATAAGATACAATTTTCTGAGAGATTGCTCAGAAAAAGGTTTGATCAAGTTACTCAAAGTGGATACAACAAATCAACTTACTGATTTATTCACTAAAGCCATTGATTTAGTTAGATTTAATTTTCTAATTGAGTCTCTAGGTATGAATAACTTAGATTAATCATTATGAACATACAAAAAAAAGCATGTGTATGTTATAATGCTTTAGCATGACATATGCTTAGGAAATAATTGTACACTATACTTTTGCTTCTTCCTGAAATATCATTAAAATTTTATCTAGTTACTTGATGTATGAGTAGGTTCATATTGAGTGGTAACTACACTTATTACATGCCTAACATAATGCTAAGTGATTGTTTGTGGGAAACTTCATTTTGAGGATACAGAAAGTGAGTCTTATTCTACTGTGATCAAATCACTCGTCAAATGCATCTCAAGATAGAACTTATAACTTAAAATGCATAGTTTCTAAATGTGTAAAAGTGATGATTTGACTCACAAAGGGAGGACAAACTCTACGTGAATTAAATGTGATGCCCACAACAGTTAGTACCTAATCAACATGAAAATATGATAACCAGCATGCATAGTTGATACAATAACTCTTGTATATATTTAAGAGGACAATATACTTGCAATCAGAACTATGCTCAGGGATCAAATTCAACAACAGTAACTCATCAGGAAGTGGCTTAGTATTATAGTATGATCCCATTATATGTGTATATATATATGTTTATGCATTATAATGCAGACGCACGTCATTCATGACATTCTTCTTAGAAATTTATGATAAATGCATTCTTTCATCATTAATCACAAATTTAGGGGGGTAGTCTCATGAAAATAAGTGTTTCTTTAATTTAAACCTCTTTGTGCGCAATTGCCATGAATACAAAGTCACTAAGGTACAAAAGCAATAAATGGTCTAAATAGTGGACTTGGACCATACAATAAAATAAGTTTCACAGTGCTTTTCAAACATCAGCAAAAACAATAGTGCTTTTCAAGCATGAGCAGAAGCTACAGTGCTTCTCAAACATCGACATAAGCTACAGTGTGAAAATTGTCCATCCGTAGCTTGGTAATATATGGATGAGCCAGTACTACGGAAATTTCATAGATTGGTAACCTATGAAAACTTAAGTAATACTTAATCAGCACAACTATTTAAGTCATCCGCAGATGATATACAGAATGTATAGATAGTCTGCGGAAGATTTGAGAACTCCAGATAAGTAAAATTGAATACGGTCCCACACTATTAAATAAATTAAACTAGTGTGTCTGAAAGTATAAATGATGTCCTTTGACTTCCATATTCACCACCCACTTTTTGAGAACACTTTTTCAGACCTAGAAAATTACTCTTAACAAACTTGTCCCCCTCTTTCAAACATTGAAAAACCCCAAATCAAAACATCAAACAAACACATAACCTTGTTCTCAGATCGGTATATTCAAGGTAAAACATATCATAATGTCCAATAATGAACTGTTTGATTCTTTGTTATTCTCATAACTGTTCGCATTCTTAGGTCAATATTGTTGAGTCTAACATGATCTTCTTTATTTTTATGAATAGGTGGCTAACCGATTTGCGTGAAAGCACAATGTGTGTGTGTTCTTAAATCCAGACGACACTGTGTTAGAAGGATGCAGAGACATTATCTGATATTTATGACGATCCAGGATCTTCAATGCCTTAATGGTAGAGCCTGTGATTCATCAAGACCACATAGTCGATTTCTGGAACTCAACTCGAATCGAGGAAGATGGAGAATCGGAAGTGATTATGGCCCATGTAAAGAATGAAACACTAAGGATAGATGAGCCGACCATCAGAAGGGTATTAGAGCTGGGAGAGCAAGAAGTTGGGCACCTTGATGCATTAGACAATGAATACATAGAGAAAGTGTACTACCTAATAGGATATGATGGTGACTTTGACAAGGGCAAAATAAAGAAAGGTAGACTATACAAGGCATACAGAGTTCTACGTCACATTTATCTGAAGTGCATCTCCAACAGAAAGTCTGGACTTGATAGATTCTCTAGGCATATTCAATTTTCCGTCATTGGTATATTTGACGGAAGAACCTACAATAAGTTCATCTTCAACTGTGTATGTGACCACATGCGAGTACATAAAGCTGATAAGATGTACATCTTTCCAAGGTTTCTGCAACTTATCATTAATGGAGAATTGCCAGGAATAGAAAAGGATGGCAATTTGTTTGTGCACACTCATCTAGGAAGATCAGTCTTGAACAAGATCAGTTGAAGGTATGAAGGACGAGACATGCCTATGTTTGCACATGTGTTAGATCCTAATGCAAACATTCCCCAAGAGCTTGTGTGGGAAGATCAATAGGAGGGGTTCTCCAACCAACTCTATTCAAGCCTCTCACTCACCCCATCAATCACCCATTCACCAACAACATCAATCTCCATAACTTCCCTCACCATCAAGCCAAAACACTCTGCCCATTTGACCCATTCACTATGATCAGTGTTAACAGTCTCCATCACCAAGCCAAGACACTCAGCCAATCTCTCTAGTTATTCATCAATCATCTGAGAGTGTGCATACTGAACCCATCTCTGTTACTCAGTCTCTAAACTCGGTTCACACTGGTGAGACTGAGCTGATCTTTCAAGCAAGCACCATCCCTCTATCACTCTCGAACTCTCAAACACCAATTGCCTCCAATTAAATTGAACCTTTAGTGCTCAAGATGAATCTTGAATCACAATCTTATTATGCTAAGCCTGTTGAAGCAAAAGAGGAATGCTCTAGTTCAGTAAGTGTGGATCATACTGAAGAACATAAAGACGAGATTGCTGACCAACAAGAATGAAGGGGAGAAGAACAAAAATATGAGGAAGTAATTGCCCATGATGAAGATGACATTAGTGAAATGGACATTCCAGTGAGCAAAAGATTTCTAGTAGCTGAATACAACAAGCTAGTTGTAAAGTCCAGTAAGAGAAAAAGAAAGAATTCAAGAACTGAAAGGGGTAATCAAAGAAAAGGATGAGCTGCTAATAAAGCAAGAAGCAAGAATTAAAAGACTAAGAGAAGATGCTTAGTGAAATAATGAAGTGATTGATGCCTTACTTCAATAAGATTCTGAGCTCAAAGAATCAGTAGAGGTTGAGAAGGCTAAAAATGTGAAACCGATGCTAAAGATTGATAAAGAAAATAAGTCTCTCACTGCTTAATCAGCTCAGTTGAAAAGAAAAGAAGAAGAGATTGAGCAGCTGAAAATGAAAATATATGCTCTTGAATCAAACCAACAAAAGGAACCTGCTGAATCTTCAAAGCAACTGATTATATACTCAAGGAAGAGGAAGTATTTAGGTTTCGCAAAGCAAAAGGTGATTAAGGTTGAATGTGAAACTCAAAAGGAAAAGCTTACATCTCTTGAGCAAACTCCTTCGGTGGATGTTTCCACATTAAAGTCAATCACTCATGATGAAGCTGAGAGTGATGCTGAATGGGATGAGCTGACAAAAGACGATTCCCCAAAAACAGACAAAGAAGTTAAAGATAAAGACATGTTGACAACAAAAGTTATACTGGAAGAAAGGCCAAAATGCTCGATGTTCATGACTCTGATCAATCATGGATTCCCATATGATCTACTAGGGAGGCTGAATGTGAATGAGATGAAGAACATCTTGAAGGAGTTCTAGCTGGCTAGCTTTAAGATTTTAAACTACAACTATGAAACATTCATAAAATTTCAATAAATTTAGATATCAAGAATGAAGTAGGGCACTGTGACACAAGTAATCCTAGAAAGTACAACATGGTATGTCGGTTGCAGGGATAAAACTACAAATCCTATGAACTTAAGGAAAGAATTGTAGGTGAGATGAGAAGAATGATGGAATATGTCATGGCTGTGGAACTTGATACTAGAATTAGATTTAGGACTGAAGCTCCAAAGCACAACTCAATACAAAAGAAAAGACAAATTTATCAGAGAACCAAGAGTAGTCAAACCTGGCAAAGTGTGGCTATTGAGTACAACAGTCAGAGAAATCACTGAGAAAAGTCTACTTTGATAGAATTGTTTGACCACAACACAAGACCAAACTCTGTTGAAGATAATAGGATAATGGCATGGAAGTATGATAAAGAATGGAACTGTGCTATCATCAAGAGAACATCTAGAAAGGTTCAATACTTCCATGATAAAGTATCAGTGCTATGCCTACCCGAATGTGACCACAATGATCTACAAAGCTTGATTATATCTAACTATCCAATTCACCCAAGAGGAAGAGACTTCTCTGGGTTGGTGGGAAAGTTAAAGACAAAATTCAAAGATATTATGATTAAAGAATCCAAGAGAGAGGATGATGAGCATAGGAGAAGGTCACAAAGGATGAAAAGATCAAAATCCATCTCCTCTACAATGGTGGATGATGAGTTCTTAAAGAGGGTTGGATGTCAAAAGAGGAAGTCAGCCGATGTTAAAGAATTTGATGGGAATCAATATACATATCATATAATAGAATGAGGATGTATTGAGAAGATCAAAGAATTGGTGCTGCTAAGGAATGCAGAAGGAATGAAAGCAGAGAAAATCAGAATATTTGATCCAGTGGAGATCAACCTGCTCCACCCAAGCTACACTTCATACTTCCATGACAAATTCTTCTCTAAGTTGTCTGATGAACGAGTTTATATTGATTTATTCTTATATGTGTACATGATTCAAGTTTTGGATAAAATACATGCAAAAGCATAAAAAAGAAGAAGGTATAATGTTGGGATATTGAATGGAGCTCGCATTGAAGAAGTATGAGAAGTTAGAATCTCAGAAGAATATGAGCTAGAAATAGTTTACAACCAAAGTTTTGTAGAAACTCTTACAACTAAAGAAAACATTTTGGGATTAAGTATAAGACTCTACAAGGGATATGCAGAATGGAGATCAAGTACAAGTACAATGATCAAAAAGGATGTAGTATCATACTATAAAAAAAGATGGTGGCAAGATTGAAAGAACTTTTAGTTTTGAAGAGCTAATTACAAGTGTCTAAGCCTAAGGGGGAGTATTGTTAGATCTAGGGTCAACAGATCTAGTCCATTTTGTATAGGCTTGGAACTTAAATTAATATTTGTAATGAATACTTGTCATTAGTTATTATGTATGCATTAAATGTATAGGTTAACCAATATATGTTTGTTGATTTATATAAGTTTGCAGGGAAAACATTATAATTGGTAAAAATTCACCAAGTGTAATAAACATCTACGGATGAACATTTTGTTCTTCCATAGATATGTTTCTTACAAGTAAAATACATCCAAAGATCTTCTGTGGATGAACAACCAGCTCTGAGGATGGAAGAATAAGATTGCTTCGAAAGAACAATGTTCCCTCGGAAGAACAAGATTCTTGCGGAAGAACCAATATCTATGGAAGACAATATTCATGTGGAGTTCAAACACTTGTATTTAAATAATACAAGTGTTACAAGTCAACAAGTCAACAAGGCAGTCATGTGAATCCTAAGAGATCCGATAATTCCACAACAGAAACAATTCCACATCCCAAGAGATTCGGTGTTTCTTTAACATAAACATTATTGTCTATAAATATGGATCCTAGGCTTCAAATCAAGGACACAGCTTCGATGGCAAACATCCAAGTAACAATACAACAACCAAGCATCACGTCACATCACACAAACCAAAATCCTAGTAGTTGTCACATCATCAACCATTCAAATCAATATCATTAAATCATTCATTGTTTATTTGTAATCATTAACTATTTTTAATGAAATACGTTTGAATTGAATCTTTGTCTGATCATTAATTGTGTTCTATTCATTGTGTTTAACTTAAATACTAATCATTATTGATATTGAAATGAATAAAAACAATTAAACCAATTTAGTGTTGATTCCAAAAACGTTAATTCGACTTTCAATTAACACTGATAATTCCTGATTACGATCCTTGGATTAATAGTTTACATCAACTGCTGAAGCTGAATACATTGGTGCTGCTAGTTGTTGCGCTCAAGTGATTTGGATTTAGAATCAGATGTTTTACTATGGATTCACTTTCAAAGAGACTCCCATCCACAAACACAATAACAATGCTCTCTCTATCACAAAGAATCTTGTGTAGCACTCAAGGACCAAACACGTCAACATCAAGTAGCATCTATTTAGAGATAACATTGAAAAGGGATTAATAAAACTAGTTAAGGCTAACGCAAATGAATAATATGTAGATCTATTTACCAAAGGTTTTGATGAATGATATTTAAATATCTTATATTAGCTGTTGTGATGAATAACTTTGAGTAGATTTTCTTTAAACTTAATTCATATTATTTCTAAATATGTGTGTCCTAAGTTGTTTATTTTATCACCTTCATAAGCCTTTGTTTATTATAGAAGAAAAATCTTTTAAAATGTTATTGCTTAGATTATTTAAAATTTTGATTATTTATTTTACTTCAGAAGATCTCTCTTTATCTTCATAAGAAAATTATGTCATCAAAAACAAATAACTACATTTGTCAATTTACTTTCGGAAGAAAATTTCAAAACATCTTCCAAGGCATAAATGAATTTATAAGTACTTATATGTATTTAAACAAGAATTTTCTTCGGAAAGAAATTAAGTCATGTAAGCTTTTATTCTTCTTTGTATAAAAATTACCAAGTCTAAAGATACTCCGAAGCAAAATGCTCTATAATTTTTGAAATTTCTTCCGAAGCCATTTTAGCTTTGGAAGCTTTTTATCAAAACTTCCAAAGGGAAAATACCTTCGGAAGATTTTTTACATCGAAGATAACGACCTTTTTGGGCACTTTTTCAGAGGTGGAACCGATATCCTGATTTTAAAGTTTACTCTATCATTAACTTTGTCCCAAATCCAATTCATATACGTATACCTAACGGTTCCCCCTTCTTTCACTCCCTTCTTCATTTGAAACACTTATAAACCTAAATTCACACAAAACTCACTTTGTTCTTATGTTCCTTCACCTTTAAGCTTACAAAAATGGCCAACATATATTGCGGAAACATCCTTAAATTTTTCATGCAACTACACACACAACATAATCAACTTGCCCTGTTGGACTCTAAGAAAGATCAAAGTTTCTCAGAGGTCTATCATTTCCTTTCTTTGTCCAAATACTGCACGTCCATTACCATTGATCCTCCACTCTATAAGGATCACCTTTTTAGAATTTTGGAAAAATTTCCAAGACGTCATTATGGATATGGAGAAGGCACTATCTGCCATAGTGCAACGGAGGACAATGTTCATCTCTCCGGCCATCATAAAGACACACCTTCAACTAGATGGTGTAAAATGTGAATTGTCCTTTCCTAAAGTTGCTGTCAACCACTCCTTTGAGCATATGGGCTATGATGGAGAATTCTCTATAAAAGACCTTTAGGAAAGGAAATGTCTCATCTCAATGGAAGTATCTACTTCATGGGGTCATCCACAACTTATCCAATAAGCATGGAGGATGGGACCAGATTCTTGAAGATCTCTCCTTCATAGTTCATAGAATGGTTTAGGGGGTCAAGTTTAGGTTCTCATAATTTTGTGTATATCAATGTACTTGCTAACTTAGACTCCTTAGAGTATTACATATTCCCTAGATTTGTTCAACAAATTCTCAACTATGAATTGGGCTCATAATTGAGGGGAACATGTAATATTTTTAAATTTGGACTCATGAATCCCGACATCTTTAAGACAATAAAGAAGTTGATTATTCGCTTCTCTAGGGTAGAAACAACCCTTATCCCAAAAATAGAGCTCATTGTTCAAGGTGACAACCTAGAAGCACAAGCTAGTGTTAAACCAACACCTTCAACCTCTCAACCACAAAAACAACCACAAATCAAGCAAACCTACCAAAGAATATCCAAATGAACCCTTGTAGAAGCTACTAAGCTTGTGCAACACCTATATCATCACCCTTACATGAAGAAGTGGGCACTAGAGCTCCTACTTCTCCTGAGGAGCAAATCACTCCCATCTCACATATGATTAGTATTGAGGTTCCTAATGCTCAGTCTTATAAGCTCACAAGCCCAACAACCTTAAGCCTTCACTTAGAGTCTCAAAACTCTAGTGATCAACCTTAAAGGGAAAGTTTCCATCCCTAGCCTCTTGGTCTCAACCAACCAATTCCTAACCTTGAATTCTATAATGAGAAGACTTGGGGTTTAGTGACTATCATGAGTCTCTCTACTCTTCCTCAATTAAAGGAGAGATGAGTACTCCTGTCTCTACCTTGTTTAGCCCATATCATTCACCCATGACTGAGGTGGATCTCCCTAAACTTGTTTCGGAGGTCCATGTGGAAGAGGCTCTCGCTTCTGCAAGTTATTACATTTTTAGACCTCCACCATGGTAACTCAGCCCATTGACACATTACCTAAAGTTGTGATTGAGCAGTGGAAATTCAGCAGCCACAAACACTATGCTGGTGATGAGGAAGAAGACTTTGGTCCTGTTCACACATCCCCCAATGATTCTTCTAATGAAGATGGTGGGACATAAGACTAACCGTGCAAGAACTGTCAAAAACATGCACTTACTTAGTTTCTAAGGTTAGTCACTTGGAATCTTAGGCGACTACCCTACAAAACAGGGTCAATGACTAGAAATTGAAGGCGAAACTAGTTGGGAGACCTTTAAGAAGAGCTCATCCAGGAACACAAGAACCCGTGGATGTGATAGACCTAACTCCTACTTTACATATGCAAGACGGTGATGCTACCAAAAGGAGGAGAAAGTCTTAACAATCAAAGAACCTAGGAGTTCTTCACAAAGTATCGACATAGAGGATTCACCATCCTCACTTGCAATTATCCGTACTCAACAACCTCCGCAGGTCCACATTGACGTGGACTCACTCATTCAAAATTTGTTTGAGGAGGGTATTCCAACGGCAATGTCATTCCCACCCTAAGGAACTTCAAATTACATACTAGGGTGGAGGTATGATGTTGAGAGAAGAGCCCTCATACTTCATAGACTTCAAGGGCATCAAGAGATCTTCAAATTTCAGACCTTGAACTACTATAAAGGTCTTGATCTTGTCAACATGCCACTTTCCAATCCAACTCATCATAGGCAAGCTGAAAGAATGGTTGAAAGGATACAAGACATAACTAATGAAGTGTTCAAAGCAAGAAGATAAAAATGAGCAGACCATGTCATTGATCACTGGATGTTGAGGTGTACCCTAAGATTAGCTTCAAAGGGGAAACCTTGACTAAAGGCCTAATGATAGAAATTGTGAGTACTGTCATAGAACCAACACCTGCAGGGGAAGGTGTCTCACAGTCTCTCTCTGGCTAAAGTCAGACTGCTACATCAGACAATAAAGGCCAAAGCTCTCTCCACCCTCCTAAGTCATAACGGTGTATAAGTGACAAAGGGAAAAGGATATTGACTCCTAAGGAGATTAAGGAGGAGAGAGAGAGAGAAAGGAAGAGGAAGTTAAGGGGAGAAGTATGGTGGGTCCTCAAGTTTCATGGAAGCTGCGATCAGGACTCCTCACATACCAAAAACTTAAAATGATGAGTTAAGAGTATCCAGGATACATTATTTGGGGACCATGAACTGTAACATCTCATATTTTTATTAACTAAGAGTTAATTTCATTTATTCTTATACGGGTCATTGTTGTCATTCATGATACTTATGGGTTATTTACGCTTATTTGTTGGTTTTAATTCTTCTTAGTTTAGGTGTGCTTAGTAATAATAATAATAATAATAATAATAATGATCATAATCATAACAATAAAAATAATAATAATAATAATAATAATAATAATAATAATAATAATGTTAATAATAATAATAGTATTGTTAATAATAATAATAATAATATTAACAATAATAGTGTAATAATAAGTTATAAGAGTAAACAAGCCAAGAATTAATGTTAAAACTAAGTTTAGGGGGTTATTTGTCAACTTTGAAACTTTAAAAGAAAGTTTGTAACATAAAATGTTAAAATGAAAACCAGGGGCACTGAATGTGGCAAGTCCGAAAATCTCTTACTTTTTCTCCGTTTTTCTGGCAAACCCGCCGAACATCGCCGGCCAACTCCGGCAAGGCTATAAACTGTTGTAAATGGTCGATTCGAGACCCAAAACCATTCTCCAATCTTTCTAGAACTCACTTCGAACTTGAATGCACCAATTAAACATGTTTAATCATTGGTTACTAAGTGAATCGAATGCATAACCAAAACATTTCAATTCCTTAGCCGTTCGAGCATTACATCGTAATAATAATCTAATTAAACGAACTTACACAATCATCTAACTAATCCTAAGTGTGCATAACTTCCATTTGCACTTGAAACAAACACACACATCACATCCGATCGACACTTTCATTGCAAACCTACAAATACTCCAACTTCATCATCGGGGCATCAGGACTGAAATTGATAAGGGGCTTTGAATCAAGAACATTATCCAAAGCTATCCAATAGTTTAATTTGATTATCATCCTCAATTGCTCTTCAATTGTACTCAACTTGAACTCGGCTTGTTCGTCATTTGTTCTTAATATCAGATCAATTCAAACCGGGTAATTAAACATACCTATACACTCAAGTTTACATGGGGAATAAAAGCCCAATGGTTATCATCATTTATAGAATAGACTGTTTGTCAATTGAGCCAATCGAATCTAGAGTTCTTAAAGAATTGGGGCTATTCTCAATCAAACGTTTTAAGAATTAAGGGCTGAAAGTTAGCACATCAATAGCCCTTAGTTCACTGGTTACCCATCCCCATCCCAACCTAGAGGTCCCGGGTTCGAACCCGGACACCCTCTGAATTTTTAAAAAAAGGCTTTTTAGTCTTAATTCAATTATAGAAAAATTTTATTAAATATAAAAATGATTTATACAAACACCTAATATTTTTAAAATCATCTAAACATTTTCTATAATTTATTTCTTGAAAAACATTTTATCATTTTATTATAAAAATTATTTACAAATGTTTTAACAAAATATTTATATAAAAATAGATTTATATGATAATTTAAATTATTAAATTATTATAGACCTTATGTTTTCCTTGATTAGAGATTTATAATGATAATTATAGTATTCAAATATATTTTATAATTAAATATGCAAGTTATATACAAAGGATTTAATTCCTTTCAAATCTTATAAATTGTACATTCTTTTATCAAACACAATATAAATACGAGTTCACTAGTTTCATTTATAGAAATCCCCAAATTCTAATACCCTGGTTCATGTATAACCATTAATCTTATTACCTAAATCTTGTAAATATATACATATTTAGGTACCTTATGAGGGACTACGGTGGAACTTGCTTATTATTTTTATTAATCGTCATTTTATACCTATTTGCCAAGTGAGTTTCCTTGACCCTTTTTTATATTATTTCACACTGTTTTGGGGTGAACATGTTAATCTTATCAACATAGACTTGTAAATGTTTAACTATTGTAAAACACTTGCAATTCATACTTTTATATGTCATGGTTATTTGTGTTATTGTAAGTTTTGTATGAAATATATTTTTTGTTGACAATAATTACCTATTGCTAGCCTGGCGACATCTTAGATCTTTGGGCCTGACAAGCCTATTGGTGCTAAATCCGATGTATTGCCGGCTCTCGATGACGTATGACTAGTTCATCATGGGAACCAAGTACACTTAGCCAATCATATCAACTTGTAATTAAGTCAAGGTTTGATTGTAGCTATATGTGTTCTATGAACTTGCAAACTCATAACCTATGACATGAATTGCTACTTGTAACTTTTGATATAATACGTATATTAAACCCTTGTAAACTCACCAACTTCATAGTTGACCTTTTATTTTTAACATGTTTCAAGAAACCCGCATGTTTGAAGTCAAATTTTGAAGCTTGCAATAAACTAGGATTTGGACCTAGTTAAAAGAATAAAGTGCTTATGTTATGTTTTCTTTTGTTTGAAAATATTTCAAGATTGAGTCTATGGTTGTTTTTGCCTTTGAAACTCAAATAATAATATTTTCATTTAAGATAGCATTATGTGGCTATGAACAATTTTAACCCTCACATCTTGACGATTCCATCGTCAAGGTTGGGGTGTGACAGATTGGTATTAGTGCCCCTAACTATAGGGATTTAGGTTATTAGAAATGGTGACGTAGACTATAGTTTATGCATGAACTGTATAGAATAATATTTATATCCTTGTAAAATATATGGTTTGCCTGCTACATAATGCTATGCCTTCTTATGTGCAACTTGATGCCATAGAATAAGATTGCTTTATAAATGCTTAAATTTTGTTACTTGTATCCTTAGACTTATCCTCGACTCTTTGATTCTCCCAGACAAATGAAACTTCCTAAACTTATTCTTGACGACACGTGGGATAGTACACTAATTAGCGTGGGTTTAATTCCTTAGACTCTATGTCTAATCTATGAAAATCTCATCAAAGTTTTGATTTTATGAACCTAAGAAATTTGTGTGACACATAGACACATGTATTCTGGTTTTCCTTGCGAAAGGCCTTTGGGCTAAGGTAAGCATTTTTCATAAATCCTACAGGACTAGTTATGCTTACCTGGGGATTTCTAGGATGAGTGATAAACTATGGTCAACATACATAAGTTTCCAAGACAAATGCGTCAATTTACCTTGATGTGTCAACATTTCCAAATGGTAATGCGTTACTAAATGGAACCATTCCATATGCCTTACAAATCTTGATTACCCTTCTTTTAAATTACTATCCTTTGTTATTCTCATTCCCCTGTCTAACTCATTTTGTATATCCAGCATGTCTAGTCACGATGGAAAGCGTGGAAGTTTTGACCATAAGCTAGCCGCCATGATTGCTTGACAAATGGCTGCTGTCATCCCAACCATGGTTGCTGATCTCAATAGCACCTTCATGACAATTCTAACAACAATGGAAATGTTCAAGGGGAAAACAATGCTAACAAAGGGTGCAATAACCTAACCTTTACCTTCAAGCACTTTAGTTCTTGCAAGCCTACTAGTTATAGTGGTAAGGAAGGAGCCAATGGTCTTCTTGAGTGGTTCAAGAGCATGGTGAATACCTTCTTCAATTGTGAGTGTCCCGAGGCACTCAAAGTTCGTTATGCCACTAGTACGCTCCAACAAAGGGAACTTACCTAGTGGAATAGCAAAAAGAGAAAGCAAGGTGCTGATGTTGTGTTGGCACTCACTTTGGATGAGTTCAAGAACATTGCCAACGTAAAGTTTCTGCCCGAGGAGTGAACTACAAAAATTGGAGGAGGAATTCTGGAACTTGAAGCAAGATGGTGGTGACTATTTGGCCTACTCAAATAGGAGTCATGAATTGAGTATATTGTTGCCCCATATGGTTGCAACTGTCCCTCGCAACACCGAGAAGTTCATCAAGGGTGTACCACCCCAAAATCAAGATGCTATGATGGGTAGCCGACCCACAACCTCGGAAGAAGTCATCACTATCGCCGCTCAACTCAGCGAGAATCATATATTGTGGTGGAAAAGATGGCTATCGAGGCTGTTAAGGAGACCAAGCCGAACCGTCTTACGACAACAACAATAACAACAACAAGAAGCACAAGTTCACACCAGCATGCAACTATGCTATGGCTGCAACCAAACCACCGCAATGATAACTTGTACCTGTAGCTGCACATATGGCTCAAGTGGTTGTGGCTAGGGCCTATGCCAGACCTCAACCTATGTGCAACTACAAGACGGTGATGGGTGTGCACTTACAACACAAAAACACAATAAGGAGAGTTGGTAAGAATACTTAGCAGATCAAATAGTGAAACTAGGTAAGCTTTTGTAAACGACACTAAGAACACAAGTAAATATGAGACAGAAACAAGATAGCAAGTTACATAATGAGATGGTTTTCAAGATTGCAGTATATTGCCTTCTCAAGTTCTATTACAAGTGTTACAAAGCATATTCTGAAAGTTACAAGTACTTGAGATACATATACTACATCCTATAGCTGGTAATACTTTGAAGGCCAACTGGATACAATTGACTAGACACAAACAAAATCAATTGTAGAGTCAAAAGGCAGATTGCCTTTTGACTTTTGATTATGACATGCCATAGCTTACATCCCAATATATTTCAAAAAGGATAAAGTACATGAAGTAGAAACTTACAAACTCAAGACCTCAATGTACAGTTACTAAAAGCATGGACCTTTTCACCAACTTATGAAAGTTGGTCACATTAGAGAGTTGCAACAGAAAGGGGTCCAACTTTATATAAAGTACATCAGATAAAGCATGTAAAAAGTCTTTGGAAGGAATTTGTCTTCAAGTGTTGGCTTCGGAAGACTTTGTCTCTGAAGCTTCGAAAGACTTCATCTTTGGCTTCTGAAATTGGTCTTGGCTTCAGATGATTTCACACTTGTGCTTATGTGAAACTTCTGAAGCATTCTTCTTCCATGCACTTGTGCATGCATGCAAGAGACTTTGAGTGCTTGAGTTTCATCAACCTTAACATATATTACTTACAAACTCCCCCTAGGCTGATGTTACCAAAACACTTTGAAGAAATCAGATATTAACAGTCCTTATTATGATGATAACCATTCCTTTCTTCATGAGATGATCAAGATCACTTAGACATTCAAAGTGTCTTCTCATGTTAAAAAGATCATGAAAGGCAGATTGAACATGTCTTGCCATGTGTATACATCCTTAATGCCTTGTTCTCTAATGACATTCCACCTTTCTCGATTTGTGGTGTATGTCCCAGACAAGATGGGTCTTCCTGATGCTCGAGCAGCTGCTTGAATGGGAGATGATGGAGCATCCTTTGGTTGCACATCCTCAGGATGTTCTGACTCATCCTGAGGTTCTAAAAAGGATGTTTCTTTTTTCTTCTTTGGCTTTGGCTTTGAAGTCATCCTTTTCTTTCCTTTTGTTCCTTCTAACTGAGAAGACTGGCCTGCAACACTTGGTTGATCTTCTTTTTCTTTCTCAGTTGGGTCTTCCTCTCTCACAGGTTAAGAAGGAGAGGGAGTTTAACCCTACTGTGGATTAGAAGATGAAGCTTGCTGAGTCTCAATAGGAGGTTTAGGTTGTGTTGTCTCAGGTTGTTCAACCTTAACCTCTACTTCAGGTGGTGCTTAACTTGGAGGGGAATGTAAGTCTATTAGCTTTCCACTCTGAATCTTCTACTTGATTACAGCTTCAAGATGCTCATCCTCCTCTGCCTGTGTGCAAACTTCTTTATACTCTTCTGGATGATGGCTCTTGACTTTGCAACTTCTTCCCTTAGTTTCCCTTTGGTGATCTTTCTTTCCTTGACTATCTCAAGTTCATGTTGTTTGAGATACTCAAACTCAATATAGTCATAGGATAAGGGAAGAAGTGCATCTGCTTGATAGAGGCCTGTGGCACTCTGGTGGTTGATCATTATTGTAAGGCCCCGTTCCCAGGACACGTACAGCTGGTCAATCATCGCACATAAAACATATATTTTCACTAACTTAAATAAATCATTACAGTGGAAACATTAAAACAAACATTCCATTTCATTATAAAAACTTTTGTAAAATATACATCGTTATCAGGTAACAAAATACTTGTAGCATTACATCACAAAGCCTTATAAAAATGGATGTCATCCGAAACAAGCCAAGTACCCACCCCGTACCATCCTCAGCAATGCTCACCTGCCAACTGGAAAATGCTTAAAAAGTCAGCGTTGCTAAGTGAGTTCTAGTTTTATAAAAACATTGCATTACCTACATTTGTCAATACTTTCACACGTGATCACACATCGTATATACATCAAGGTAAAAGTTATTATCTTCATCATCGTTCATTTAGTACATTGCACACGTTCGCACATATCTCACATATCGCACATATGGAGTGGTCGCTAGGATAGACTCCCCTTCTGTGTGTGAACTCTTATGGTTTAGCCAAGATCGCACGTTGTAAATCGACATACACATAGTAATTAGGAAATCACATGTTATTAGAGCAGTCACCAAGACTGAACTCTTACTGTGTGTGTGAACCCTTATGAGTTAGCCAAAATCGCACGCTGTAGATACAAACAAGGTAACTCCTAAGAGTTATGAACCTTCCTTCAGTTGCTTGCAAGGCTTTTCATTCGTTTGCTCATTATGTTCCATTTTCATTATCTTAAATCTTTCACTTCATTAAGATAATACTTACGTTCACTAACAATATGACACCACGTAAAGTTACATGATCATACGTAATAAGGAACATAACAGATCATATCATACATAAGCATAACATCATCAATGAGCCATCATCAATCACATATCATCATGCATAACCATCAATCATATATCATCATACATAAGTCATTCATCATACATCATCAACATACATTAACATGTTCATCCGCATAAACATTACATGCCCATCACATCATCTATGACCTCAAAAGTTAGCTTACATGAACCCCTAGGAACCTCCCAAGTCAAAGCCTACATAACACTTTTCCCCCGGAAATTAAAAAATATTCTAAGTGTTCATCCGCATTTCCTATTGTTCATCTGCATTTCTTATTGTTCATCCGCATTTCTTTTGTTCATCCGCATTTCTTTTGTTCATTCGCATTTATTTTGTTCATCCACATTTCCTTTACTCATCCGCATTTCCTTTATCATCCGCATTTCCTTTACTCATCCGCATTCCTTTACTCATCCCCATTAACATGTTCATCCGCATAAACATTACTCATCCACATTAACATGTTCATCCATATTTCTTTACTCATCTGCATTTACATGTTCGTCCACATTAACTATACTCATCTGTATTAACATGTTCATCCACATTTCCTTTACTCATCCGCATCAACATGTTCATCCGCATTAACTTTACTTATCCGCATTAACATGTTCATCCGCATTTCCTTTATTCAAATGCATTCATGTTCATCAGCATTAAATTTCATCCGCATTAACTTGTTCATCCGCATTTCTTATTCATCCGCATTAACTTGTTCATCCGCATTTCTTATTCATCCGCATTAACTTGTTCATCCGCATGAACTTGTTCATCCTCATTTCTTATTCATCTTCATTAACTTGTTCATCTGCATGAAATTATTCATCCGCATTTCTTATTCATCGGCATTAACAACACTTAAGCCGTTATTCTAAAACTTAGGCGCATGAGCAGCCCCATTCGCACTTAAACATCAGATTTCATTCGCAAATGGGCGCATGAGCAGCCCCATGCGCACTTAAACATCAGATTTCATTCCCTAAACCTCACCTATCATCCTGTAAGCTTAAGTCTTACATTCTAAGCCATAGAAACACAACCATAACATCATTAAAAATAAACATAGCCTGAAATCAAACACCACTCACAACATACACACAAACATACATACAGTTATAAAACCCAGCTTTCACAAAAAGTTCATACCTGCATTTCCAGCCCCAAAATAGTTAAAAACATGTAAACGAGGGGTTCTAAAACTCACCTTTGGAGCTCTTTGGGTAAGACTTTTTCAAATCCATTTGCCAATTGAGCTCAAACACCTAAAACCCACCAAACGCATATAACCAAACACACACAACATACATAAGCACACAACCGAGTATGAAACCAGTTAAGAACATCTTAAACACACAATTTCTAACCTTGAATTCAATCTGCTTCTCTATTCTTCTTCAAAATCTGAATTTTGTACTTTCACTCTTTAAAACATCCGAAAGAAATGGGTGTGTAGGCGGTGAGGGGCGGCCATCACCTTTTACTCACCAACTTTTCCAACTTTTGTCCTTTATTACACTTTTTGCCCTTCAACTTGAGTAAAATATCTTTTCTTTCTTTTTCTTCACTTAATTCTTTCTTTACTAACTTTAAAAGAATAACTGAGTGCTACAAGTCCACCCCCTTATATAGGTTTCGTCCCTGAAACCTGTTATTCCTCAAACAATCATGGGTAATGATGTCTCATCTCTTCTTCAGTCTTCCACGTAGACTCAGATCCCATCCTGTGCTTCCACTTTACACACATTAAAGGAACCACTTTATTCCTAACCTCTTCTCTTTACGATCAATGATCGCCACTCGTTGCTCCACATAATTGAGTCATTTGTCTAACTCGATATCCTTAGTAGGACAATCATATACTCGTCTGTTAAACACCTCCTCAGATATGATACACGGAATGTCAGATGAATTCCACTTAACTCATCTGATAGCTCCAATCTATATGCCACCTCTCCTATTCTAGCAATGATTCGGAAAGGCCCTAGGTATCTCGGGCTCAACTTGCCCCGCTTTCTAAACCGAATGATACCCTTCGAAAGGGATACTTTTAACATAACTCTGTCACCCACCTGGAACTCAATCGGTCTACATCGTTTATCAGCATACAACTTCTGTCTATCTTTGGTTGTCTTCATGAAGGCTTTGATCCTTTCCAGCTTCTTAGTCGTAGCCCCGACCACCTCGACGCTCCCTAACTCTTTATGGCCAATATCACCCCAACAGACTGGTATTCTACCTCTCCTACCGTATAGCATCTCATAAGGAGGCCTACCAATACTAGCAAGATAACTGTTGTTATATGAGAACTCAGCTAACGGTAAGTGGTCATCCCACCTTCCTCAAAAGTAAATGACTTCTGCGCGAAGCATATCTTCCAGCATCTGAATGGTACTTTCTGAGTGACTGTTGGAGATGTAGAAGATAATCTATATTATTAACACAGTGAAAGTCAACGACACGTTCGAGACAAGGAACCAAGACGAGACATTGAAGATTTAAAACTTGGAGTTTTATTGTAAAAAATATATTTTGTGTGAACAAAATATATTTTATGTTGTTTTTAGTTATTTTTATGCTTAATATGTACTTTTGTATTAATTAGCCTAAGTCTAGTGAGTTAAGTGCAATTAGCAAATATTAGTCTAGACAATAAATAGGTTAATTATCATTAGTGTTGATAATGGTTGTATGACCAATAGATTGAGGGATTATTTGAAAACACATATTTTGCTATCTAATTGAAGATCAAAGGGGTTTTTATTGTGATTATTATATTTTGATCTAATTCTTCATGATTTGATTCAAGTGTGATTATCCTGGAGTTACAATTTGGTATCATAGCCATATTGGATTAAATTCATTGAAGAATTGAAGAAATTGTTGCTCATTTTTTAAGATATTCATCAATTTTTAGACAGAGAAACTGGGTTTCTAGAGAGAGAAAGTAGATATGAGTTCAAATTTCTACAAATTCAGCAACAACACATCAGATCTATCACTATAATCAACATATATTGAATCTACATCATCGTTTGTACAAGAAAAAATAATGAAAAACTTTAGATCTCAAAGTTTCTATCACACACACTAGTGTGTGTTCTTGGTGTTCTTGGAGATTCAACATCTTCATCCATCGAAACTAGCATCATTCCGAACCAAAGTTCAAATTATCCGGCGAAATTACAGCCGAAACTAAAAGTTTCGCTCATTTTTGGGCGAAATTGTACTTTTCCGGCGAAACTGCGAGATCCTGCGAAAGTGCAGTTTCGTCCGGTGAAACTATTCCTGTGAAATTACTCTATTCGGTGAAACTATACAACCTGTGAATTTAGTATCATTTTCAGCAAAATTTAATACAAAAAAGGTGCAAAATAAAAAAAACGTGTGAAACTATATGTGGATCTGAATAATCATCCGTCTCTAGCCATTAACCACACAACCAAATCTATCACCACCACCATAGCAATACCACCGTTGTAACACCCGTTATTCTTTTAGAAGAAGAATAAGAAATGAAGAATAAAAGTAGAAAATACAACTTAACCCAAGTTGAGGGGTTAAAAGTTTCAAAAGGACAAAAAGAAAAAAAGTTGGTACAAAAGCAACATGGCCTCCCACACCATGTTACTTTTCACCTTTACAATCGGTTTTAGAGAGAGAGGGGAGCAGAAAACTCTCGGTTGAAGAGGAAGAGGAAGAAGATTGAATTCAAGTAAGAATTCGAAGTTTTTAAATGTTTATGATGGGTTTTGTCTCAGTTATATGCTTATGTGCTTGTGTGTGTGTTCGTGTGTGTGTGTTTGGTGGGTTTCTAGGTGCTTGAACTCATTTGCATATGGGTTAGAAGGAAGATACACCCAAAGTTGCACTAGGTGAGTTTCTAGACCCCAATTTTACTTGTTGTAAACTCTTTTTGGGGCGGAAAATGTATTAAAAAGGTTTTTACTATGTTTATGTATGTATACCCGTATGTATTATGCATGCTTGATGATGTTCCTTAGATGGTTATAGGTTAATCAGGTTTAGAATAGCCTTGGTAAGCTTAGAACAAATAGGCTTGATTTTTGGGTTCGAATATATCCTAGAAACATGTTGAGCAGAAGGTTCATGCGCCTAAATAAGGCTCATGCGCCTCGAAATGCCTTAAAAATGCTTAAGTGTAACTCATGCGCCTGAATAGTACCCTCATGCGCCTAGAATATTAGTCAGACGACTAAATGTAGGGCCATGCGGCCCAATAGTGTCCATGCGTCCGAATGAGCCCATGCGCCTAAGTATCCATGTGTCCGAATAGCCCATGCGCCTAAGTATCCATGTGTCTGAATAGCCTATGCTCCTGAATAGTTTATGCACCTAAGTGTTAAAACAGTTAAGTGTTGACTCATGCGCCTGCATAGTGATGAAACACCCAAACAGTGCTCATGCGCCCAAATAGTGTTGGTGCACCTAAACACTTAGAATTTATTACGAAATTTTTGGGAGTCTATGCTATTAAGGTTTTGACCAAGGTTTGACTAGGGCCTATTAATGCCTGTTCGATGCATTATTATGATTGCTTTATGATTGTTCCATATTATTATTGTTATTATTATTATTATTATTACTATTAGTGTATTTCTTTGCGTGGTGTGTTTATTATCGTAACGTAAAGTATTACTAATAATATTAAAGTGAAAGAGCAATGAAGAAGAGAAGTGGAACCTAATTAAAATGTTAACAAGTCTTGCAACCTTATAGGAGGTGCACGACCATGTTGTCGTTAGCTCAACTGTGATGCGGGTTGGCTACCCTATGTTGCACATGGGGCCAGTCAATTGAGATTGACGGACCTTTGCAGCGTACCCTAGGTGACTGGGCCAGCCTTGTATACAGTATTTAGAGCCCCTCGAAGGAACAAAAGGCCTAACACCATTTCCTCCGCGCATATAGTTTAGGGTATTGCTCATTGGTCCACATAGAGAGTGAAAGATAAATATAAAAGGGTATAGAACAAACAAGGCATACAGTAAAGAGAAAAAGTATTATCTGATTGTATAGTTAATGCGTGATCACGTATAAAGAGATGAAGTTTTCATAAAAGGAGAATTTTCATATGTATACCTTACAAAAAGTATTTTATTACTTTTAAAACTAGAACTCACTCAGCAAGGCTGACTTTTATACATTTTTAGTTGGCAGGTTAACATTGCTGAGGATGGCACGAGGGTGAAGCTACTCGCCAGGGAAAGTCTGACATCCATTCATACTTGTTATTGCTGTTGTTTTGTAATGCAATTAAAAAATTCTTTTGTATTCGGTTAAACAATAGTGTATTGCTCAACAATAGTGTTTTAATGAAATGAATGGCATTTGTTAAAATAATTCTGATGCTTAAGTTTGTAAATTTATAATGTTTAATGTATTTAATGCTATGAATGACCAACTGTGACGTCTCCGGGAACGGAGCCTTACAACCGTCAGCTCCACTGCTTCGGTGGTTCCCATACCAAAAACCATATCCCTATATTTCACATCAACATAACCAGATCTCCTCCAACTAAAATCACTAATTTGTTATAAAAGTACGAACAAGCCCTTTTCCAACTAGGTTATCCTTAAGAAGTGGCTGGAAGACGGTCTCTGGTGGCTAACCAGAGAGTTCTGAGAAAAGATTACAGATGGCAAAATCAGTTCATGTTTGGCTTCGCACTCTAGTATAGAGTACGTGTGGCGTTCCCCCTCATCATGTTTAGTAGTTCCAGGTTGAGTACGCCCTCTAGTGAAGACAACGTCAAAGAATGTGTCACAATATCTCTTGAAGTTAAGGTCTGAAGACTTAATTTTCTTAGCAAATAGTTCCACATCACCGTCATTATCCATGTACATTTGGACCACTGCATCCGCAAATGCTGCAGGGCCCAGAAGGGCTGCAATATTCTGTTTGCGGGTCTTGATCCGCTGACCACCTACAGTAGGCTTCTCCTTCGAGCTCATAAACCTGGCCGGAGTTGAATCGGAGAACAGGGGAGTCTCCGGCGAGTAGTGATCGGAGAACGGCGGAGGAAGAGGTGGTGGTTGATGAAGATGATTTTACTAAGCACCACTATCGTTATCTAGACGACGAGGAGACATAGGATAGGTACACCACTCACCACCACTTGCCGGCAACGCCCCCGCCGGCTACCGCCATGAGGTTTCTTACTCCCGTGATGTCGGCCGGAGAGAAAGGGGGCTGTATGTAGGGGGGTTTGTTGAAGAAGGAAGAACATTAGTTTTGGAGAGTGTTTTTGTTGTAGTGTTTTGATTGAATGTTAGAATTTGAGTTTGTTAGGGTTTATATGTGTTAATGGGTTAGGGTTTCTTACTTCGATGATGTCGGCTGGAGAGAAAAGGGGCTGTATGTAGGGTTTGTCGAAGAAGGAAGAACATTAGTGTTGGAGTGTGTTTTTGTTGTAGTGTTTTGTTTGAATGTTAGAGTTTGAGTGTGTTAGGGTTTAATGTGTTAATGGGTTGGGTTGTTTAAAATTGGGTTTTCAATGGGTTAAGCATATTGGGCAGAAATTTGGTTAATAGATTTTGGTTTTATAAATCGGGCTAGTAAAGATTAAAAATTGGGTTGGGTTTTATAAAAAATTGGTTGATAGACTTTTCCCTAATTGGTTTAATAATTGGGTTTGGATTGAGTAATAAATTTATTTGTTAATTAGACTTATATTATTGAGTTGGCTCATTAAAAACAATAAAAAATATAACAAAGTTGAGCTCATTAAAAATCAAGAAAATAAACTACTTGGGATTAATTGATGTCATCCCAATAAAAAAATATTCAACGATTTTAAAATTGTTTTTATAAAAAAATATTTTTGACCCCAGTTGCTAACATTGTATAGCGTGACATTTAAAAATAATATTTTTCCCGTGGAAAATTATTCTAAATTTTTTGGAAAAAATATTTTTGAGGAGTTTAATTGTTCACAATTTTTAATAAAATGTCATCTTGAGAAGATTTTAAATCAGATAATCTCACAACGGCAGAAAGTCGGTTTGACTCTTTTGCAAGTACAAAGAAAGAAAAATTGTCAGATTTAATTGATCGATTTTTGAAAGTAACAAATAATCTAAAAGCTTCTCGACTCTCTTCCATCTGCATGGAATCATCAAGTTAAAATGCTAAGGAAAGAAAGAGGCTATGTCGACATAAAACTTATGGATATGGTCAACAGACTAAAATCTCTTGAGCTAGATATCCAAAGAAATGAATTTCAACAAGCCATGTTCTCACATCATACCCACGCGCTTAATACTGATCTTGTTTCTTTTGTAACAAGCATACTTGATTACAAAACAAAGATGATTGAAAAATTGAAGTTATTGAGAACTGATTCAGATTTAAATATTGAATTTAGAGAAATTGTTGCCATAGACTGTGAAGCTTTGAGAGTCGACAATGACAGTAAACCAGAGTCTGTGAGAACCGATGATGATAAGGCTAGAAAGGCTGATAAAAGAGAGAAAGAATCTAAGGATGACGAGAGGCTAAAGGTCAAAGAAGAGGAACAACAAAAAATCATAAGGGTTTGCAACTGCGAGAAGAGCTTAGCTACAAAAGGAACTATCAATTTTCCTTACGAGACTATTCAGGATATGTGTTCTTCATCTTGCAAAATCCGGTTATTTGGGATTTATAAGGCAAACAGATTGTTACTCGAAAATGAAAAAGAATTAAAAACAATCAATCAGGAATTAAAGAAAAATGAAATTGCTTTTCCAAGAAAACTTAATAAAAGCATTTGCTGAAAATGATCTTTTAAGGAGAACCATTTTGGAGCGTAACATTAAAATTAATATTCTAAGAGAAAGGGTTGTTTTAGGTCAATTTGAAACAACTTAACTTCAAACAAAGCTTGATAAATGGACCCTTTCACACATGAAAAAGGATGAGCTTATTGCTAAACAACAAGGGGTGCGGGTAAAACATGGGATTAGATAAAAATATGATGGTGAAACTGTATTTAATTCAGTTTCACCTCCTTCTACTTTATGTTATTCACCAATCCCCAGACCTCATTCAACAATTGATTTGATTGAAGCTACACAAACTAGTCATTTAAATGCAGGTTTAAGTAGCGATCTTAAAGAGGTTAGAGATGTGTAGGATTCTCCTATAGGTTTGGGATTCCTCAGGCAGGGGTCTGATAAGAAGATTAATGACGATTCCACTTCTGATGCTACAACACCAATATCAGTTGCTTCTCCAACCTTCTTCAACAAATTCAAAACAGGTAATATTCCTTCGCTTGTTCCTGTCAAGTTTGGTAAAGAAGGAAAATTTATCGAATCATCAAGTAGTCAGAATCCTATAATCGAAGCCGACACAATAGGTGGTGTCAATCAAGTTCCTTTGGAAGCAGATCTGTGTATACGAGACTGGATAAGCTCAGATGATGAATCAAACATAGAGGAGCGTGTTGGTTCCTTACAAATCAAGATAACTACTGACATTGTCAAGTATCAGAAGCTTCCAAAAGCTAAATTATGACCAATGCGGATCTCATCTTAAACAGCAAAACAACCCAGTCAATCAGTGAAGATCTCATTCCCTATTCAGGATGGAAAACTTCAGAACAAGCAAGAATTGCTACAAGCTCAAAGCAATCCTCATCCCCACCTATACCACACGGTTCGGTTAAGCATCAAAAGCCTTTCAAGGCTTGTTTTGAGTGTGAAATAGAAGGTCATGTGGTAAAGAAGTCCCCTCAAAGACTTGCTTTGAATGGTAAAGGCGAAATGAATTGCTTCTCCAAATGAAGAACTCTCTATCCAAACCTTTTCATAAGAAGTCGGTTTCACATGATTTAAAGATGAAAATGACCAAAGGTTTAAAACCAAATTCTTTTCCATCTGGTCTTAAACAGAAAATGTTTTCAAAATTTAATTCATTCAAATCTAAATTAATTGAATCGAAACAAATTTTGGAAATTTAAAAGAAGGATACAGATATCCCCAATTGTTTAAATGGTTGTGTGCAAAAGCAGGTTTCTTGTATTGATGAAAAAGGAACTTCCAGGACTACGATGGTCTGGGTCCCCTTTCAAACTAATTTGTTAATGAGTGCAGGAACAATTCAGGAGGACTGTTAGTAATCCGGTTTAGTGACAGAGATTGTTCCTAATTCAAATTTGAGGCGGAACAAATAGGTTAAGGTTACGGTATTTTATTCACTATCTGAATTTTTATCTACACAATCACCGTTCTCACCTCACAATCACTGAATATTTCTTGAGAATTCATTTCTTCTATTTATATCAGTGTAGTTTGGCAGACCTTCGGTAAATTTCTATTTTTGTACACTTTTTTTAAAACAAATATATAATACATAAAAAATTAAAATAATAATAATAATAGTAATTAAAAAATTAAAAAGTAAAACAAAACAAAACTAAGTTTGCAAAAATAGAAATTTAGGGGGAGAGTATATTAAATAAAAATATGAAATGAGAATTTAGAACTTGATTTGAGATGACCGGGAAATGATTGTATATCTTCTTGATATGCTTGTTTATGCATGACTAGCGTTTAAAATGAGAAATGATACTAATTGATCCTGCTATCTGATTTACATCTTATTTTTAATTACAAATAAAAGAAAAACATACATATTTTTTAATGATATACTTGGTAGACTCAGCCTGAAGAATAAAGTAGAGAGTAGTATGATGATTTAAATTAAAATATATGTTTAAGGATGTATGGTTTTACGTAATCATTTTGGCTTGCACGAAAACTGAGTCCCAACAAAAATTGGATTGAGAATTGATCTTTCACCCTCCATGATACAAATCATATAAGCCATATCCTTGAGTCATGTTTGGGGTATTTATGTGTCTTCTTTTGTGCTAATCTCCTCTGTTGTACGGTAGTACTGACGTGGAGTGATAATCTCCTTTGCTGTACGATAGTAGTCACCTAGAGCTCTCATCGGCACATGATTAAATGGTCATATCCTTTGTTATTGTGAGTAAAGACCTGGAGCTCTCACCATTTTCGTCTAAGTTGTGTCAAACCATCTAAATGATGAATTCATAACAGAATTCAATATGTAGTTGATAATCACTTGCATATTAATGCACAAGCCTTGCTGTATAAATATCATTACAAAATTCAACAATTTTTAGGTTGGGTGAGGGTTTTTGCCAAATAATTGTGGGGTCCTAACATTCTAAAGCATTTAATCGAACCTTAACGAATCATCTACTCTTTGTTGAAAAAGATAAGGCATGGGTTTCAGTGGACAAATATATAAGCAATCGTTATTGATATGTTTGAGAATTTTAAAATTCGTTCAAAGACTGTGATTAGATTTAGTTATCAGTGTGATCTCATTGCATGTCGATGATTCAGTTCATCTTTGTGCTAAAGTATATCTTGAGGATGTGATCTCATGATCGATTTAGTTCTCGGTTATATAAAAAATTAGATTAAAAAATGATATAATAAATGTATATAATAAAAAAATAGAACAAATTTCATTTCAAATTTCTTTTAGGTCTTCCGTATTATGCTATTACAATTTTTTCATGTCTCATGCATTTCACAAAAATTGCTTACAACCGAACACGGGTTCGCTTGTTTTCAAACACAAATAAACACCGGTCTATTTTGTTAAAATGAAATGGTCTAATTAGAAATGTTGAGATTATGTTTGAGAATGTGTTTCAAATTTTTGCTTTAAGTGATGGCCGATCATTAGTTGAGGAATGTACCTGATCAGAGAACCTGTTCCTCAAGTTTGCAGAAGATATCGAGTTAGGAATCCTCCTTCTACATCTTCTGAAGCACTCAAGATTAGAGATTTGAGAAAGCTGCTCCAATATCCTTGCAAAGCTTGCACTCGAAAAGGGGGAGAATATAAATATGGGGAGCTTATGATATGAATAATCTTTCTAATCAGATTCAGAAAGCCTTAATTTGAAGATCTTTCTATTGTTGACATCTCGGTGCTAATTTCGTTTGAAGACGTTGTTAATGATAGACTAAGGGGGAGTATTGTTGGTGCTATAAAAGATAGCCTATATTATCAACACAATGAAAGTCAACAAAAGTCAACGTCACGGTCAAAGTCAACAAAAGTCAAACCCGACACATTTGAGATGAGGAACCGAGACGAGACGTTGAAGATTTAAATGACTTGGACTTTTATTGTAATAAATATATTTTGTGTGAACAAAATATATTTTATCTTGTTCTTAGTCATTTTTATGCTTATTATGTAATTTTGCATTAATTAGCCTATGTCTAGGGAGTTAAGTGCAATTAGTGAATATTAGTCTATATTATAAATAGATTAATTGTCATTAGTGTTGATAATGGTTGTATGACCAATAGATTGATGGATTATTTGAAAACACATATTTTGCAATCTAATTAAAGATCAAAGGGGGTTTGATTGTGATTATCATATTTTGATCTAATTCTTCATGATTTGATTCAAGTGTGATTATCTTGGAGTTACACTGACCATTTGTATGGGGATGATAGGACATGCTAATATGTAACCTCATCCCTATAGCATCATGAAATTTCTTCCAAAATTTAGATGTAAACCAAGTGTCAAAATCAAACAAAATAGACATCGGCACACCATGACGAGTTACTATCTCCTTTATGAATAGATCCGTCAACCTCTCAGATGAATATGTATCACGAATCGGTAGGAAGTGAGCACTCTTTTTCAAACGATCAACTATTACCCATATGGCATCGTACCCTCGTGTGGTACACGATAGCTTTGTAATAAAGTCCACGGTGATATGCTCCCACTTCAACTCCGGTATATCCAAAGGTTGGATTTTCCATAGGGCTTCTTATGTTCCGCCTTCACTTGAGCTTGACCCCCATACAAACTTTACATCTTTACGGGTCAACCTAGTCAACGGAGAAGCTATTTTAGAGAAGTCTTGAATGAATGTTTTCTAGTAGCCCGCCAAACCCAAGAAACTACAAATCTCAGATGGCGTTTTGGTGACTTCCATTGCATCACCGCCTCCACCTATGTCGGGTCCACCGTTATCCCCTCGAGATTTACCACATGAACTAAAAACTGAACCTCGTGCAACCAGAACACGCACTTGGAGAATTTGGCATACAACTTCTCCCTACTCAACATCTCCACACCTCCCAAATGTGCCCGACATGCTCTTCCTCGCTCTTTGAATAAATGAGGGTATCATCAATAAACACAATCACTGATTTATCTCAAATGAGCCGACTCACTCGATTCATCAAATCCATAAAAGCAGCTGGTGCATTGGTCAAACCAAAAGACATAACGAGAAACTCGTAGTGTCCATAACATGTGTGAATAGCTATTTTAGGAATTTCCTGCTCCTTTACATTCAACTGATGGTAACCAAATCGATGTTCTATCCTCGAGAACCAACTGGCACCCTGAAGATGATCAAACAAATCATCAATTTGCGGGAAGAGGTACTGATTCGTCACTATTAACTTGTTCAGCTCACAGTAGTCTATACACATCCTCATGATATCGTCTTTCTTCTTCACAAATAAGGTCGGAGCACCCCAAGGAGAGATACTCAGTCTAAGGAACCCCTTATCAAGCAACTCCTGCAGTTGCTCCATGAATTTCTTCAGCTTAGTTGGAGCCAACCGATACGGCGCTTGGCAGCAGGTTGGGCTTCTGGTATCAAATCAATTTGAAACTCGATCTCTCGGTCAGGTGGCACTCCTAGTAAGTCTTCGAGAATACATCTAGAAATTCACACACAACTGGTACATCGGTCAGTTGTGGTGTTGGCGTATCCACGTCCTTTACATAGGCCAAGTAGGCACCACATCCGCGCCTCATGCACTTTCCCACCACCGCCATCGAAATCGCCTTCGGAATCGTAGTGACTCGATCATCGAAAACCGTCACTGTACTCCCGTCAGACGCGGTTAACCGAATCATCTTCTTGCAACACACAATGTTCGCCTTGTAGTCCGCCAACCAATCCATTCCTAAGACTACATCGAACCCGTCTAAGGTCATCACGAGTGGTCTAACAGGAAACTTATGACCTTCTAATTCAATGTCACATCCTTCTATCATCTCAGATATCCTAGTAGACTTACCTATGGTAGTTTCTACGTCAAAGGGCGTATCTATACTCTTACTATTAATAGGCAATTTAGCACAGAAAGGAGCAGAAATAAAAATTTTACTAGCACCAGAATCAAATAACACAAAGGCTAAAGTTTGGTTACTAGATACGTACCTGACACAACATCGGGGTCCCTCCTAGCCTCCTGCTTGCGTCATTGTGAATGCTCTGGCACTCACCCTCTGTCCTTCTCCTCGAGCCTTCTTCGCTCCTAATCCTTCGGTCCTTCGCTTCTTATAGTCTCTACTCATATGACCATTCTCTCCACAGTTGTAACACCTTACAACCTTGCATTCCCTTGCCACATGGCCAGGCTTCCCGCACAAGAAGCAGATCTTTGACCCCCATTTGCATTCTCCTGAATGCTACTTCCCACATTTACCACATCTCTTCGATCCCGCACCTAGTGTAACAACACGACGGTCATCCACCCGTGCCCGCTTATTGTTCATCGGGACACCACCCCGTCCAATCTTCTTCCCATTCCTGTTACGGTCTCCACTATTCTTCCTACTCAACTCAGCCACCACCACAGTCCTGTTATCATACAACCTCCCCGCCAAGTCAACTGCCGACCTAAACATGCTTGGTCGGGCAGTGATCATATGCCTACGGACATCCGCCGGCAAACCCTAGATATGCCACTTGATCTTTCGTGACAAGGTTGTCACTTGATCCGACACCAGACATGCCATGTTGTTGAACTCGGTGGTCTATTGCTAATGGGTCATAGTCCCCGCCTGCAGCTGCAGGAACTTCCTCTCAACTTTGTTCGTCTCACGGTGAGGATAGAACTCTTGAATCACCAACCTCTTCAGCTCTGCCCACTTCATCCTTCCTACCGCCCGACTACCCTTGGCTTGGATGATATTGTCCCACCAGCCCAAAGTTGAGTCCACAAATGAGTGAGCAGCAAACTTCACTTTTTGATCTTCCTGGCACTCGCTAATGTCGAGTACCGCCTCTATCTCTCTCACCCATCGGTGAGCAGCAGCAGCAGTACCATTCCCATCAAATGTTGGGGCCTTGCATCTCATAAATTCCCCATAGTTACATCCTCGTACCACCTCCTGAGAGGCTCTTCTTCCTCCTCTTCCTCTTCGTCATCAGAGAAAATCGTTTCAGTCTCGGGCTGTGTCCTTTCGCACATAGGTCTACTCCTTTCCATCCTCTCCTCCTCCCGTACAACCTTTATCACTTCAATCACCACAGACGATAAGATCGTCTGCATGACTTGATGCACCTCGTCTGCAACTGCCTCTTTCACTGAGGCCCTTAAGTTAGCACTCTCGTCTCCGCCTCCGGATGAGGGGTCTCGGGTTCTTCATGAACCACCTTTTCGACTCTAGGCCTTTCTCTCGTAGCCCGTGGTTCAGCACCATGACCTCCACCTCTTGAAGCTTTAGATGATCTACCACCAGCCATCCTTTAACAGACTATACGATTCAAACACTAACACGGTCATTCAAGGGAACAACTCACTTTATGTCAAGTATAGTAAGTCCCTAATTACAGTAGCTAGTTGTGATTAGCTACTTACTTTACTCTTTATACCCCAAGCATTACCTATCCTCACTACATCTGTATCTAAATCTACAAGCAACATATAAAACCCACAACATGCGCACGTAATACCGGTTAACATTAAGAAAATACCTAATGACATGCAGCTACTCGGACTGGCGTCCTTTCCCTTTCCGTCCCATTTGAAGTTTAAGTTAAGGTTTATTTTGAAAATTTACCCATTACACTTAAATGTTGGCTCTATTACCAACTTGTAAGGTCCCGTTCCCGGGATGCTCACAGCTGGTGAATCATCGCACATAAAACATATATTTTCATTAACATAAAGAAATCATTGGAGCAGAAACATTAAAACAAACATTCCATTTCATTATAAAAGCTTTCGCAAAATAATACATCGTTATCAGGTTACAAAATACTTGTTGCATTACATCACAAAGAATTATAAAAATGGATTCCATCCAAAATAAGCCAAGTAGGCACTGAGTGCCATCCTCAGCAATGCTCACCTGCCAACTGGAAAATGCATAAAAAGTCAGCGTTGCTAAGTGAGTTCTAGTTTTATAAAGACATTGCATTACCTTCCATTCGATAAAACATTTTTATTACTATCGCACGCGATCACACATCGTACATACATCAAGGTAATAGTTTCATCGTTCGTTTAGTACATTTCGCACGTTCGCACATATTTCACATATCACACATACGACGTATGGAGTGGTAACTAGGACAGACACCCCTGTGTGTGTGAACTCTTATGGGTTAGCCAAGATCACACGCTATAAATAGACATACACACAATAATTAGGAAATCGCATGTTATTGGAGTAGTCACCAAGACTGAAGTCTTACTTTGTGTATGAACCCTTATGAGTTAGCCAAAATTGCATGCTGTAGACACACACTAGGTAAACTCTCAAAGAGTTGTGAACCTCCCTTTAGACACACACTAGCCAAAATCTGCATTTCCTTTACTCATCCGCATTTCATTTACTCATCGGCATTAAAATGTTCACCCGCATTAACTTTACTCATCCGCATTAACATGTTCATCCGCATTTCTTTACTCATCCTCATTAACATGTTCATCCATATTTCCTTTAAACATCTGCATTAACATGTTCATCCGCATTAACTTTACTCATCCGTATTAACATGTTCATCCGTATTTCCTTTACTCATCCGCATTAACATGTTAGTCCGCATTAACTTGTTTTTCTGCATTAACTTGTTCATCCACATTTCTTATTCATCCGCATTAACTTGTTCATCCGCATGAACTTGTTCATCCGCATGAACTTGTTCATCCGCATTTCTTATTCATCTGCATTAAATTGTTCATCCGCATCAACTTATTAATCCGCATTTCTTATTCATCCACATTAACAACACTTGAGCAGTCATTCTAAAACTTAGGTGCATGAGCCCTATTTCAGCGCATGAGCAGCCCTATTGGCAATTAAACATCAGATTTCAGTCCCCAAACCTCACTTATCATGCTCTAAGCTTAAATCTTACCTTCTAAGCCTTAGAAACACAACCATAACATCGTCAAACATAAACATAGCCCGAAATCAAACCCCACTCACAACATACACACATACATACATATAGGTATAAAACCCAGCTTTCATAAAAAGTTCATACATTTATTTCCAGCCTTAAAATAGTTAAAAACATGTAAACGAGGGGTTCTAGAACTCACCTTTGCAGCTCTTTGGGTAATACTTCTTCAAACCCGTTTGCAAATTAAGCTCAAACACCTAAAACACACCAAACACACACAACCAAACACACACAACATACATAAGCACACAACCAAGGATGAAACCAGTTAAGAACATCTTAAACACACGAATTCTAACCTTGAATTCGATCTGCTGCTCTGTTCTTCTTGAAAATCCGAATTTTGCACTTTCTCTCTCTAAAACATCCGAAAGAAATCGGTGTGTAGGACGTGGTGGGCGGCCATCACCTTTTACTCACCAACTTTTCCAACTTTTGTCCTTTTTACACTTTTTACCCTTCAACTTGTGTAAAATATTTTTCTTTCTTTTTTTTCACTTAATTCTTTCTTACTAACATTAAAAGAATAACCAGGTGTTACAATTTTGATCCTATTTGCTTCTTTGTTTACCTGAGTTCTTGTTGAACCACATCCTCTTATGCCAGACTTTCTTGAACTGGGGGAGAGTAGGCAAATGCTTGTACAATCTTTTCTTTCTTCTTTTTTCTTTGATTTGAATAAGTAGCTCTGCATCTTCTACCTCCTTTCTCTCATTTAACACATCCATGTCAACCAGTTCATTCAGTTATTCTAAGGGGAGGGAAATGACATTATCAATGTCATAGTTCCTGGTCTGCAAGTAATTGATCCTGACTGCCCTTAACTCATCATCTAGAGTGTTGGTCTGGGGGCAGTCTTGATAGAAGTTTCCATGAGTCTTGCAGACCCAGTAGAGGAACCTTTTCCCCTCAGCTTCCTTTTCCTCGCTCTCTCCTCCTCCTCAATCTCCTCAGAAGTCATCTTTCTTTTCCGTTTGTCACTCAAAGACTTTTATGACATAGGGTGGAGTGAGCTTTGGCCTTTATTGCTTAGTTAGCCTCCAAGCTCTGGCCAGAGAGAGGTTGAAATGCACCTTCACTAGCAGGTGTCTCAAAAAGGGTATGAATCTATGCAGCAGTTGATGATGATGAGACAGGGCTCTTAGGTTTTGTCACTTGGCCTTCAGTCAATGTTTCCCCTATGAAACTAATCTTAAGGTCTTCTTCAACATCTAGTTGACCGATGACATTGCCTGATTGCCTTAGTCTCATTCTGAAGCTGAACTTTGTAGTGATCCTATCTTGGATTATTTGAGCCAGCCTATTAGCTTGTCTTGATAGGCTTTGATTGACAAGTTACATGTTGACTAGATCCAAACCTTCGTAGAAGTTCATGGTCTGAAAATTGAAGACCTCTTGCTGTCCTTGAACTCTAAGAATGATGAGGGCTTTTCTGCTTTCATCGTACCTGCAAGACCGGTGAAGGGTGGTCAACTTACAACACAACAACACAAAGAGGAGATTAACTAGACTAATGAAATAGTGAATCTGGATAAACCATAATAGATGATACTAAGAACACAAGTAAGTAAGAGACAGAACAAGATAGCAAGACACAAGGAAATGGTTTTTCAAGATTGTAGTATATTACTTTCTTAAGTTCTATTACAAGTGTTACAAAGCATATTGGAAAGTTACAAGTACGTGAGATACATATATTATATTCTTCAGCAGCCATACTTTGAAGGCCAGCCGGATACAATTGACTAGACCCAACACAAAATCAATCGTAGAGTCAAAAGGCAGATTGCCTTTTGACTTGTGAATATGACTTGCCATAGCTCACATCATAATGTATTACAAAAAGGATAAAGTACATGAAGTAGAAAGTTACACATTCAAGACCTCAATGTACACTTACTTAAAGCATGGACCTTTTCACCAACTCATGCAAGTTGGTGACCTTACAGAGTTGTAGTGGAAAGGGGGTCCAGCTTTATGTAAAGTACATCAGATAAAGCATGTATACTAAAAGTCTTTGAAAGAAATCTGTCTTCAAGTGTTGGCTTTGGAAGACATTGTCTCTGAAGCTTCGGAAGACTTCATCTTTGGCTTCCAAAGATATTGGTCTTGGGTTTGGAAGATTTCACACTTAGAATATTTCAGTTGCATGTGTGAAACTTCCGAATCATTCTTCTTCAATATACTTGTGCAGCATGCAGGAGACTTGAAGTGTTCGAGTGGCATTAGCCTTAACATGTATTCCTTACAAACTCCCCCTAGGCTAATGCTACTAAAACACTTTGAAGACTTCAGATATCAACAATCCTCAATGATGACCATTCCTTTCTTCATGAGATGATCAGGATCACTTAGACTCTCAAAATGTCTCCTTAAGTCAAAGAGATCATGTAGAGGTAGATTGAACATGTCATGCCATGTGTAGACATCCTTAATGCCTTTACCTCTAATGACATGCCATCTTTCCTGATTTATGGTATATGTATAGGACAAGATAGGTCTTCCTGCTACTAGAGGAGCTGCTTGATAGGGAGTTGATGTAGCATCCTTTGGCTGTACATCCTTAGGATGTTCTGACTCATCCTGTGGTTTAGAAAATGATGTATCTTTCTTCTTCTTTGATTTTGGCTTTGAAGTCATCTTTATCTTTCTCTTTGTTCCTTTTAACTGAGAAGACTGCCCTCTAGCACCTGATTGATCTTCTTTGTCTTTCTTAGTTGGGTCTTCCTCTCTCACAAATTTAGAAGGAGATGGAGTCTGACCCCGCTATGGATCAGAAGATGAAGCTTGCTGAGATTTAGTAGGAAGTTCAGGTTGTGTTGTCCTTCGTTGTTCAAACTTACCCTCCACTTCAGTTGGAGCTTGACTTGCAGAGGAGGGTAAGTCAATCAACACTTCACTCTTGATCTTCTGCTTGATTACCCATATATGCTCATCCATAGTGGATAGAGACATAGGGCGAAGTCTCCTTCCGGAAAATCCATACAGCTTCAACAAGCTCATCATCCTTTTCCTGTCTGCAGACTTCTTCATGGTCTTCTGGATGATGGCCCTTGACTTAGCAGCTTCTTCCCTTAGTTTCATTTTGGTAGTCTTTCTTTCCTTGACTATATCAAGTTCAAGTTGTTTGAGATACTCAAACTCAACATAGTCATAGGATAAGGGAAGAAGTGCATCTACCTGATAGAGGCCTGTGGCACTTAGGTAGTTGATCATCTCGATCATGTCCTCTTCTTTGTCTACCTAAGGTTCTCCCCTCCACTTCCTTTTCCTCTCTCTCTCCTACTCCTCAATCTCCTCAGATGTCATCTTTCTTTTCCCTTTATCACTCACAGACCTTTGTGACTTAGGGTGGGGAGAGCTGTGGCCTTCATTGCTTAGTGTAGCATCCAAGGATGTTGTTTTCTTCACTAATTTGGCATCTTCAGAAGATTTCTGCATTGGTTTTGACTTTTGCTTTTGATTTACCTTCTTTTCCTTTGAATCATCTTGTCTTTTAGTAGATTGAGAGTTTGATTTTGTCAAATTAGTTTTTGACTTCTTTGTGCTTTTGCTTTTGTTCTTTTTATTAAAATAGCATTCCTGAGTTGAATGAATATTTTTTGTTGCAAATAGCACAAAATTTGTTGAAGTAACACTCTGAAGTCATGTGATTGTTCATAATGCATATGGAACAGTAACTGCTTAAGTAGCAGTCTTTTGTATTGTGATTTGTCATATCCCACCAATTGCAATACATTTCTTCAGATTCTTCTTCAGGCTCATCTTTCTTCTTTTTCTTGTTCAGTCTGGGAGCCTTCGTTTCCTCTTTTGAAGAATTTGATTTGCTCTTACTATTCATTGAAGTATCATGAATTGAATCTTTCTTGTCCTTTGATGACTTTTGTTGCTTCAGATTCAACATCTTTGTTTGTTAACAACTTCTCTTTTCGGTACCTCATCCGTAGATTCTGCTTTCTTCGTCCGCAGAAGTTCTACGGATTCAGCAGACTTTGCTTTTCGCAGATCTTTTACTGAAGAACTTTCTTTTGTTTAGTTGATACTTGTTTCTTCTTACCTTTATCTGCATGGGATAAAAGTATTTCTTCAGTTGATCCATAGCTATCAACTTATTTTTGAAGATTTTGTTCTTGAAGTCCTTCATTGAGTTCAGCAATTCTCTTGCATATAGTCTTCAGCATGTTTCTCTGCTTTGGAGGATATTGCAGCTTTGATTCTTCAAGAACTTTTGGAATACCGGTTTTAATATGAACATTCTTACCAATGGTCATTTGATCAACATCAGGTCATCAGAATCATCCAAGTCATCACAATTATCATAATCAAATTCTGAATCATTTTGATTTAAAGATTCTGATTCAGAAGACTCAGTTTCACTCATCTCAGCTTTATTATTAATGTTGATTTGAGTTTATTCTGTTTTAATCTTGGTGCTAGGCATAAAATGATTTGACAGATTGTTTGTCATTGTTTTAGGTAGAGATGTGTAATTATCATTTATAGGTGGTGCAACAACATTATAACCCAACCCATACCTGTTTTTTGATTCAATATGAGAATTTAACAGCTTCTCATATTGCTGAGATGATAATTGAAACTTCCGAAGTTTCACTTCAGTTGAAGCATGATCAGCCATGGATTTTGTTAAGGAAGTGGTCAGATGCTTGACTTGGGCTTTTAGGCTATAGTTTTTATAAATAAAATTTTCTAAATCCTTTTGCAAAGAGTTAATTTGGATTTGATACAATTTATGTTCTCTAACATGGGATTCATTCAAAATCATAGTTTCTTTTACTTTGTCAGCCAACTGTTGAGCATGGACTCTATAATGTTCAACTTCCTCAACACATGTTGATGAACACAACCTTTCTTTTACCTCTCTATCCATTGGAGGAACTTTGTGTTCCATATGAGCCATCAATGCTTGATTCTCTTCCAAGACTTCTTTTTCATACATACTCTAGTCACACATTCCATCTTGAAGTATGATCAGCCCTGACTCTTTTGAGTTGCTTGGTCTAGCGAATTCACTGGTGGCTGGTTGGGATGTATTGATGAGTAGAGATTGTTTGTGCAGAGATCTTTGAGAGTTTGATTGTTGATGAGATTCAGTCTCATGTTGCTAATGCTACTGATGTTGTCTCATCTCTAGATATGACTGTTGATTACATTCTCTAGGGAAATGTCCATAGAGATTGCACTTGAAGCATCTTACCTTTGATTTGTCAACACCATCATTGATGTTTTATTGGCTGCTACCAAGTTCTTGTCTCTCCTGAGATATTGCTTTGCTCTATAAGCAACCATTGCCATCTGCCATTGTAGGTCCATTTCTTCCACTACATCAGGATGTAGTTCTTCTAACTCTTATTGGCAGATATTTGCTGGTGTTAGAGAGCTTCCCATATATGCTTGAAAACTAGAACTAAATGCTGCAAAGGCTGCTTTTTGTTCTTCAGAATCCAATATCACAGTGACTGGTTCTGACTTATTGTTTAGTTGTGAAGACTTTGCTCTTGCTGTAGTTGTATGTTTTCTATCAGCAGTTCTTCCTTTATCCTTTTGATTTTTACTTTGAGATGCTTTCTTTGAGGGTTTAGAAGCATAAAAGCTAACTTCCTCCTCTTTCTGACTCAAAGCACAAGAGTCATCGCTTTCATTGTTTGAAATAAATGCACTTCCAGCATTGTTTGTTTCTTTGAAGTGATAAGGTGAGACATGGGTTCTCACACTCTTGTTTCTTGATTTTTCATCCATTTCAAGAGCTTCTACTTTTGAAACTAGTGTATCTAGACCAATTAACTTGAGATCTATGGTATTCTTGAACATGGATATTATTTGCTTCCAAGTTTCTAGCAAAGTGTGGAGCATTTTCTTGTTTAATTCCTCATTGGTATATTCAACTCCGAAATATTCATCTCAGTTACTAACTGCATGAATCTATGAAGTTGTTGAGGAATTGATTCACCCTCAATATGAAGAAATGTTTCATATTGTGACTTGAGGGTGTCTCTCCTTATGCTTCTGATCTCATCACTCCCTTTGTCGAGAGTATGAAGTATCTTCCACAAGAAGTTTGCTATTTTGTAGTTCTCACACCTCATCAATATCTCTTCAGGTAAAGCCATACTAAGCAAACTATATGCTTTGATATCAACTTTGACCTTTTTGATATCATCAGGTGATAGATCTTTGATGCTGATCTTTGGAATATAAGGACCTTCAGTGATGGACTCCCACAACTCAGGATTTGTGTAGTTCACATGATTCTTGAACTTGATTTTCTAGGATTTGAAATCTGCTTTTGTTTCCAACTTTGGTGGTTGGTAAGAAGATCCACTGAAGTTGCTCATGATGTTAATTGATGAGAATGATCAACAGAATCTGCTATTCAATTGATTTGAATAGATATACGAGTTAATATATTCAACTTCTATTGAACGACAAACAAGTTTCACACAAAATTCTTTTAAAAATAGTAGATCTAATCAGTAAAAGCTGACAAATCTACAGAATTCAAAGCAATTAAACACAACTAACATGATAGATCAATCCATCTAAATCAATAAGCACTTGGCTCTGATACCACCTGTGAATCCAAGGATCGTAGACAGGAATTATCAGTGTTGGTCGAAGACAAGTCAACGTTTGCGGAATCATCGTTGGCTTGGTTTAATTGTTTTGTATTAAATTTCAATATCAATGAATATTGAAGAACACATTGATAGAAACACAATTAATAAATAATATGTATTTCATTAAAATATGTTAATGATTACAAAATAATTAATGAATGATGATGTGACGGCTGCTAGGGTTTGATTGAATGACATAATGTGATGTTTGCTGTTTGTGGATTTGTGTATTGCTATTGTTGTTGCCGTTCAATCAATCGTCTAATCAAGCATTGTTGAATCGAAACCTAGGATCCATATATATATAGAAAATGATGTTTCCGTTATAGGAAACACCAGATCTCTTGGGATTTGATTTGTGTCAGTTAAGGAATCATTGGATTTCTTGGGATTCGCATAACGGCCTTGTTGACTTGTTGACTTGTAACGCTTGTATAATGCAAGTGTTTGTACTCCGCAGGAATAGTGACTTCCGTAGGAATTTGTTCTTCCCTAGATGTTTTGTTCTTCCATAGGAATCTTGTACTTCCGAAGCTGATTTGTTCTTTCGTAGGAATCTTGTACTTGCGAAGCAAACTTGTTCTTCTGTTCTGGTTGTTCATCCGCAGAGGATCTTCGAATGTAATGTTACTTGTAAGAAACATATCTACGGAAGAACAAAATGTTCATTCGTAGATGTTTATTACACTTGGTCAATTTCATAAATTGACTAAGTATAATGTTTGTACGTGCAACCATACATAAATCGACACACATATAAAGTGGTTAACCTATGCATTTAATGCGTACACAATAATGAATTACAAACATTCATTACAGGTATTAATTCAAGTACTAAGCCTATACATAATGGACTAGATCTACTGATCCTAGACTTAACAAGTCATACCTCCCAAAGTTAGCTTAACACCATGAGCACCGACTGGCGTACTATAACCTGCTTCAATGGATTCCCAAAGATTTGGATCGACTCCATTTAGATAGATCTTGATCCATTGTTTCCATTGTGGGTAAACATCTAATGTTATAAGATTAGGTGGTTTATTGTGATTCCCAATTTAATTTTCCTGAAGCAGAAGGTTCTGGATGCGAGAGTCCCTTCTGGCAGTAAAAGTAGAGAACTGATCTTCCATTTCTTTAAACTTTGAACTATAAAACTAGACTACCTCACTCGTGCGAATGGACTATACGACTGGATCACTCGTGTGAATGTGGAGTGCGAATGAATTCAATCGGGTGATTGGATTTAGTCGTGCGATTGAAATGGTCGAATGGACTCAAACGACTAGAGTAGTTTAGTCGTGCGGATGAAGTATGTGAATGAAGTGTGCGAATGAATTCAATCATGCGATTGGAATCAGTCGTACGTATGGAGGGTGCGATTGGAAACAAACGAATGGGGTTGTTCAGTCGTACTAATGAGTGAGCGAGTGAGTTCAATCGTGTGAATGTGGTGTGGCACTGAGTTCAGTCATGCGATTGGGCCAATCGTGTGACTAAAGGCTACTGTTTTAGCAAAATCGAAGGTTTTTGACACCTTGACACAAAAACATGATTTTTCAAGAACCCTAATCTGTTGTATGCTGAAAAACATTAAGTTTGAGGCTTGGAGACATCGAAACCACTGTTTTACTCAAAAAGGTAACTCCTTTGAATGAAAAACGTGATTTTTACACCAAAACTAATCGAATCACAAGCAAAATCAAGAGCGAAAGCTCTGATAACACTTGTAAAGACCTTTTATGTACGAAGTACTAACTGATAATGCGTGAAACCAGATCAAATAGTGTGGAATCCTATTTAATTGGTGATCCAATCTGTGAGAACGCAATCCCGATCAATCTAACGATTAAAGAAACATGAGGAACGAGTAGAACAAGATCAGATGCGAAGTATGAACTTGGAACATGCTTTCTGGATGCTCTGGATGGCTAGGTTATGAGTTTGTGTCAAAAGTATTCAAGTCTCGAATTTTTCTAATTAGGTGGTATTTATAGGTTATGGGCTTTCATTCGTACAACTGAACCATTATCATGGTTCAGTCGTGCGACTGAACCATGCGACTGATCCATATGCACGACTGAAAGTTTAGTCATGCGATTGAGTCAATCTCATGTCTCAATCGTGCGACTAATCTAGTCTCCTGTTTTAGTTGTGCGACTGGTCCACTAGCATGAGATATTCATGCGTATGGTCCATTAGCATGGTCCGTTCGCCTAACGACTCATACAACTAAGTTTGAACACATTTCTCAATCATTATTGACTAAGAACTATGCATAACAACCTCAAACCTATATAGTTAGTTCATTATACTTTATCACACAATAAACAATAAAACATTAAACATTATAAGCATCAACCACGTATTATATTTCATTCAAATCATTCATTACATATGTGTAAGATATGACAGAAATTTACATTAAGCCCATAAACTAGGTACATATGTATCAACACTTAAGATGTTGAGATCTTACAATCAAGAGCTTGAAACTCTCTAATATCAATTGCTGGACCGCTTAAGGGATGGTCAATTACAACATAACAAGACAATGAAGATAGTGGATTAGAACACTTAACAGATCGAATGGGGAACTACAAAACAATCACATTTTGATACTAATAAACACAAGTAATAAAGAGACAGAACAAGAACAAGAACAATAACACAAGTTTTTGGTTTTCAAGAATGTTGTATATTGCTCTCTAGTTCTTTACAAGTGTTACAAAGCATAAAGAAAGATACAAGGGACTAGAGATACTTTATACTACAACCTACAACCAGCCATACTTTGAAGGCTAGCTGGATACATGATCTAGACAATAAAATCAATGTATACTCAAAAGGTAGATTTGCCTTTTGACTAGTGACTATGACATGTCATAGCTCACATCCTAATCTATTACAAAAAAGATAGAATTACAGAAAGTAGAAAGAAAAAAACTCAAGACCATAATGTATATTTTACCAAAAGCATGGACCTTTCACCAACTTATGAAAGTTGGTGAGTCAAACAGAGTTGTAGTGGAAAGGTGGTCCAACTATATGGTAAAAGTACATCAAAGAATAGTATGTACTCAAAAGTATTTGGAAGAAACTATCTTTAGGAGTTGGCTTTGGATGACTTTGTCTTGATGCTTTGGAAGACTTCAAGTTTGGCTATGGAAGATATTAGTCTTGGCTTTGGAAGATTTTACACTTAGAATGTTTTCTATGGTAGAGTGTGAAACTTATAAAGCCTTATACTTTAGCACTTTGTGCATGCATGTAGGACAAACTATTTGGATATTTTTGAATGCATTAGCCTTATCTGAATCCTTACATCAACCAAAATGGTGCAACCCAAACCTCTTCTTCACATACAAGGCTTGGGTTTCCTATCATAACTAACTTTTCACCTTATTTGTAAGGACATCCACATGACAAGAATAACAATGTGTGGATTGTACATAGCGGATACTCCAAGCATATGACTGGGAACAGATCTCTTCATCAACAATTTCAACATTTTGATGGGGGTCCTATTCAATTTAGAGGTGAGACCACAGGATACATTTTAGGCAAAGGAAGTGTATCCAATGTCAAGTTAACGGTCGACAAAGTAAACTTTGTCAAACAGCTTGAACACAACCTTTAGAGTGTTTCTCAATATTATGATCAAAGCAACAAATGTTTTTTACAGAACATGAGTGCATTATCCTCAAACCGATGATAATTCCTTAGGAATTAATGCTTCTTAGATCTCCCAGGAAAGGGAATATGTACAAGCTGGATATGAACAACGCTTCCCCATTGGGTAAAGTATCATGCTTTCTTTCCGAAAGTAACGGTGATGAGTCAACTTTATGAAATAAACATATGTGTCATGTGAATTTTAAAACCTGAATAAATTGGTTAAAAATAACTTGGTACATGGTGTGCTTAAAAAGGAATTCTTCTATAAAGACTACTGTGTTGCACGTCTTAAAGGAAAGCAACACAGAATGTCTCACAAATCCAAAGAAGTTAACTCTATCACGACTCCATTACACTTACTGCACATGGATGTATTTGGTCCCACAAGTATAATAAGCATTAGAAGGAAATCATAGTGCCTTGTGATTGTTGATGATTTTTCTTTTATATGGTTATTCTTTCTAAGCAGTAAAGATGAAACAGCTAAAACATTAAAATTGTTTATTCGTAAAAGAGCAAATCAAATTGATTACAAGATTAAGATAATTAGAAGTAATCAAGGGATTAAGTTAAGAACCAAGTTCTTGACTCCTTTTGTAACTCAAAAAGGATTGTCAGACAATACAATGCTCCTAGAACTTCTCAATAAAACAATGTTGCTGAGTGGAGAAATAGGACACTAATTGAGGTTTCTTGAACTATGTTAGCTGGTTCAAAGATGCCTCTAAAATTTTGGGCAGAGGCAGTCATCACTGCATGTTACGTGTAGAACAATGTTCTGGTAGTTAGGCCACAAGGAAAAACCCTTATGAGTTATGGAACAAGAGGCCTCCGTTCAATGGCTTTTTCACATCCTTTGGCAGTAAGTGTACCATACTTATCACAAAGGACAATTTGGTAAATTTTTTTGAAAAGTCAGATGATGCTTTCTTTGTTGGATATTCATCAAGCTCTATTTCTTAAAGTGTATTACATTAAAAACCAACAATTTGATGAATCATCTAACATTTTGTCAATGAGCACACTCCTTTTGTTAAGGGGAACTTACCTAATCATACTTTTCATTTTGAATTGTCTACAAACTATTCTAAACCCTTGTGTGAGAATGTTTCAGCTAGAATAGGTACTTAAAATGATTCTGATGACCATAATCTGTTTGAGTTACATAGACCTTTTCCATGTTCTCTAAGTGTTGCTAATAATCAAACTTACACAATTGCCAGATCGGATAGCATAACTATCTCAAGAACTAGTGGAGCTTTAATGATTTTTCAACAAAGTTAGCCATAAAACTCATCCGGTGAAAATGCACAACACCAAGCTGATGAAAGTAGCATTTTGAAGGAACAGGCAAATGTTAATCCTACTTCACAACCAACTAATACTGATGTTGTTTCTCCTTCATTCAATCATTCCTCATTGAATGAATGTGAAACATCAGCTTGGACAAGTGTTCAAAACCCTGAGCAAAACTTTTCTAATTTGGATTTGTCCATGCAACTGGATGTGATTCCTTGGCTGAGGATTCACAACACTCACCCAGCTGAAAACATCACAGGAGACGTCATTGAAGGTGTGAGAACAAGGGGACAAACTCTACAATTATAATGTCTATTTGTACTCATGCTTCCTATCTTAGATGGAGCCCACAAAGATAGAAGAAGCCTTGAAATATAGTAGTTGTGTTGAATTAATACAAGAAGAATAGCTTCAGTTGACGAGACAAAAGGTTTGGAACCTATGTCCAGTACCATCCGATCAAGTACCAATAGGCACAAAATGGGTATTAAGGAACAAGAGAGATGATAGAGGCTTAATTATCAAGAACAAAGCAAGATTAGTAGTTCAAGGATACATTCAAGATGAGGGAATTGATTACACTGATGTATCTGCACATGTTGTAAAACTTGAGGTGGTATGTTTCCAAAGGTTGTGGTTGTCTATTCTGAGGAAGATATGAAAAGAATAGATATTGAAAAGAATAGATATTGATACAGAGGCTTCAAGAAGTGCAAAATAGCTAAACAGATATGGGATGCACTGAAGCTGATGTATAAGGGGTCAACTGAAGCCAAGGAAAAAGAAGGATCTCCTAAAGTATGACTTTGAAAACTTCACTTTCAAAGTAGGTGAAACCATGGCTCAATAATAGTTTAGGTATTTTAAGATTATGAACACTCTAATGGATGTTAAAGTGACTCTTGAGAACAAGGACATTGTAAGGAAGTTCAAGTCCTCTCTTCCTAGACAATGGAAATATTATTCTATTGTTATCAAAAGAACTTTGAACCTTAAGACTCTTACTTTGACAAAGTTGTATGGTATTCTTGTTGGATCTACAAAGGCTGGTGCAACCAAAACAAAACACTAAAATTATTTTGGTGCAACTTTTAAAAGGGGAACTAGAAAATGGGGAACTAGAAAAGCCAGTTTATATGAGTGTTCAATAACACTTAACACATCAAATGGGGAACTAGAAAAGCCAGTTTATATGAGTGCTAAGAAACACAAGTAATAAAGAGACAGGAGAATAGTAGAACAACACAAGTATTTGGTTTTCAAGAATACAACAACACAAGTATTTGGTTTTCAAGAATAGAACAACACAAGTATATTTCTCTCTAGTTCCTTACAAGTGTTTACAAAGCAATGACAATAATATATAAGGACCACATATACTTATACAACATGCTATAGCTGGCCATACGTTGAAGGCCAGCTGGATACATGATCTAGAAAACAACAAAATCAATGTAGTGTCAAAAGGCAGTTTGCCTTTTGACTAGTGACTATGACATGCCAAAGCTCACATCCTAATATACTACAAAAAGGATAAAAGTACATAAAGTAGAAAGTACAGACTCAAGACCTCAGTGTACAGTTACCACAAGCATGGACCTTTCACCAATCATGTAAAGTTGGTGTCTAGTCAGAGTCGAAGCGAAAAGGTGGTCCAGCTTTATAGAAAAGGTACATCAGATAGTAGCATGTATTCAAAAGTCTTTTGAAGAAATCTATCTTCAAGAGTTGGCTTTGAAAATCATCATGTTTGGCTTCGGAAGATATTGGTCTTGGCGTCAGAATATTTCACACTTAGAATGTTTTCTAAAGAAGAGTGTGAAACTTCCGAAGCATTCTACTTCATTACACTATGGATGTAGACTTTGGATGTTTTGGGTTGCATCAGTCTTATATGAAACATTACAAACATACCACTAGGCTGCATGCAGGAGAGACTTTGGATGTTTTGGGTTGCTTTGAGCAGGAATGCTAATGAGGAATGACCACCCTAGGCTTGAGAACAATGCACCTATGCTCAGTAAAGAGCATGCTATGACTCTAATCACAAAATTAAGATACACTTAGAAGATTGTATCCAAGGTCCTTCATAGAGTTTACCTTCTCAATGCTGAGCTTACCATTTGTGACCTTGCCCCTTCTAGAAATGTAACCACCTTCATCTTCTCCAAAAGCAACTGGCCCTCCATCATTTCTTTCAAAATTTTGGAGTAGGGACCTATTGCTTGTCATGTGCCTGGAACAACCACTATTAATGATTTAGACATTTTTGTTTGTCTTGAGCTGTTCCTGCATAATGAAAATGATTAGTTAAATTTGGACACCCAAACCTTATTAGTCTTAGGCTCATCAAAAGAAGTAGAAAGTAGTGAAACAATAATAGATCCTATAGTTATGCATTGAGGGTCTCTTAATATTGTTGATGGAGAACTCTTAGTCATTTGGTCTTTCTTTGTCTTCCACACCACCTTTCGATGCTTGGACTTGACCTTCAAAACTTCAGAAGCTATTGTGGCTTTGGAAGTTTTTATGACTGGACCTTCGGAAGACCCTGTTGGCACTGCAGTAGACTTCAATGCTTCGGAAGTATTTCTTACTTCTGAGACCATATTTTCTTCCGAAGGCAATTTTCCACTTGCCTTTTTCTTCGAAATAGATTTTCTTTCTGAAGCAGCCTTCTTCTTCTCCAGACTCTTGGAAGTTTCTTTCTTTGTGACATGGAGAATACTCTTTGGATTGTAGATACAATCTTTAGGAAGATGAGAGATCCTCCCACACATAACACAGTCCATTTTCTTCTTTCTAGGAGTCTTCTTCTGAGAACAATGCTAAACTTCATCACTTTCAATCTCCATCTTCATCTTCTCAGGTGATGTGGCAATTCTTGTGGGGCTAGAATTACAATTGGAGCTTGATGGTTCATGTTGTAGAGTAGTGGTGCACAACTTATCAGGCTTCTTCATGAGGATGGGACGACTTGGACATTAACTAGAACTCTTGTTATTGGAGTTCAAGTTTGTGTCCTTGATTTTAACAACTTCAAAACCTGTAAAAAAGACTAGTTTTTGTGCAAAGCTGAAGGTGGGCTTGATCTCTTGAGCCTTCCTTGCTTTTCTTTTGCTCTTTCTGATCAAGTTCTTCTCTTGGACATAGTCATCCCAATAGCTTTACTCTCCTCAAAAGGATGATGACCCTTCTTAGAATGCTCTTCTTCACTCCTCTTAGTGCTATTATTCAACATTTCCTCTTCATCCTCTTCAGTCAAGGGGCTAGGAGGGGCAGCTCATCTTCACATGTTCCACAGCTAGGAGATCTTACGAACAAGATTGTGTGTGGAGGAGCTATCTCATAAGATCCTAGTCCTTGCTTATTCTGATAACAAACTTTTGCATGCAAGGATGAGGATATCATGTTCTTGAAGGTATCTTCTTCAAGAACACTCTTTTATGCCCTGGCTTTGCTGATCACCAGCTCAGCCTGACATTCAGTCAACTTGGTTATGAGATCCTTAATCTGAGTCCTATAATTGGTGTGCTCATGTATAAGAACTGATATGGTTTTCTCTAAGTCCTCTGTCTTTAACTTATATTCATTTTCAGTTTTTTGAAATCAGATTTTAAGACGTTCCAGGACTCAAGATTAGATCTCATCTTTATGTTGTAGGACCTATATCTATTAAATTTAGCAATGCATTCATGAGTGCAAAGATTTCCAATACCTTGGATTCATCATGGTTGGATATGAGAGCTTGATTTGGAGATGCATCTTCCACCTGAAAGCTCCAGTCAAAGCCTCCTTCTTGAATAGCAACTGTAGCTTGCTACTTTGGCTTCTCATTCTGGGGAGCTCTCTGTGTGTAGTTTGATTTGGATTGAGTCTGGCCACCATTTGCTCTTGGTTCCTTGCACTCTCTAGCAAAGTGTCCCATCTGGTTACAGTTGTAACACTTTACTTGCTTTTATCTAGCCCAAACATTCCACCAGCTGCATTGCTAAGAAACTTCCTCCCTATCCTTTTGTAGAACTTCTTGGCTCTATGAGTGAGAAGAGCCATCTATTGAAATATCTCTATATACTCCAGATCATCTGGATGGATACAGTCCAGGTCTTCAAGGGTGACGAGAAAGTTGCCTGAGGATTCATCAATAGAGACAAAAGCATGAGAAGAACTTATCTCTTGGAAGGGACTTCCTTGAGTGTAGTTTTCTCTTGGAGTCTTTGAGAAGGTGATGAAAGGACCCTTTTGTGAGTTGTTAGGATAGCATATGAGGTGGTGTTGAAGTTCTATCCTATCCCTTTTAGTCATATGAATGGCTAAACCCATTTGATTGATGGAGTTGCCAGATGAAATTTGCATGTTCATCTCCATCTGGTATCCACTGAGAATACCATACAACTCTGTTAGAGTAAGAGTCTTAAGGTTCCCAGTCCTCTTGATAAAAACGCAATAATGTCTCCATCATCTAGGAAGAGAGGACATAAACTCCTTACAATGTCCCTGTTCTCAAGAGTTACTCCAACATCCCTTAGAGTATCCACAATCTCAACATACCAGAAGTATTATTGAGCCATGGTCTCACCTACTTTAAAGGTGAAGTTTTCAAATTGCTGCTTGAGGAGATTATTTCTTGTTCTCCATGGATTTGGTTAAGCCCTCATAGATAAGCTTTAGTGCTTCCTATAGTTTCTTTGTAGTCTTTCCCTTCTTGAAGCCTCTGTAGATGGAGTTTGGAAGAGCAATTTGAAGGGTTGCATGGTTTTTTGATCAATCTCAATTCACTTCCTATCTTCATCAGAGAAATCAGCCACAACCTTTGGAATCATACCACCACAAGTAGCAGATGAGGTGCTTGGTATGTAAGGTCCTTCACAACAGAGTCCCACATCCTAGAGTCTTGAGAGTTTATAAAGCCTTCCATTCTTTGACAACATGTATCAAAGTCTTCAGGAGTGATCAGTGAAGACTTTGTTATGGTTCTAGTTTCCATGTCAGCTTTAGAGATAGATGCCATTTTTAGATGTTAAGTATTTTGTGTGTGTGAGGGATCTTAAGATGGTGAGATCTTATACCAAAGCCTGGAAAGCTCTGATACCAAATGCAGGAATGTTAGAAGGGTGCAATGCGCTTTTACAACACAACAACACAAGTGGAGAGTGTTCAATAACACTTAATAGATCAAATTGTGAACTAGAAAACTAGTTTATATCAGAGCTATGAAACACAAGTAATAAAGAGACGGAACAAGAATAGAACAACATAAGTATTTGGGTTTCAAGGATGATATATATTTCTCTCTAGTTCCTTACAAGTGTTTACAAAACAATGACAATATGATACAAGGACCAAAGATACTTATACTACATCCTATTGCAGGCCATACTTTGAAGACCAAATGGATACATGATCTGGACAACAACAAAATCAATGTAGAGTCAAAAGGCAGATTGCCTTTTGACTACTGATTATGACATGCCATAGCTCACATCCGAATGTAGTACAAAAAGGATAAAAGTACATAAAGTAGAAAGTACAAACTCTAGACCTCAATGTATAGTTACCAAAAACGTGGACCTTTCACCAACTCATGTAATGTTGGTGTCTAGTCAGAGTCGCAACGGAAAGGTGGTCTAACTTAATGGTAAAGTTACATCAATTAATAGCATGTGTTAAAAAGTCTTCGGAAGAAATCTATCTTCAAGAGTTGACTTTGAAGACTTAATGTTTGGCTTCCACGATATTGGTCTTGGCTTCAGAAGATTTCACACTTAGAATGTTTTCTAAGGAAGAGTATGAAACTTTCGAAGCACTCTACTTCAGTACACTTGTGTTTGGATGTTTTGGGTTGCATCAACCTTAGATGAAACCTTACAACCTTAGTTATAGCTTTGTAGCATCTGCTTTAGTTATAGGATTCCGGTTGGTATCAAAGTATAACTAGTTGTAGGTGATAGTATATATAGTTTCTCATTGTAACTCTTGTATCATGTTTGTAAGAGTCTTGTAAAACTTTGAGTTGAGAAGTAATATATACAAGTAACTTGAAAATATTTCCTTATGTTCTTAATTTACTTAGTATATTATAATCAACTCTTCGAGAGATTATGCTTCACCATAACCATGCGAGTATAAGTGAATTTGAGAGAAAACCGAGTGTTTAGTGACATACATCGATCCTATAATTGGTATGAGAGCGTTTTTGGTTATTGATTGTGTGATCTTACCATCCAAGTCAACATGTTTTCACTCCTCTCTTCACCACACTCTAAATCGGCCCTTATTCAGAAATCTAAAGTTGAGATAGGGATGACGACAAAATCTCCTATCATTACCCCTGAAACTTTAGACAATGGAGTAGACGCATAGAAGGTTTCATCAAATACCTTGATGGTATATTGTTGTTATCTATCATCAATGCTCCTTACCAGCCAAAGGTTGCTACACCAGGAGGAATGGTACCATGATCGAAAAGGATGTTGAAGACTATTCTGATGAAGGTCGGAAGAAGATGGAGATAGACAACAATGCTATGACTGCTCTTATGACTATTATACCCAACTCCATCATGGTAGGGTTTGAGCATCGCAAGTTAGCGAAAGAGTTGTTTGATGCATTGTCTTTGATGTACTCTAACTCCAATGATTCGAAGATAGATTCACTCAACCAGTAGTTTTAGAACTTTACTTACATTGCTGGAGAGACCCTTAGCCAACAATACTTTGGGTGCATAGATCTTATCGCTTCCCTTCAGTCTGTGGGAGTAACCATTGACCTGAGAGATCTCTCAAGGAAGTTTGTGAGTGCACTCCCAAATGAGTGGATGTCCTATAGTGTCTCCATCAAGAGGACATGGAATCTGAAGTCCCTCACAATGACTAAACTATAAGGCATCCTTTATGATCAACCAAGGGATGGAATGGAAGATCAAAGAAGATGTTGTAGCCCAAGCCTCTTCTTCATAAACACATTTTGAACACCGATGCATAAATTTTGGTTTAATAAATCCTCCTTGGAAGAACCCAAGACCAATAAGGCTTGGGTTTCGAATAAAAACTTACCTTTTCACCCATATGATAAGAACAATAACGTGTGGATTGTAGATAATGGATGCTCCAGGCACATGACTAGGAACGGACCTCTCCTTCAACAATTTCAACTTTTTGTGGAGGTCATGTTCAATTTGGAGGTGAGGCTGGAGGATACATTTCTGGCAGAGGGAGTGTATCCAATGGCAATTTAAAGGTTGACAAAGTACACTTTGTCAAGAAACATGAACACAACCTTTTAAGTGTTTCTCAATTATATGATTAAAAGCATCAAATGGTTTTCACAGAATATGAGTGACTCATCCTCAAACCTAGGATGACCGTTCCTCCAGAATTGGTGCTTCTTAAATCTCCTAGGAAAGGGGATATGTACAAGCTGGATATGAACTATGCTTCCACACTGGGAGAAGTATCATGCTTTCTATCCAAAGCTGATGGTAGTCAAGATTATGGCATAAACGAATGTGTCATGTCAAATTTAAAACCATGAATAAATTGGTTAAAAAATAACTTGCTACATGGTTTTCCTAAAAAGGAATTTTTCTGCAATGATAACTGTGTTGCATGCTTGAAAGGGAAGCAATACAGGGCATCTCATAAATCCAAAGTTTTTAACTCTATCACCACCCCATTACACTTAATGCACATGGATTCTTTGGTCCAACTAGTATAATGAGCATCAAAGGAAATCATAATGTCTTATGATAGTTTATGATTTTACAAGATTCACATGGGTATTTTTTATGAACTATGGATGAAACTGCTGAAACCTTAAAATCCTTTATTCTTAAATTAGAAAATCAAATTGATCACAAGATAAAAATAATTAGAAGTGATCAATGGATTTAGTTTAAGAATCAAGTTCTTGACTCATTCTATAACTCAAAATGGATTGCCAGACAATTTAGTGCTCCTAGAACTCCTCAACAAAACGGTGTTGCTGAGAGGAGGAAAAAAACACTTATTGAGGCTGCTCGAACTATGTTGGTTTATTCAAAGAGGCCTCTTACATTCTTGCAGAGGCAGTCAGCACTGCATGCTATGTGCAGTTGAGAGTCCTCATAGTTGAGCCACATAGAAAAACCCTTATGAGCTATGGAACAAGAGACCACCATTCATTGGTCTTCTAAGGTCCTTTGGTAGCAGGTGTACCATACTTAACACAAAAGAGAATTTGGAAAAAATTGCTAAAAGTTAGATGATACTTTCTTTGTTGGATATTCCTCCAACTCTATTGCTTCTAGAATTTATAACATAAAAAATCAACAATTTTAGGAGTCATCCAATATTGTTTTCAATGAGCACACTCCTTGTGTTTTGGGAAATGGCCCTGATTACATTTTTTACTTGGAATTGTTTCCTAACTATTCTAATCCATCTTGTGAGAAAGTTTCAGTTAGAAAAGATACTCAAAATGATTTTGATCAACTATTTGATTTACCCAGACCCTGTTCAAGTTCTCCAAGAATGATTGAAGATCCAGCTCTAACTATCTTAAGATCAAATATGCTAAATCAGTATTTCAAATTCATTATGTTTGGATCTTAGGATTCATCTCTTTCAGATCTAGAAGTCAAAAATTAAGTTGGGTGGACGTGTGTGAATCAAAGAACAAACTGATGGATAATAATAATGTGATGATTTCATTGATGTTGATAAACAAATTACAATGAGAATCATAGATGGCTGGTGAAATCAAACCCACCCAAAGAAGAGGATTTCTCCTTGGGTGGTGATTTACACCATGAGGAACACACACAAAAAAGCCACGTTTTAAAAAATGCACTAGTGGGTCTATTATATTATTATTACAACAAGACCTAATTTTGACTTTTCTAATTCTCTTGATCTTAACTTTGTCATGTTGTATTGTCTTGTATTGTTGTTTTTGTTGTAATCAACTTGATCTTTGAACTTGTATATTGAGATCTTTAGTTGGCTATAATTATGATTTGGTAAGCGTTAGTTTATTCCATTGTTGGACCCCAACAATACTCCCCCTAAACTGATGTTTGCCAAACCTTGAACTTAAAGATCTTCTCTGTCACATGTCTTCTTGATTGACAAATATTTTGACATAATTCACTGATGTTCTTCCCCTCAAATTAAGCTCCTCCTAATATATTTCTGACAAAGGTTAGAATCTCTTCTGAATACTTCTTGGTATTGGACATGGCTTGTAGCATCTTGGATTACATTTTATATCACAACTCAATGATTAGTATGTAGTAAGCATATGGTGAGGCTTTGAACTTCAATAAACTACATCTGGAACATGAATCAATGTTGAACACACTTCCACTCTTTTCAAATAACTTGATAAATGAAATTCTTGAAACAGTGAGTACTCCCCTTGATTAAAGTCCGGCTAACTATCCGCTCAGTAGTCAGACACAGGTGCAAAACATCATCAAAAAATTGTGAGCTCAAATACATTAGAAATGGCATCTGATAGTTGTACAAGTCCCTGGATGAATCTATGAAAAAGTGACCAAAGTTGATTTCCATACTCTCTTTTTTGCTTTCATGATCAAAATGGATGTGCTTGTTGGTTGCAATCATTCACATTCATGTTTTTCTTTTCTTTTTGAAGTCCTGTTCATCAGCTGTTCATAAGCATTTCTTGCAAAACATCTGCATTTCTTTGCTAACTCATTTGCATTTGTTTGCAAAGTATCTGGATTTCTTTTCAAGGCCTCCGTATTTGATTATAATGCATTCACATTTGATTTAGTGCATCCGCATTTGTGCTTAAAGTACTCGCATTTTTTTAGAAGTCAACAGCATTTGGTGACAAGGCATCCACATTTGTTGCGAAGTCATCCACATTTGGTGCCAAGTCATCCGCATTTGGTGACAACTCATCCACATTTGTGTATAACATTCTGCATTTGTGGATAACACATCCGCATTTTTGTATAACACATCCGCATTTGTTTTTGTTCATCCACATTTGTTTTCAGACTTGAACAAAAATGATTTCAAACTGCTATACAGGTCAGCAAATCAGCAGTAGCTTCCATTTCTTCATCTTTTATTTGTTTTTAATGATTATCATGTTCAATTGCATCGATTTTGAAGGAATAATCCAGTCAGTGATTATATTTCTTCAAATCGTGTCATATTAGAACATATCTTGATGATTTTTGTTCTTGATTTTCAGATGAACAAATTTGTTTTCTTCTTTTTTTTATGTTAATCTTGTTCAATCGCATTGAATTTTGAAGGAATAATCATGAACATGTTCACGATTCTTCAATCGTACAATAGTTGAATAGATTTGTTGGTTTTTCATCTAGTTTTGGGTATGAACGTATGGGTTTTTGATGAACAGGACTTTGGTCTTCTTTTTCTTCTTTTTCTTCTTTTCTGCTTTGTTCTTGATATCATTACAGATGAATTCAGATCTGAAAACTAGATAAATCCATCAACCATCAGTTTTGATACCATCTTGCGAAATCAATATTTCAGATTCATTGAGCTTGGATCTTAGGATTCATCTCTTTCAGATCTAGAAATCAAAATTAAGATGGGTGGACGTGTGTGAATCAAAGAACAAACAGATAGATAATAATAATGTTATGATTTCATTGACGTTGATAAACAAATTACAATAAGAATCATAGATGGCTGGTGAAATCAAACCCACCCAAAGGAGAGGATTTCTCCTTGGGTGTTGATTTACACCATGAGAAACACACACAAAAAAAGCCACGCTTGCAAAAACGCACTAGTGGAACTATTTATATTATTATTACAACATGACCAAATTTTAACTTTTCTAATTGTCTTGATCTTGACTTTGTCATGTTGTATTGTCTTGTATTTTTGTTTTTGTTGTAATCACTTGGTCTTTGAACTTGTATATTAAGATCTTCAGTTGGCTGTAATTATGATTTGGTAAGCTTCAGTTTAGTCCATTGTTAAAATCCAACAAAATAGCATAACTATTTCAATAGATAGTAAAGCTTCAACCCGTGTTCCATCTAGTGTGCCTTAAAACTCATCCGATGACACTGCACAACACCCATCTAATAGAAGTAGTATTCTAAAGGAATAGGCAACTGTTAATGTTGCTTCTCAGCCAATCATTGATGATGATGTCTCCCTTTCATTCATTCAGTCCTTATTGAATCACATGGATACAAAAACTGGTCTAAGTGTTCGTACTCCTGACCAAAATATGTCAAACCTGGACCTGGAAGTGAATCCTAAACTAAGGATTCAAAAAACTCATTCAGCTAAAAACATAATGTTAGAAGTCTCTAAAGGTGTAAGAACAAAAGGGCAAACACATCACCGAAATGTCTGTACTCATGTTTCTTGTCTCAGATGTAACCCAAGAAAGTAGAAGAAGCCTTAAAGGATAGTAGCTGGGTTGAGTCAATGCAAGAGGAGTTGCTTCAATTCAAAAGATAAAAGGTTTGGAACCTTTATCCGCTACCATCCGGTCAAGTACCTATAGGCACCAAATGGGTTTTTGGGAACAAGAGAGATGATAGAGGCTTGATCATCAGGAATAAAGCTAGGCTGGTCGTTCAAGGATATACCCATGAGGAAGCAATCGATTATGCTGATGTCTTTGCACTGGTTACAAGAGTTGAGTTAGTTAGGATCTTCCTTGCTTATGCTGCATCCAAGAATTTTACTGTTTATCAACTTGATGTCAAGTGTGCTTTTCTATATGGAAATATAGATAGGGTGGTCTATGTGTGCCAACCTCCTGGATTTAAAGAGCCATAGGACCCTAACTATGTGTTCAAGTTGGATAAATAGTCTTTATGGGCAGAACCAGGCACCTAGGCTGTGGTATGAGACATTATCTCAATTTCTCCTAAAGAATGGTTACAGTAGAGGTACCACTGATAAGACTCTTTTCGTAAAGAAGTCTGGGAAAACATACTGCTCGTTCAAGTCTATGTTGATGATATCATATTTGGTTCTTCAAATGACCAAATGTGTAAAGGCTTTGATAGCATTATGAAGAAGAAGTTTGAGATGAGTTCTAAGGAAAAAACATACATTTTCCTTGGAATTTAGGTTAAGCAGATGAAGGAAGGATTCTTTATCATTCAATCTAAGTATATCTCTGTTATCTTAGAAAGATTTGAAATGAAGGATTGTAAGCCAACCAAGACACCCATACCTAGAAACCATGACCTTTGACCTAACTATAAGGGGGATGATACTGATCAATATCAATATAAGGCAATCATTGGGTATCTGATTTATCTCATAACAAATAGACCTGATATCATGTTTGCAACATGCATTTGTGCAAGATATCAGGCTACTCCAGAGGTGTCTCACCTATTTTCTGCCAAGAGAATCCTTAGACGCCTTAAAGGATCACCAAAATTAGGTCTTTTGTATCCTAGGAATAGCAACTTCAATCTCTATGGCTACTCAAACAGTGACTATGGTGGCTGCAACACCAACAAGAAATCCACATCAGAAGGATGTCAATTTCTTGGTGGAAGGATCATCTCATGGTAATGCAAGAAGCAATCTTGTGTTTCTACATCTACTACTAAAGCAGAATACATTGTTGCTGCAAGTTGTTGTGCTTAGCTGCTGTGAATTCAGAACCAGATGCTAGACTATGGATTCAACTTCATTAGCATTTCTTTCCACATTGACAATAATAGTACTATCTCCATAACTAAAAATCCCATGAAGCTCTTAAAGACGAAGCACATTGATATCAGGTACCATTTCATTAGAGATATTTATGAGAAGAACGTGATCAAACTAATCAAAGTTGATTCAAATTAACAATATGCTTATTTGTTCACTAAAGCTTTTGATGAACAAAGATTTAAATATGTCATTACAGCTATTGGGATGATAAACATTGATTAGTCTGTCTCACTTGAAAACCTTTTTGAAATGTGTAATGTCTATTGTTATAATAATCAAAGCCATGTTACATTAGGTTAAATTTTCATAAGTATAGGTTTTTCCGAAAAGAAATTAACGTTCAGAAGATTGTTTTCATATCTTCTGAAGCTAAATTCCTTCATGGAAAATCTTCTTCTCGGAAGAGTATTTATTCTCAGAAGAAGCGATTGATTGAGCATCAGATCCACTTCCGAAGCATATAAAACTCTCTATTCGGAAATCACACTTTACTCTCTGAAGTAAGAAAATTTACCTTTGAAAGTGAAATTGGTTTCATAAGAAGAATACCTTCAGAAGAAGATTACCTTTGGAAATTCTCTATACTAAGAAGAAAACCTTACTATGTAACGGAAATCTTTGTGCCCCGCATAGTAAAATATAAAGATTTTATTAATGATGTCGGAATCTTTTAAATGGTTTTTACCTTTACCGCCCCTGTCACATCTTACCCCAAACCATCTTTTCACCTTATCCAAAAACCCTCAAAAACCGCCATTTCACCCATTTAAATAATCCTGACTCTTCACTTTAATCTTTTTACCAAATTTACTACATGAAGCTTCCTTCACTCAAAATTCACCCTGCTCAATCCTGTTTCATCTGATCTTTCCTTTCAATGGCGCTAAACTCTCAACATAACCAGGTTGCATTTCTTGACTCATTCAAGGAAGCTGACTTCTCATAAATCTTCTCCTTTCTTACCAATCTACCTACTTTATTGCTCTTACCGTGAAGCCCATGATTTATTTGAATCACATGGAAGAATTTTGGGTTAATGGTCAGATTATACTCTTAAACAGAGTCAGGGTTATTAGGTCGAGCATTTCTGGCTAGGAGTTGATTCACAGAACAACTCATCAGAGGGCATCTGGAGCTCCACGATGATGGCGCTCCTCCTGAGTTCCCCAAATCAGACCTAGATGACACGTATCTCCAAATGGGATATGGTGGAGATGTGAGTAGATCTATAGTTTACAAGTTCAACTTCTCTTACAACTGGAAGTTCCTGCTCCATGTAGTTCTCCATTACTTGTCAAATAAGTATGGGGGCTGGGATCAAATCCTATATGAACTAGGATGCCTAGTTCATGGATTGGTGAAAAGCCTATGCTTCAACTATTCAAGGTTTGTACTAACCAACCTTATGGGGAACCTCCAGAGGGACACATTCATAATGTATCTCAGGTTCATTCAACACATTATCAAGTGTGAGTTGGACTAGAGTTAGCTTGTCTATGCAGCTACTCTGCATGTCCCTCAAATGAGGCCAACCATCTTCAATATCTTGAAAAGAGTGTCCACCAATTTCACTAGAAGAAAATTTGCGCTTCTTCCAAGTATGATTGAGCCAATGGCTCCTAGTGACATCCATGTTATGCCTATAGGTGATGAACCCATACCAACAACTACCCTTACTTTGCCTAGTCTTCCTGCTCACTCTATCAAACACACTTATCAAAGACACACAAAACGAACCCTTTCTCAATCTTCTCTGATTGAACAAGCCCTTCTTTTCAAACCAAAAAGACTAGAGTGGAAACATGGGCTCCTACTCAGTCCGACGTCTCACCATCCTTCTCATTTGACCTTAATATGGAATTTGAGTCTCCTCGATTTCAATTCCATGAACCCGAAACCGAAGCTGAAAACCCTTAGGATGAGTCACAATACTCTCCTGAGAAGCAAAAAAGGGACGACCCCACCAAAGGCTCAATGCCAGTAGACATTGACCAAACATTAGGCATAACTTCCTAATCCTTTACGGACCTTTTAATCAGGACTAATAAGGAGATTATGTTTCATCATGTCAATGAAGTTGATCCATAACACCCTCTAATAGATCAACAAAGCCTAGAGGGACCTCTTGTCTCTAGCACATATCACTTAAACCCAACTGAGTTGAGTCCCACGGATGAGGAGGGGACTCATGTAGATTCAGCTGCCCCTAGTGAAGGAGCCTCATTGGATCCTCAGGCAAGTGGTACCATCTCTGAGACTGAATCTATGGCAACCGTGCCTTTTGATGACTCTGAAAGAGTCATCTTCATGCAAGAGAAACCAGGGTGCCAAGAAACCACGTCTTGTGGTGAGAATGAACATACTAGGTATGTTACCTCCCTCCTCATGATTCTTCAAAAGAAGATGAGGGAAGCATGCAACTCGTCATTCAAGACCGACTTTTTAAAGTTTCAAACATTGAATCAAAGGTTAAAACTTTAGAGGATAGGTCCACCACTTAGCAAATTGAGATTGAAAATATCAAGGCTTAACAAGCTGAGATATAGATTGGGAGGTTTGTCATGCATGTACCTATTCAAGTCTCATTAACCGTTTCTTCTAGCTCGTCTACCTCTCAAGATGATGCTACCAAAAAGGGGTAAGTGTTTAGAGACAAACAATCTTGGAACCATAATGCCAAGCTTTAACTTCTTTATCTACTAGATACCCAGGTCCCAAAACAACAGTCTTTCCTGAGCCTCCTCACATTATTCTACAAATGGATCCAAGGATGCTCAGGGATCTCAACAGGATGTTCTCCAAGTTCTTGATGAGATCTTCTTTAGATCAGCCTAGCCCTGATGCGGCTATGATATACTTTGGAGCTGAAAACCTTCAAAGGCTAAGTACACCTTCTACCACTATGGAAGAAGTTGGTCAACCTAAGGTCCACATGGAACCTTAGATTGATTTTGAATAGGAAACAAGGATTGATGGCCAAGAAACTAAAGCAGTTGGGACAGATAGCGTATTCCGTCAGACTTCCAAAGCTGAAGTCAAAGCCTTGAAAGAACAACTTCAATCTTCCGAAGCTGAGATGGAAGTTGTGGAATGTTTGTTCTCCTAGTCCGAGGATCTAATCATCACACATGCCATTCTAGAGCTGACATCTGAAGTGAATAGTGAAGACTTTCTTAACCGACCCCTAGCTCAAACAACTTCATTATCTACATCTATCATCTATCAACCTGAACTTTCCATCCAAGAACCACCAAATTCTAGCACTTCCGAAGATGTTAAAGGCAATAAGAAAATTACTACGGAAGAGCTTTAGAAGGAGGAAAGTATTGAAAAACTTAAAAGGAAGGGTAGACTTCCAACTGAGAAGTTGCTAGTTGCTAGTAACAAAGTAGCTACAGCCAACCAGGAGGTTGTCAACAACAAGAGAAAGGTAGAGATTATTGACAAGCTCATCAAGCTTGGAGCTGTTAGTGAAGATCTGCTTCTGCTACCACTAGGGGAGTTAATTGAGCTAGAAAAGATAACCATTGTACTGATTGAACAAAGAGATGTAGCAACAAGGCCAACCTTAGAGGAGGAAAGAGAAAGGAAGAAAAGGGAAGCTAATCTGCAGCATAGGAGGGAAAGGATAACTTTGCTAACGTCTAGGGGTTTCTCTCTTGAAGAACTATCTCCACAAGACAACAAAACGATCCTATGGCTCTTCAACAAAGAGCAAGATTAATTGGGGAAAGGGAGGAAGAGAGCTACAAGAGAAAAGCTAAAGGAGAAGAAGAGAAAAGAAGAAGAAGCAGGGGTCATTGCTGCCAAGAAGATAGGTAAGAAGGCCTGGATGAAGGATTATCTCCAGGCTCACGGCTTCACAGGTAGACAAGTGGGTCGCATTTATGAAAAGACACTACAACAACATGTCAGTGACATCAAGGCTAACATTCGCTTGGGAAAAAGGAAAGAGATGTACAGAAGGGGACAAGGGATGATCATCAAACCAACATCTCAACCCCAACTTACAACCTAAACTCAACCTCAACCTGAGAGCCTTTCCTATTTCCTTTACCTATCAAAACTGAACCCACTTCTGAACCTTACAAGCCTGAAACAACTCCAACTACCATCTCCAGCTCATCACTAGAAACACCTCAACTAATTACCCTCCAACTTAAAACACTACCCAGAACCTAAACACCACTACCAACCAACAACCATCTAAACCATCCCCTCAGCCTTCTAAACCTCTCTCTTTAGAGAATTTTAAGGAGATCAAGATAAAGCTCATCAAATGCAAAACCTTGAGCGATATCTCTTGTGAGGAGGATTCTATCAAGCTGACTTATGCTGACGGATCCTCATGTTCTCTCACAAGAGATCAATTCCTTGATCCGGCAAGAGGAACACTAGACCAAGCTATAAAACTCCTTGGCCTCAACTCTAATGTACTTAATGATAAAGAGAAGAAGCTAAGAACGAAGCTCATGCTTCTACTAGATACTAAGAAAGGGGACAGAGTACTAAGCAAACCCCTTGTGATAAGAAAAAAGATAGTCCAGTGGAGGTTGAAGACTCTTCTCACAACTTTGTTGTCGAGAGATAGAATGGCAAGCTAAATAGGTTCAATTCCTTATCTCTACTACATGCAAGCAGATTAGATATTGCTGAGCTCGCAGAGAAGCCATTCTCTAACCCCTTAAAATCTAAGGTAGCTTCTCACATAAGAAACCACCTAAGCAACCTTCATCTTGTTGAGCTGACTGCTAGGACAAAGATTATTGAAGAGTTAAAACCAAAAGAGGAGGGGGAGAGAAAAGGATCAACATGAAAAGGCAAGGACTTTCTCTAAATGGTTGTTGATCCTGAACATGAAACTATTGTTAGATGGGAGTATGAGTATAACTCCCATCAACTAACTCTCTTAAAGGGGGCACAACAAAGGGTGCATGTCATTAGGAGTGATAGACTAGATATCCTATCCATTGATGACTTGTACAAAGTTCTCAGCACCACTTCAGGACAAAAGAAAGAAACATACATCTTTTTGTCCTTGGTGCAGAAAGTTTTAAGAAGTAGAAATAAGTGAGGTTATGGAAGCATCAACCTAGGGGGAGTTTGTTGGATCTAGAAAGGCTGGTGCAACCAAAACCAAATACTTAGATTATTTTGGTGCAACATTTAAAGAACTTCCGAAGCTAAGTATGGAACTTCTATTGGAAATGGAGTTCTTCCAAAGATAAAGAGCAAGATCAACTTTCGAAGGAAAAAATCAAACTTTCAAAGACAAAGTCTTCTCTTCCGAAGTTCAAGACTCAGAAGAACTCAAAGAAAATGACTTCCGAAGTAGAAGTCCTCAAGCCACGGAAGAAGCAGCCTCTTCTGAAGTATAAAAAGCTTTGGAAGAACTAGTTCTTCAGAAGGCAATTAACCTTCGCAAGATGCTGCTATGGACCAGTGGATATATGTATGGTTCATCTAACACTCCACTGTAGACCTTTGAGATACTGCATTGCATTTTCTCAAAAGGCCTTAAAGTTGACCATACTTTAATCAACTGTTCAGCTTTACTTCTTAGTATAGTTACCAACTTTAGTTGGTGACAAAAGGTAAGTCATGGACATGTCATGACTACCATATCTTAGATAAGACATTATCTAAGATACCTTAACTATAGCTTTATAGTATCTACTTTAGTTATAGGATTGCAGCTGGTATCAAAGTATGACCGGCTATAGGTGATAGTATATATAGTTTCTCATTTTAACTTATGTATAATGCTTTTAAGAGTCATGTAAAACTATGAGTTGAGAAGTAATATATACAAGTACCTTGAAAATTATTTCTTTGTGTTCTTAAGTTTCTTAGTATATTATAATCACCTCTTTGAGAGATTCTGCTTCTCATAACCATGTGAGTATAAGTGACTTTGAGAGAAAACTGAGTGTTTAATGACATACATTGATCCTGCAATTCTTAGTGGATACTAGATGGAGATGAATATGCAAAGTTCATTTGGTAACTCCAGCAATCAACTTAGTTCAGTCCTATATGTGGTTGAAAGGGATAGTAGAGAACCATAACATCTTCTTATTTAACTATCTTGAAAAATCACAAAAGGGTCCTTTCATCACCTTCCCGGATACACCAATAGAAAGCTACACTCAAGTGAGTCCATTCCAAGAGACAAGCTCTTCATAAGCTTTTGTGTCTTATGATAAAAACACATACAACTTTCTCTTCACCCTTGAAGATCTGGACTGTATCCATCCTAATGATCTCGAATACATGGTGATAGTTCAATAAATGGCTCTTCTCACTCACTAAGCCAAGAAATTCTACAAGAGTGTAGGGAGGAAGCTTCCAAGCAATACAAACAACGAAAAGTTTAGGTTGGAAAAAAGCAAAGTAAAGGTTACAACTGTAACCAGATGGGTCACTTTGTAAGGGAGTGTAAGGCACTAAGGACAAATGGTGGCCAAACACAAGCCATGCCAAACTACACTAAAAGACCCACCTAGAATGAGCAGCCAAAGTAGCAACTATAGTTGTTGTTGAAGAAGGAGGTTTTGATAGGAGCTTTTAGGTGGAAGATGCATCTCCAAACCAAGCACTAGTGGCTGATCATGATGAAGAAAAGGTATTGGGACATCTATGTACACTTGAATGTATTGCTAAAGTGAATAGATACAGGTCCTATAACTTAGAGATGAGATTTGATCTTGAATCTTTAAATATCTTAAAATATGATTTCAAAAGAACTAAAATCATTATAAACTAAAAATAGAGGACATAGAGAAAACTATTTCAACTATTAAACATGAATATACTAACTATAGGCCTTAGATCAAAGATCTCATAACCAAGTTGATCGAATGCCAGGCTGAGCTTGTGATCAGCAAAGCCAGGGTAGAAAAATGTGTTCTTGAAGAAGAGACTTTCAAGAACATTACATTCTCTTCCTTGCATGCAAAAGATTGTTATTAGAATAAGTAGGGACTGTGATCTGGTGAAATAGCTCATCCACACATAATCTTGTCTATAAGATCTCCTAGGTGTGGAACTTGTGAAGATGAGCTTCCCTTCATAGACCCCATGAGTGAAGAGGATGAAGAGGAAAGTAAAGTGAAGAAGAGAATTCTAATAAGTGTCACTATTCCTCTGAGGAGAGTAAAAGAGTTGGGATGACCAATTCAAGAAAAAAGAACTTGATCAAGAAGCTAAGAGAAAGTCCAAGAAGGCTCAAGAGATCAAGGCCTCCTTTAACTTTACAGAAACAAGTCTTTATCTCTGCAGGATTTGCGGTGTTAAGCTAAAGAAATAAACTTGATCTTTAGTATCAGTTCTTGTTCACGTTCAAATCATCCCAACAAAATGAAAAAGGCTGAATAGATGTGTACCACTACTACACAACCTAAACCATCTAGCTTCAAAGGTAGTTCTCACCCTAAAAGAATGGCCACATCATCTGCAAAGATCAAGATGGAAAAGGAAAGTGATAAAGTTTTGCCTTGTTCTCAAAGGAGGGCACTTAGGAAGAAGATGATGTATTGTGTTATGTGTGGTAGTACTTCTCATCTTGCTAAGGATTATCTCTAAAATCTAAAAAGTACTATCCATATGACCAAGAAAGAAACTTCTAAGAGTTTGAAGTAGAAGAAAGCTATGGAAGGAAAATCTTTTCCTTTCAGAAACTCCAAAATAAAGGACAAGGCAAGTGGAAACTTACCTTGGGAAAAAAACTTGGTCTTAGAAGAAGGAAGACTTACAAAGCATTGAAGCCTACTAAAGTGTTAGCAAGATCTTTCGAAGGTCCGGTCATCAAAACTTCTGAAGTTATCAAATCATCCGAAGTGATAGAGGTCAAGTCTAAGCTTACAAAGGTGGTGTGGAAGTCAAAGAAAGACCAAGTGACTGGAAGTTCTTCGTCAACATTAGCAAATAATCCTCTAAACATGACAATATGATCAATTACTATTGCATTGTCCTCAACTTATTTTGATGAGCCCAAGACCAATAATGCTTGGTTTTCTAAATGTAACTAACCATCTCTTTTTTGCAGGAGTAGCTTAAGACAAACATGAATGTATGGATCTTTGATAATGGCTATTCAAGGCACATGAAAGGCAATGGGTCGCTAGTCTAAAATTTTAAGAAAATTGATGGAGGATGAGTTGCTTTTGGGGGAGATGCTGGAGATTACATAACTAGAAGGGGTAGGGTCACAAATGGTAAGCTCAGCATTAAGAAGGTAAACATTGTCAATTAACTTGTATACAATGTTTTGAGTGTATCTCAATTTTATGATTAAAGTCATAACATGTTTTTTACTAAACATGAGTGCATTGTATATAGGCCCAGGATGGTCATTCCTCATGAGCATATACAGCTAATAGCCCCCAGTAAATGAAACATAGACAATATGGATTTGCAATAAACACTTCCTGATGAGAAGTTTTATGCTTTCTATCTAAAGTAAATAGTGATGTATCTTTCCTTCGGCATAAAAGAATGTGCCATGTTGTTAGGATCTCAGCATCTACTTTGATCAATTAGATTGGATTTACAGCGGAATGAGCTCACGAATTAACAAATTTAAACAAGAACACACGAAATTTATCAATGAAGCAGTGTTTGTTATCGAGAGAGAATTTCTGCCAAAAGGAATATATTCATTCAATACACGCTTCGGTTCGCTTTCGCGCATCGTTACAATTAGGTCATCTTTCCTTTTATAAGGGAAGCTGACGTCAGCTGATGTCACTTAACAGTGACATCTAACTGTTATTTAACTACTGAAAGTTAACACAACTACTGAAGATGTCAAACAACTAACATCTTCTTACAAAAATACCAAGTGTTAACTATCACTACAACTACTGAAAAGAAACTACTGAAACAACAAGGATTGAAGAACATACTCTTCAGTCGTTTTACAAGTACTGAAATAGAAAATAAAACTACTGAAAGGAAACCATCACAACAACTGAAGAATGCTTCTTCAGCTGTTGTGACAAACTCTGAAGGCTTCAGTACTTGGACTTCTTGAACTTCAGTTGTTGTCATCAGCTGATGTCTTCGGATGTTGTCTTCAGTCTTTGTACTTCAGCTGTTGATCTTCAGTACTTTAGTCTTCAGCTGTTGATCTTCACACTTTGGTCTTCAGCTGTTGAAGTCTTCAGTACTTTAGTCTTCAGCTGTTGATCTTCAAACTTTGGTCTTCAGCTGTTGAAGTCTTCAGTACTTTAGTATTCAGCTATTGATCTTCAGTCTTTGGTCTTCAACTGTTGAAGTCTTCAGTACTTTAGTCTTCAGCTGTTGAACTTCAGACTTTGTCAAACAACTGATCAAGTCTTCAGCAGTTGTTGTGATGTCTTGTGGGACTTAAAGGTTTTTTTGATCTGGCTCATTGGTTCTTTTGATCTGGCTCATTGGTTCTTTTGGTCCAACAAACTCCCCCTGAACCAATGCAGCCAAAACCTTTAAGATTATTGAAGATGTCCCACTTATTATGGCAGAAAGATTGGTCTTTTTGTCTTCTAGATCAGCTCAAAAGTGACCCTTGTAAGCACAAGCCTGGGATGAAGTCTCAATGATCTGTTTGACAAAGGATGGATGGGAACTCTGTCTTGGGGAACTGGACACAGAGCTGTTACCCCATCCATGAGATCTACTTCCTAAATATGAGTCTGTAAGACTCCCTTGTATAGGCCTCAAGGAAGGTTACTTGTTCCTCCATGGTAAGCTATTCTGCTTCTCCTTCAAAGAGTGACTCTGGCCCATAATACTCAGAGAGGTATTTGACCTGCTTCCCATTTTTTAGTTCAACAGTTTTTATGACTCTATATGCGAATTCATCTAGGTGAATACCCTCTAAGAACAACTGGAGCTCATTCTTTCTAACTTCATCAAGCCTTCTATACACTAACCCCTTTTTCACCACTTTATTCTCCAGCATCTTTTATGGGGTCAGTTTAGCTTTACTGGCTTTCTTGAAGTCATCTAGGATCTCCCAAGGTGATACTACAAAGGCCAGTGAGATCACTTCATCTACAATCTTCTTTACTTGGCCAATGTATCTTTGTGGAATATTTTTCTTTTGAATCCTATGAGACACCCTGGGATCGGGCCAAATCCTCACTCTCTCTTTTTGATATTGAAAGGTATGTCTGAGAGTGTATAATCTCTGAGCATGTTTCTTCATATTGATGATTGAAGATGTGGCAGCGTATGCTTTGTCGACTCTTCTCAATAATTCCTCATCATGTTGTTTGTGAAGCTCTTCTTCTTCTAACTTCACTTTCACAATTTGCCTTTGAGATTCAGGAGTAATTGTTGGAGGGTGACTTATGGCCTTAGGCAACTGTATAATAGCTGAGATTGGCAGCCTGTCTTCATCTTCATTATTATCTTCTTCTTCCTCTTCTAGCCTCAGTACCCTTCTCTTCCTCTTCTGGGGTACATCATCGGCTATGGTGTTGTGGGTAAGGGAATTGGTTTAGTGGGTTGTGGTTGTGGTGGTTTTGGTGTGGGAATTTTGACAGGCTGTTCTAGCATTTCTGATGTAAGTGAGGCTTTAGATTGTTTGACCAGTTCAGTCCTGCTCCCAGCACCAGCTTCATTCAAGGCTTCAATGACCAGCCTTTGGTATATACTTCAGACGAACAGATCTTGGTGGTTATTGCCAAGATGCTATCCCTGGACCATGACTTGATTTCAATCAATGATCTTCCAAGATACTTAGCTATGAACCAGATCATGATTTCCAGCCTTTCCCTTTCCAACACACTGTAACTTTCCCATCTTGCTTGGATTTCTTCAATCTCCAATCATCTAATTTCTGAGTCAAGTTTTTCAGTGTCATGACCTTGCCTAAACAGCTGATCAATGATGTTATCCATTGATGGCTGTGTTGGACATCAGCCTCCTTCATCATTTCCTCCATCTCCTTCTCCTTCTTTCCACTCTTCCTTTTCTTTTATGTGACATGAAAGTATTTAGTACTTTCAGTCACTTTCTCCATTTCAGCTTCCTTCTCCTTCTCCTTCTCCTTCTCAGTCTCTACACCCAACTCCTTCTCATTTTCCACCTCTATCTCTTTTTCTTTCTCTTTCCTATCTTTAATCCTCTTTCATTTTGCTTTCACTGACTGAATCTCCCCTTTTTTGGTTGCATTGGTTGCAAGGGTTTGATTGTCAGAAAGCCTTGTGCTCACAACTTCCTCTATCAAGGGTTGGATAACCGAGGGAAGCCTCTCATCAAGGTTTTAATCACTATATCAGTGATAATTGGTGTGATGAGAAGTAAGTAATTTTGAAAGATAGCAGCTATTTGCTCAAGGGGGTTCTGTCCTTGAGAGATAGTGCAGAAGTAGAGGCAGGTGGCTGAGTGTTTTGGAGTGGCTCTGTGTATAAGAGATCATCAGAGGAAGGTGCCATCTGTTAGTGTATCGGGGCAGATGGACTTAGATCCTGAGACATTTTGGCAATCAGCTCGTTGAGTCTGCTTACCTCATTCTCTAGGATGGTATTTTGGGCTAAAACATCATAGAAGAAGCCCAGGTCATCATCAGTGTTCGCTGAATCACCTGACCTCCTGATAGAATCAGGATGTACATGCTATGAGTGTAGATCAGTATCAGCATGTTCCCCTTGTTCTTGGTACTGGGGACTTCCTGCCTCAGGACTATGTCCTTCATTGGCAGTTGCCTCTGGTGAGGTCTTATGGATGTTACCAACTGCATCCTGATCATATGCTAAAGCAGGAGAAGTGGCAGCCTCACCAGATGTTCTAATCTCCGTTTCTACACTTGGAGATGGAACAGTGTAACCCCTGTGTTGTGGGTTATCAGAAGCATTTTGATCCTCCCCCTCAATTGTTGAGGCTATCCCAGTTTTGATTGGTATCTAGGAAGGGGGTGAGGAATGCAACTGAGTCAGCACTTTTGCAACTATTATTGTAGGGCTTTGGGGGGCGGTTGCAGTGGGAGATGGTGTAGAAGCAGTATGCACCCGGGGAGAGTGGTGCGTTTCAATGGCAACCTACTCAAATGAGGAAGGTTCCAGATGTATAGGTGCCCCGAATGTGGTTGCTGCAGGCTCCTATTGAGAGGAAGCCTGAGCGGGTTGAGGTTTGGTGAGTAGTTATAGCTACTGGGGGATTATGGCTAGTAGATATATCCTGCATTTGTGTTGCAGGGACATCCTTAGGGACTCATTTCCCTGAGTAGCCGTTTTGGGATTCTTGTGTTTGGGTTTGGTGGGGACTTGGATTTGGAGGTGGTGGCTGTGGGTTCCAACTGCGTGGGTTTTCGCAGCCTGGCAACCAGTTTGAGTGACTGGTCTGAGTTGTGCCTGGAGTATACCTCAGGCAATACAGCCATGGCAGGGACTCCAAGGCCAACAAGTCCCTCAGCTTTCAGTTGGTTCTCTATAATGGCCATTATGACCGAGGATATAATATCCATCGGTTAGCAATAGGTTTTGAGGCCATATCCTTAAGTTCAAGAAATATAATTTCAGAAAAATTAAGTTTTGTTGCTCAAGGATAGAGAAGAATACATGCTGCCACATGGTTGACATTTGATCCAAGAAGAAGTCTTAGGGGCTAGGCGGACATTCACCATATGAAAAAAGGCGTTCCGCGTCATGGAAATGCTTCTTTAGGATGGTAGAAGCCCCGAGGTTACCCTGGTATCCATGGTGGGCAAAGGATAGATCAGTGGTGCCCTTTGAATATCCAGCGGGGAAGGTGGCATCATCCAGTTGTAGGGTTTGGCGAAGGATTGCCGGAGTGATGACCACCTTACGGTAGTTGACGAATGACTGGAGAGACTAGGTGTCATTCTCCCCAGTGGTAAGGGTGACGTTCGTCCAGAACTGATTTAGGGATTCGGCATAAATGGTAGGATTGATAAGGAAGGCCGTTTTGTATGAGAATGGACCATTAGATCAATGGCAGTATCAAACTTCGTCCAAAGGGTGATTTGGTAAGGTAGGCAACACAGTTGTGTCTTGGTTTGTTGGACCAAAAGAACCAATGAGCCAAGATCAGAAAACCTCTAAGTCCCACATGGTATCACAACAACTGCTGAAAGCTTCATCAGCAGTTTGACAAGTGCTGAAGACTTCAACAGCTGAAGATCAAGTGCTGAAGACTTCAACAGCTGAAGAACTAAAGTGCTGAAGTACAACAGCTGAAGAACACAAGTACTAAAGCTGAACAGCTGAAGAACACAAGTACTGAAGCTGAAGACCAAAGTACTGAAGTTCAACAGCTGAAGAGTTTACAAGTGCTGAAGATCAACAACTGATGTACAAAGTCTGAAGACAAAGACTGAAGACATCAGTTGATGATATCTACTGAAGTCATCAGCTGATGAAACATCTGAAGTTCAAGTCTGAAGACCAAGTACTGAAGTTTCAGTAGTTTGTCACAACAGCTGAAGAGTACTTCTTCAGTAGTTGTGATATCGTAGTTTATATTTTTAGTTTTTCAGTAGTTTTGTAAAACGACTGAAGAGCTTGTTCTTCAGTCGTTGTAGTATCAGTAGTTTTATGTTTTTCAGTAGTTGTAACAACTGATAACACTTAGCATGTTTTGTAAGGAGATGTCAGCTGTTGTGACATCTTCAGTAGTTGTGTTTCAGTTGTAATAATCTGTTAGATGTCATTATCAAGTGACATCAGCAGACGTCACATCTCTTATATAAGAGGTGTCGACCTAATTGTAAGCATCATATTCTGTTACCACGAAAGCGAATATTGAATGAAATATTTTGCAGAAATTCTCTCTCTATAACCGTCTTTGTTCTTCATTGAATATCGTTTTGTTTTTGTGAATCGACTAATTCATTGTTTGAATTCCGCTGCTATACTCTTAATCAATCAAATATAGATCACTGATCTTAACAAGTGGTATCAGAGCATGGTTAATCATTGATCGATCTAACAATTGATCATTGAAACTGCTAATTGATATCTGTGTTTGATTGAATTAGCGTATTTGCAAGAACTGGTTATAGATTATTGAATTTCTGTCGCTTTCATTCATTTATTTTGAGATCTTCTGGTTCAATTGGTTGTTGCGTTTTGTTCTAAATCTGTTTTAGCTTAACCGAATTTGATTGAATCTGAGATGACTACTCCTTCTAATGATCCTCACAATACCGGTTCCTCAACCAGCCTCCGATGCTGGTTAGGACCGAGTATAACATATGGCAACGAAGAATGCTTCATCACCTGTCTGTTAACAGTTCAGGTTGTTGGACATTTGTGGTACATGGACCACATAAGCCTATGGTGAACATCCGGAAACCAATCAAATGGTTCCAAAGAAGAAGGAACAATACTCTGATGAAGATCGGAAACTATTTGAGATTGATGCTAAAGCCCATGGAATTCTGGCCATGGCACTGCCTAATGAAATCTATTCAGGGCATATGCATCATGAAACTGCTCATGATCTCTGGAATGCCCTGAAGGAACAATTCGGTGGCACAGATGAGGTCTTAGCAAACAATAGAGAGATCCTTGCCCAACAATATGAGACATTCTCTCATAGGAAGGGTGAGACACTGACTCAACAGTTTGAGCGCTTTTCCTGCTTGATATCTGAGCTGAAAATGGTGAAACAGAATACACCAATAGCCAGATGAACAACAGATTCCTCAGATCACTGCTTGAGAGATGGGACACATACACTATTGTCCTACGCTCCAGTGCAAATCTGGACGGCCTATCTCTCACCCAATTTCATGGGAACTGCTTACATTTGAAAGAGAGATAGAGCAGAAGAGGAAACTGTCCTCATCAGGAAAGCTCACTGATGACTTTGTACCAGGGAATACTGCCTTGGTTGGTCATGAGTCAGAATATGCTGCATCTGAGAGCAATTATGATGAGCAATAGATTTCTCTTCAAATAGTTCTCATCATGCATTTGTTGGTATTGAGAGTCATTCTGGCAGTACTAGTGACAATTTATGCTTCATCATGGATGATTGAAAGGAATAGCTGATGATGATCTAGAAAAGATGGATATTCTGAGCCAAATGATTGATTAATATCAGATCTCAGAAGTTCTATAAGAGAACTGGCAGGAAATTTCCTGGACTCTCCAAAACCAAAGTTGGTTTTGACAAGAGTAAGTTGAGGTGTCACAAATGCCAAGGCTAGGACACTTTGCAAGAGAGTGTAGATCAACTGGATCTAACTCTTCTGCACCCTTTGTGATTTTCCTAGTACTAGTCCACAAAACAGAGGGCAACATCCTGCTGGTTCTGGTCATTATTCACATCCTAGATCTCCTGCATACTTTGTTCCCCAGGGTCAAATGTCATATCCTTATCCCTGCTATTATGTGCCTCAACCAAATCCTGTTCAAGCTCCAACTGCACAACAACCACAAGCATTGCCTGAACCACAGCCTTCCCAATCTCATCAACAAACTCAACCTCAACAACACAGTTTCTTCACCCCAGGAGTTGTTGACTGGAGCAGTTTACCAGATGATTTGTCTGGTCATGAACAACTGTTCTCAGGTGCTGGTCAACATGGTGGTGAAAGTCCATTTGGAAATCTAGCTCTTATGGCTTTGGATTCTGCTGATACTTCATCCACTAATGCCTCTACATCAAAGGTATCACAGGTATCCTCTGAGGCAAAAGCCAAATTATGTTCTGAACCATGCATAGCAGCATTTGCATCTATTAGAGAAGCAAATGTAGCTTTAATCAACAAGAACATTGAGCTAGAACAAATAATTTCCAAAAGCAAAGCTGAGTTTGAGTCTGTGCTTAATGATAAAAATGATGAGATTTACCAACTGAAATGCCAAATAACTGATGATAAGGCTAGGGAAGAGATACTTCTTGAGAAGTATAAAGATCTCAATGAAACCCTTGCAGTTACCCAGGTAGAGTGTGATACATGGGTACAATCATGCAAAGGGTTTGAAATGCTTCTTAGTAAGCAATCTGCTTCCAATGTGAAGTTTGGCATTGGTTACAATCACACTGCTCCACCTACAGATTTTACTCCAAGAGCAGAGGTAGAATCTGATGGTGAGAGTAATAACCAATCCATCTCATCATGTGATCTACTTTCTGATACAGCACAATCAGAAATAGAATCAGCATCAAGCCCTCTCTGAACCTATCAGCTGATGTTGATGGTTCAAATGCTGACACTCACATGATCAATGAGTTGATCAACTCAGGAGTTAATTCTGAAAGTCCTGAAAGGACTAGAGAGCAGGATTTAACACCTGAAGTTCAAACTCAACTACTGCCAGTACTGAAGAGAAGAAAACTGTCAGTAGAAAGAGTTTGAAGACTACTAAAGAGGGAGTCAAGAAAGCAAACAATGCTTCCAAAGCACTGAAGAACAAGTCTTAGTTGCTTCACCCTCTTTAGTTGATGATCAACCTAAGATGAAGAAGAAACCATGTGAAGTATGTGGTTTGTTCAATCATCTTACAGATGATTGCTGGTACAAAAGAGGTTCCAAACTCAAACAAAAAGAAGAAATTAAAGAGAATGGTAAAAATGAAAAATGAGTTTGAGACCACATTTGTATCAGCAACATCAAATCCTGTAACCCTTAAGTCCTCAAAGAAATCCAAAAAAGGAGGGGTTAAACAGGTGACAGCTGAGAGTGCTCAAAAGAAGAGGTGCAACATAGGAACTTATCAAACTCCACTGGCAATGTGTCTGATGAGCTGAAAGCTTTATCACAAAATCAGACACAGCTGGTTATGATGGTTCAACATCTGTTGGGTAGAGTTAACCAATTAGATGCTCCTATGTTGAAACCACAGAAAAGGAGATCCAAGCCAAAGGATTCCTCTTCTTCACCATCTTCTTCCTCTCAAGCTGTGTTTCTAATAAACCTGTTAGTTTACCATATTGATGAGACCAGGCCCAAAACCAAAAAGGTTTGGGTCTCCAAAACTAACTGATTGTTTATTATTGCAGGGTTCTCCAACATGCCAAAGTAGCATCTGGTATGTAGACAGTGGGGGATCTATGCACATGACTGGGAACAGCTCTCTTCTTCATGACTACTCTCAAGGAAAGAAGGGATTTGTTTCTTTGGCAATGATGCTAGGGGTTACATCATTGGTAATGGCTTTGTCTCCAATGGAGAAATCAAATTTGATGATGTTAATCATGTGGAAAATCTCAAGTACAATCTCTTGAGTGTCAGTCAAATGTGTGATAAAGGCCATGTTGCTCTTTTCACCAGTCAGAACTGTAGGATTCTGTCATCCAAAGTTTTGCATTTGATTGATAAGGTGTTGGATGATCACACTCTCCTGAGAGCCAACAGGACAGGAAGAGTGTATGCCTTAGATCTTTCCAAGAAAATAGATCTCAAAGGCAATCCTTGCCTATTTTCCAAAGCCTCTTCTCAAGAATCTAAACTGTGGCACAGAAGGCTGGGTCATGTTAATTTCAAAAACATGAATCAGCTTATCCACAATAGTTTAGTCAGAGGCTTACCAATAATGGAGTTCCACTGTGATGAAACCTGCACTGCTTGTTTAAAAGGAAAACAACACAAAGTCTCATTCCTCCTATTGAAGAGCCTAAGTCCCACTGCCTGCTTGCATTACTTCATTTGTGGTTGTATATTGAGAAGCAGTATTCCTTCCAGTCAAGTGTATGAGGAGTGATAATGGAACTGAATTCAGAATCATACACTTGATGACTTCTATCTTCAAAGGGAATCAAAAGGCAGTTTAGCATCCCAAGGACTCCAGAACAAAATGGAGTAGTGGAGAGAAAGAACAGGACCCTCATTGAAGCTGCAAGGTCCATGCTGGCTGACTCTGGTTTGCCACTGACCTTTTGGGCTGAAGCTGAACACAGCTTGCTATGTGCAAATAGAGTTTTAGTAAATCAGAGGTGATGAAGACTCCATATGAAGTTCTCCATCACTTGGCTCCTCTAATTTCATTTTTCAAAGCATTTGGGTGTCCCTGTTTTATTCTCAACACAAAGGATCAACTCCATAAATTTGATCCTAAGGTGGATGCAGGGTATTTTGTTGGTTATTCATCTACTTGCAAGGCATACAGAGTCTTCAACTGCAGAACAAAGATAGTTGAAGAGACTTTGCATGTGAAGTTTAATGAATCTCCTTTGGACAAGATTCCACAAAACCCTGTGGAGTTGTTTGATTTGGACATACTGCAATATGTTCCTTATCAACCTCCAGCTGTTGCAGATCCTGTGGCTAAATCATCTTCTGCAGCATGTCTTCCACCTGGTGGTATTGATGATGATGATGATAATATCAATATTCAAGTTTAGTTGACCAACTGCCTGTGTCTGCTAAACTTGATGTTCCTGTAGCTTCAGCAGTTCCATCCACAACAAATGCTGATGAGATCTCTGTTTCCTCTACATCTTTTGAGTTACCATCTAATTCTTGGTTTCAAGAGTCTACATCAACATGCTGCTGCTGAAGGTTCTACAAACACTTGCACAGATCTCATTGTTTATCAAGAACTGAAGAATCACCCCATGTCTCAAAAGTCAATTGTCTAACTTCTGCTTCTATGCTCTCTTCATCAGTCAGCTAGAGCCAAAGAACTACCATGTTGCTTTGAGAGACAATGGATGGGTTGAAGCTATGCAGCTTGAGCTACTTCAGTTCAAGAAAGAGCAAGTGTGGGAACTTGTTCCTCTTCCACCAGGTAAGTGTGCAATAGGCACTAAATGGGTGTTTAGGAACAAAACTGATGAAAATGGGCTTATTGTTAAGAACAAGGCTAGACTGGTTGTACAAGGGTTTTCACAAGAAGAAGGTATTGACTATGATGAAACCTTTGCCCCTGTAGCCAGACTAGAGGCAATCAGATTGTTCTTAGCCTATGCTGCATTCCACAATCTTAAAGTTTTCAAATGGATGTCAAAAGTGCATTTTTATATGGTAAAATAAAGGAAGAAGTTTATGTGTGTCAACCACCAGGCTTTGAGGATAATAAACATCCTGAATGGGTGTACAAACTTGATAAGGCTCTTTATGGGTTGAAACAAGCTCCTAGAGCCTGGTATGAGACACTCTCTACTTTTCTTCTTAAGAATAATTTCACTAGAGGCTCCATTGATAAAACTTTGTTTATTAAGAAGGTGGATCAGCATAAGCTACTTGTTCAGATTTATGTTGATGATATTATTTTTGCATCCTCTGATCCCCAGTTGTGTGATGATTTTACAACATTAATGAAAAAGAGGTTTGAAATGAGTGCAATGGGAGAATTACAGTTCTTTCTAGGCTTGCAAATCAAACAAAAGGCTGATGGAACTTTTATTCATCAGTCAAAATATACAAAAGATCTTTTGAATAAGTTTGATTTACAAAACTGTAAGCCCTGTTCTACTCCCATGTGCAACACCACACAACTGGATGCTGATCAGAAAGGTAAAGCTGTTGATGAAACGCTTTACAGATGTATGATTGGGTCCTTGATGTATTTAACAGCTTCTAGACCAGATATTATGTTGCTACATGTGTTTGTGCTAGATTTCAGGCTGCTCCTAAAGAGTCTCATTTGATTGCAGTCAAGAGAATCTTTAGATATTTGCAAGGTACACAATCTCTGGGTTTATGGTATTCCACTGGACACTCTTGCAAATTAGTTGCTTTTTCAGATAGTGACTATGCAGGGTGCAAGTTAACTAGAAAGTCAACTTCTGGTGGTTGTCAATTCCTAGGCAACTGTTGATTTCTTGGCAGAGTAAGAAACAAACATCTGTTGCTACATCAACTGCTGAGGCGAGTACATTGCTGCTGCAAGTTGCCTCTCAGGTACTCTGGCTTCAGAACCAACTTCTGGATTATGGCATTACAGAGACTAAGACTCCATTATTAATGGATAGTGCTTCAGCTCTGTGTATTGTCAAAAATCCAGTCCAGCACTCTAGGACCAAACATATAGAGATCAGACATCATTTTATTCGGGATTGCTTTGAAAAAGGTCTGATTGATCCTAAGTTTGTGCCTAGTGCTGATGAGCTTGCAGATATTTTTACTAAGCCTTTGGATAGTTCTACTTTCCAAAACCTTGTGTTAAGGCTTGGTATGCTGCAGCTAGAATAAGTGACACAACTATGATGATTTCAGTAATAATTACTGGTGATCATTGGTACCCATGTCACATATAAGTACTGATGAGTCCTTTCACCTTCAGTAGTTTTATAACTACTGATGGCTAAATGCCTCACAAGTACTGAAGTACTTTATCTGTTCCAACTACTGATGTAGTTACAACTACTGAATCAGTATAAACAGATAAGTACTGATGTCCTATGAAACACCGAAAACAGATGCAAAGTCTGATGAGTAAGTGTTGAGGACAGTATGAAACAGCTGAAAGGCTATGAATTGACGAAAACTACTGAAGAGAACTTTCTCTTCAGTTGTTTCAACAACTGGTTTCATTCTAAACAACTGAAGCAAAACCATGTCTTCAGTAGTTTTATAACTACTGATGACTAATACCAAGTCTTCAGCTGTTTACAACAACTGATGACAAAACCACTGTCTTCAGTAGTTTCACAACTACTGATGACAAACACCAAGTCCTCAGTTGTTTCATCATCTGAAGTCAAAACCACGGCTTTCAGTAGTTTTCTAACTACTGATGCCTAACACCACGACTTCAGCTGTTTCAACGTCTGAAAGGATAATACCATGTCAACAGTCGTTTAAAACTACTGATGACTAACACAACATCCTTCAGTCGTTTTCTAACCGTACCCTATAAATATCCCTGACCTAATACTTCAAAGCTTCATCTTCTTCAAACCTAACGTTCCTCTCCAAAACTTCTCTCTTCTAAATGGCGTCCATGCAAATCAAACCGCGACACAACTGTGTAGCCTACCTTACTAAATCGCCTGTTGGGCTAAGTTCGATACTGCTATCGATCTTATGGTTCAGTCACAATACAAACGGCATTTCTTCTCAATCCCATTCTACATGCCGAATCCCTCCAACAGTTTTGGATGAACGTCACCATACCACTGGGGAGAACAACACACCATCTCTCAGTCGGTCGTCAACAACAAAGAAGTGGTCATCACTCCCGAAAAATCTTCGTCAAATTCTACATCTGGATGATGCCATTTCTCCTGCTGGATATCCCAAGGGCACAACTGATTATCCTTTGCCCAACATGGATATCAGGGCAATCTTAGTGCCTCCACTATCATGAAGAAACATTTCCATGACGCTGAACGCCTAATTTTTCACATGGTGAATGTATGTTTGGCTCCTAAGACTTCGTCTTGGGATCAAATGTCGACAAAGTGGCAGCAGGTAATGTATTCTATTCTTGAGCAACAGCCTTAAATTTTTCAGAAATAATATTTTCGGAGCTCAAGGATATGGCTCAAAAACTAACTGCTAACCGTTGGATATTATATCCGCGGTTCATAATGGCCATCATTACAACCAGCTTCAAGCTGAGGGACTTGTTGGCCTGGGAGTCCCTGCTACGGCTGTTCTGCCTGAAGTATACTCCCGGCACAACTCTGACCATACACTCAAATTGGCTGCCAAGCTGCGCAAAACCACGCAGCTGGAACCCACAGCACCACCTCCAAATCAAAAGTCCCCACCAAACCCACCAAAAGAAACCCAAAACGGCTACTCAGGGAAATGAGTCCCCTGAGGATCCCCTGCAACACAAACGCAGGAGATATCCATGGTCCAAACCCCTAGTGGATATAAGGACTCTTCCAGCCATAGCCGCTCAGGATTCCTCTCAACAGGAGCCTGCAGCAACCACACAAGGGGTACCCACACATCTGGGATCTTCCTCACTTGAGGGGATTGCCATTGAAGAGCACCTTCCTCCCCAGGTGCACACTGCTTCTATCCCTTCACCCATGCAACCGCCCCTCACAGCCCAACATTGATAGTTGCACAAGTGCTGACTCAATGCACTCCTCACCCCTCCCCAGATACCACTTACTACTGGGAACACCTCTACCATTGAGGGGGAGGAACAAAGTGCAATTGAGAACCCACAGCACAGGGGTTTACCACTTCTATCTCCTAGTGTAGATAGGGAGATTAGAATTCTAGTGAGGCTGCCACCTCTTCTGCATCAGCACATGATCAGATGAGGCTGGTAACATTGCTAAGACCTCACTAGAGGCAACAGCTGATGATGGACATAGTCCTGAGGCTGGAAGTCCCCAGTACCAAGACAAAGGGGCACATGCTACAACTGGTCTACACCCAGTGCATGTACATCCTGCTCCAAGCAGGAGGTCAGGTGATTCAGCTTCTGCTGATGATGACCTGGGCTTTTTCTACGATGTTCTTGCCCAGAACACAATCCTTGAGGAGGAAGTCAGTAGGCTGCAAAACCTACTTGACCAACTCTCACAAGGAGAAAGACCATCTGCCTCCACCAACCCACAGATGGCACCTTCAGTTGAAGGTTCCCAAACACTGAGCCACTCCCAACAACTCAGCCACCTGCCTCTGCTTCTGGCACTATTTCTCAGGAACAGAACCCTCCTGAGCAAATAGTTGCTGTCCTTCAAAATTCCCTCCCTCTCATCACACCCATAATCACTGACATTGTGACTAAAGCCATTGATGAGAGGCTTCCTCAACTTTACAACCATTGATTGATGCTGCTGTGCAAAAGACACTTTCTGCGGTACAAACCCCTACCACCAATGCATCCAAAAAGGGGGAGAGTACTGCAGTGAAAGAAAAGAAGAGGAAAAGATAGAGGAAGAGAAGGCCCAAGAGGTGGAAAAAGAAAAGCAACAACTGATCACCTATAAACGAAAGAAAAGTGCTGATGATCAACCTACTGCTGAAGAAAAATCCTTGGAAGAGCTGGTAAAAGATGCTGATGATACACACAGCCGATCCATGGATAAAATCATTGAGCAACTCTTCAGGCAAGGTTTTGATACAGCCACATTGGATAGTGAAATCAGGAGGTTGGAAGTGCAAGAGATTCAAACCCGATGGGCTGGGTATGATGCACTTGAAAAGGAGAGATTGGAGATCATGATCCGTTTTATTGCCAAATACTTAGGAAGATCTTTGATGGAGATTCGTGCGTGGACCAGAGACAGTATTCTGGCTATAGCCACCAGAATCTGTCTGTCTGAGCAATTCCACAAGGGGATTATCATTGAAGCCTTGATGAGGCTGGGGCTGGTAAAAGGTTTGAAATGGCAAAACTTACAAAGGCTAAACTCACAACAAAGATGCTGGAACAACCTTCCCTTCCACCCACTCAAAACAGCCTACCCCTCAAATCTCCAAACCAATCTCAAGCCCAAATCCAAACAAACACAATCACAACCCACAAAACCACAACTCCTCACCATCTAAACCAACAGCCGATGATGCACCTAAGAAGAAGAAGAGAAGGGTGTTGAGGCTAGAAGAAGAAGAAGAGGATGATGTGGAAGAAGATAGGATGCCTCTGTCTGCAGTCCTAACACTGGCGAAAGCCAAACCTATGCCCATCACTACCACCTCACAGATGGATGTTGTGAGAGTAAAAATTGAAGAAGAGGAGCAGCAAAAGCTTCATGATGATGAAATGCTGAAAAGCATTGACAAAACCTATGCTGCCTCCTCATCAATTATCAGTATGAAGAAAGAAGCTCTGAGATTGTACACTCTCGCCAACACATTTCAATATCAGAAGGAAAGGGTGAGAGTATGGCCTGATCCGAGGGTGGCTCACAGGATTGTAAAGAAAGACATTCCTTCGAGATACAGGGTCAAGTCAAGAGGATCGTAGATGAAGAGATCACAGTGGCCCTTGTAGTATCCCTGGGAGATTGTCGAAGATTTCAAGAAGGCCTACGAGACTAAACAACCACCCCAGAAGATGCTAGAGAACAGAATTATCAAAAAGGGGTTAGTCTACAAGAGGCTTGAGAACTTCAAACAGAATGAGCTCAGTCTGCTACTCGAAGGGAATCATCCTGATGAGTTTGCATATAGACAAATTACAACAGTTGAGCTCAAAACGGCAAACAGGCCAAGTACATCTCAGAGCTGTATGGGCGAGAAGGATTGTTTGATGGTGAAGCCGAGAACCTGACCATGGAAGAACAAATCATGTTTCTCAGAGCCTACACCAGAGAATCCTACAGGCTCATACACGGGAAGTAGATCTCATGATGGGATAACAACTCTGTGTCCAGTTCCCCAAAACAGAGTTCCCATTCATATCTTGCCAAACAAATAAGAGACTTCTTCCCAGGCCGGAGCTTATATGGGTCATCTTCTCTACTGATCAAGAAGGAAAAAGACCAACTTTTGCCAACAATAAGTGGGATAATAAATAAATTAGAGTTTTGGCTGCATTGGTTCAGGGGGAGTTTGTTGGACCAAAAGAACCAATGAGCCAAGATCAGAAAACCTCTAAGTCCCACATGGTATCACAACAACTGCTGAAAGCTTCATCAGCAGTTTGACAAGTGCTGAAGACTTCAACAGCTGAAGATCAAGTGCTGAAGACTTCAACAGCTGAAGAACTAAAGTGCTGAAGTACAACAGCTGAAGAACACAAGTACTGAAGCTGAACAGCTGAAGAACACAAGTACTGAAGCTAAAGACCAAAGTACTGAAGTACAAAAGCTGAAGAGTTTACAAGTGCTGAAGATCAACAACTGATGTACAAAGTCTGAAGACAAAGACTGAAGACATCAGCTGATGATATCTACTGAAGTCATCAGCTGATGAAACATCTGAAGTTCAAGTCTGAAGACCAACTACTGAAGTCAGTAGTTTGTCACAACAGCTGAAGAGTACTTCTTCAGTAGTTGTGATATCAGTAGTTATATTTTTACTTTCAGTAGTTTTGTAAAACGACTGAAGAGCTTGTTCTTCAGTCGTTGTAGTTTCAGTAGTTTTATGTTTTTCAGTTTAACAACTGATAACACTTAGCATTTTTGTAAGGAGATGTCAGCTGTTTTGACATCTTCAGTAGTTGTGTTTCAGTTGTAATAAATCTGTTAGATGTCACTATCAAGTGACATCAGCAGACGTCACATCTCTTATATAAGAGGTGTCGACCTAATTGTAAGTGTGACATTCTGTTACCACGAAAGCGAATATTGAATGAAATATATTTGCAGAAATTCTCTCTCTATAACCGTCTTTGTTCTTCATTGAATATCGTTTGTTCTTGTGAATCGACTAATTCATTGTTTGAATTCCGCTGCTATACTCGTTAATCAATCAAACATAGATCACCGATCCTAACGGTTAAGTGCATGGTCGCATTAATGTGAGAGAAGGTTTGGGTTTTGAACGTTAGGTTTGAGATAATGCCGCTCTGTAGGATTAGGTATTTATAGTATGGGTTATAAAACAATTTGAGGTTTGGTGTTAATCATCAGTAGTTGTAAACGATGTTGACATGGTATTAACCTTCAGAGTTGAAACAACTGAAGTCTTGGTTTAGCAGTCAACAGTTATAAACTATTGAACACATGGTTTTGGCTCAGATGTTGGAAACAACTAAGGACGGTGTTAGTCATCAGTAGTTGTGAAACTACTGAAGACATGGTTTTGTCATTAGTGTTGTAACGACTGAAGACTGGTGTAGTCATGAGTAGTTGTGAAATACTGAAGACATGGTTTTGTCATCAGTGTGTAAACGACTGAAGACTTGGTGTTAGTCACAGTAGTTGTGAAACTACTGAAGAATGGTTTTGCTTCAGTTGTTAGGATGAAACAGCAGTGTGAAACGATGAGAGAAAATCCCAGAGAAAATTCCCATCAGTAGTTTTCGTCAATTCTTAGCTTTTCAGCTGTTTCAAACTGTCCTCAACACTTACTTATCAGTCTTATTGGTTGTTTTCAGTTCTTTCATAGGACATCAGTACTTTTGTGACATGTTTACTACTGATCATTAGTACTTGTTTACTGAGATCATCAGTAGTTGTCACTTATTCTAGCTGCAGCATACCAAGCCTTAACACTAGGTTTTGGAAAGTTGAACTATCCAAAGGCTTAGTAAAAATGTCTGCAAGCTCATCAGCACTAGGCACAAACTTTGGATCAATCAAACCTTTTTCAAAACAGTCCCTAATAAAATGGTGTCTGATATCTATATGTTTGGTCCTAGAATGCTGGACAGGATTCTTGACAATGCAAAGAGCTGAAGCATTGTCCATTAATAATGGAGTCTTAGTCTCTGTAATGCCATAATCCAAAAGTTGGTTCTGAAGCCAGAGTACCTGAGATGTACAACTTGCAGCAGCAATGTACTCTGCTTCAGCAGTGGATGTAGCAACAGATGTTTGTTTCTTACACTGCCAAGAAATCTAACAGTTGCCTAGGAATTGACATCGACCAGAAGTTGACTTTCTGGTTAACTTACACCCTGCATAGTCACTATCAGAAAAAGCAATTAATTTGCAAGAGTGTCTAGTGGAATACCATAACCTAGAGATTGTGTACCTTGTAGATATCTAAGATCCTCTTAACTGCAATCAAATGAGACTCTTTAGGAGCAGCCTGAAATCTAGCACAAACACAAGTTGCAAACATGATATCCGGTCTAGAAGTTGTTAAGTACATCAAGGACCCAATCATACATCTGTAAAGTGTTTCATCAACAACTTTACCTTTCTGATCTGCATCCATTTGAGTGGTGTGGCACATGGGAGTAGAATAGGGCTTACAGTTTTGTAAATCAAACTTATTCAAAAGATCTTTTGTATATTTAGACTGATGAATGAAAGTCCCATTAGCCTTTTGTTTGATTTGCAATCCTAGAAAGAACTGTAATTCTCCCATTGCACTCATTTCAAACTTCTTTTGCATTAAATTGGTAAAATCATCACACAACTCGGGATGAGAGGATTCAAAAATAATATCATCAACATAATTTGAACAAGTAGCTTATGCTGATCCACCTTCTTAATGAACAAAGTTTTATCTATGGAGCCTCTAGTGAAATTATTTTGAAGAAGAAAATTTGATAATGTCTCATACCAACCTCTAGGAGCTTGTTTCAACCCATAAAGAGCCTTATCAAGTTTATATACCCAATATGGATGTTTATTATCCTCAAAACCTGGTGGTTGACACACATAAACCTCTTCTTTTATTTTACCATATAAAAATGCACTTTTAACATCCATTTGAAAAACTTTAAGATTGTGGAATACAACATAGGCTAAGAACAATCTAATTGCATCCAATCTGGCTACAGGAGCAAAGGTTTCATCATAGTCAATACCTTCTTCCTGTGCAAACCCCTAAACAACCAGTATGGCCTTGTTCTTAACAATAAGCCCATTTTCATCTGTTTTATTCCTCAACACCCATTTAGTGCCTATTGCACAGTTACCTGGGGGTAGAGGAACCAGTTCCCATACTTGCTGCTTGTTGAACTGAAGTAACTCAAGCTGCATGGCTTCAACCCATCCATTTTCCCTTAAAGCAATGTGATAGTTCTTTGGCTCTTGCTGACTAATGAAGAGAGCATAGAAGCAGAAATTGGACAATTGACTTCTTGTTGAAACTCCAGCATTGATATCACCAATGATTTGAGACATTGGGTGATTCTTCAGCTCTTGATAAACAATGAGATCTGTGCAAGTGTTTGTAGGACCTTCAGCAGTAGCAAATGGTGAGGCAGACTCTTGAAACCAAGAATGAGATGGCAAATCAAAAGATGTAAAGGAAGAGAGATCTCATCAGCATTGTTATAGATAGAACTGCTGAAGCTACAGGACATCAAGTTTAGTGGACTCAGACAGTTGATCACTAAACTTGAATAGGTGAGTATTGATATTATCATCATCATCAATACCACCAGGTGGAGAACTGTTGACAGGAGCAACAGCTGAAGCCTGATAAGGAACATATTGCAGTATTTCCAAATCAAATAACTCCATAGGATTTTGTGGAATCTTG